>CM051257.1:72860475-73490475 GCA_027921565.1 Artemia sinica | reverse complement strand
TACGTGTAGGAGTATTGGGGTTATCACTACTTCTGCATAGTAGCCGCAAGGGTCCAGTGACGACGTTTAGGAGAAAGGTGAGCATATTATGACATTCCTAATTGAAAATTGGGAGCAGATAAAGTTTTACGTGATTGAAGAACTACATGCTCTCCTCCTCTCTATGTTTGCCCTGGTCACGGAGGCTCAGCTCAAACTACTGGCCGTAGAAGATTGGAAAAGGCCCACTATCCCATTGTGGTAACGCATGATGTGAGATAGAAATGAAGAGTGACATTAAAACTGAAAACCATAGCCTAGTCATTTTAAGACAAAAAAAGGTTGAAAAAATCTCTAAGTCTAAAAAAGGGAAAATTGCTACTACAAACATAATTTTTCTAATAGTAAAAATCACGACTAACATATTTATATCATTCTCATTTGGTATTTCAAAAATATTAAATGTGAATTTTTTTGTTTTAACTATATTTCATAAAATTTTAAGACATTTAAAAAAAAGTTTAAAAAATTCTATATTAAACAATATGAAAACTGAAAAATAAAAGTTACAAAAAATTAAACTTCAAAACAGGCCTGACGTAGCATTGCCTAAAATATATACAACTTTATTAGTTTTAACTATATACATATTCCCAATACTATGTAATCCTTTTCAAAAGGTGGCAATGTGCATACCCTCATTTTTCACTCTCTTCGGAAATTTAAATAGCTATTGTTAAGACGTCCCTCAAAAAAGAAATATGTATCTCTTCCAAAAATCAAGACACTAACAAGTTACCGTTAGTACGTAAAGAGCACAAAAAATTAATAAAAAGGAAAATTATAAAAGGAAAGAAAAAGCCACTCTTTTAAAGTGCTTTAGAGAAAATAACAGTAGGGAGTTCTGGAAAATCATAAAAAGAGATGGGCTAAAAGACCGACAGTCAGAGGTGCCCGCCCCCGAAACTTGGCCCGATTACTTCAAACTACTACAAGAAGATACCCAGGATAGCAACATACACCTACAAGAGACATTAGGTCTAGATAACAGTGAAGAAACATAATTCCCTCTGAACCAGGAAGATTACGTGTTATGCGACCCAATCACCCCGGAAGAAATTGAAGATTCACTTAACAAAGTACGAGGTGATTCAGCTCCCGGGCCCGATGGAATTCCTGTGAAGAACTTCAAAGCATTTAGGACTGTTCTTTTACCTTTTTTGGCCTCATTATTTAACCTAGTAATTTCAAAGAGGAAGTGGCCAATGACCTGGAAAACCTCGCTTATTCTCCCACTTTATAAGAATGGTAATCCCACTACACATAATAACTATAGACCAATAAGCCTCCTAAACAGTGCTGGAAAAGTTCTAGAAAAAATTATAGATAAAAGGCTGGGAATGTGGATAGAAGAGAAAAAAATCTTGCAAGAAGAACAAGGTGGGTTCAGACCAGGTTATTCCACAGCTGATAGAGTTTTTGTTATTAATGCTCTTATAGAAAAGCACTGCAAAGGTAAAGGAAAATTATATGTAGCCCTAATTGATTTGAAATCAGCATTTGATAGTGTAGATCGTGTTTTATTGCTGAATGTTTTATTAAATCTAGGCCTACCAACCCCGTTTTTACAAATTCTATCATCTATGTATTCATTGAATAAAAGTTTTGTGAAAGTTGTTAGGAAGGGAATACCTCTGCCATTTTTCTCGAAAAAGGGCGTGCGCCAAGGAAGTACAATTTCGCCAAAATTATTTGCTATGTTTATTAATGATATTGTTCCTTATTTCCGACAACGATGGGCACCTACTCTCCGACTGGGAAATCTGAATATGTCAATACTACTATTTGCAGACGACATTATATTACTGGTAAAGACAAATAATGATTTACAAACTCTCTTGAATCTCCTTGAAAAATATTTGCAAGAGAAGAAACTAGAGGTGAATGTCACGAAATCCCAAGTCATGATTTTTAGCAAAAAACCCTTGGAATCAGCACCACAATTTTTATTGAATGGAAAAATGCTGGAAGTGGTGGAAAAGGCCAAATACTTAGGTTTCATCCTTTGTCAAAATGGAAAATGGACGAGTCATATTACAACAATGGCACAGAAAGGAAGAAATGCATTATTTGGTATATACAGAAGCACATTAAGAGCAGAAATAAGTGAACTAAGCCTCCACAAACATATATTTAATACTAAAATTATGCCTATCCTACATTACGGATCAGAAATATGGGGGTATCAGCCTGCAAAGCAACTAGAAACCCTTCAACTTCAATATTATAAGCGAGTTTTTGGTCTACACAATACAACACATACGTTAGTTTTAAAAGGTGATCTTGGTATATTTAACCTGAAATTGAAAAGATATACCCAAATCATCAAATTTTGGTTAAGACTTCTAGAACTTTCCCAGACTAGACTTGCCCGAGCAGCATATGAAGATCTTCTCCTTCAGTGTATCAAAACATCATGGACAGCACAAATCAAAAGGATATTAGATGAGAATGGATTTTCAAGATTATGGGAGAAGGGAATAGGGCCAGAAGATCATGAAAAGTTCTTCAAGGAATTTAGTGCAAGACTTGAAGACCAAGAAGTGCAACTATGGCAAGCAGCTGTGGACAAATCTCCGAGTCTTACTTTGTATAGAGAAGTAAAAGAGAATTTTGGTCAGGAGTTTTATTTCAAGCTGGGATTGCCCATTAAATATCTGAGGATTTGAATTCAGATTCGAGCAAATTGTCTTCCAATTTATACTAAGGTTGCAAGGAAAAAGAGGGAAGGTCCGGAGGCCTGGTGTAGTTGCTTGAGATGTGGGGAAGTTGATTATGGGTTGGGCCATTTCCTCCTCCGGTGTAAGCAAATCTCTCATTTAAGGGGATTAATTATCCAGGAGGGGGAAGATAGGCTGCTTTGTGAGTTAATGAGGTCTAGGACTCCCCGTTATATTTTGGCAGTAGGAAATTTTGTATTGATGGGAAGGATGTCAAATGAAGTGTAATTTTTCTTTAGTATTTGTCTTTTTGTATATGGCTTTAATTGGCTTTTAAATACAGATTACAGATATATGTTAATTTCTGCTCGTTTTGATTTTGACTCGGTTAATTATTGTAAATTCTGTTCGTTTTGGGTTTCATTTATTTATCGATGCTGATTTGTGGTAGTTTCACGCTTGGTAGATTGTTTGATTTTGTTTTTGCCGATATTTTGTTCAATGGAGTTCTTTACTTTTCTTTGAATAGCTTATTTTGTGGAAAAAGTTAATTGCAAGAAATAGTGAAGTCTAGTGGTCTAGCTTTCCCTCTCTATGTGCCTGTATCGTTCCTTTCGTACCAAAAATTGTAAATCAAATGAAAAAAAGATTATATATAAATTAAAAATCTTGCAGCTCCATAGCACCTATTAAAAAAGGCTCCAACACGAAGATTTTCAATTTATCTTGATAGGTAAATACTCCTAGAATTTTCTATACAGAAAAATATGAATTGCAGCATATTGAGTTCTGACGCAGAATAAGCAAATAATTAATTCAATAGGTTTCAATAAGCACTATTGGGCAAAATTCCATAATTGCAACTGCCTATTGAGTGCAAAAATCCAAAAAAAAAAAAAAAAAAAAATCAAAAGCAATAAGTTTATAAATTTGAAACAAATCCAAAGGGGACTAAAATTCTTAATAAATCATTAATATTTTATTCTTTACGCGTAGTGTAAAAAAAAGTAGACTGAAGACAAGATTCTTTCCTAAGCTAAGACAGGTATAGGGACACGTCTTATTTGCCATTTTTTAAGCCCTATAATCAGGGAAGGAATGGAGACAAGAGCTAAAAAACACCCTTGTGGCAGTGAAGGCTCTAAATTCACTCCTGAAAGTTTCAGTCTCCCAACACAAGCATTTAACAAGACAGCAAAAAGCCCCTTATCTAGAATGTTACCAATGATCCATTGTTTCTCGCCATTTATTCAATAAAATACAAAAAAGTTCATTCCTCTATTCTTCTTGTACTGAAGCAAGAAGAACAGCAGCAACGTTACGCACTGCTATTCCCTGATTATCTCAGAATATGAAAATAAATGTGTACCCGTACAGTTTGAAGAACTAGGCAATGAAATCAATCCAGATTATCTACCATAATCTTATTGAAAGTCAGTGCTATGTCATAGGCAGCGCGCTAACGCTGCCTAAGTAAAGAACGATGTGGGCACAATGTGTTTTTGGTTTTTTTTTCTCCATACCTGGGTACTTTGTATCGAAGGAGTTGTCGTAGAAACTTCGAAAAGAGCTCATTTGATTGAAAATTGGAGTGGCTAGTGCCCTTTTTAATATTCGAAAGTGATTAGAGGGCAACTAGCCCCCCACGCCCGTCATTCCCCCAAACACATCCAATCAAAATTTTGAGATAGCCATTTTGTTCAGCGTAGTTGATTTCCAGATAGAAAATATCTTTTTGAGGAGGAAACTCGTAGAAACTTCAAACCCTCGGGGCAAGAGTATTAAGTTATGCCCTGAGGGCATATAAGATCAATGTTGACACAATGTTCAGTTTATTATTTTTTTTCTTTAAAGCAGGGCTTTTCATATAGAAGGGGTCGTCGTAGAGGCTTCAAAAGGGGCTCATTCGATTGGAAATCGCGAGTTCTAGTATCCCATTTAATAGTTGAAAGTGATTGGCAAGGATTTTAAGTTATGCTCTGGGGCGTATAAGGTTTTTATTGAAGGTGTTTTCGTAGAAACTTCAAAACAGGCTCATTCGATTGGAAATTCAAAGGGCTAGTGCCCCTTTAAATAGTCGAAAGTGATTGTAGGGCAACTAGCCCCCCTTCACGCCAATCATTCCCCCAAACACATCCAATCGAAATTTTGAGATAGCCATTTTGTTCAGCGTAGTTGATTTCCAGATAGAAGATGTGTTTTTGAAATGGACACTCCCCCACAACCCTCTGGGCAAGGGTTTTAAGTTATGTCCTGGGGGCATATAAGGTTTTTTATAGAAGTCATTGTCGTAGAAATTTCAAAATAGCCTTATTCGATTGGAAATTCAAAGGGCTAGTGCCCTTTTTAATAGTCAAAAGTGATTGGAGGGCAACTAGCCCCCCCACGCCCATAATTACCCCAAACACATCCAATCAAAATTGTATAATAGCCTTTTTGTTCTGTGATGTTCATTTCCAGATAGAAAATATGTTTTTGAGGAGGACACTCCCCCACAACTCTCAGAGCAAGGATTTTAAGTTATGCGCTGGGGGCATATAAGGTTTTTATTGAAGGTGTTGTCGTAAAAACTTCAAAACAGGCTCATTCCATTGGAAATTCAAAGGGCTAGTGCCCTTTTTAATAGTCGAAAGGGATTGGAGGGCAGCTAGCCCCCCACGCCAATCTTTCCCCCAAACACATGCAATCAAAATTGTGAGATAGCCATTTTGTTCAACGTAGTTGATTTACAGATAGAAAATAGGTTTCTGAGGAGGACACTCGTCCACAATTCTCAGGGTAAGGGTTTTAAGTTATGCCATGGGGGCATATAAGGTTTATATAGAAGGCGTTGTCGTAGAAACTTCAAAACAGGCTCATCCGATTAGAACGTCAAAGGGCTAGTGCCCTTTTTAATAGTCAAAAGTGATTGGAGGGCAACTAGCCCCCTTCCCCCCCACGCCCATCATTCCCCTAAACACATCCAATCCAAATTTTTGGATAGCCATTTTGTTCAGCGTAGGCTAGTTGATTTCAAGATAGAAAATATGCTTATGAGGAGGGCACTCCCTCAAAACCCTCAGGGCAAGGGTTTTAAGTTATGCCCTGGGGGTATATAAGGTTTTTATAGAAGGCGTTGTCGTAGAAACTTCAAAAAAGGCTCATTCGATTGGAAATTCAAAGGTCTAGTGCCCTTTTTAAAAATTGAAAGTTATTGGAGGGCAACTAGCCCCCCCCCACGCCCATCATTCACCCAAACACATCCAATAAAAATTTTGAGATAGCCATTTTGCTCAGCGTAGTTGATTTCCAGATAGAAAATACGTTTTTCAGGAGGAAACTCCCCACAACCCTCAGGGCAAGGGTTTTAAGTTGTGCCCTGGGGGCATATAAGGTTTTTATAGAAGGCGTTGTCATAGAAACTTCAAAACAGGCTCATTCGATTGGAGCTTCAAAGGGCTAGTGCCCTTTTTAATAGTCAAAAGTGATTGGAGGGAACCTAACCTCCCCCTATGCCAATCACTCCCCAAAATACATCCAATCAAAATTTTGAGATAGCCATTTTGTTCAGCGTAGGCTAGTTGATTTCCAGATAGAAAATATGTTTTTGAGGAGGACACTCCCCCGCAACCCTCAGGGCAAAGGTTTTAAGTTATGCGCTGGGGGCAAATAAGGTTTTTATGGAAGGCTTTGTCGTAGAAACTTCAAAACAGGCTCATTCGATTGGAAATTCAAAGGGTTAGTGCCCTTTTTAAAAGTCGAAAGTGATTGGAGGGCAACTAGCCCCTCTGCTACGTTCTTCACTCCCCCAAAAAAATCCAATAAAAATTTTGAGATATCCATTTTGTTCAGCGTAGTTGATTTCCAAATAGAAAATACGTTTTTCAGGAGGACACTCCCCCAAAACCCTCAGGGCAAAGGTTTTAAGTTATGCCATGGAGGCATATAAGGTTTTTATAGAAGGCGTTGTCGTAGAAGCTTCAAAACAGGCTCATTCGATTGGGAAATCCAAGGGCTAGTGCTCTTTTTAATAGTTGAAATTGATTGGAGGGCAACAAGCCCCCCACGCTCATCATTCCCCCAAACGCATCACATCAGAATTTTGAGATAGCCATTTTGTTCAGCGTAGGCTAGTTGATTTCCAGATAGAAAATATGTTTTTGAGGAGGACACTCCCCCGCAACCCTCAGGGCAAAGGTTTTAAGTTATGCGCTGGGGGCAAATAAGGTTTTTATGGAAGGCTTTGTCGTAGAAACTTCAAAACAGGCTCATTCGATTGGAAATTCAAAGGGCTAGTGCCCTTTTTAAAAGTCAAAAGTGACTGGAGGGCAACTAGCCCCTCTGCTACGTTCTTCACTCCCCCAAAAAAATCCAATAAAAATTTTGAGATAGCAATTTTGTTCAGCGTAATTGATTTCTAAATAGAAAATACGTTTTTCAGGAGGAAACTCCCCCACAACCCTCAGGGCAAGGGTCTTAAGTTATGCCCTGGGGGCATATAAGGTTTTTATAGAAGGCGTTGTCGTAGAAACTTCAGAACAGGCTCATTCCATTGGAGCTTCAAAGGGCTAGTGCCCTTTTTAATAGTCAAAAGTGATTGGAGGGAACCTAATCTCCCCCTACACCCATCATTCCCCAAAACACATCCAATCAAAATTTTGAGATAGCCATTTTGTTCAGCGTAGGCTAGTTGATTTCCAGATAGAAAATATGTTTTTGAGGAGGACACTCCCCCGCAACCCTCAGGGCAAAGGTTTTAAGTTATGCCCTGGGGGCATATAAGGTTTTTATAGAAGGCTTTGTCGTAGAAACTTCAAAACAGGCTCATTCGATTGGAGATTCCAAGGGCTAGTGCCCTTTTTAAAAGTCGAAAGTGATTGGAGGGCAACTAGCCCCTCCGCCACGCCCTTCCTTCCCCCAAACAAATCCAATCAAAATTTTGAGATAGCCAATTGGTCAGCGTAGTTGATTTCCAGATAGAAAATATGTTTTTAAGGAGGACACTCCCCCAAAACCCTCAGGGCAAAGGTTTTAAGTTATGCCCTGGGGGCATATAAGGTTTTTATAGAAGGCGTTGTCGTAGAAGCTTCAAAACAGGCTCATTCGATTGGGAAATCAAAGGGCTAGTGCTCTTTTTAATAGTTGAAAGTGATTGGCGGGCAACAAGCCCCCCACGCTCATCATTCCCCCAAACGCATCACATCAGAATTTTGAGATAGCCATTTTGTTCAGCGTAGGCTAGTTGATTTCCAAATAGAAAATATGTTTTTAGGAGGACAATCTCCTACAACCCTCAGGGCAATGGTTTTAAGTTATGTCCTGGGATATATAAGGTTTTTATAGAAGGCGTTGTCATAGGAACTTCAAAAGGGGATCATTTGATCGGAAATTCAAAGCGCTAGTGCCCTTTTTAATAGTTGAAAGTGATTGAAGGGCAACTAGCCCCCCCCCCCCCCACGTCCATCATTCACCCAAACACATCCAATCAAATTTTTGAGATAGCCATTTTGTTTAGCGTAGGCTTGCTGATTTCCAGATAGAAAATATGTTTTTGAGAAGGACACTCCCCCACAACCCTCAGGGCAAGGGTTTTAAGTTATACCCTGGGGGCATATAAGGTTTTTATAGAAGGCGTTGTCTTAGAAACTTCAAAAAAGGCTAATTGGATTGGAAATTCAAAGGGCTAGTGCCCTTTTTAATCATTGAAAGTGATTGGAAGGCAATTAGCCCCCCCCCTCCCCAACGCTCATCATTCCGCCAAACACATCCAATCAAAATTTTGAGATAGCTATTTTGTTCAGCTTAGTTGATTTCCAGATAGAAAATATGTTTTGAGGAGGAAACTCCCCCAAAAGCCTCAGGGCAAGGGTTTTAAGTTATGCCTAGGGGGCATATAATGTTTTTATAGAAGCCGTTGTCGTAGAAACTTCAAAAAAAGCTCATTCGATCGGAAATTCAAAGGGCTAGTGCCCTTTTTAATAGTTGAAAGTGATTGGAGGGTAAATAGCTCCCTCCCACGCCCATCATTCCCCCAAACACATCCAATAAAAAATTTGAGCTAGCCATTTTGTTCAGCGTAGTTGATTTACAGATAGAAAATATGTTTTTGAGGAGGATACTTCGCCACAGCCCTCAGGGCAAGGGTTTTAAGTTATGCCCTGGGGGCATATAAGGTTTTTATAGAAGACGTTGTCGTAGAAACTTCAGAAAAGGCCTCATTCAATTTGAAATTCAAAGGGCTAGTGCCCTTTTTAATAGTCGAAAGTGATTAGTAATATTTTTTGTTTTTGTTTTTGCTTAGACCAGGGCACTTCGTTTCGAAGGTGTTGTCGTGGGAACTTCGAAAGGGGCTCATTCGATTGAAAATAGAAAGGGCTGATGCCCTTTTTAATAGTCGAAAGTGATTGGAGGGCAACTACCCCCCCCCCTTCCACTCCCACCCCCCCATTTGCCCATTATTTTTAAAAAACTAAATGTTGCCTTAAGATTAAATTAAAATGCACTGTGATAATGCTGAATCCCAATAAGGCATCTCAGCAGTATCCCAAGAACAACTGAGGGTATTATGTTCAAACTTTTGAGGCTACTTATGCTCTTAAAATTTAACCAAATCAAAATAGTGTAAGTGTATCAAAGCTATCAAAGAAAGTAAACAGATTTTTTTGCGAATGGTATCAAGTTTTCCATTTCAGATCAACTAGAGGAGGTATGAAACTAAGTTAAACATTTCTATTTGTGTCCAGATTTTTAAAATGGTGTATGTTGTTAAAAATCGCTGAAAATTTTTCTCCAGCATACAAATAGCAGGGCAAACTATAAAGTCTTAAAAAACAAAAAGATTTTAAGTGTTATTTTCTTTTTCCCTGTAAAGTCTATGTCAATATAAAACGAACAGAAATTAATTAAAAAAACTTTTTACATAAAATAAGTTTTTCAAAGAAAAGTAAAGAACTCCATTAAACAAAAAATGAGCAAAAATAAAATCAAATAATCTACCAAGCTCGAAACTACCACAAATCAGCATCGATAAATAAATGAAACCCAAAACGAACAGAAATTAACATAAGTTGGGCGCAAAACCCCTATGCCTTCCCAATGCCAGAACAAAATTTGCACTTTACTGAAAAAATATAAATGTTTTTATTATTATAACTTTAATAAATCAAATAATTTTAACATTTCGATTACTAAATATCAGTATATTTATATTAAACTGACAATGCACAGTCATTTGTATTTTTCAGTAAAGTGGAAATTTTGTTCTGGCCTTGGGAAGGCATAGGGGTTTTGCACCCAACTTATGTTAATTTCTGCTCGTTTTGAGTTTGACTCGGTTATTTATTTTAATTTCTGTTCATTTGGGTTTCATTTATTTATCGATGCTGATTTTTGGTAGTTTCGAGCTTGGTAGATTATTTGATTTTATTTTTGCTAATTTTCTTTTAATGGAGTTCTTTACTTTTCTTTGAAAAACTTATTTTGTGGAAAACGTTTTTTTAATTAATAAACTTAAAAGAATACCATTAAAAATACCTTACAAAGAGTAACAAAAAAAAGAGTAACATACCTTAAAAGAGTAACAAACAGAAAATTCACCTCTGCACTGTTTTATCCCAAGCTTTTAGCATAATACTGGTGAATTACCAGAAAAATATGCTCAATAGGCTCAGGTGTGATAATTGATAATGGATACTGCCCACTAAGTGTTTTTTTTCTATTAGTGAGAAAATAACCTTTATTTCATTTTTTTGGTGGGGGGGGGGGCTTTCAGTAAAGCGCTAGTCAATCGTATTACGGCACAAGTAGAGGGATGATATTTTTGTTCGTTTTAAGTTTCAACTTCGTTCTATCAGCCCATTTAAGCCATGAGGCGTATATACTTAATTATTATGTTTTCAATCTTTATCCATTATGTTCAAAACCTTGAGTAAAAGAAAATCAGATGGAAACCACAATTAAAGAAAGGTTTATTGTTACTCAAGGTTAAGATAGGAGTAAACTTACTAAATGTCAAAGATATTATCCAAGACCCCGAAAACTCCCACTTCTTCGACGTCACATGATTCGTTGCTTTCCTCAAACTTATACATCGAATTATTAAGCCTATTTTTAACTATATTAAATTTATATTATGAATTAATAAATTATTAGTCACTTGTCATGCGAAGCTGAAAATTTAATAGCCCACTTAGCGGGAAATAGCCCAACCTGGCAACACAGGTATTTAAACGGGGCGCGAACCCTCCAAGGTTCCGACCACTTTGGATTAGCAGTTGCCTCGACATAAAACACCCCGCAAATCTAGTAAAAGATGTTATACTTTTTAGAATCCACAGCATTAATGGTAGAAACCCACAGCATAGGTATATTATACAGTAACGCGCGTTCCCACCTTCTCTATTGAAGAGTTTCCGGGCACAACATGGGCCGCGCATATCTACTTTGCTCCACCTTTGCCCATGCGCAATGACAAATATTTACTGATGGCTAGTCGTACATGCGGTAGGAATGTAGGAGACATGTTTTTTGGTGTTTTCTATAAATAACTCAATTATTAAACTTACAGCTTAACTTTAATGAAGAAAAATAGTAAAAATGACAAAACTATTGCATTGAGCTGCCATTATTCACTAATCACAACAGCACAATCATATAACTTTCTTTGAAAAATAGTTTATTTTGATCTGATCTGATTGAAATTAAATGCCAAAGTAGTGAATGATGCTGTGCGGAAATTTATAAATGCTCAAACGCTAGCTCTTCCCCTGACCATGTCCCTTCGTGGCGCTGCCATGTGTCCCATTTCTGAAGCAAACGTGCATTACTGTTTAAATACCTATACTGTGGTAGGAAACTGCTTTCTAATCAACCAGGTGACTCATCTACAGCTGTGGATTTTCGAATCTTAACAAATAAAAAGGATTTACAAACCTCCCTTCCTCTCCCCCCTCGGGAAAAATTCTCACAACATTGATCCTGAAAGTGACTGTCAGGAAACTAGATCTTATTTTCAACTAAGTTGAGTTGATACCCAGCAATCTCCATTTTTGCTGAAATTTGTTCGGGTAGCTGTTCCAATCACAAAAACTTTGGTATCTTCCCCCTCCCATTACTAGAGTTCAGACCCCAGATAGGTTCAAGTGGCACAATAGCTCTTATTTCCAACTTAGTATTTCCTAATTCGGATTTGGTAATTTATTCCGGCGGATGTCGAGATAAAATGAGTTTGAGAATCCCTACCTCACCAAGGTCCTGTCTGGCACAAATTCCTAAGCAGCAAAACTTGGCTGAGTGCCGCTTAGGAATCACAGGTTACTGTTGGAAACCCTTGAATCCCAATGGAAGGGGGAGACAGGCCCCACAGGTGGGGTAGGGCAATATTATGGTAGTCGTGGACAGGACGTGCACCCTTTGGCTGACTATACTTGAGAGTTTTAGCTTTGGAAAACAAAACAAAAATTTTTCATGTGAATGAGGTCACATTCAAATGCATTTATATAGTAAAAAATATACATGATAGCATTGCAATGACGCTACACATTGTATAGAAGATGTTGTATCTAGACAATATTTTTCATTAGCATAAAATATTCTTAGAGGACGACCCCAACAATCCAAGCTAATAACTTGTTAAGCTTCAAATGAATACACTTAAATTTTGAATAACAAAATTTAAATATAACAAGAGAGACTTCGGAATTTTA
Organism: Artemia sinica; assembly: GCA_027921565.1. NCBI lineage: Eukaryota > Metazoa > Arthropoda > Branchiopoda > Anostraca > Artemiidae > Artemia > Artemia sinica. The sequence goes on along the minus strand of CM051257.1, from coordinate 73,478,093 downwards.
GAAACGCCTAGGTAGGGGTTGGCCAAAAATTGTTTGGGAACAACTGTTCTAGACTAATGAAAGGCAAAATTAGACCACTCGCCTAGTGAAAGGAGGAATGTTGTAACTGACACCCCTAGTCAAAATTGAGTTACGAACCCTACCAGAGTTATTTTTTACGAGCTTTCCAATGGAGTTGTTCGTTTTGTTGTACGATGCCTCCCAGCTGAGTAAATCAAAAATTCAACTTTATCGTATATGCATGTTTTTCCCTTTTGTGAAAGCGGAAATCGTCGTAACTGACTGGATGATAACCTCTGGTCAGTTACGACATCAAACGAACAAAGTTTGTTCATCAAACGAACAAAGTTTGTTCATCAAATGAACAAAGTGCTGGATTTTCAGCAGGCCTCCAAAATAAATGAATACGCTAATGTGCCACTTTCTAAAGTTAAACAACTACAATATAAAGAAGGCTACTGGAAAAGAGTCGGTTACAAACTGTCGTTTTCTGAGGAATCAGTCTCTGAAATAAACATTGCTATTTAGGGTAAACTTTAAGGCAAGGTAAGACACTTCTTCCACAAAAGTGGACGAGTCTCTTGTATTCCAAAGACGTTGGATTTCAAACCTGTTATTTTTAAGATGTGCAATCAGCCTACAGGTTTATGTCTCCTCTAAATGTGGAGTACTACAAGTGTGTTTTTGCAAGCATGAATCAAGCCAACAACCACCCACGCACGGCTCTAGTATCCCACCAAAATTGATTGGGATCCGACAACTCATTCTGATAAATATCGTGATTACATAAATACACCTTCCCTCACTGACGTAACACCTGAGTACAGACCCCCCCCCCCTCCCAAAGAAAAAGGCAAATCGGATATAATTACTTTATCCTCATACCAGGTGGGTTGAGATATTACAAGACACGGACGATAATACTTTATTGACCCATTCCCCACAGAGGTCAGGTTATGTTTGGGCACTCGAAACGGAAACTTCTGATAAATACGGTGAAAACGAGATTCTACAAAACACTATTGTCTTCCCTACCTATCGTTTGGGTTACAAATGGGCTTGTTTCACTTTGGTTCTGGGCCTGAGCTGTATGTGACAAAAAGAAGTAAATCTTTAGGGTTTTGAGGTCAGCTTTTTCAAGTATTTTGTTTTTTGTTTGTAAATCTAGAAGAGAGGAAGAAATTCAATCTTAGTCTTATAGTAGCAATTTTCCAGATATTATAAAACTATTAAGACGTTTCATTTTATTGCCAGGAACTTAATATTTCCACTTTGGTACTACTTAGTAGGCAAAGAATTTTTGTTTGAGAAAACCTAATAGATTTGTGCAAACTTCAGCGGAAATTCTCTTCTCCGTTTTGCAGTAGTCATATCATAAAAACTCCAAATCACGTAATATTTTATGCCTACAGGCTGCTGAAAACATCCTGTTGTCAACAGGCTGCTGACAACATCCTGTCATCCTGTTGTCAACAGGCTGTTGACAACAAATAATGAAAAAAAAACACAGAAGTAGTAGGTTAACTCCACAACACAATTGCGAGATGGCATTTATCTGTCTTACAAAAGCCCGTCTTCAGATGCCTTTGCCGCATAAGTTAGCCATACGAAGTCAAAACAGATGTTCAGTGAGGTTGTATTAGCATAGGTTTGTTTTGGTACTAACCAATCAAAGTGCGCATTGATTGGTCATCAATTCTGAAATCACTGTCCTAGTTTCACCTGATAAGCGCAAATGAAGACGTGGATAAACTGGTGGTCTGAACCTAGGACCAATTCATAATGCGATTTAGCTGACATTTTGTAAACATTGGAAACATTCATAATAAATTTGGCTTAATTACATAGCTAGCTAGAACAAACATCAATGTATGATTTTTTGAAATTTTTGGTTTTTGCTAAGGTGAAACTAGCCCAACAGAGAGCTTCATTATCAATTATTAGCTGTATACATCAAAATTATATAGAAATTTACGTTGCAAATGTTTTACCTTCCTGAAATTACCTTTAATCATACTTGCCAGCTATAGGGGCGAGTCCTGTAGACGCTGGTCAATGATGTCGGTCCTTCTGCTCTCAGTGCGCGCCATGGCTTCCCAAACTGCGCGCCATGGCTTTCTTTACCGATTTCTGTTGACATTTGACTTAATCAAACAGTTCCTGGTAAAGAACTGCAAGTAAGGAGCGACTCAGATCAACAGTTACTGAAACTCTAAAAAACAAATTCTGGTACCAATAGATACATAAGAAAATTGAATTTTATGTTGATTCTAAATATATAAGATTCATTAAGTTTAGTGTTACCCATCAAAAGCTATGTGCCTGAGATAATTTGTCTAATTTTCATAAAGGGGGGGGGGGGGAACACCTCTACAGAGCCAATGAACCTTAATGAAAATCTCTCCATTAGATTCAGCGTATCGGAGAACCCCACTGTAGAGGTTTAAATCTCCCATCTGAAAAAATGTGGAATTTTGTATTTTTTTGCTAGAAAAAAGATCAGGGATGCGTGCTTATTATTTTTTTTTTTGTATTTTTCTTTTTTTTTCTCAAAGGATGATCATGTCAAACCAATGGTCCTGGAAGATCAGGAGAGGGCATTCGAATGGAAATTAAAAGTACTAGTGCCCTTTTTAAGTAAACAGAAATATTGGAGGGCAAATAGCCCCCATTCCACGTCTCATTTTTCCCTAAGTCACGTGATGAAGATTTTGAAATAACCGTTTTGTTCAGCATCATTTAAGTTATTTTTTTTCCAAGGGTGATCGAATTGAACCAATGGTCCTAAAATATTGGGAAAGATTCATTCGAATGAAGATTAAAAGTCCTAGTGCCCTTTTTAAGTAACCAAAAGATTAGAAGACAACTGGACCCCTACCACGCCCCTTTTTCCCCAAGGTCATGCAATCAAAATTTTGAGCTTACCATTTTGTTCAGCATAATTGAAAAGTTCAGTAACTATGCCTTTGGGGATAAAATGAACTAAAATGTACGCATTGTATTCGTTACTGGGAAGTATACGGAAACATTTCGAGGGAGAGAAATTTCCTTCTGGGGGGAGGGAAGTTTATGAAGGCGAACTTTACAGGAAAATTTTACACTGGGGGAATTCCTATACAAAATTCTTTTTATTTGTCTTACTTTCTCTTTGCCGACTCAGTTTGAAATGTAGAGATGTTCCGGAGGGATTGTCTGGAGGATATTTTCAGCGGGGTTGGAATCGTCTGGAGGATTTGTTTATTGGGGGAGATTTTCTGCGAGAGAAATTTGCCATGGTGGAATTTTCCACTGGAGCAACTTTCCTCTGGTGCGGGGGATCTCCGGAAAAAAATTTTGCACGGAGGGGAGTTTCTGGTATCATTTTAAAAATGATCAGAAAATAAAGTCTTTTTCAAATGGAAGTGTACTACAGAGAATCTTTCAGGTGGAATCGTCTACACGAAATTTTCCGGGGTGGTTTTTCAGCGAGGATGGAATTGCCAGGGGATATTTTTTTGGGAGAGGAGATTTTACGTGGGAACGAGCTTTCAATAGGGGAATTCTTCATGGCAGGAGGGAAGTTTCTATGGAGTAGGGGCCAGATTTCCCGGCATTATTTGAAAAACAATCAGAAACTAAAAAAAACAAGTTTTCTCAACTGAAAGTAAGGAGCAACACTATACCTAGCTTCACTTCTGGAGCGTGGTGGCTATAAGAGATAAGTACTAAAGGGTTGAATACAAAGGTACTACTTTTTTTGCTATTACAGTGTTTCCTTCACAGGAGGAATCTTACCACGTGATTACCAGTTTTTACCGCAAACTTTGGTCTATAGCTAACAAGTGCTTCGGTACTTTTTCATCATGAATTTTTTTTTACCTTACCAAGGGTATTGATATTAAGTTTTTAATTACCCAATTATAAAGTACCCTGGGAAAACGTAATAAGTGTCACAGTAACTCCTCTATCTTAAATAATAGGGAAAGATTTTATCCTTCTGCGCAGTCAGATACACACATTGAGCTACGAATTTCAAATTGAATAGGACAGTCATCTTGTGGCATTGAAACTAGACCGGGAAAAACAGGAAAATTATGCGGGTGGATTGCGTTTAGTTATAATGAACCGGCCAAGTATTTTTCTTTTGAAATAGAATGCTTGTAAAGGTGAGTTTTTTCTTATTCCCATGGCAATAAAAAGGGCCGTAGAAACAGAGAATTAGAAGTTCTAAATATATCCAAAATGAGATGAAGCTAGTATTAGCAATTATCTCAAATGAGAGCTAATTATTACTTTTCGTTGGAGAAGTTACTCCATTTTTTTTTTTTTTGGCGTACTTAATACAAAACCTTTTGTAAAGCGTAGCCTATAGGCTGTTAAAATATTTACTTAAAGACGTTCAATATCGTAAATCTTATTTTGCGACTCTCAGCGTCGGCTGACAGTCTCAAAGACAAAGGGTCTATTAATAACTTTTTCCAAAACCACAGGGAGCCTCCGAACTAATCTCGAGAAAAATTGATGGGGAGTCTTAAATGTGTTAACATTCGAAAAGCTAACAGGAGGCTAGTTTAAAATAGAGAAAACCTATAATTTCTTACTAATCGTTAAGTAAAACGATGTCTAATCAATGCACATACAGCATAAATAATATGTTTCCTGTGAGCGCGAAGATTTCAATCAAAGCTGTTAGCACAACGGGGAACTTCCAAAGTTGACAAATTATTCAATGGCGCTTCTTTTGAGCCGATCTTTAATATTTTCCAAGCAGGTTTACGAGAATATTTTTAGGGACTGTTTTTCCTGAAATTAAAAAAATTCTTCTCAGATCAATTTTAAAATAAATTTCTAATAATGTAAGTTTAATTTAATCTCAATATCTCTATCTCTGGCAAAAAACAGAAGAAGTTAAATGCTTCTTCTACGATTTCCGGGAAAGAAGGTGTCGGCTTTTATTTTTCTGTCCTTTATTTGGATCTCTTATCAAAACTATACAAGTTTTGGCAAGACCGTTCAATCAGTTTTGAATATTTTGGCCACACAAACTAAAAAAATTTGCAATTGACGAGATAGGGTTTTCTTCCAGGATTGGAAAAACGCTTGAGGTTGTATCCATTTTTGAATGCTTTTTTTTCCGCCATAACAAATTTTGTGGCTTCGAAATGACATTATCAAATTCCCCTTTCAATATCTAAGAATATGCCCAGCACATATTCCTTACTTTCGAAGGCTTGCTGCGTTTGACGCACTAATTTTTGTGTTGCAGACTTCGTTGAGCTTCCTACATTAAGCCCTACTTGGTTTTCAGAATTTGTATTTCTGATTTCTAAACTACTTATCCAGTAATAATGAATAAGTCATTCTATCACATTCAATTGAAAATATGTTGAAATGATCATTTTATGTAAACCGAGAGTTTGAATAATATCCCTTTCTTGGCTTAGGTATGAAGCATTATCTCGCTTTTAGCCATGCCCTGAAAACATAGCTCAAAGCGAGGTTCCTCTTAGCCATTCGACCACAATGGGTTTTATAATTTCCCACTCCTTTTGGATCATTATGGGATAATACCTACCTTCTCCAGGTACTTTAAATTGTTGGAAATCGCCTGCAGCCTTTGCTATTTTAAACCTGCTTGGGAACATTCTCTTCTAGGTCCCTTATATGGATTTCAAGCACGCGTCTTAGAATTTTGTGAGAGTTTTTCAAGTTTTTGTGTGGTCCATTTTGAGAGTGCCATCATTTTTGTATGCACTACCCAGATGTGTTCGCTGGTCTTTCTTTAGAGCCTTCAGTAGCTAGTTACTGGCTTTATCTGACTCTTTATTGTTACAGCAATTCCTCCATGTGGTCCTCTTTTTTCTGTTTTAAGGCGTTTTAATCCCTCCGAGCATAAATACAAGTCTTCCGGCTCATTTGTTTGGATGGTTTTCTTTACTGGTGCTCACATCAGCTTCCGCTTTTAACTTAGCACTGAAGTCAACCAATTATTTGCCTGTACACTTTCTTTCACACATTTTAGAGGGTTTGCTTGCCATGTAGCCACGTTTATGATTTTTATGAGCCATTCTTCCGCCTTATCCAGGTCTATCTCAGTGTCTTCATCATACCTTGATGCTATCTTGATGTGATTATAAGCTGTCTTTTTTGTTGAGATGCTTCAACTATAAACCTTATTTGACGATTGTCAAGAGTGAGAGAATATCGCCCACGTGCCAATCTTTTACAATTCTTCCATGCTGGGAAGTGACTATTTTTAGATCGGACATTTCTCTTTTTCTTCTTGTCATAAAAGTGGTTCTCGAGGCAAGTTGCACCACTTAAAGCTCTCCCCATCGAGGCCCTCTAGGAGTATGAGACCCTTCCCTTTTTGATTGTGCTCCTCAATGAAATATGATATGTACTTTCATTACAACATAGAATCATGTGGATTTTTTCATTATTACAATATTGCACCGATTCTATTACCCTAGCCGAGGGTGCTCTTTTATCATGTAGCATATAAGCTGATCACAACCGTATATGTTAATCACCAATTAGATTTGTCAAAACTAAGGTTTCAACATTTCTAGAAAGGTGCTTAGGTGATTTCCAAGTACTCAAGTTACTGAATCATAACCTTGGGAGCGGTGCTTACCTCTTTGTGGACATGAATCCAGTTCTATTGGTCATCCCCGCGAATTTTCTGATGATGGTCGGTGATTGCTGTAATATTGTTATATGTGTCTGCGTCTCTACCAGCCACCTCCCGAAATTAAGGGATACTGTTTAAAAATGATGTGGATTGATCTGGCAGCATTCTATCCAGATCATATACATACCCAGCGTGGCTTATGTGCAGGCGTTATTTTACGATAACGTACTTACTAAGGTTACCACTTTGTTCTTCCCCTGGGGTGGACTTTGCAGCCCTCTGAAAAAGAGGTTTGATGAAAGAAAGTCCCGTCATTCAACCGGAAGACAGAATTTCCACTTCTCTGTTTCCACGTCAATCGCCGAATACAGACACGTTTTCCTCTTTGACTTGGATCTTGGATAGCTCAGTTTTATCCTTAGAGAGAAACCGATTGCAGGCCAACAGCAGCCCATATATCTTCTCCAGTAATTCAACCTTTGGATCCTCAATGGGTAATTTTCTTCTTGGAGGGTTATTTCCCAGGGCAAGGGCTAAGTATCCTAGCCCCGGGCCATGCACCACTTCCTTCATTCTTGATGCCGTCCTTGAATCTTAACATCTTACCTTTATTATGCCATCCTCTAATTTCGTTAGGGCAACACTGGGAGCAAAGTCCAGATTGCTCTTCACTATTTTGGCCTCAACAGCCTCTATAAGAAGGAAAGTATCTTCATCCCTGAATGTTTTCCAATTAAAGATACTGACCATTACCGTAATTAGCTTTAAGGTGGTAGCGAAATCCTTTTTTTTTATTTGGTGTCAAAGGAGCCCCTTTTCCCTCTCTCTACTTTGGGGTGCCTCTTTTTGGGGTTGCATTTCGTTATAAGTTGGCCCTATTTTTTTTCATTTTGCTTAAGATGAGTTACAGACTGGTGACTCCTGCCCACGACCTACCTCGTTATATCCTGTCCTAGGTGTCCCAGCACGAAGAGATGATCCTGCGAGCTAGCTGTTTTTTGCCTTCCTTTCTTTCCCCCATTTTTGTTTTTACCTTGTATCAGGATTTTCCCCATTACTCTTCATCCAATTGTGCTTCTGTCAGGCTTGACCCAGACTACTACTACTACTACTACCAACAACTCACCGCAGCACCAAGCCGCCTGAGGCCAAAACAGCTACGAACACTCCCCCTCCATCCCAATTTATTCAAAGCCTCCCTTTTTACACCCTCCCATGAAGTTCCCATTTCCTTTAAGTCTTTCTTTATTACGTCCTCCCAGCCTAGACGAGGAAGACCTGCTTTCCGTTTAGCCCGAGACGGTTGGCCGAAAAGAACAATATTTGGCAGTCTGTCATCCTTCATCCTCACAACGTGCCTTAGCCATCTCAACCTTTCTTTTATTATAGCCCTAGAGAACGGTATTGAACCATATTTGTCGTATAGCCTATTGTTTGAAATATGGTCATCCGGGTACCCAGAAAAATCCTTAAGCAATTTCTCTGGAAAACATCTAGCAAATATTCATCCGCTTTTCGAAGCGCCCATGCTTCAGAGCCATATTTGACTATGGTCATTACTGTAGCTTCTAATATTCTAATCTTGGTTTTACAGACTTATCTTCCTATTCTTCCAAACTTTTTTTAATTGTGAAAAAAACACCCTGAGCCTTGGCTATTCTACTTTTAACATCTTCACTGCTCCCACCACCTTTACTAATAATACTACCAAGGTAAGTGAAGCTGCCCACTTGATCAATCTTTTCATTACCCAACGTCACTTTTTCATCTTCACTTATTCCTAGTCTTAGTGACTTAGTCTTATTAACATTAATTTTCAAACCTATTCTAGCACCCTGAATTCGCAAAACCTCTAAAAGTTCATTCATTTTGCTCGCACTTTCCTCTAGGATGCTTAAATCATCAGCGTAATCTAAGTCCAGGAGACTTTTTCCTCCCCATTTGGTTCTGTGGTCTCCCATTGCCTTTCCTGTGCTCCTTAATACAAAGTCTATCAACATAACCCATACAAAGGGGGATTGAACACAACCATGCTCAACTCCTGATTTAATATAAAACCAGCTGCTAGGAGCTCCCTGCACAGACCCTGAGCCATCATCTCTGGTTCGCTATCGAGTAAGTATTGGGTTCACGCAACATTATTCACCATCTGACGGGACAGTCTCCTGAATGGCAATCTCAGTGGCAATAAAGTTGAGTTTTATTCCCTATACCCTTTACCTCAATCGTCATCCGGAGCTTCGCCGAGGCGAAAGGTCCCCTCATGGCTTCTTTCTACTTCAGTTATTCTATTCTCAGTAATTCGTAACTGAGAATTACCACATATACGCTAGAATTACTGATAATTATATAGAATTACTGGGTATTCTATTCTCAGTGATTCAGTAAAAACTTCACTTTTTGTTTCAGTAGCCAAGATAAGGTTGAGCAAAGCCAAAATCTTGGAGGAGGTTGGCTTAACTTAGCTGCACTCATTCCTTGTTTGAGGGCATGAGGGTGGACTAAGCCAAAGGGGCTGAACCGGTCAAGAAATATACATAGGTGAGGGTTGTAATCCTAGGAGGTCCCTACCCTCCACCTTTTGGTTTACCTTCTATTGCACTTCTCGCCATTTCTGACTCAAAACTTAGGAGTTAACTAAGGGTTTTAACACCGTTCAGCAGAAAGGCTACTGAGTTCAACATCAATATCCTACGCCTACGCGCATTCCAGAACCAAATGCTTATCCCCTAGCAATCAGTAAAAAACTGGGAATTTTCCGGGATACCATGTGAAGGTGGTCATTTGCTGCCCCCCAAGTGTTCACGGTACAGAATGTAAAGTAAAGATCCACCCTGTCGACAGTGGAGGATCCAGAACTTTTAGGTGACCGGTTTTGCTCAATATATTTATGGATTGGGATTTGGGTATATACACTTCCGTTAGAATTAGGTTTGCAACCGGAAAATAGTCGTTTTCCAGGAATGTGAGTAAAACTTCATGAAAGTAAAGAAACTCTGCACCCAGCGCTTTTCTTAATCAGTCACAACTCGGCAATGCTAACCGAAATCCTAGTCAAAATTAATAAAAATGCAGTTTCTTACTAACAAACATAAAAACAATCTTCTATAGCATAGGAAAATGTAAGGCCATCTTGGAAAAGGTACCCCTTCCCTCCAAAAGGGCCGTTTTCTGCTAAGAATAGCCTCTTCAACGCTGTCATGTCTAGAACTTCTTGAAAAGGTTTTTTTTATCTCAATTCTTTTTCCAGAACACTTCAGACTAAATAATGAGAGAAGATAGCGAAATTCCACCGGACCAAACTTCCGAAAAGCAAAGCCCTGAAAAAGTCCGCACATGTAGACGAAAGAGAATTCATCTCCTCCAGAGAAAATGGTCAAAATCTGTAAATGATCTTAGCAAGTCAGCAGTCGAGCAATCAAAAGTAGAAGCAACCGATAATGGTGAGAAAAGAGACTTTATAGTTTTGACATATTTTAACGACACATAGATTTATGAAGTAGTTCCTGTTCTCTTCTATTAACTTTATAAGATGGAGTAAAGAATGCTGGGCTAAGGGCTATAATAAAATATAATTTTGAATGGTTAAGTCACTCACTGTTTGTGAAAAAAAAAAAAATGATATGCTGCCTCAAATTGTGGTTATAGCCAATCCAGCCAGGACGAGACGAAAAGAAGCATTATTGGAATGAGGTGGGAAGAATTCATAATAAAATAAAGAAGAAGCAAGCGTCTTGCTTCCAACAAAATAAAGAAGATGAAATGAAATATTAAAGGAAGGGAGGGAGTAACGATTGAAGCTCTTAATTGAGTGGGAAAGAGGAGAAATGTGAGCAACTGTATTAACCTCAAGTTGTTATGCTGTATACAGATGTCAATAGGAGCAGTAATAGTGTACATTACAGGAACATACCTATTTCCCAAACTAAGACTAAATAATCTTGACGAAAAGGAGCCCCCCTCCCCCAAAAAAGGATTATTTAATTCTTCCACTTAAAACAAGATGTCCGAAATGCCCCCTTGAAAATTATGGCCCAAAATTCATTTTGACATTACAGACCCCCCCCCCCCCCCAGAAACATTTTGAGAGCGCAATCTTTGAGTGATGGTTATGATTCTTGAACTATTGCTATACAAAATTTAGCTTGAATTTAAATAGCAGCGTTGAGGGGACAGCCCCATAACATTTAAGAAGTCCCTGGGCATGATTTTACAAACGAAAAAAAAGACGAAAAGGCAAATTTTTCTCAATTGAAAGTGAACTGCGACATTACAATTTACAACGAGCAGAAATTGTGCTATGTTTTGTGTTGGCTTTCAATCCCTTTCCCAACCTTTGCACAAAACCTTCAATTGGTCTATATACTGATCATAAAGTTAAACTTTATCTAGCAAAAGGATTGGGGGCTTATAGGGAAAGCGGCCCCTTGCATATGTAGCATAATTTATTTTCGTTTTAAGTTTCTCAACCTCCAATTTTTAATGCTTTGGTTTCACTTATGCATTATTGAAAGGATTTTTGAGGGGGAAAAACTTGTTTGTTTTTTTTAGATCAAACAGTCAAACAGTTCGTGGTAACGAACTGTAAAATAAGGAGCGACCCGGCTCAATGGTAACCGAAACTCTAGAAAACAGTATTTTGATACAAATAGATCCGTCAAAAGAATTAGATTATAATACTGATTTCAAATATATAATTTTCATCAAGTTTAGTCCTACCAATCAAACGTTACGTGCCTGAGAAAATTTGGCTGATTTTCGATAAAAGGGGGAAATACCCCCTAAAAGTTATAGAACCTCAATGAAAATCACACCATCATATTCAGCGTATCAGAGAACCCTACTGTAGAGGTTTCAAGCTCTTATCTACAAAAATGTGGAATTTTGCATTTTTTGCCAGAAGAAAGATCACGGGTGCGTGTTTATTTTCTTTTTTTTTCTTTTTCTTTTTCCCAGGGTGATCGTATCGACCCAGTGGTCCTAGAATATCGTGGGAGAGCTCATTGGAATGGAAATTAAAAGTTCTAGTGCCCTTTTTAAGTGATAAAAAATGGAGGGCAACTAGGCCCCCTCCCACGATCATTTTTTTCCCAAAGTCACCCGATCAAAATTTTGAGATAGCCATTTTGTTCAGCATGTTCGAAAATATTATAATTATGTCTCTTAGGATGACTTAGTACCCCGAAGTTCCCAGGGGAGGGCTGAAAGTTATGAACTTTACCCAATGTTAACATATAGTATTGGTTATTGGGAAGTATACAGACGTTATCAGGGAAGATTTTTTCTGGTAGTGGGGGGGGGGGGGTTGGTCGGGGTTATGTGGGAGGATCTTTCCATGAAGGAAGTTTTCATGGGGAAGGGACATTGCTATGAAGGGGACGCCGGACTTCCCAGCATTATTTAAAAAAGATCAGAAATTAAATATAAAAAAAACAAGTTTTTCAGCTGCAACAGCAGCAACATCAAAACTTTAAACGAACAGAAAATATTACATATATGATTGGGTTCACCCCCTAGTCAATACCTCGCTCTTTAAGCCAAAGATTTTTTAGCACTTTCATAAGAGCTATTTATTCTAAGTAACGGCCTTTTTGATTAAGCGGTCATTTTTAAAAATCTGAACAAAATTCGAACTTTAGCTTAAAGAGCAAGGTATTGACTAGGGGGCAAAGCCCCTAATATACGTATTAAAAATATATGAATATAGAAGTTCGTTACGTAAGTTAATTCGTAAGTTACGTATATTTATTACTAATAAAAACGTTCTTAAATAAAATTAAACAAGTTTCGAGAAAGCCATTTAACCAAATAAAAGTAAAATTAATATGCAAATTTTTTTTAATTATTCATGCACGGTGAGCCAAAATAAAAACCTGCATTAATTCAAAAACGTTCACAAATTAAATAAAAAAACAAGTTTTTTTTAACTGAAAGTAAGGAACGACGTTAAAACTTAAAACGAACAGAAATTATTCCTTATATGAAAGGGGCTGTCCCCTCCTCAACGCCTGGCTCTTTACGCTAAAGTTTTTTATTGTTTTAAAAAATAAAGCTGTGAGACAGAGTCATACTTTAGCGTAAAGAGCGAGGTGTTGAGGAGGGGACAGCCCCTTTCATATACGGAATAATTTCTGTTCGTTTTAAGTTTTAACGTCGTTCCTTACTTTCAGTTAAAAAAAAATGTTTTTTTTTATTTAATTCGTGAAGGGGTCACTCGGCTCATTAGTAACTGAAACTCAAACAATTTTAACTGAAACTTTTATATTAATAGATACATCAAAAGAATTGGATTTTTATGCTGATTCCAAACACACGAGATTCATTAAGTTTAATGTTACCCGTCAAAAGCTAAGAGCCTGAGAAATTTGCCTGATTTTCAAAAAAGGAGGGAAACACCGCCAAAGAGTCAAGTTAATATTCATGAAAATTTTATCATCAGATTCTGCGTAACAGACAACCCTAGTGTAGAGGTTTCAAGCTCTTATCTGCAAAAATGAGGAATATTGTATTTTTTGCCAGAAGTAAGATCACGGATGCGTGTTTACAATTGTTTTTTTTATTATCTCCAGGGGTGATCCTATCAAACCATTGGTCCTAAAATGAAATGAGATGGCTCACTTGAACAGAAATTAAAAGTTTAAGTGCATCTTTTAAGTGACAAACAAGATTGGTGGGCAAATAGCCCCCCCCCCTCCCACTCCCCTTTTTCCTCAAAGTCGTTCGATCAAAATTTTGAGAGCGCCATTTTTTTCAGCATGGCTGAAAGACCCAATAATTATGTTTTTGGAGATGATAATGATATCAACAGTCCCTGGGAAAGGTCTGAAACTTATATAATTTGCCTTGTGTTTATGCATAGTATTTGTTATTGGGAAGTATACAGACATTTCTAGGGGTTTCTGCTTGGGGGATATCCCTTGAGTGAACCTTCCAGAGGAAATTTTAGAGTGGGATAATTTGCCAGAATTCCTATACGAAATTCGTTTTACTCGTCTTACTTTCTCTTTGCCTTGAAGTTAATTTTACATATGGAAATGTTCTGGGGGAATTGTCAAGGGGAAATTTTCAGTGGGGATTGGAATTGTCTGGAGGATTTAATTGTGGGTGAATGATTTTTCATGGGAGAAATTCTCCATGAAAAATTTTTCATGGGATAAATATTCCATGGGAGAATTTTCCACGGAAACAAGTTTCCACTTGTGCGGAGGTTACTGGGGAAAATTTCCACGGAGTTTTCTGGAATGATTTGAAAAACGATCGGAAATTATAGTCTTTTCCAAATGAAAGCATACTAAGGATAATTTTCAGGTGAAATCGTCTACAAGAAACTTGCCAGGGGGGGATTTTCCGGGCGAGAGTATATTTTACTTGAGAGATACTATCTATGGAAAAGTTTTTTGTGGGGAAGGGGATTTTCTATGGAGGGAGAGCCAGATTTCCCGGAATTATTTGAAAAACGATCAGAAATTAAATATAAAAACTATTTTTCTCAAATGAAAGTAAGGAGCAGCCTTAAAATTTAAAACAAACCTAAATTATACGAGGGGGGCTGCACCTTTCTGAATACCTCACTCTTTGCGCTGAAGTTTGACTTCAACGCAATAATTCCTAAAAGAATAATTCTTTAAACACAATGACCGTTTAATTAGAATAAGAAGATCTTTTAAGGTACTAAAAAACTTTCGCATAAAGAATAAGGGATTTTTTTCTTCTTACAATTTTTTCTTCTTACTTTCAGTTGAAGTTTTTTATATTTAATTTATTTCGTAAGTTAATATTCGTGTAATAGACGATTCGGGTCCTCGATCAGGAGATAAACAACCCATTTGTTTTTAATGTGTTAAAGTTGTACCTCGGTGCATAAAACCTTTTTTCATTTCTATAAGACTCGCTTGGATTGATAGAGATGCAATGATATAGTATTTTCCTTTGAGACTGTTGTATTAGCTTTAAAGTGGAGCAAAGGCTTCTAAAGTTTTGGATTTTAGTTAATTTAAGAAATATATAAGCTGCAAAAAGAATTGTTTATAATATGTATCCGTTTCAATGACAATTTTCTGTAAAGTGTCGTATTAACGTATTGAATTTTTAGCCATACGAATAAAAATGTGGTGGTTTTTCGTGAAGCTTTTAGATAAGATTAAATAAAAAACGAGTTTTTTTTTTCAACTGAAAGTAAGGCGCAAAATTAGAACTTAAAACGAACAGAAATTACTACGTATATGAGGGGGTTCGCCCCCTCGTCACTACCTCGCTCTTTACCCTAAATTTGAATTTTGTTTCAATTCCTTAAGAATAACCCCTGACCTCACAAAGGCCGTTTAATTAGAATAAATAGCTCGTTTGAAAGTACTAAAAAAAATTTAGCGTAAAGAGCGAAATATTGACGAGGAGCGAACCCCCTCACATACGCAATAATTTCTGTTCGTTTTAAGTTTTAATGTTACTCCTTATTTTCAATTGAAAAAAAGCTTTCTTTTATTTAATTTCTGATTGTTTTTTAAATAATGCTGGGAAATCTTCATAAAAAGTTCCCTTCCCCTTTGAAAAACTACTCCATGGAGAGATCCTTCAACGTAACTTGCTCCTACTGAACCCCCCCCCCACTACCAGAAAAAATCCCCCTTGAAAATGTCTGTATACCTAGCAATAACCAATACTATATATAAACAATGGCCAAAGTTCACAACTTGCAGCCCTTTCCTTGGGGACTGTGGGGGATTAAGTCATCCTCAAAGATATAGATATTAGATGTTTTCCACTGTGCTGAACCCAATGGCTGTCTCAAAATTCTGATCTTGTAACTTATGGAAAAAAATGAGCGTGGGAGGGGGCCTAGTTGCCCTCCAACTTTTTTGTCACTCAAAAAGGGCACTAGAACTTTTAATTTCCGTTCAAATGAACCCTCTTGCGGTATTCTAGGACCCCTTGGTCGATACGATCACCCCTGAAAAAGAAAAAAAAAACACGCATCCGTGATCTTTCTTCTGGCAAAAATTACAAAATTCTACATTTTTACAGATAGGAGCTTGAAACCTACACAGTAGGGTTTCTGATACGCTGAATCTGATCGTGTCATTTTCGGTAAGATTATATGACTTTTAGGGGGGTATTTACCCCTGTTTTCAAAAATAAGGCAAGTTTTCTGAGGCTCATGACTTTTTTGATGGGTAAGATTAAACTTGATGAAACATATAGCCTACATTTGAAATCAGCATAAAAATTCCGATTCTTTTGATGTATCTATTGGTATCAAAATCCCGATTTTTTAGAGTTTCGGTTACTATTGAGCCAGGTCGCTCCTTGCTTACAGTTCGTTACCACGAACTGTTTGATAAGATTTATTGCAAAAAGCCTGCAGGTCATAGCAACACGAAATACAACGTCAAACAAAGCTCGAAGAACACAATACAATTTTGAGTAATACAAAAAAAAAAAAAAAAAAACACACACACACACACAGAACAAGGCAAGTATCCAGGATTTTTTTTTTTTTGGGGGGGGGTACAAAAAAAACTTTAAAAACGCATCAAAAATTTGTTTATATTCATTTTTGTTACGTTTTTACGAGTCGGTGAAACATTTTGGGGCGGGGCATAAAACCCCCTTCCCCCGGATACGGCCTTGCAACAAGGTCAAAACTTTTAACCGACAAACAACAACCATAATACAATTAAATTTCTATAAACCTTAACAAATTATCCCCTCAAAGATAATTCCCTGTGTTTAATCCCTATACGAAGAAACTCACACAACTGTTTAACAGCAGACGCGTTACGTCGTAAGTTACGTCAGAACAAAATTTCGAGAAAGCCATTTAGTCAAAAAAAGGAAAATTAATATGCGAATTTCGTTTTGATTATTCATGTACGGTGAGCCAAAATCAAAGCTACATTAATTCAAAAATATTCAGAAATTAAATAAAAAAAGCAAGTTTTTTTTAACTGAAAGTAAGTAGCGACATTAAAACTTAAAACGAACAGAAATTATTCCGTATATGAAAGGGGCTTTCCCCTCCTCAACGCCTCACTCGTTACGCTGAAGTTTGACTCTGTCTTACAACTTAATTTTTTAAAACGATAAAAAACTTTAGCGTAAAGAGCGAGGCGTTGAGGAGGGGACAGCCCATTTCACTTGCGGAATAATTTCTGTTCTTTTTAAGTTTTAATGTCGCTACTTACTTTCAGTTAATAAAAACTTTTTTTTATTTAATTTCTTATGATGAACATGATATCAGAAACAGAAAGAATTTAAAAAAAAAAAAAACTGTTTGTTTTTTTAAAATGAAAGTAAGGAGTGACATTGATACTCAACATGATAAGAAATTATCTTGTAAGTTGGGAGGGCCGCCACCCCCTTCAGCCCTCAACTCTTCACGTTAAACTTAGAATTTTCCCCACCACCTCTTTGAAAAATAGAAGAGCATTGTGTTTGTTTTTGCAGTACCTCAACTTAATTTATTTGTATTTACTTTGAACAACAAAACTTCAAGTTAAACGGTTTTGATAGCAGTCGGAGATTAAAACACCTACAATTTCCAACTGGCTTTTATTTTTGGAACTCTAAAATACTTTCGGTTAAGTATAAGGCTAAACTTCAGTGTAAAGAATAGGGGTCAGGGGAGGGGATGATGGAAATCCTCATATGCAGTAATTTCTGTTCGTTTTTAGATTCAGTGTTACTCTAACTTTCCTCTGAAAATTTTTAGTTTTCCTTAATTTATAAGGAATTAAGGATGTTCACAAAGGATTTGTGAAGACGGGCATAGGAAAAAATCAAAAGAGTCAGACCTATTCGTATATTTTCAGTTTGCAGTGGAAACTAAGGTTAAACAGAATTTCAAATTCATTGACTTTCCCATAGATTGTAAATAAGGTACTTGCAAATATAGATCATTCCTGCTGTATTTACATAGTACTAAGGATTTCAACAATTAGTCTTCTAGAGGGGGTAGTATTTTCTGTTTGTTAGGTGTGCGGAAAAGACTAAGAAAGATAAGACATAGGCCTACAGGTATATAAAAGCCATTCCTAGGGTTGATGGGGGTTGGAGAAAAATTAACTACGGTATCCCTCCCGACTCAAATATAAACAAAAAAAGCTTAATCAAAGTGAAAAATTGGATGTAAGTGGTCAATTCTCCAGCGCCCCCCCCCCAGTCACAGCGCGCAGGACAACTACCCCAGTCACCCTCGCCCTTAGGAACGGCTCTGGACATATATTTCTAATTTTCGTTGAATTTCACGAAATCCTGTACTTCCTAAATTTTCTTGTCTTCTACAGGGGGGAGGGAGAGGAAGATTTTTTCTTGGCCTAAAACATGGATACCCTTATATTAATGACCTGATATTTCTTTGTTCATGTGATGACACCCTTTTACTTGTAAACCTACCTACGGGTTTTTGGAAGAAATTACATTATTTTGCAAGTTTTTTGTAGGAAGTGGGGTAGGGGGGGGGGTCAAAATCACTGAACTCCTCTTTGGGTGCAACCTCCTTTGTACAGATGTGTTTCAACATTTATTTATTTATATCTTACCCTGCAAACAACACAAAAGTTATACAGAGACGGATTACAATATAGAGAGAAAGACAAATAAACGGGAATAAAAAATATCACAATTTTTATCAGGGCAATTAATAAAGATTACTTATTAAACACTAAAATATTGTCTCATACATTAAAATTTATACATCACTCTGTAAGAAGGAGACCTTATGGATGAAAACTGATTTTGCAGTTGTATTTCAAGATAATTTTGACAAAGGTATTTTTGGGTCGGCCAATTTATAATAGCGGATTAATGCCCAATTTCGGATCCGAAAGGGGACATTTACCCACATATTTTGTAAATTAAAATATACTAAACGGAGTTTACGTTTATCTGTTTGTGTGAAAATCTTCCAAAATGATGCTGTGTATAGGATGTGTATAGGAAATGCATTTCCTAGGAAATGCAGTAGTTCTGTGTATAGGAAATGCAGTAGTGCTGCTGATTTGTAGAGTTTAGGAATCCAATTTTTCGGTTGAAACGTTTTTTATTTCATACAACTGAGATTTAAGTCGCACCATCCTTTTTTTTATGTGATTTCATGCGCTAACTAAATCTAAGTAACACAATCAATTCATTGAGTTTAACCTAGATTCATTTTAATTGTTCAGGTACCAGCAAAGTGAGCAGTCAAAACACAGCTGATTCAGGGATTAGTACTTTACTTGAGGTTAAAGTGGAAGGAATGAAAGCTCATCATCAAACCGTATTCGGGTTTTTCAAGGTAAATTTGTATAATTATTATCATTTTTAATTGTTGGCTGCAATCTAATATCAGCTGGTGCAGGCAGGGTGATACTTTGAGCTGATACAACCAGGGTCAGTGCGTGAGGAAGAATTATGCTCCCTCAAGGGTTGGAAAATTCATGAGACTCCATCAGAAAAGAGGATTTTATGTTTAATTGTTGCCTTCAATCTAATCTCAGTTGGTACAGGCAGGGTTGGCACTTTAAGCAGATGCAATCAGGGTTAGTACGGGAGAAGAGTCATTCTCCCTTAAGAGTTTGAAAATTCATAAAACCATTTCCAAAAAGTAGATTTTATGTTTAATTGTTGCCTGCAATCTAATCTCAGCTGGTGCAGGCAGGGTCAGCGCTTTAAGCTGATGCAACCTGGGTCGGTATGTGAGGAAGAGTCATACTCCCTCAAGGGTTTGAAAATTCATAAAACTTTTTCCAAAAACTGGATGTTATGTTTAGTTGTTGCCTGCAACCTAATCTCAGCTGTTGCGGGCAGGGTCAGCACTTTAAGCTGATGCAACCAGGGTCAGTAAATGAGGAAGAGTCATGCTCCCACAGGGGTTTGAAAACTCATGAAATTCCATCTGAAAAGACAATTTTCTGTGGTCTTACATAATAATAAAAAAACTTTTGGCCTCCCTTAAATTTAATGGTTGTAATTTTATGTCAGTCTTCCCTCAATTTTGATGTCAGGGTGGGGCCGTAGGCAATATACAAAAGTTTGCTTTTTTGATTGGTGCTATTTTTCCTTATGAACTAACTATTGATGAGAAATAAGTACAAGATAATAATAAAAACCAACAAACTGGATATAGCATAGGGCTATTTCCAAGAACAGTTCTTGGAAATAGCCCTATGCTATATCCAGTTTGTTGGTTTTTATTATTATCTTGTACTTATTTCTCATCAATAGTTAGTTCATAAGGAAAAATAGCACCAATTAAAAAATTTTAATTGGCAATTTTTTGGTTCTGAATTGAAGTTATCAAGTATTTTGCAGTAGGTTGTATATGGTTGCATCAAGACATGGCTAATTGTAGACAGAGAAAAGCCAAGACAGATAGTTCAAGTAATTGAGAGGCAAATGTTTAAATGGCTGGGGCTGCACGGGTAAATGGCGGGAGTATGCATGACTCTTTTATTGGACACATACTTGTCAGGTTAGTTTTTGGAAAGGCATGCCTGCCTAGAGTCTCAGGCATCCTGTTGACCAAGAATTTAAAATTGACATAAGACCGTTAGATTGCCTGTAATGAGAGGCAAACAAGGCACACCCGCCTATGGTCTTAACACAAGTACAGTCAAAACTCTCCAAAAGTGACCCCGCGTACCTCAGCGCATCTAGAGGGAAAATGTTGTACTACTTAATCGCTCCGAGCCAATAAATTAAATTAATACAGCTTTTACGGAACAAGTATAATCACCTACGGAACTTGTGATTTAGTCGCCAGGTTCGCATAGGTATGGAATCGTCTCCGGAGACGCGGACAAAGGGTCACTTTTTTTGTGTGGAGAGGATAGGTTTTGGCAGTACTTGTTCAGTATGTGTTTATACTTTGGGTCTTAAGAAGGTTGACCAAGAATATAGAAATGACATAGGACCATTAATTTGCTTGAAATAACAGGCAAACAATCGTTTAAAGCCATCTATCTTTCAAATAGTACCTATTTGTTGCCTAAGCTCAGCCCCACATTCTGAGAAAATTTCCATTTTTCACAAAATTAGTTACTAAGGGGAGTGGGAAGAGATAATACGAAGTTGGGACGGTAGCAATATTTATACTTGGAATGAGCAATGACTGGCGAATCAAATGGTAAATTTATGTTTTCTCTACCAAATTAATCCAACCATTCGACAAATTTAGCATAGAACCAAGTAGACAAGTTTATTTTTTTGACTCGAGTGTGTGCAAATTTTAGTAAATACCATAAAAGAATATATGGTACTTGTTAGGAATCCAGAAAACACGCGAGAAGTGAAGTTTCGTTAATGCTAATTAAATGAAACAGAATAGGATGAAAAGATAATAGTTCAGAAACAAAATTGGGCTATATATTTGAACATTAGGGGCGGGGGGGTAAAGCATAGCATACATTAAATACTTAGCCTAACCTAACCTAGGTACCTTTTTTTGCCCCTTCAACCCCAAAAAACTAAAGTTTATATCTTTGTCACGGAGTGAGAAACACCTTACAAGGCAACGGAAATCTGTTTTTCATTAGGTTTTCAGTCTTTCTCCATGCAGTCTTTCTCGCGTGTTTTCTGGATTCTTAATAAGTACCGAATATATATTATGAGGGATCTCACGCTATATGATTAGACATAAGAAGACAAAAAAAACCTTTGGGGTGGAGTCCGGCCCTTGGGGTGGGTAAAAAAAAAATAGTTTGTTCACAGGTCTGAATTTTTTGGTTCTTTCTAAAGGACAGTTTGGGTAAATTTAAAAGTAAAATGGTCAAATATGCTGAATAGTGAAAACTTACTAATGTTTGAATTACAGGGGTTTTTAATTTTTTTACATTAATTAAAAAAAGGGCAGTGTGTAAAGTAAACGTACAGCAAACGCCAATTCTTAAGTTTTTTTCCAATTAATATAATTTCTCTTTTATCTTAATCTTTTCTTAATTCTAATGGATCTTAGCGTCATTTTATATTTTAACATGATTGTAACATTATAAATAATTTTTTTTCATGCCCTCATTACGCAAAGTAAGTGATGGTATACTATTATTAAGATTCAGAATAACTGCTTCGACTGCAGTTTTTCTTTTTTTTTCGTTTGGGTTGAAATAATTCGAATTTTAGATACCTGTTTTCAATAAGAAATATATGCTTGGTACCATTCTTTTTTTAAAACATGAAGAATTAAGACGATCCAGAACGAAGTTGAAGTTGGGGTATTCGATGCAACATTGATGCCCGTAGTTTCTTATGATATGGAGGCATGGGTCGTAAAAAAAAGAAGAAAAAAAAAGAAAAAAAACAAGAGAAGATAACAGCAGATACATGCAGTAACGAAAACTTAATTCAAAAATCCTATAGTTATATTAGCCCTTCTTTCTACGGTATGATTCATCTTTTTAACGTCTACTCGATATGCTTTAAGTGTGTGCGTGAAGAAATAAAGTGCAGGACTGTCACTCTTTCGTTTTTTCGTACTTTCTTACCTTATCTCACTTGTTCTCTCGAGTGACATGGAAAATCCCTCTATTTGCAAAAATTAGCTAAGATAACTCATTTTCACTCTTTAAAAATAAAGATGGAGAAAGCTCTAAAACCTTCCAATTATGTTATTTGAGTCCAGGGATACAACTGCTACCCAGTATCTTCTCTATGACATGTGCCTTACCCTAGTACCCCCAGTGGCCTTTCCATTGTTTGAATTAAGAACATCAAATCTAAGTCAAATTATGAAGTGGAAAATTAAGTTGAATAAGATTAATCAGATCCTATTTCGCCTAACCATTCTTCTTGGAAATTTAAAAGTAAGTAAGCTGCCTTACTGCAAAAAGCTGATGGAAAAGCAAACACCAAAGCGAACTTTTGTAAAGTCAGTAGAGATGGGGGTGTTACTCCGGACAGGAGTCCATATATGGGCATAGCCTCCCTAGGGAGAATGATTGCGTAATGGGGTCAATGACCTCTTTCACGAGGTGTGTTTTTGGCACGCCCTCAGCGAATGTCAATGTTGTTATTGTTTCCGAGGCAAAATGCCAAGGTCAATGTTGTTGTTGTAAGTGCACGCTCGAGACAGATGTTATGATCCGGAAATAGTATTTGTTATTGTTATTCGACCCAAATGTTGTTGTCGTTCGAAGCAAAGTTAATGACATTTCCTTCCTGTTTGAGGCGGATGTTATGATCCAGAAATAGTATTTGTTATTGTTATTCGAGCCAAATGTTATGAGGTTCCGAGAAACAGTTAATGACATTTCCTTCCTGTTCGAGGCGGATGTTATGATCCGGAAATAGTATTTGTTATTGTTTCCGAGCCAAATGTTACGAGTTCCCGGGAAACAGTTAATTAATGTCTGACAGATGACGTCAAGTTAATTAATGTCTTTGCATTTCCAAAGAGAATTGTCTCCGAGAAACAGTTAGATCACACATGATGTCATGATTGATTGATTGACACGAAAGGGGAATTAATTTGTTGTTCTAAAGAGAATTGATTCACGAAAGGGAAATTAATTTGTTGTTTCTAACAAGAGAATCGTTTCCGAGCAGACGTTTTGATCTTAGCGCGCGAAAAGGTTTCCAAATAATTTGAAATGCATTGGCGCAGACATGCCAAACAAAAGGAACATGCCGAAATTCCGTTTAGGGATAATTTCGGCGAAACCGTTTTAGCTATTTTATGGAACTATTTCGGCGAAACAGCTAGAGACATTTTAAAAGGTGATTTTTGAAGAGATTTTGGAAGAGAATTTGAGTGTGGTCGTTATAATACACAAGTTTCAATTGAACAGTGTTGTGAGGTCCTCTACCCCAACCCCAAAGGTTCCGATCCCCCTACCACAACCCCGAAGGAAGCCACCGGTCCTCAAAGGTTCTCTGGGCTTTCCAAAGGACCCCCCCCCGGACCCCCAAAGACCCTCACCCAGTCCCCAAAGGTCCCCAGGCACCCAAAGGGCCCCAGACCCTAAAAAGGCCATACCCGAGCCCCAAAGGCCCTCCCCGGTCCCCAAAGGTCCACCAGACCCCCAAAAGCCCTCCCCGGTCCCCAAAGGTCCACCAGAACCCCAAAAGCCCTCCCCCGATCCCCAAAGGCCCTCCCCCGGTCCCAAAGGCCCTCCCCGGGCTCCCAGGGCTCCCAAAGGGCCCCGATTACTCTACCCCTACCCCGAAGGAAGCCTCCGGTCCTCAAAGGTCCCCCAGGCTCCCAAAGACCCTCACCCGGTCCCCAAAGGTCCCCAGACCCCCAAAAGCCCTCCCGGTCCCCAAAGGTCCACCAGAACCCCAAAAGCCCTCCCCCGATCCCCAAAGGCCCTCCCCGGTCCCAAAGGCCCTCCCCGGGCTCCCAGGGCTCCCAAAGGGCCCCGATTACTCTACCCCTACCCCGAAGGAAGCCTCCGGTCCTCAAAGGTCCCCCAGGCTCCCAAAGACCCTCACCCGGTCCCCAAAGGTCCACCGGGCTCCCAAAGGGACCCCAGACCCCCAACGGACCCACCGGGCCCCAAAGGGCCCAATCCGCGCTCAAGGGCCCCCCCCGGACCCCCAAAGGTCCTCCACTAGTCCCCAAAGGCCCTCTCCCGGTCCCAAAGGTCCACCAGGCACACAAGGGCCCAATCCGTGCTCAAGGGCCCCCCCGGACCCCCAAAGGTCCTCCACCAGTCCCCAAAGGCCCTCTCCCGGTCCCAAAGGTCCACCAGGCACCCAAAGGGCCCCAGACCCTAAAAAGACCATACCCGAGCCCCCCAAAGGCCCTCACCGGTCCCCAAAGGTCCACCAGACCCCAAAAGCCCTCCACCGGTCCCCAAAGGCCCTCCCCGGGCTCCAAGGGCTCCCAAAGGGCCCCGATTGCTCTACCCCAACCCGAAGGAAGCCTTCGGTCCTCAAAGGTCCCCCAGGCTCCCAAAGGACCCACTGGACCCCCAAAGGCCCTCACCTGGTCCCGAAAGGTCCACCGGGCTCCCAAAGGGACCACCGGACCCCCAAAGGGTCCCCCGGACCCCAAAGGTCCTCCCCAGGTCCTCAAGGGTCGCCCAGACCCCAACGGACCCACCGGGCCCCAAAGGGCCCAATCGGTGCTCAAGGGCTCCCCGGACCCCCAAAGGCCCTCACCCGGTCCTCAAAGGTCCACCGGGCTCCCAAAGGACCAGTCGGTCCTCAAGGACCCTCTCAGACGTGCAAAGACCCCCCCCAGACCCCCAAAGGCTCATCCCGGTCCCCAAAGGTCCCCTCAGGCTCCCATATGACCACTCCACCCCTCAAGGGCCCCTGGATCCCCAAACGCCCTCCCCGGACCCCTCCAAAGAACCCCCTCTCCATTTTTAACACTTTTTATGGCTTTATTATATCCTTTTAGAACAAGTTCCTTTCATAATGTCCCTTCCTAAACCCATTTTCCAACTTGAAGTACTTATCTTTTTCACCCACTTTCTCAATGAAAAAGAAATTAGTTTTTAATCAATTCTAATTTTCCAAATAATTATAAAAATTTTCCACTTTAGTTCAGATCTGTCTCGAGAGATGAAAAATTTAAAATACTGTTCCAAATTTTTCACAGAAGATAAAAAAGTTCAAGTTTTCTTCTGAATTTTACCAAAGAACGTGTTCCAATTCTAATTTCTCCAGAGAAAACAAAATCTTCCACTTCAGTTCTATATTTCACAAAGATATAAAGAAATTTAAAGTTCAAGTCTAAATTTTTCGGTGGAAGATAGAAAAAGTAATACCATACTTGTGAATATTTTCACGGAAAATAAAAAGTTCTAGTTCAATTTACAATTTCCTCAACGAAGTGAAGAAAGGTTCAAGTTCTCTTCTGATTTTACTAAAGAACACGCTTCAATTCTAATTTTTTCAGAGAAAACAAAAATCTTCCACTTCAGTTCTTTATTTCACAAAGACATAAAGAAATTTAAAGTTCAATTCTAAATTTTTCGGTGGAAGATAGAAAAAGTAATACCATACTTGTGAATATTTTCCCGAAGATAAAAAGTTCTAGTTCAATTTACAGTTTCCTCAATGAAGTCAAGGAAAGTTCAAGTTCTCTTCTGAATTTTACTAAAGAACAAAATTCAATTCTAATTTCACCAGAGAAAATAAAAATCTTCCACTTCAGTTCTTTATTTCACAAAGACATAAAGAAATTTAAAGTTCAATTCTAAATTTTTCGGTGGAAGATAGAAAAAGCAATACCATACTTGTGAATATTTTCCCGAAGATAAAAAGTTCTAGTTCAATTTACAGTTTCCTCAATGAAGTCAAGGAAAGTTCAAGTTCTCTTCTGAATTTTACCAAAGAACACGCTTCAATTCTAATTTTTTCAGAGAAAACAAAAATCTTCCACTTCAGTTCTATATTTCACAAAGATATAAAGAAATTTAAAGTTCAAGTCTAAATTTTTCGGTGGAAGATAGAAAAAGTAATACCATACTTGTGAATATTTTCACGGAAAATAAAAAAGTTCTAGTTCAATTTACAATTTCCTCAACGAAGTGAAGAAAGGTTCAAGTTCTCTTCTGAATTTTACTAAAGAACAAAATTCAATTCTAATTTTTCAGAGAAAACAAAAATCTTCCACTTCAGTTCTTTATTTCACAAAGACATAAAGAAAAATTTAAAGTTCAATTCTAAATTTTTCGGTGGAAGATAGAAAAAGTAATACCATACTTGTGAATATTTTCACGGAAGATAAAAAGTTCTAGTTCAATTTACAGTTTCCACAATGAAGTCAAGGAAAGTTCAAGTTCTCTTCTGAATTTTACCAAAGAACAAAATTCAATTCTAATTTTTTCACCAGAGAAAATAAAAATCTTCCACTTCAGTTCTTTATTTCACAAAGACATAAAGAAATTTAAAGTACAATTCTAAATTTTTCGGAGGAAGATAGAAAAAAGCAATACCATACTTGTGAATATTTTCCCGGAAGATAAAAAGTTCTAGTTTAATTTAAAATTTTCTCAACGAAGTGAAGAAAATTCAAGTTCTCTTCTGAATTTTACCAAAGAATAAAATTCAATTCTAATTTCACCAGAGAAAAAAAAATCTTCCACTTCAGTTCTTTATTTCACAAGACATAAGAAATTTAAAGTTCAATTCTAAATTTTTCGGTGGAAGATAGAAAAAGCAATACCATACTTGTGAATATTTTCCCGGAAAATAAAAAGTTCTAGTTCAATTTACAATTTCCTCAACGAAGTGAAGAAAGGTTCAAGTTCTCTTCTGAATTTTACTAAAGAACAAAATTCAATTCTAATTTCACCAGAGAAAATAAAAATCTTCCACTTCAGTTCTCTATTTCACAAAGACATAAAGAAAATTTAAAGTTCAATTCTAAATTTTTCGGTGGAAGATAGAAAAAGTAATACCATACCTGTGAATATTTTCACGGAAGATAAAAAGTTCTAGTTCAATTTAAAATTTTCTCAACGAAGTCAAGGAAAGTTCAAGTTCTCTTCTGAATTTTTACCAAAGAACAAAATTCAATTCTAATTTTTTCAGAGAAAACAAAAATCTTCCACTTCAGTTCCTTATTTCGCAAAGACATAAAGAAATTCAAAGTTCAATTCTAAATTTTTCGATGGAAGATAGAAAAAGTAATACCATACTTGTGAATATTTTCACGGAAGATAAAAAGTTTCTAGTTCAATTTAAAATTTCCTCAATGAAGTCAAGGAAAAGTTCAAGTTTTCTTCTGAATTTTACCAAAGAACATGCTCCAATTCTAATTTCTCCAGAGAAAACAAAATCTTCCACTTCAGTTCTATATTTCACAAAGATATAAAGAAATTTAAAGTTCAAGTCTAAATTTTTCGGTGGAAGATAGAAAAAGTAATACCATACTTGTGAATATTTTCACGGAAAAATAAAAAGTTCTAGTTCAATTTACAATTTCCTCAACGAAGTGAAGAAAAATTCAAGTTCTCATCTGAATTTTACCAAAGAATAAAATTCAATTCTAATTTCACCAGAGAAAATAAAAATCTTCCACTTCAGTTCTTTATTTCACAAAGACATAAAGAAATTTAAAGTTCAATTCTAAAATTTTTCGGTGGAAGATAGAAAAAGTTAATACCATACTTGTGAATATTTTCCCGGAAGATAAAAAGTTCTAGTTCAATTTACAGTTTCCTCAATGAAGTCAAGGAAAGTTCAAGTTCTCTTCTGAATTTTACCAAAGAACATGCTTCAATTCTAATTTTTTCAGAGAAAAAAAAAATCTTTCACTTCAGTTCTTTATTTCACAAAGACATAAAGAAATTTAAAGTACAATTCTAAATTTTTCGGAGGAAGATAGAAAAAGCAATACCATACTTGTGAATATTTCCCGGAAGATAAAAAGTTCTAGTTCAATTTAAAAATTTTCTCAACGAAGTGAAGAAAAATTCAAGTTCTCTTCTGAATTTTACCAAAGAATAAAATTCAATTCTAATTTCACCAGAGAAAATAAAAATCTTCCACTTCAGTTCTTTATTTCACAAAGACATAAAGAAATTTAAAGTTCAATTCTAAATTTTTCGGTGGAAGATAGAAAAAGTAATACCATACTTGTGAATATTTTCCCGGAAGATAAAAAGTTCTAGTTCAATTTACAGTTTCCTCAATGAAGTCAAGGAAAAGTTCAAGTTCTCTTCTGAATTTTACCAAAGAACAAAATTCAATTCTAATTTCACCAGAGAAAATAAAAATCTTCCACTTCAGTTCTTTATTTCACAAAGACATAAAGAAATTTAAAGTTCAATTCTAAATTTTTCGGTGTAAGATAGAAAAAAGTAATACCATACTTGTGAATATTTTCCCGGAAGATAAAAAACTTCTAGTTCAATTTACAGTTTCCTCAATGAAGTCAAGGAAAGTTCAAGTTCTCTTCTGAATTTTACCAAAGAACACGCTTCAATTCTAATTTTTTTCAGAGAAAACAAAAATCTTCCTCTTCAGTTCTTTATTTCACAAAGACATAAAGAAATTTAAAGTACAATTCTAATTTTTCGGTGGAAGATAGAAAAAGCAATACCATACTTGTGAATATTTTCCCGGAAAATAAAAAGTTCTAGTTCAATTTACAATTTCCTCAACGAAGTGAAGAAAGGTTCAAGTTCTCTTCTGAATTTTACTAAAGAACAAAATTCAATTCTAATTTCACCAGAGAAAATAAAAATCTTCCACTTCAGTTCTCTATTTCACAAAGACATAGAGAAATTTAAAGTTCAATTCTAAATTTTTAGGTGGAAGATAGAAAAAGTAATACCATACCTGTGAATATTTTCACGGAAGATAAAAAGTTCTAGTTCAATTTAAAATTTTCTCAACGAAGTCAAGGAAAGTTCAAGTTCTCTTCTGAATTTTCTCAATGAACACACTTCAATTCTAATTTCTCCAGAGAAAATAAAAATCTTCCACTTCAGTTCCTTATTTCGCAAAGACATAAAGAAAATTCAAAGTTCAATTCTAAATTTTTCGATGGAAGATAGAAAAAGTAATACCATACTTGTGAATATTTTCACGGAAGATAAAAAAGTTCTAGTTCAATTTAAAATTTTCTCAACGAAGTCAAGGAAAGTTCAAGTTCTCTTCTGAACTTTACCAAAGAACACGCTTCAATTCTAATTTTTTCAGAGAAAACAAAAATCTTCCACTTCAGTTCTTTATTTCACAAAAGACATAAAGAAATTTAAAGTTCAATTCTAATTTTCGGTGGGTGATAGAAAAATTAATGCCATACTTGTGATTATTTTCACGGAAGATAAAAAGTTCTACTTCAATTTTAAATTTCCCGGAAGATAAAAAGTTCTAGTTCAACTTGCTATTATCTTTGTGAAAACACACAAACTCAGAAAAAATGTTCAATGTTCCTTTAGTACCTATGCAATTAGACTAAAAATGAAGATATTTATGCAGAGTTTCAACTCGCTATGGCTAAGTTTGCTAAAAACAAGCTATTTTCTTGCGAAAACACACAAAATCAGAAAAAATGTTCAATGTTCCTTAAGCACCTACGCAATTAGGCTTAAATGAAGATATTTATGCAGAGTTTCAAGTCGATATGGCTAAGTTTGCTAAAAAACAAGCTATTTTCTTGCGAAAACACACGAAATCAGAAAAAAATATTGTTAGGTTAGGTTAAGTTAGATTAGGTTAGGTTAGCCTACGTACGCGCGCATATAGGTTAAGTTAGGTTAGATTAAGTTAGATTAGGTTAAGTTAGGTAGGTTAGGTTAGATTAAGTTGGGTTAGGCTAGGTTAGCCTACATACGCGCGCGTATGTAGGCTAACCTAGCCTAACCTAACTTAATCTAACCTAACCTAACCTAACTTAACCTAATCTAACTTAATCTAACCTAACTTAACCTATATGCGCGCGTACGTAGGCTAACCTAACCTAATCTAACTTAACCTAACCTAACAATATTTTTTCTGATTTCGTGTGTTTTCGCAAGAAAATAGCTTGTTTTTAGCAAACTTAGCCATATCGACTTGAAACTCTGCATAAATATCTTCATTTAAGCCTAATTGCGTAGGTGCTTAAGGAACATTGAACATTTTTTTCTGATTTTGTGTGTTTTCGCAAGGAAAAATAGCTTGTTTTTAGCAAACTTAGCCATAGCGAGTTGAAACTCTGCATAAATATTTCATTTTTAGTCTAATTGCATAGGTACTAAAGGAACATTGAACATTTTTTCTGAGTTTGTGTGTTTTCACAAAGATAATAGCAAGTTGAACTAGAACTTTTTATCTTCCGGGGAAATTTAAAATTGAAGTAGAACTTTTTATCTTCCGTGAAAATAATCACAAGTATGGCATTAATTTTTCTATCACCCACCGAAAAAATTAGAATTGAACTTTAAATTTCTTTATGTCTTTGTGAAATAAAGAACTGAAGTGGAAGATTTTTGTTTTCTCTGAAAAATTAGAATTGAAGCGTGTTCTTTGGTAAAGTTCAGAAGAGAACTTGAACTTTCCTGACTTCGTTGAGAAAATTTTAAATTGAACTAGAACTTTTTATCTTCCGTGAAAATATTCACAAGTATGGTATTACTTTTTCTATCTTCCATCGAAAAATTTAGAATTGAACTTTGAATTTCTTTATGTCTTTGCGAAATAAGGAACTGAAGTGGAAGATTTTTATTTTCTCTGGAGAAATTAGAATTGAAGTGTGTTCATTGAGAAAATTCAGAAGAGAACTTGAACTTTCCTTGACTTCGTTGAGAAAATTTTAAATTGAACTAGAACTTTTTATCTTCCGTGAAAATATTCACAGGTATGGTATTACTTTTTCTATCTTCCACCTAAAAATTTAGAATTGAACTTTAAATTTCTCTATGTCTTTGTGAAATAGAGAACTGAAGTGGAAGATTTTTATTTTCTCTGGTGAAATTAGAATTGAATTTTGTTCTTTAGTAAAATTCAGAAGAGAACTTGAACCTTTCTTCACTTCGTTGAGGAAATTGTAAATTGAACTAGAACTTTTTATTTTCCGGGAAAATATTCACAAGTATGGTATTGCTTTTTCTATCTTCCACCGAAAAATTAGAATTGTACTTTAAATTTCTTTATGTCTTTGTGAAATAAAGAACTGAAGAGGAAGATTTTTGTTTTCTCTGAAAAAATTAGAATTGAAGCGTGTTCTTTGGTAAAATTCAGAAGAGAACTTGAACTTTCCTTGACTTCATTGAGGAAACTGTAAATTGAACTAGAAGTTTTTATCTTCCGGGAAATATTCACAAGTATGGTATTACTTTTTCTATCTTCCACCGAAAAATTTAGAATTGAACTTTAAATTTCTTTATGTCTTTGTGAAATAAAGAACTGAAGTGGAAGATTTTTATTTTCTCTGGTGAGATTAGAATTGAATTTTGTTCTTTGGTAAAATTCAGAAGAGAACTTGAACTTTCCTTGACTTCATTGAGGAAACTGTAAATTGAACTAGAACTTTTTATCTTCCGGAAAATATTCACAAGTATGGTATTACTTTTTCTATCTTCCACCGAAAAATTTAGAATTGAACTTTAAATTTCTTTATGTCTTTGTGAAATAAAGAACTGAAGTGGAAGATTTTTTATTTTCTCTGTGAAATTAGAATTGAATTTTATTCTTTGGTAAAATTCAGAAGAGAACTTGAATTTTTCTTCACTTCGTTGAGAAAATTTTAAATTGAACTAGAACTTTTATCTTCCGGGGAAAATATTCACAAGTATGGTATTGCTTTTTCTATCTTCCTCCGAAAAATTTAGAATTGTACTTTAAATTTCTTTATGTCTTTGTGAAATAAGAACTGAAGTGGAAGATTTTTGTTTTCTCTGAAAAAATTAGAATTGAAGCATGTTCTTTGGTAAAATTCAGAAGAGAACTTGAACTTTCCTTGACTTCATTGAGGAAACTGTAAATTGAACTAGAACTTTTTATCTTCCGGGAAAATATTCACAAGTATGGTATTACTTTTTTCTATCTTCCACCGAAAAATTTAGAATTGAACTTTAAATTTCTTTATGTCTTTGTGAAATAAAGAACTGAAGTGGAAGATTTTTATTTTCTCTGGTGAAATTAGAATTGAATTTTATTCTTTGGTAAAATTCAGATGAGAACTTGAATTTTTTCTTCACTTCGTTGAGGAAATTGTAAATTGAACTAGAACTTTTTATTTTCCGTGAAAATATTCACAAGTATGGTATTACTTTTTCTATCTTCCACCGAAAAATTTAGACTTGAACTTTAAATTTCTTTATATCTTTGTGAAATATAGAACTGAAGTGGAAGATTTTGTTTTCTCTGGAGAAATTAGAATTGGAGCATGTTCTTTGGTAAAATTCAGAAGAAAACTTGAACTTTCCTTGACTTCATTGAGGAAATTTTAAATTGAACTAGAACTTTTTATCTTCCGTGAAAATATTCACAAGTATGGTATTACTTTTTCTATCTTCCATCGAAAAATTTAGAATTGAACTTTGAATTTCTTTATGTCTTTGCGAAATAAGGAACTGAAGTGGAAGATTTTTGTTTTCTCTGAAAAATTAGAAATTGAATTTTTGTTCTTTGGTAAAATTCAGAAGAGAACTTGAACTTTCCTTGACTTCGTTGAGAAAATTTTAAATTGACTAGAACTTTTTATCTTCCGTGAAAATATTCACAGGTATGGTATTACTTTTTCTATCTTCCACCGAAAAATTTAGAATTGAACTTTAAATTTCTTTATGTCTTTGTGAAATAGAGAACTGAAGTGGAAGATTTTTATTTTCTCTGGTGAAATTTAGAATTGAATTTTGTTCTTTAGTAAAATTCAGAAGAGAACTTGAACCTTTCTTCACTTCGTTGAGGAAATTGTAAATTGAACTAGAACTTTTTATTTTCTGGGAAAATATTCACAAGTATGGTATTGCTTTTTCTATCTTCCACCGAAAAATTTAGAATTGAACTTTAATTTCTTTATGTCTTTGTGAAATAAAGAACTGAAGTGGAAGATTTTTATTTTCTCTGGTGAAATTAGAATTGAATTTTATTCTTTGGTAAAATTCAGAAGAGAACTTGAATTTTTCTTCACTTCGTTGAGAAAATTTTAAATTGAACTAGAACTTTTATCTTCCGGGAAAATATTCACCAAGTATGGTATTGCTTTTTCTATCTTCCTCCGAAAAATTTAGAATTGTACTTTAAATTTCTTTATGTCTTGTGAAATAAAGAACTGAAGTGGAAGATTTTATTTTCTCTGGTGAAATTAGAATTGAATTTTGTTCTTTGGTAAAATTCAGAAGAGAACTTGAACTTTCCTTGACTTCATTGTGGAAACTGTAAATTGAACTAGAACTTTTTATCTTCCGTGAAAATATTCACAAGTATGGTATTACTTTTTCTATCTTCCACCGAAAAATTTAGAATTGAACTTTAAATTTCTTTATGTCTTTGTGAAATAAAGAACTGAAGTGGAAGATTTTTGTTTTTCTCTGAAAAAAATTAGAATTGAATTTTGTTCTTTAGTAAAATTCAGAAGAGAACTTGAACCTTTTCTTCACTTCGTTGAGGAAATTGTAAATTGAACTAGAACTTTTTATTTTCCGTGAAAATATTCACAAGTATGGTATTACTTTTTCTATCTTCACCGAAAATTTAGACTTGAACTTTAAATTTCTTTATATCTTTGTGAAATATAGAACTGAAGTGGAAGATTTTTGTTTTCTCTGAAAAAATTAGAATTGAAGCGTGTTCTTTGGTAAAATTCAGAAGAGAACTTGAACTTTCCTTGACTTCATTGAGGAAACTGTAAATTGAACTAGAACTTTTTATCTTCCGGGAAATATTCACAAGTATGGTATTGCTTTTTCTATCTTCCACCGAAAAATTTAGAATTGAACTTTAAATTTCTTTATGTCTTTGTGAAATAAAGAACTGAAGTGGAAGATTTTTATTTTCTCTGGTGAAATTAGAATTGAATTTTGTTCTTTAGTAAAATTCAGAAGAGAACTTGAACTTTCCTTGACTTCATTGAGGAAACTGTAAATTGAACTAGAACTTTTTATCTTCCGGGAAAATATTCACAAGTATGGTATTACTTTTTTCTATCTTCCACCGAAAAATTAGAATTGAACTTTAAATTTCTTTATGTCTTTGTGAAATAAAGAACTGAAGTGGAAGATTTTGTTTTCTCTGAAAAAATTAGAATTGAAGCGTGTTCTTTAGTAAAATTCAGAAGAGAACTTGAACCTTTCTTCACTTCGTTGAGAAATTGTAAATTGAACTAGAACTTTTTATTTTCCGTGAAAATATTCACAAGTATGGTATTACTTTTTCTATCTTCCACCGAAAAATTTAGACTTGAACTTTAAATTTCTTTATATCTTTGTGAAATATAGAACTGAAGTGGAAGATTTTGTTTTCTCTGGAGAAATTAGAATTGGAACACGTTCTTTGGTAAATTCAGAAGAAAACTTGAACTTTTTTTTTATCTTCTGTGAAAATTTGGAACAGTATTTTAAATTTTTCATCTCTTCGAGACAGATCTGAACTAAAGTGGAAAATTTTTATATTATTTGGAAAATTAGAATTGATTAAAAACTAATTTCTTTTTTCATTGAGAAAGTGGGTGAAAAAGATAAGTACTTCAAGTTGGAAAATGGGTTTAGGAAGGGACATTATGAAAGGAACTTGTTCTAAAAGGATATAATAAAGCCATAAAAAGTGTTAAAAATGGAGAGGGGGGTTCTTTGGAGGGGTCCGGGGAGGGCGTTTGGGGATCCAGGGGCCCTTGAGGTGGAGTGGTCATATGGGAGCCTGAGGGGACCTTTGGGGACCGGGATGAGCCTTTGGGGGTCTGGGGGGGGGGTCTTTGCACGTCTGAGAGGGTCCTTGAGGACCGACTGGTCCTTTGGGAGCCCGGTGGACCTTTGAGGACCGGGTGAGGGCCTTTGGGGGTCCGGGGAGCCCTTGAGCACCGATTGGGCCCTTTGGGGCCCGGTGGGTCCGTTGGGGTCTGGGCGACCCTTGAGGACCTGGGGAGGACCTTTGGGGTCCGGGGGACCCTTTGGGGTCCGGTGGTCCCTTTGGGAGCCCGGTGGACCTTTCGGGACCAGGTGAGGGCCTTTGGGGGTCCAGTGGGTCCTTGGGAGCCTAGGGGACCTTTGAGGACCGAAGGCTTCCTTCGGGGTTGGGGTAGAGCAATCGGGGCCCTTTGGGAGCCCTTGGAGCCCGGGGAGGGCCTTTGGGGGACCGGTGGAGGGCTTTTGGGGTCTGGTGGACCTTTGGGGACCGGTGAGGGCCTTTGGGGGGCTCGGGTATGGTCTTTTTAGGGTCTGGGGCCCTTTGGGTGCCTGGTGGACCTTTGGGACCGGGAGAGGGCCTTTGGGGACTGGTGGAGGACCTTTGGGGTTCCGGGGGGGCCCTTGAGCACGGATTGGGCCCTTTGTGTGCCTGGTGGACCTTTGGGACCGGGAGAGGGCCTTTGGGGACTGGTGGAGGACCTTTTGGGGTCCGGGGGGGCCCTTGAGCACGGATTGGGCCCTTTGGGGCCCGGTGGGTCCGTTGGGGGTCTGGGGTCCCTTTGGGAGCCCGGTGGACCTTTGGGGACCGGGTGAGGGTCTTTGGGAGCCTGGGGGACCTTTGAGGACCGGAGGCTTCCTTCGGGGTAGGGGTAGAGTAATCGGGGCCCTTTGGGAGCCCTGGGAGCCCGGGGAGGGCCTTTGGGACCGGGGGAGGGCCTTTGGGGATCGGGGGGAGGGCTTTTGGGTTCTGGTGGACCTTTGGGGACCGGGGAGGGCTTTTAGGGGTCTGGTGGACCTTTGGGGACCGGGTGAGGGTCTTTGGGAGCCTGGGGGACCTTTGAGGACCGGAGGCTTCCTTCGGGGTAGGGGTAGAGTAATCGGGGCCCTTTGGGAGCCCTGGGAGCCCGGGGAGGGCCTTTGGGACCGGGGGAGGGCCTTTGGGGATCGGGGGAGGGCTTTTGGGGTTCTGGTGGACCTTTGGGGACCGGGGAGGGCTTTTGGGGGGTCTGGGTGGACCTTTGGGGACCGGGGAGGGCCTTTGGGGCTCGGGTATGGCCTTTTTAGGGTCTGGGGCCCTTTGGGTGCCTGGGGACCTTTGGGGACTGGGTGAGGGTCTTTGGGGGTCCGGGGGGGGGGGTCCTTTGGAAAGCCCAGAGAACCTTGAGGACCGGTGGCTTCCTTCGGGGTTGTGGTAGGGGGATCGGAACCTTTGGGGTTGGGGGTAGAGGACCTCACAACACTGTTCAATTGAAACTTGTGTATTATAACGACCACACTCAAATTCTCTTCCAAAATCTCTTCTTCAAAAATCACCTTTTTAAAATGTCTCTAGCTGTTTCGCCGAAATAGTTCCATAAAATAGCTAAAACGGTTTCGCCGAAATTATCCCTAAACGGAATTTCGGCATGTTCCTTTTGTTTGGCATGTCTGCGCCAATGCATTTCAAATTATTTGGAAACCTTTTCGCGCGCTAAGATCAAAACGTCTGCTCGGAAACGATTCTCTTGTTAGAAACAACAAATTAATTTCCCTTTCGTGAATCAATTCTCTTTAGAACAACAAATTAATTCCCCTTTCGTGTCAATCAATCAATCATGACATCATGTGTGATCTAACTGTTTCTCGGAGACAATTCTCTTTGGAAATGCAAAGACATTAATTAACTTGACGTCATCTGTCAGACATTAATTAACTGTTTCCCGGGAACTCGTAACATTTGGCTCGGAAACAATAACAAATACTATTTCCGGATCATAACATCCGCCTCGAACAGGAAGGAAATGTCATTAACTGTTTCTCGGAACCTCATAACATCTGGCTCGAATAACAATAACAAATCTATTTCTGGATCATAACATCCGCCTCAAACAGGAAGGAAATGTCATTAACTTTGCTTCGAACGACAACAACATTTGGGTCGAATAACAATAACAAATACTATTTCCGGATCATAACATCTGTCTCGAGCGTGCACTTACAACAACAACATTGACCTTGGCATTTTGCCTCGGAAACAATAACAACATTGACATTCGCTGAGGGTGTGCCAAAAACACACCTCGTGAAAGAGGTCATTGACCCCATTACGCAATCATTCTCCCTAGGGAGGCTATGCCCATATATGGACTCCTGTCCGGAGTAACACCCCCATCTCTACTAAAGTCTGTCATGTTTTCTTAAGCTGGTAAAATTCTGTAAAGATTGTGAACCAGCCATATACCTAAGAATTTGTTTTGGATAGAGCTCATACTATCAAAATGACAGAAAACGGTTAATTACGTTCTAGCTATAAAAAGATTTATATTTATTATCCAAATTGTTATTAATCCATTTGATTGCAGAGCCTTAAAATTTTTCTTATTTTAAATACATTTCAAAAACTTAAGGGCAAGATGTTTAATGGCTGTAGTATAATTTATAGTAATTTCTAAGTGTCGTAAGAGTGAAAGAGCGGGGAGAGCATAATTTTTTTTTACTTCACTCCTTTCTAGCGAAAATCACTTATTGGGCCTTAATTATCACTCGCTGGAAACGTTGGCATATTTGATCAAATGCCAAGGTGACCAATGTCTCCATTCTAGAGACTTCCCCCTGAAGAATTGGGATTTTTGAGGTCTTTTAGGGGCAAACTTTTTCATTTAGGAATTTGGGAATTCTTAGGGATTTTTACAAGCCTTCTGGATTTTTTAAGAAATGTCTAGGGTTCCGGCCTAGAAAATCCTCTTCCGTCCCGAAAAAGGAAAATGGGATGCAAATAATTTTTCGTCCCATTTTTCCAGAAAGCTGACAGTCTGGAGACGCCACAAAGGGAGTAAATGATCTTTTGCACAGTCGAATGGAAGTGCAATATGTTTGAATGCTTCCATATTCTGGATCAAGTCGTCTAGGAGAGGACGACAACAACTAAATTGACTTAGAAGTCAAGAGATGAGGGGTCAATAATTCTTTTAACACGACTAATTATATGAAGAAAACATAGTAAAGGTGCACATTAGGGACCCTTGTAGCATAAGGTGCAGATGTATTACTCAATTAAACCAGGACATGCAGTAAGAAATTAATTATTTATATCCTGCTTCTTTTGGGCAGCCCTCTGCACCTTTAGAGCCCAATAAACTAAATAATATATAGTGAAAAAATAAGATGTTTATATCATTGTCCCCTTTCCCGCCCTTTTCTGCACCTTTACCGAGAACTTGGCTAGTTATTCAAATAAGAGCAATTTTCGTATTATTTTCAGTTAACTTCTCTGCCTCCTCCTGTTTCCACAGCCTCCCAGTCTCTTTTTTCTGATTCCTTATAATTAAACTTCAATTCATAGCTACCCCCTAATCACACCAAAAATTGAAAAAAAGTTTGGGGTACTAGGTGATCGGTCAGCTTGTATTGGTCTTTTCCAGCATTTTTTTTCTTTCCACTGGATCATGACTTTCTTGTCAATAAGGATTATTTCCATTTACAAGATTATTAGTTTTGGGTGGCTGAAAGTGAGCTGAAACTCGTTGACAGCCCCTGCCTGTTGCACTATATGCTTGTAAACTTGCCACATGAAGCTAGGGCACATAAGTTTGCATTAAAAAAATGAACTTGAAATTTCAGTCTCTTTTGTTCCTTAGAGGTTTTTTTTTCATATATGTTTGTACAACACCAAAGGGATAAAGGTCTATTTTGTTGCATATACCTATTTTATATAATGAGACAGACTTGCTCGTTTAGCCTGGCTGCTTGCTTTTGATAGTCTGAGATACTATGCAATGTTGACATAGGATAGTTTATTTGTCATTGGAAATATACTTAGTAAGTCGCCATAAATAGAAGAACGATTATGTTTGTATCATAAATAATTTATTCACATAACCGCATAATTACCATTATGCTGGAAACAAATTTCAAAATGTTTTCCCATGCTTGATGAACATAAATGAGTAAACCAATGATCTGCAAAAAAAAAAAAAAAATAAAATAAAAAAAAAAAAAAAAAAACCTAAGGCTGAGCCTTTTGTAGCGTTTGAAAAAAAAAAAATATGAAATCTTACGGAATCACTGCTTCTCTGTTTTAATTGGTGAGTCCACTGATGTGTCTTCTAAAACGCATCTAGCAGTTGGAGTAATATTTGCAATGTGACCTCTCAGTTGAAGCTGACATACTCCATGTTGTCGAGTGATCCGCCTCTTCAGCCAAGGCGATATTTGAAGAGCTGAAGAAGTGCATAATAGAAACACACAAGCTTCCCCTGCATATTTCATTGGGCTTTGCTCTTACACTACAAATCTACTATGGGAGCTAACAAAAGCATATCGTTCATGATAAAAGAAGCGTTCCCGTGTGTACTCATATTGAAATCCTCCTGCCAAGTTCCTTCGTATACATTCAAGAAATTGCCAAAATCTATGGAAGAATCTGTCGCCCAATATTTAAAACGATCTACCAAGTTGACATGCATAGGATTCTGCAGGCTGGGGCAGACTTGATGGCTTTCAGTCAAAGTTGCCTGTGGACAGAATTTTGGAACAATGGGATGCTCTAAGTGCCTACTACATACTTCTACTAGTTGAGGTTCCACCAAAGCTCAATGGGTTCGTATGCACAAATCTGAACCCAGTCATGAAGTGTATGTTTCAATTTGTGGCCCTTTACATTGAGCTTGCTTACTTAATTCAATGTAGCATTTCAAGTTGACAAACCATTGTTTTATCACCTGAAACTAAAGACTGAATCTCTTATGAAGGAAATGTCTTTGAACTTCGTGAAGAAGGACTGTGTGAAGACAACGAATGTATTCCAACTTGATATGAATGATCCAAGTGTTTACTTTCTCATCAAAAGTGTTTATTTGAGTCCAAATGGGTAGGACTCTATCTTGAAACTAAAATAAGATCATGGTGTGCCCCTGATGCGATTGAAAAGATATTAAGAGCTCCGCAACATTTTTACATAGAAGCTGTGCAGCAGATCCAAACTCTATTTCGTTTCGATGAAGACATTTACAAATATACAGAAATTGTTGACCCTGTATCGGCGAAGTTATATTTTGACAGATATGTCGACAGGTAACTTTTCCTTTTTTCCAAACATTTTTATTAACATAAACACAACCTAGCGTGAAAGTCAAAACAGAAATAATGCTTGAAAAAGTGACAGGCTGGTTATCATTTATGCTAATTCATCGTACCACTTCAAATAAAAATGGAGGTCTTACAAAAACAGTAATAGCGAAGGATAAAATATTGGCAAAGAAAAATAAATAAAATATCTTCCTACGATCCAGAATCTGAAATCTGTAAATCAAAATCCAACTAAACTAGTCAATAAGTAAATCAAAGCATTATTTCGAACGTCAAAAGAAGATATTTTGGTTCAAATAAAAGGTCTTGAGTTGCAAAATGATTTGTCTTGAGCAAATGCTACTAAAGTCAGCATAAGGAGACATTACTTGTGATTTGAAAAAGAAGTCAGAAAATAGAGAAAACTCTAGGGATTTTGGCATTGAAAAATGGGATTTCTAGGGATTTTCCCTAGAAATCCATTTTTTTTAATGGATTTAAAAAATATGAAGTGAAAACACTGAGTAGCTGCCAGATGCCAGCAGGGCCGGGAAAAGGGAGATTGGAACGATTGGGCCCAATTGGGCCTCGCATTTGAAAGGGCCCCGCATCGCCATCAAAATGAACAATTGATTTTCGAAATTTTGAAATGTTATTAACAATTTCAGTAAGCGTTGCTTCTGTAGATAGATCATTTTTTAGGCTGAAATCAATAAAACCAAAATATTTGAAAGCAACGATAAAATCATAATAGACTAACCAGTTTAGTAATTATGTTGATTGAAAGTGATGACACAAGGGAAATATATTTTAAAACCATTTTAGAAACATTTGTAGGACGCAAATTTAGAAATATGTAAATTCATATGCCCATATTTGGTGATGTAAATTTCAAAAGGCATTTTTAACAGTCTCATAATATCTAGGGGGCACCAACGTAAATTAAGGTAAGCGCAAAATGAGTACAACAAAGAACAAAAGAGGACAAAACCGTTAGCTCAAAATAAACAAACTGGGCCATCAACTGACACAAGATCAAGAGAACGACCTGAGAAATGTAAATGCACGAGGGGTAATAATAGACAACCTATACCATCAAAAGTGACAAGACCGATCCAAGCAGCTAAGGTAAAAGGCACTGAAAAAAAGCCTGAAGCAATGATAAACGAAAACAAAGATAATAGAGATATATAAGATAAAAAAGATAAAAGAGATATATATTTATTTATGTATTTAGTTTAGAATATTAGATAAACCGACAATTAGAACAAGTCAAAACAAGACTGAAGAACATTGAAATATATTGTTAAAAGATAAGTGGCAGCGAGAATCACAATAACTCAAAAACGAAAGTGAAGAACAAAAAAAAAATATTCGGTTACAAGACATGTGACAATGAAGCTCGAAACGAATCAAAATGAAAATGAAAAACGGAGAAATGCGTGGTTAGAAGATATGCGACTGAGAAAACAAAGAAATTGTAGTTAGAAGATAAAAAGCAGCGAGAATTACAAGCAATTGTAGGAATCACAACGTATCAAAGATGAGAGTGAAGAACAAAGAATCTGGCATCTAGCATCTGGCCAGAGTAGAGGGTTAGCAGACACGCTAAAGCGAGTATCAGAAAGGGTCAAAAATCAAACAGTTCGTGGTAACGAACTGTAAGTAAGGAGCGACCCGGCTCAATGGTAACCGAAACTCTAAAAAAAAAAAAAAAAAAAAAAAAAACGGAATTTTGATACCAATAGATACATCAAAAGAATCAGATTTTAATTTCTGATTTCAAATATATAAGTTTCATCCAGTTTAATCTTACCTATCAAAAGTTACGCGCCTGAGAAAAATTTGGCTGATTTTCGAGAAAAGGGGGAAAGACCCCCTAAAAGTTATAGAAACTTAATGAAATTCACAGCATCATATTCAGTGTATCAGAGAACCCTACTGTAGAGGTTTCAAGCTCCTATCTACAAAAATGTGGAATTTTGCATTTTTTGCCAGAAGAAAGATCACGGGTGCGTGTTTATTTGTTTTTTTTTTCCCCAGGGGTAATCGTATTGACCCAGTGATCCTAGAATATCGTAAGAGGGCTTATTGGAACGGAAATTAAAAGTTCTAGTGCCCTTTTTAAGTGACCAAAAAATGAAGGGCAACTAGGCCCCCTCCCACTCTCATTTTTTCTCAAAGTCACCCAATTAAAATTTTGAGATAGCCATTTTGTTTAGCATAGTCGAAAATCTAATAAATATGTCTTTTACGATGACTTAATCCCCCACAGATCCCAGGGGAAGGGCTGCAAGTTATGAACTCTGCCCATTGCTTACATATTGTATTGGTCATTGGGAAGTATACAGACATTTTCAGGAAGAATTTTTTTCTGGTGGGGGGGAGGGGGGCTGGAGGAGGGGGTTACTCGGGAGAATATTTCCGTGGAGGATTGTTTCTTTGGGGTAAGGGACATTTCTATGAAGGGGGGCGCCGGATTTCCAAGCATTATTTAAAAAGCGATCAGAAATTAAATTAAAAAAAAACTAGTTTTTTCAACTGAAAGTAAGAAAGCAACATTAGAACTTCAAATGAACAGAAATTATTACGTATATGAGGGGGTCCTCCCCCAAGTCAATACCTCGCTCTTTACGCTACAGTTTTTTTTAGTGCTTTCAAAAGAGCTATCTATTCTAATTAAACGGCCTTTGTGATTCAGGGGTGTGTGAATTAAATTTTTTTTAACTTTTAACGTAAAGAGCGTGGTATTGACTAAGGGGAGAACCCCATCATATACGTAATAACATATACGCAAAAAAAAAAAAAAAAAAAAAAAAAACAAGCGATACAGACTCAATAGTAAGCCAAACTTTTTAAAAACGGAACTTTGATGTCAATAAATGTTCAAAAGAATAGGCTTATAATGCTGATTCTAA
Source organism: Artemia sinica (assembly GCA_027921565.1). Lineage (NCBI taxonomy): Eukaryota > Metazoa > Arthropoda > Branchiopoda > Anostraca > Artemiidae > Artemia > Artemia sinica. The sequence continues at coordinate 73,435,092 of CM051257.1, read as the reverse complement.
ATATATGAATTTTATTAAGTTTAGTATTACTCATCAAAGGCTACGAGCCTGAGAAAACTTACCTGATTTTTTTAAAGAGGGGGGAAACATCCCCTAAAAGTGAAAGAATTTTAATGAAAATCACACCGTCAGATTCAGCGTATCAGAAAACCCTATAACATAGGTTTCAAGCTCATATCTGCAAAAATCTGCAAACTTTGTATTTTTTTGCCAGAAGAAAAATATACGAATATAGAAGTTCGTTACGTAAGTTAATTTATAAATTACGTCAGCGAGCCAAATTTAGAGACAGCCATTTAGCAAAAGAAAAGTAAAATTTTATGCAAATTTTGTTTACTTATTCAATGACGGCGAGCCAAAATAAAAGCTGCATTAACTAAAAAAACGATCAGAAATTAAATAAAAAAAACAAGTTTTTTAAACTGAAAGTAAGGAGCGACATTTAAAACTTAAAACGAACAGAAATTATTCCGTATATGAAAGGGGCTGTCCCCTCCTCAACGCCTCGCTCTTTACGCTAAAGTTTTTATTATTTTAAAAAATAAAGTTGTGAGACATAGTTTAGGAGCCTGTTTGCTGGATTTTTTACAGGAGATTTTCCCTAACCAATAAAAGGCTATAATGTGATGAACTTAACAATTTTGAACAGAAAAAAACAGGGAACAGAAGAAGGGCTCAGCATAAACAAGCAGTTTAGGTTCAGGTAGGTTCAGGTTCATCTATTTTTCCATCATACATAATCACACTGAATACATAACTATACCTTGCACAGAGATAAGTTTGTAGTTATAACTGTAACAGACTGAGTTGTCATTGCCAAATTCTCTGAAGATTTGAAAAAAATGCCATTGAAAACAGTTTCATTCGTGTTTGGTACGACCAACTGATTGCAGGCTACAGGACTTAAAAAATCTTAACAAAAGAGGCTGCAAAAGCGGGGGTTTGGGGGGCAGCAGCCCCCCCAACTGTACCTCCTAAGAAAAGTAACATTTTTATGCAAATAAAAAGCTGCATTAACTAAAAAACGATCAGAAATTAAATAAAAAAAAAGTTTTTTTATTGTTTAAAAAAATAAAGTTGTGAGACAGAGTCAAACTTTAGCGTAAAGAGCGAGGCTTGAGGAGGGGGACAGCCCCTTTCATATACGGAATAAAAAAAAAAAATGTTTTAAAAAATAAAGTTGTGAGACAGAGTCAAACTTTAGCGTAAAGAGCGAGGCGTTGAAGAGGGGACAGCCCCTTTCATATACGGAATAATTTCTGTTCGTTTTAAGTTTTAATGTCGCTCCTTACTTTCAGTTTAAAAAACTTGTTTTTTTTATTTAATTACAGTAAATAACAATGAACTGTGTTGTTAAAGGACAGCGAGAATCAGAACGAGCCAAATAAAAAGTTGCAGAAGAAAAACAAATATTATGTTAGAAGAACAACACCATCACAGTCTTCGATTCCAAAAAATTGTAAGAAAACGCAAGTGTTATTTACAAGTTATTGGGGACTCTTCAACTCTAAATGTATTCACTGCGGAGGTAAAAAGATATATATATATATATATATATATACGTATATATGAATATATATATATATAGATATATATATATATATATATATATATATATATATATATATATATATTTATGTATATATGTATATATATATATATGTATATATATATATATATATATAGATAATATATATATAGATATATATATATATATATATATATATATATATATATTTATGTATATATGTATATATATATATATATATATATATATATATATATATATATATATATATATATATATATATATATATGATATATATATATATATACATAAATATATATTAATATATATTAGATATAAGACCAATATAATATATATATATATATATATTACATATATATATATATACATATATATAGATATATATATATATAGAATATATATATAGAGATATATAAACATATATATATATATAATATATATATATATATATATATATACTATATATATATATATATATATATATATATATATATATTTATGTATATATATATATATATATTTATGTATATATATATATATATATAGAATATATAATATATATATATACTATATATATATATTATATATAGATATATATATATATATATATATATATATATATCTTATATATATATATATATATATATATATATATATATATATATATATATATATATATATATATATATATATATATCTATATATATTGAATTTGAAATTTAATATATAGAGGGGGCCTGGGATATATTTTGTTTGGGATAAGTATCTATGTGGAAAATGAACTCCAACTTTCTCCTCCCCTATATCCGAAATAAATAATTTATTATGTCCTCATGTCCTGAATAAGAATGTCTTCGACTTAGATTATTATTTTAAATTAAAGGTTCACCATCTGAGATACTAGGGACCTGGTTTCACATTCAAGCGTATTGTCTACCATTGAAAATTAGTAAAAAAAAAAAAAAAAACAAAAACAAATAAACAAACAAAAAAAAGAAAAAAAATGAAAAGAAAAAGACTAGCCTCAGCTGAGACACGAATTGTTCTTGGTCAGATGTAAATTTGGCAGGGTGCCAAAAATTTCCGATAAACGAAGGAATATTTTTGAAGGAGGACGCCCTTGAGTTCCCGGGATCCTGCAAACGACTTAAAAAAAGAGCATTCTTTTGTTTTTATAAATATATTAATAATTCAGTAAAGAAAGGAGGGCAGTATAAGTTGGGATTTTTTTTTCTGTGGTGTTGTTTTTTGGGAGGGGAGAGATGATTAATATTTGTGTTAAAGATATTGTAATGTGTACTATGGAATGCTGTGTTGTATAGCTTTGTTGGTATTAAAATAAATTTATTTTTATTCCAAGTGTGTTATACCTGAATATTTTGAAGAAGGGTGTCTGAAGCTCTCTGCTTTGTTTAAACCTCTCCATTCTATAAGTTCTTCGATGAGTACCTGAATAAATGTATAAGGTCAAGCCTTTCTTTCATGGGATTTTCCAGGCACAGTCTTTACAGTTTGTCATTCTCCTTTGGCTATGGATAATATCCCGAGAACTAATTCTTTGTTTACACTATAGCAAACATTCATTGTGGTAAAAAGAAACTTACATAATTACATGTTGCGTAACATCAACAAATAGCTCAAAATTTATTTAAAGAAAAAGAAGAGAATGTATACAGAAGTTTTTCTATCTACATTTTTTTCTTTTTCTTCTTATTAAAGAACTGGGGATGGCGATTTGAGAATTTGGGCATTGAGAATGGTGACAAATGTGTTAAGGGGAAAGACAAAAATATAAAAATAAAGGAACTTGAAAAGAATTGACGATGGAAAGATTTTATAGTTGAGTTAGCCTAATCGCAAGTACACATGTTGTTTCCTGCAAAAAGCATCTGACCTAAGGCTAGAAAAATATCATTTGGCATTTTTTTTTGTTGAGGCTTAGGAAAATAATTATATAGTTTGGGGCATAACTTCAGGTTACATTTTCTGAAATCCAACGTTTTCAACGAAAACGTAAAAGTAGTTTTGTTGTTTCAGACAACCACATGTGAGCTTAACTAACATATCAAACTCAAGGCAAAGAAATACCCACACACAAATGTGGTTTTGCCTCCTCCCTTATTACAAAAAAAACGACAATTATGGAAAAATAAGTTGAATTGCACTGGAAAAATTCCACTGAAAAAAAGAAAAATTAACTACAAATAAATGTGGTTCCGCTTTTCCTCTTGTTGTGGAGACAATAATGTATCAAAAGCAACGCTCTAGCGTTGCCTTAATAAAGAACCTTTTGCCTTCATATTTTTATTCGTCTCTTTCCTCCCGCTCCTTCGTGTGAAAGGAGAGTAATTTTGAAACTTGGGGGCTCATTTGATTGGAAGATTTCTGTCCCCGTTTTAAGATTAGGAAGTGATTAGAGGGTGGCGAGCCCCTCTTCTGTGCTCTTCTTTGCTGCACGTCTCGCTATAATCCCCAAAACATCAGATGCACAATTCGGAACGGTCATTGGCCCCCACAACCCCTGGTACAAGGTCTGTAAATATTGCAAATTGCCAATTTTACAAATAGGCAGGGCTGTATCCGAGATTTTTTTTCTCGGTATGGGTCGAGGGATTATTTCTGATTTAAGACTTTTTTGGTAGTATTCCCCCAAAAGAAGGGCCAAAGGCCAGCACTAAGGCATGTCCCCGTATTTAGTCCATATGTAGTACGGTTCGACATACATTATTGTTCTATAGTCTACCAAATAATCCATAAATGTTATGTCTCTTGCTCCAAAGTTTTGAGGCAATTAAAACCTATTTATTTTCTATTTCCCACTCCTATAATTCTGAGGATGCATTTATCCTCTTACGGCTCTTAAAAGAAAAATCTCTACGCTGACCCTAAAAAATTGAACATGCATTTCATAACTTCTTTTTTATTGCTCTTTTTTAACTTTGAAGGACTGTCATACACATTGCTGCTAACAAGTTAGGAAAAGTAATTTCCGTAGAAGAAACTTGATTAATTTGTCTGTTAGTGAAAGAGCAATAAATGAGTTTTGCAAATCAAAACAGCTACTAACAACATATGGTCATGTCATAAGAGACAATAGTTTATTACATAGTAATCTATGGGCTGGGATGCGTAAATAGGCCAAGTAGGTCAGTGACATGAGCCCTGTGATATCTGGTGGCAAAATCAAAGCTAATCTGAGATGTGTTACACAAGGCTGTATTGAGGAGGGAACTAGGGGATTTGACCTACCCCCAAAATTTTGTCCAGCTCATAAAAAACGTAACAAGAGGCATATAATTTTTTTCTGATGCGTTTTAAAAAGTTTTTTGAACCCCCATCCCCGAAAAAAAAAACATCCCCGAACAAAAATCATGGATACACCTTGGTGATACGTGTATACATGGTATTCCAAAATTGTATATTAGCTTGTCCCGAGGCATAAGTACCTAGAGAGGCATTAAAACCCCCAAGTCATTGTATAGCTGCGATGCAGATTGCATGTCCTTCCACAGGGCCGTACCCAAGATTTTTTCGGAGGGGTGGTGGTGTTTTACTCAAGGATGTTTTTTCGGTGGGAGGGGGTTCACACACAAAACAACTAAAAAAAAAAACGGACCCAAAAAATTTGTTTATATCCATTTTTGTTACGTTTTTACGAGTCAGACAAACATTTCAGGGGGAGGGGTCAAACTCCCTACCCCCCCCCCCCATGGGCACATCCTTGCCTTTCATTTCGGTAAACTCATGCGTTCCTCTTGTGTGTCCTTTTTTTCTTAAACTATGCACACTTTCTGAGAATCATAGCATTATATCGGTTACTTTAAACTTAATGAATTTATATACTTGGAATCAAAATAGAAAACGAATTCTTTGAATTTTTATTTAATGTTTTATATTTCATATTTTAGAGTGTTGTTTTACTATCCCCGGTCGCTCTTTACCTACAATTTGTTACTGTGAACTATTTGACAAACGGTAAAATAAAAGGTCACAAATTATGAAAGCAAACTGGAAATAGATAATTACCACTACCCAATACCAGGAGAAAAATATCTTACTCAGAAGTTTGGTAAAAATGGTTTACTGCTAAGTAGAAAACACTGGAAACACTAGCTTTCACTCTGGACAGTCTGGACGTCCCTCTGAGTGGGGCGAGATCAATTTGCAAAGTCGACCTGCCGAAGTTCCGAACTAATCGAATGCTCTATTCAAGGGTGTATATGGATTTTTGTTCGGGGGGGGGGGGGGGGTACTTCAAACTTCAAAAACGCATAGAAAATGTGTTTATATGCATTTTGTTAAGTTTCTGCGAGAGGGACAAAACATTTCAGAAGGTTGGGGTACAAACCCCTTAAACCCTCTGGAAACGGTCATGGCCCTATTCTTAGTTTTTTTTTTTGATGACCTTTATGACCGACAAAGTTATCATCAGAAATAAGCATAATAAGTACAATAAGGAAAAAAACAATTTTGTTGTGTTGTAACGGTCGTGTTATCCGATTTCATTTTAACGGTAAACAACATAGCTTTGCTAAACATTTGTTTTATAAAATAAAACTACGTCTATGTTCATGTCTAAATGAAACAGTCTTGAAATATAATTTACAGTCCTTTATCTTATCTTGACGATATAATTTATAGTCGTTTATATTATCTTGCCGAGTCATTTCCCTGGACAAAAAGTTTTTCTGAGCATTCTTTCAAAGAGTTTGTTGGAGACTTGTTGAAATATGTAGCTCTCTCAAAACAAGATTTCTAACTGAGATGAGTCTGTTTGGGGAATTGGCAAAATGCAGCATTTCTTCTGGGGTTTGAAAACACAAAAAAGTGTAATTTAAGAAACTATTTCCAATCGATTGGGACGAAACCTTTCAAGCCGATTCCAGGATATAATATTTGTAATTTCCAGGGGTGGATCTAGGGGGGAGGCAGTGTGAAAAGCGCCAATAAGCAAAATCTCGGAGGGGCCCCGATGTAGCAGAGGTGCCAATAATTGACCAAATTGATAAATTAAAAAAAAGAGTGAAAAAGAGAAAAAACAAGGAATGAGGGCGCCAGAAAAATCTGGGGGAGGGGGTTACCCGGCACCCCGGATCCGCGTTTGGTAATTTCGCTGTATGTAGTTATGGATTGTACTATATGTCGTAGTACATAGGCCCACTGCTGTCCAAAGCAGGGAGATAAATCAAACTTTCCAAAGGGTCTATTTGTTCTTTGCATTAATCACTATGCAAAATAGTATACTCGATACTTGCTGAAAAAAAAACCAGCTGATTCTTGGTATTTTCCAATATTTTAAAATAGCAAAGGTTAAACAAAAAGGTATATTTGTAGGTAGCCTAGCAAAACTCTCAAATTTACTTTACAACAATTATAAAAAGTTAGTTGTTTCAATCCCAAGGCAGATTGCTTCACTTTACCTCCATACCCCCAGAGGGATAAATGTGCAGTCACGCCATATATTTTAATTATACTTTATAACAGTAATTACATGGCTTGATCCGTATTACTGTAGAGCCATATTTTAAGATGGGGGTGAGGGGAACGACAGCCTCCTTTTTTAAAGACTTTAAACCTTGATAAAATTGATGGGCTATCTTATAATTTAAGTGTCCCGGTGACCAAGTGATCATGATCAATAATTTTAAAATTCAGCCCGTTTACACATCTGTTTTTACTATATTGCTGTAGCCTGCTAGTTAGCAGCCAATTCATGGAACTTATTAACAGGGCTGGGGGGGGGAGCATTACAAAGAGAGGAGAATGGGAATATCAGGTTAAGGATTTCCCGACCATAGACCATTAGGATGTTACCTTTCCACTCTAGAAATGGCAGCGGAAGCACTGGATATCGGGCGCCTTATGGCACTTTCATTGGTGATTTCATCAAGTCGAAATTTATAAAAAGACGTAGATACAACAAATTAGCTGGTGAAAACATTTCTAAAACAGTTTTCTCTGATGATATTCCGTTTTGCCCCGCTAGTGGCGAAAAGAAAAAAAAGATGTCAATTCTTCCCATGCATAAAATTGTTTTTCCTTGTTTTTCAAGACAGAAGGGGGTCTGTGGATAAATTATTTAATGTGTTTTTGACCATGCCAAAATCCAATGGACTGAAACGCATTTCCATTTCGATCCAACACCTTTTTCAACGGGGTGAATTTCATTCCTCATTTCCGAATTCCTTATCATTTGTTTTCGCAATACAATTATGCTATTAAGATTGCTGGAAATAATAGCTAACCATTCCTGAATCGGCTACAAATTCTCACTAAATAGTACTTTTTCTCACATAGATTTTTTTTTAAACTTGTTTTTAAACTTTTGGTGACTATGGTCTGTGGTTCACTTTTCAGTAGCTTTTCCAGTAGCCGCTGCAACAATGATCTAATCCAAACTGTTCTTAACCTCTCGTTTAGGTGTCGAATTTTTTATTTATCCTCATTTATTTTATCTTTATTATCCATATTTTAATTATAATCGTCATTTTCGAAAAATTGCCTTACCCAATAGGAGCTTTCGCAATACAATTATCAAACAGTTCGTGGTTAACGAACTGTAAGTAAGGAGCGACCCGGCTCAATAGTAACCGAAACTCTAAAAACCGGAATTTTGATACCCATAGATACATCAATAGAATCAGAAATTTTATGTTGATTTCAAATGTATAAGTTTTATTAAGTTTCGTTTTCCCCATCAAAAGCTGGCAAAAGTTGCGCGCCTGAGAGAAAATTTCCTCATTTTAGAAAAAAAAAGGGGAAACACCCTCAACATGCACATAGAACTTTAATGAAAATCACACCATCGGTTTCAGCGTATCAGAAAAACCCTACTGTGGAAGTTTGAAGCTCCTATCTGCAAAAAATGTGGAATTTTTTATTTTTTGTCAGAAGAAAGATCACGGATGCGTGCTTTATTTTTTTTATTTTTTTTGTTTTTTTTTTCCAAGGGCGATTGTATGGATCAAGTTGTCCTAGAATATCGTAAGAGGGTCATTAGTAGATGATTGCTAAGTACTATTTCTATAGGGGCCCCCGTACAAACAGGTTTTTCTGGTAGGTAAACATGTCATTACACTCTTTGCCAAGAGGAACGAGTATAACTTGATTGGTGATTAGGATTTGATTTGAATAAAGGGAATAGTTTTTCTTTACAATTCATAATTAGTAAAAGAATTGAATTCAAAGAGAATAGTTTTTTTTTTTTTATTTGAAAGGATATTATGGAGAAAAAATGAGAGTGGTGCATTTACACTATTGGAGATTAATGATGGAACCGACAGCAGCAGCAGCAACGATATACGAGTACCTAATGTAGCTGTGGAAAATAACTGCTGGTTGTAGACTATGTCTTGAATGGGACACTATGTATGCTAGATACGGTGATATCATTAAGCAAATTAAGCAGGAGGAACAGCTGTGTTTTGCTGGAAAAGTAAATATTCTCCATATAAATAAACTTCGGTCAGCATTAGATGTTCCTATCGAAATATATTGATGAGAACAAAATGCATCAGTGAATATTATTATTGTAATTATGTTCAATAAAACTGTTTCTAAATCAATGGTATAGTTTTTTTTCTTTTTTTCTAAAGTAGACAAGCGTATATTTTTTTTTTTTTTTTAGAGTACAAAACGAAGATTCTGATTAGTCTGAAGTTGGTTGTGAGAGAGTTAGGACTCTAAAAAATGGATAGATTCGAGAAAGATCGAATCATGAGGAATCTATTCTTATGGAAAAAACGTTTGATTCTAGATGATGATTTTCTAGAGTTGTCTATTCAAAGGAAGATATTTCTCGGGGAATGCTTGTCGATATAATGAAAACTGATTCTCCATCATTAGACTATTGTATGAAGCTTCTACATCGTGGTCCAAATGCATTTACACAATTTATTGATATATTGATCACGACACAGCAAAATGATATTGTGGATATGCTTTTAAACATTAGTTTTTTAGAAATTTAGGACTTTTTTTTTTTTTTCATAAGAAGATGGTGCTCAAGGATGATTTACTCCTCTCTCTCTATACTCTCTCAGGCAATTTTTTTGAATGTTGCTAGCTCAGTTTCATTGTGGCAGTGAGAGCGTCAAACACATGACAAAATGTTTCATACATGTCCACTATGTATGTACTCACTGGGAAAAAAAGTTGGTCATCATGTGAGAATTGCACAATGATTGAGGAGTATGATGAAAAGTGTAGATTATGCAACCCGTGTAAATTGCATAGAGGATATGCTGTACAAAATTAAAGATTGTAATTCCTGTCTTGAAGAGGTGTGTGACTCTCATCCTAGAGGCCACCTATGCTCCAATTGTTATTATGAAAAATGTAAGCAGTGGGAGAGTACATATCCCGGTATGATTGGAAAGAATCCTAACCGGGATTTTAGTTTATTGCTACGAGATTGGTATCGTCGTGGTTTTAGATTGTTCTGGGAGGAGGAACCAGGTCAACGATTCAACTGTTGGAACAACAAGAGAATATGGTTTCTACGTCATTGTTGTGAAGACACTGGGTGTTTTTGATTATAAGCCCCACTGATTTTTATTTGGCAGTGACAGAATGTGATTCGACACTTGAGGACACTGTTTGTGAAATTGCTTCAAATACACAAATTGAAACATGTGAATTCTATAGAATGAATGCGAATAGTATCATTGACTATACAAAGAGATATGACAAGAGTGAAGTCACACTCTACTGTAGAAAATGTGACCCTGACATTGCAGTACATCAGAATCAGTACACTGTGAATTCAAATAATCTACCTGCACTAGTTGTTGTTGACAAATACCTAGTAGTGGATGAAATCTAAAGAGTAGAAAAGTCGTTTTATCATGGTATATAATTTTTTTTTTATTAATAAACAATTTCACATACATCTTTGGAACATTTTATTCTTAGGGCACTAAAATCAATATTAAATACACTTGTAAGTATATTCTCCACTAGAAAGTCGTTCAATTGAGGTAAGTCACGTAGATGTTGAGAAAACTGCTTGTAGGTGTAGCCACGACATCTGAACATGAAAAAGAGTAGTGCATGAAAGCCACATGTCTTAGTCGCTAAATCCTGTACTCTTCGTTGATTTTGAATAATGGTTTTTCCCACTGCTTTCAATAAAGTTGCTGATGTATGGAACGTAGAATTTATACGATAGGCCAAGAGGATCAAAAAAATTCAATATTCTTCGCTGTTTTGAAGATGCATAGCCAATGACCGGTCTTCAAAGTCGATGGACTGCTATTAAACAATGATTAGGGTATTGTTAACACTTGGAATTTTTTCAATGAAGTCCGAGGGTATGCAATAGGACTTGTATTGGGACATGTATGGATCCATACTAAATACATTGATTATTTGATTTGTGTTCATGGTGCAAGGTCTAGTAGAACACTGCCGTCGGGTGTGATTTCCCAATAGGTTTCAAATTGACTCAGTGATATTAGCGTGATACTCTCAGTCAGAGCATCGGCAAATGTACACTCTAAACGTACATTTCCCCAGTTCGTACTATGCTCATATCCTGTGTGCCTGACAAGTCCAAAACAATAACCCCATGATTTTTTGAAAACATTGATTCGGTTATTCCATTTTCAAATAGTTGAGAGTCATGATCTAGGGATTGCATGGTCAACTCGTACAGAGTTTCTATAGGATTTTTTGTCAAATGATAGAGTGTACAGTGTAATACCATTCACTTTGCACACAAGACTAGATAGACCGAAAAAATTAAAATCATGGGGGGATTCAGTCCAGGATCCAACGGCACTGCCACTCTTCACAAAGGCCCAAGCCAATTTTGATGGGATTTCTCCATTGATAAACGATGAATCGCTATAGCTACGAGAACCGGTGGCAATGTGACGTTGATTGGTGATTGTATGGGGGACAAGAAGTTTAATGTTGTTACCATTGGCTCTTAGCTTTTCCACTGCCAATGCAACAGAGCTCATAACTTGTTGTTTTCGGACGTGGAGAATTGCCGATGTGATAATAACATTTGCATCGGGTGCTGCAGGAAGTGTTTTTTCTCAGAATGAAATTCGATGGGGCCATCTGTAACTTTATGTCAATCTTGACATTGGGGGGTAGCCATTGGGATATATTGAATATCTCATGATTTAATTTTCCAACTAGATGATACTCCTGGGTCACTGCAGTAGTCAACTCACCGTCAGTATCAACACCTGTTCGATATTCATAGCCCAATGATTGTCCTCTCATCTCCTTGTACGCCTTTGGCGTCATCATCATAAATTGTATGTAGCTTGCATAGTTGGATAAATTATTGCTAGTGCTCACCAATGTCCCATTAATAAATACATTAATTTGTTTGAATAGGTTGTGTAGAATACAGTTTTCATAGGAGAGACCATCGCCGGCATTTGGAGTTGTATTATCTGACTTTTTTTCTTCACCACAACATTTAAATCAATAAATGTTGACGACAAATCAATGAAATAGTCTTCATTGGAAAATATTTGAAAGTGTATATTTTCCGAGAGGGGTTGTTGTTGAGGGTGAAATTGTTCATAGTAGCCATACTTGACACACTGACATCAACATTTTCAGCATTGAATAGATTCAATGAGGAAGTGATTGATGGATATGATTCCTTGTGAGGGAGATAAGTCATCTTAAGAGAAGAAATCCTTCTTTGATCTAACAATCTTTTTCTTCTTCTTCTGCTCTGCTGCTTATTGGTCTTTGTTGTTTTATTTCTCAAAGTCCTTGTTGATGTCCTTTGCTTCCTGCCTGGGTGGAGACTGATGAGTGAATGACGCGAACGCATCCTTTTCAATCCCTCCCCATTTTGTCGAGATTTTAATTGTTCGCCAACGGCTCTTGCTGAAGATCTAACATTTTCTTTAACACTCTCCTTGAAATTCTTGCCCGACCCCCCAGTCCTGTAGTGTGGAGGCAGCAAAATTTGATGCAGCAGGTACAAGATATTTTCTGGCAAGGGGTAGTGGCAGAACGAAATAGCTTAGCAAACCAGCTACCAAGACCATAGCCAGACATTGTAGTACGCCCCTTGTAGTAGTCCAATCCATTGCCTATTTGACGTGGACTCAAAGCACCAACATAACAGTCAATATCGGGACAGACCAAACGGAATTCTTCTATTGTTCATTTTTTTAGGTGATTGTACCGTCTTTTGTCGTTGACAATAGGTCGAAAATGACATGTAATCACTGCTAGGCCTTTTGAAATTGCTATTGGATCACCTAATTCAGTTCTTAGTGTTAACTGACAGAGTTCCAAATAGGAAGTGTTTACGGGAATATACTGAAGATGCTTTATATTGTAGTGGTGAACATGTTCTTGATTGGTTTTTTCGTTCAAGAACTCGTAGGAGGGGAACATTTGAATTACCAACCCGAGATGTTTCCACAAATGAAGCGTAGAGAAATATACAAGTGTCCGTGGAGAAGCTGGGTGCATAGTCTGCATAGATAACATGGTCACTACCACTGAAATTTTCTGTCTTAATAATACGTTTTTTAAAACCAAGAACCTCACGTAAATTCTCATTGAGGAAAATTCTTTCATTCTCAAATGGATTGGTAATATAAATTCTCCTTTGTTCCGTCGAGTAATTGAAAGTGAAACCACCTTTTTTTCGACTTGCAATTTTTTTGTTGATAACTCGACACAGTTCATGCATGTTATTGTATTCCCTGTAGGGGATGTTAGCAATAGGGTACTGATTAGAGTCAAAAGTTGCCATTGCACCTTCATCACCGAATTCAAACGGTCTATTTTTATTTCATATTTACGATCCTTTCTCAGGATGTCATAGGTATTTTTGAGAATACAGTCGACAAGGGCCACTTCATATGCACCGTCAAATTTGATGGCGGGTGAGAGTTTTGTCCAAAAATCACTTGTCGTATTCAAGTCATTGTAGAGAGGATCGGAAACGTTGGACATGAAAGTTACATAGAAATCATTGGCATTGTCAATATCTTCAACACCAATCCAAGAATCAAAATCAGAGTTGTATCCTAGCCAGCGAACAAGTAACTGTTTCTTACCCCCGCGAGTACGTGTCTTTAATATCTTTTCAATTTGATAGATTTCACTAGCATTTTTAACTTTTTTGCAATTCATAGTCATAAAAGCCGCCGAGAATCTCTTCATCTTTGGTATCACGCAGGCGATAAGTTATGGGTTTAGTGTCTAGGATTTTTGCCACTTTTAAAAAGTTCAGTGGACCACAAGTAATTCCCCTTTTCAAAAACATTAGTTGTTCTATTAATTCGAACAGTATCACCAACATTGAATTTATTTTTCTTCTTCTTGGCCTTTGATTCATTGGAATATTGTTTAAGAAAGGTGTCAATTGTATTATGATCCGAATGATGAACTTCCGTTGGTGAAGAGTTGGACAATGATCGATGAGGTCGTTGATTATAAATCAACATGATTTTATCTAGATCAGAATAAAAGCCGGCGTATTTTTCAATGTACAATATCTTGAAATTAAAAGTCGAATAGTTTCTTATCAATCGTTCGGCCAATGCAGCCTTTATAGGACTGTGACTATGATAGAGCAGTGTACTATATTTCTCTGGTACTTTTGCAACATGAGGATTAACAAATTCACTACCGCGATCCGTTTGAATTTTTTTATGTGAATCCTTTTCGAGAATACTTTCAATGGCCTGAGCAACTTCAACACCTCTCTTTGATCGCAATGGAATTGCATATGCATAGCGACTAAAAACACTGATTGCAAGTAGAATGTACTTGTACGGTGTATTGTGACGTCTTTGAAGCTCATCTAGAGTCAGGAGATCTGCTTGCATTATATCCAATGGGTAAAAGGCTTTAGTTTTTCGATATTGATTGGCACGAAGTCTATGATTTCTATGCAGAGTGTAACTTGGTTCATTTTGTAGATAGTCTTGTACTCTTTTTAGTGCGAACACTCCGTGACTTTGGAAAGAGTTGTGGGGGAACTTAAACTCCCCGCCTCGCCAATATTTTCATAAACACCTTTCAGAACTTCAGCCATTTCGAACGTAAACACGTTGTGTAACGTCCGCTACCCTTTTGTATACTGGCTGCTGCTGCTGCTGCTGGTGGCGGAGACGTTGACTTGATACGTCTTCGCTTTTGTCTAGCTATCAGTGGTGTGCTAGTATTTTTCCAAAATTGATTTAAAATCTTCTTCTGCTTCAAGTTCATCTTTTTAATGATGATGATGCACGTTCATTTATTTTTTTTTAGAATTTGTCTATTGCCAATAAGACTTTTGGGGAAGTTTAATGTATTTAGAAAGTTTGTATAGATGAGTGTCAAATGATAATAGTCCTTTACGATTTGTAACCATGTCATACATTAAATCAAGTAGATTATAGCTCTTGCCCTGAATTATAATCCTTTCCCCATTGCTCTCAACTTGAATTTGACCACTTTCCAAGAGATAGATTAGGAGTCGTTTACTTTGTTCACGATATGAGAGGGGCATTAGATTTCCAATTTTCAATACAATTGAATCAATTCCTCCTTCTTTAATTGTGTTCCAACAGCAGCAGCAGGAGACTCTTGAGGAGATGATTCTTTTTTGAGATCAGCAGCAGCAGCAGTGGGCTTTGATCGATAGTGTTTGTCCACTCGGCTAAGTGCATCTTGAAGTAAAATCAGTTTTTTATCATCATCAATAGTTTCATTGTCGAGGAATTTACTCAGATTGTCCTCAAAGTGTTCGACGGGTGAGAGAGCGAGTTCTATTGGAGTCAATTTATAGGGTTTTGCCATTCTCACTAGAGAAAACTGTTTACAAGTCCTGCAATTATTGGCAGTAAAAGTGTGAAAAAGCTACCGCCCGCCTGAAGAAGTCGTTTTCCTTTTAAAATTCTTTCCTTTCTTTTTAGAGGCCAATGTACGTACAATGGAACGATGTTGCTTTGCCTGTTTGCTTAACTACTTCTGGTAGTTGAACATTACCCTCGGTCAAATTTAAACAAAGTTCAGATATTAGATTAATGAAATCATTGTCAATACCATGTTTGAGTATTGCTTTTCTAAGCTGAGGTATTTGAAGTTCTTAGAACTGAAAACAAGTGTCTATTTTTCATGTAGTTTCTTCAGTGTCATGATAGCGACTAATAGGTCTTTTTAGTGTTAGCCGGGAGATATACAGTAATTTCATTGTCGAAAATATCTGTGACTACACGCAGATCCTCGGGTGTATTTTGATTAAGATCCAGCAGGATATAACCGTGGGGTTTATTAGTTGCCTGATTGTATGCCGAGAGCAGAAATTTAGGGGCACCTGGATAGATTTGTTTATTGAGGGTTATTAGCGAGCTAGAATCACGAACAACTCTGTAGATGATATAGTAGGTACTTTTGCCCGACATTGAGGGCCCACACAGAAACGATCTGAATGGTGTTTTTAATTGATACATGTTCCTTTCAACAGTTCACCTGGACAACTAACTGTAGACCCTAATTGTCTAATGACTAAATAATTTTTTTTTCCCTACTACTCTGTTCTTCAAGAAGAAGAAGACAAAAGACAAAGAATCATATTTTTTTTTCTTTTATTATATGCACGTAAAAATGTAACAATACATTGAAAAAAAAAATACACTCTTTTTTAAATTTATTCATAATAAAAAATACAAACAACATTTACATAGGTACACAGATAAAAAACACTTTTTTTTTTGTTTATAGAGAAAAAAAAAACGTTAAATTAGAGAGAGCACTTGAAAAAAAAAATTTTTTTTTAAAATTTATTTATAATAAAAAAAATACAACAACAACATTTACATGGGTACAGAGAGAAAAAACATTTTTTTTATAGAGAAAAAAATATTAAATTAGAGATGGCACTTGAAAAAAAAAAAAATCTGCTCTAAGTCCAAAAAAAATAAACTTTAGGTGACGGTGCGCCCCCGCGCTGGCAGCGGCCGGCCCCCCCCCCCGGGCCGCGAGGCCCCCCCCCGGGCCGCGAGGTCCCCCCCCCCCCAAGGTTTTTAGGAAATTAGTTACAGGACTTTATTTAAACCGAGACTTTCACGGTGGGCAATATATTCGATCCGGTCTGAAGTTAAATAGTGACCAAGGGGGAGGGTGGTCACACCATCTTGACAACATAGACCTTGTCGGAAATGGTACTCATGGCTATTTTTTCTACATTTACAGTATAGTTCCTGTAGTTCAATGAACGAATTGCCAACATTTGGCTCGTGGAATTGCATTTTGAACAATACAATTCCTATAAATGTCCATATTGAAATTCTTGTCCACATAGCGCGTGGGTACTCCTTTGCAACGTTTCTTGATTTCCTCGTCGTGTGTCTGTATAAAGTACACCTTCGGACCTACAAACATACCACGGGAAATCAAGTCGCTACCCGTTTCAGATTTTAAAAATAAAAGTTGATTGGGCGCCCGACGTTTTACTAGCTCAGGGTAAAGACCAACACTCAATTGGTGTAGTCCATCCGTGAGCTGATAATTTCACTGTGCGCCAAATCATCAATTAGATTTGATGTTTTTACTTTGAGCAGTAGAGAATCCGTGTCACCATAGCAGACCTCTACTTGCCCCTTTTCCGGCCACTGTACCCTAGCCACACTGTAGTAGAACTCCAACATGAGCTTTTTTGAGATCTCCAAGATAGCACTGCCTGCAGCAATATTTTTATTCAGGACAATGCGTCTTTTTTTCCTATTCAAAAGTACCATGTCCGGGCCAATGATTGTAAAGGAAGTGTAATTGGGATCGGCAATAATTCGAGCACATTGTTCTGGATCGGTCACAACGTCGCAACGATTCCTATTACGAACACTCTCACACATTTTGCCGAAAGCTGAATTCAAAATGAGTTTATAAATTTCTTTTTCAGCTTTCGTCTTTGCTGCAGAACGTTTGCTGACAAAGTGTCAACAAACGTTTTCAAATAAGGTTTTTGACTAAACTCGAGTGCTCGGTGAACCTTTGTGACGTTGAAACCATTGTTACACATCCATTTTAACGCTACATGATGTACAACTATGTTTTTTTTTCGGCAGAAGGTCAGCAATAAGTTTTTTGTTTTGAAGGCGCCCAATGCAATCCGTCCACCTCGACTAAACGCCTATTGCGAGGGCTCAAAGAGTCCTTAGTCACAGGTCTAGTGATACACGGGAAAACAAAATCCTTTACTGAATCGTGAAGCTCGACTGGTATCTCTCCATCAATTTCAAAAAACCATCCAACCGGTCCATTCTCCTCAACACCACTGTCAATGTTGGGGAAATGGGGAGCTTGAGGGTCATTGAGCCATTTATAGTCGCCGCAAGGTAGTGCATAATGGGAAATGGCCGAGGGGTAGAGAGAATTCATATCGAGGAAAACTGCATTTGATTTTGTCCCCGTCTTCTCCCCCGTAGATCAGTTTCCAAGATACGGTCTCCGTGAAAAACAAAACCCCCCTCATTGACCTCTCGATGAACAGATGCTGATCAATGTCAGTGATTAGCCCGATTTTTTTCCCCACTAATTTTCAGGATGAGGTCCATCACTAGATGAGGCGAAGAAAAATAATAGGCCAAATCAAGATTAAACTCCTCATAGATTTTATCCGTATTTTTACACATAATGTCTAACAAAGTTAACACGTCACTCGACAAATACAGCTTGCAGTAGTCAAATCCATTTTTACACCCTCCCGCTGCCCAAACTTTTTTAGCAAAACTGTATTCCTCGGGGGTGCAACTACGATCGTGAAGACTGTCGTAAAACGATTCAATTGGAGGAATAGCCTCCTTGGCGAATCTCGACATGGAACAATAATAATCATAAGGATAGAGATGCCCTTGACCGTTAACAAATCATATTAAAAATCATTTGGAAATTGTTGCTTGAGAAGGGGGAAAGCGTTGCAGCCGTCATCGTTTTTCTGCACTTGAATTAATTCGCTCAATGATTTGGGAAAAAAACTGTAGGAATCTAAAAAGCGAATTTTATTCGTGTACTCAACACCGGCTTCAACAATTTCCACATAAATTCCAAAACAAGCAACTTTTCCGCGGATTTAGATATGATTTTGTACGTAAAGCTGTCTATCACCCATGCATCATCATCATCCACTGTTCCATTTCTTTGAAGATGTGCCAATGCAGGTAGCACAAACTTCAGATCGTAGTTAGAGTTATGTATAAAAACGGTAGAAAAAGTTGTTGTTTAATTTTTAAATTACACGAATTGTGAGCCCACCCCCGAAAGTTACTTTTTCCCGTTGAATTGGGGTCAATAAGGTGATTGTGGTCCTGCACCGCGTCTTTTGGGGCAAGGGTACCCCTACACACCCAGCAAATTGTTCCCTTTTTCAACGCCAATTGCTCTTTATCCGACAATGTCATCGGATAATTAGTATGACGTAATCGTGAAATTGCCCTGTTTGCCGTTTTTATTAAAGAAACCAATAACTTTTCCATACTGCCCTCCTCGTCCATAGTTAAAAAAAACTCTTCCAATAGCATTTTATTGTTTGCGTCGCGACGGGCATGTGCGTAGGAACACGCAACTAGTTTGTGTTCCTTGACTATATTTGGCCTTGATGGGTCTGATACCTCAACCAGTCTTGTTTCACAATCCAAAGACACTTTATCAGATTGCAGAAGAGAATTTTGAAAATTTTTAAATTGTAAAATGTCTTTGCCTTCTGCCGGCATTTCTATTCTCTGATTTCCATGAAGTTTGCAATGCCCCATGTGATCTGAAAACGTTCGCTCGGATCTAAATGGGGAGAGGCACATGGGGCAATAGAAACGTTCACCTTTGTTCTTGCCTTGACATAGGAGTCGACTTATCGCCGTAACGGGGGAAAAAATGACCATAAGAATTTACATCTTTGGGAGGCTGGTAAATAACCCATACAAAATTTTTTAACATTTTCCACCCTCGGTGTCCTCACTGAGTACAAAACCCCTTTTTTATTCGGTTTTTTCCCCCCATCTACAAATTCAGTGTCATACTGGAGAACAACCACTCCCACCCCAAGATTTTCATTTGCTTTCTCGAATATGCTTATTTCTTTAAAGGACACTGGATACTTTCCCTCTAAACAATCAAATTTACTTTAGGGAAATTTTTTCCACCGTTACGTGCAAGTTTGTCAAGATTTTTCATTGATGATTCATCTTTTAATGTCTTATGGGCCGCCGCTAAAAATGCATACTTAAAGCATTGAAGTCCAGTGTCAAAATTGAAACCCTGAACTCCTTGGTGGCCGACAAATCTGGGTGGCATTTTATTCTTTTACCTCGCCCTCCCACCCCTTAAAATAAAGTTTTTTTTAAATCTACTGAGATTCAGATCCATGCATTCAATGTATAAAATGGTGGACCCACTCCCCCTCTCGCTAAATGTATCCAAAGTTGAAATTAGTTTATTTACCCAGTTGAAAAAGTTGTCTTCAAATTCGTTTAGACCTGGGTAAAAAGTCTGGTTGCCTGTCGAAAAATGAAAATAAAAAATGTCCCCAGATGTCCCCTTTTGTAAATAAACTTTTTGGTTCACTGATGCTTTAATTCCCCCTTGACCTCCCCATTTCTGGATCTGAATATCAATAAGTGCTCGAATTTTGTCGATATAGCTATGGAGATTTTTCACGGGGTCAGTTAAAATAATGCCAGCGTTTTCCTCGGGAAGGCTAAAATGTACCCTGTATGTTTGCAAATGACCTAGAGCAGATTCTAACAGATAAAAATCAGGCAATTCCGGGGACGTAGTACTGTTTTGATGTCCTGACCCTGTTTGTTCAGGACTCAATTCACTAATTAGAAAGTTCTCATTAAAAATGTCCCCGAAGAATTAGGGCCAACAATTTGAATAAGACTGTCCATTTTCTTCAGCTGTAAATTGAAAATCCAGGGGGATATCAAATAACATACCTTCACTAACATCTGGCGAGAGGGGGCAATTACCCATAATACTTTGAAGTCCTGGACCAGGGAAGGCAGAAAGTTTTCACAGCTTCCCCCTGAAACTAGAAAATGAATGGATTAAGTTTTTTTTTTCTTTTGACGAAAGTCTTATCACAATTATAATACACTTTTTTTTTTTTTTTACTTAAAAGTTACCCCCCCCCCCCCAACCCCTCCCGGGAGAACCCTTTGGGAACCGGGAGCTTCCTTCGATGTAGGAGGATCGATACCCTTTCCGAGTTGGAGGGGTATCAGATTTCACAACACTGTTCAAATAGAAGAGTCTCAAATTCTTTTCTTGAAAACACCTAAGTGTTTCAATGAAATGATCAAAAACGGCTTCATCCAAATAATGTTTCTTAACATTGCTGCGAAGACATATTTGGAAATTATCAAAAAACCTTTTTCCCTGTGTAAATTGCTTATTGAAGATATACATCTTGCTATTTAAAGTCCGCTTTGCATGCGACCCCACTTAGAATTCAAATCGGATTAAAAAGCGATGGTAGATCTGATAAGGCACAAATGGTTTTAGCACAATAATACCAGTCTAAAAGTGCGTGTTAACTGTATAGTAGCAATTGTTTTCGCTTTTCGTTTTTTTTTCAAATAGTTAGTTTTTTTTGTCTAAAAGGAATATTGGAATTATTGCATTAGAATGTATCTTGGTTATAAGTTACGAGGTAAGGTTTTTTTTTTATATTTAGAAATGCGTGATAAGCACTCCATAAATATCATTAATTTGGTTAATGAAAGAAAATTAAATAGCTTAGAAACAAATTTAAGTTTTTAAAAAAAGCTATGCGCCTGAGAAAATTTTGTCTTATTTTTTGAAAATAGGGATAGAAAAAAAATTATGTATATACTTACAAATTCTGACTGGACTTCTATATCTGAACTCCTTTGCAATACTTGAGGGGGGTTTGCCATGGAGCCAACGCGGGGGTCAGAGGGCTCTGTCACTATAAGTTGGGTGCTCGATGCATGATCCCGATCGTGTGTAACTTTTCTAGCGAATTTGATAACAGACGCTCTTGTGGCCTGTATTAATGAAGGTTCGCCATATCTCGCTTTCTTCTCAGAAGGGGGATTATTGCACGTCTCTTCTTCCTTTAAAAAAAAGACAAAAAAATTTAGCATGTAGCAAAAATGCATTTTGGGTTTTTGGAAAATAATTCAGTTTATGTTAGACATCTAAAGTAGTGTAAAAAACATCTTGATTTCAAAATCAGGGGTTTTCAATTACTTTTTTGAGCAATTGAATCTTAATTCGACAAAAACTGGGTTTGCCACGAAATTTTACAAAACCTTACTTGAGTTTTTTTTTTTTTTAAAGAGGGGGGAAACACCCCCTACAAGTGAATGAATTTTAATGAAAATCACACCGTCGGATTCAGCGTATCAGAAAACTCTATTACATAGCTTTCAAGCTCATATCTGCAAAAATCTGCAACTTTTGTATTTTTTGCCAGAAGAAAAATACAGGAATATAGAAGTTAATTTGTAAAGATATCCATTTAGGAAAAGAAAAGTAAAATTTTTGTGCAAATAAAAGCTACATTAACTAAAAAACGATCAGAAATTAAATAAAAAAAAAAGTTTTTTTTTTTTTAAAACTGAAAGTAAGGAGCGACATTAAAACGAACAGAAATTATTCCCTATATGAAGGGGACTGTCCCCCTCCTCATCGCATCGCTCTTTACGCTAAAGTTTGACCTTGTCTCACAACTTTTTTTTTTTCAAACAATAAAAAACTTTAGCGTAAAGAGCGAATCCTTATGATTTCAAATATATCAGTTTCATCAAGTTTAGCTATAGTGGTCAAAAATTATGTGCCTGAGAAAAATTTGCCTTGTTTTCGAAAAAGGGGGAAAACACCCTCTAAAACTCATAGAACTTTAATGAAAATCACATCATCAGAGAACCCTACTATAGAAGTTAAAAGCTCCTATCTGGAGCCCCATTCGAACGGAAATTAAAAAGTTCTAATGTCCTTTTTAAGTAACCCAAAAAAAAAAAAAATGGAGGGCATCTAGGCCCCCCCCCCCTCCCACACTAATTTTTTCCCAAAGTCATCCGCCGTGACATCGGAATTAGACAAACCCCGTTTATAGCAAGAGCCTGTGAAATTTAACCCCCTCCCCCCCAAAAAAACTCTCACACTCTTTGTAACACGCAAGCTTTTCATTCAAAGCAGAAAAAATACATCATGTTAGGAAAAAGCTTTATTTCTGAATGATAAAGAACTGTTTTTCAAAACAATTAAAACTTGTAAACATACCTATGATGGATAGATTTTATTTACATAATAGAAAAAAAAGCGTAAACTTTAGCGTAAAGAGCGAATCCTTATGATTTCAAATATATCAGTTTCATCAAGTTTAGCTATAGCGGTCAAAAGTTACGCGCCTGAGAAAAATTTGCCTTGTTTTCGAAAAAGGGGGAAAACACCCTCTAAAACTCATAGAACTTTAATGAAAATCACATCATCAGAGAACCCTACTATACAAGTTAAAAGCTCCTATCTGGAGCCCCATTCGAACGGAAATTAAAAGTTCTAATGTCCTTTTTAAGTAACCCAAAAAAAAAAATGGAGGGCATCTAGGCCCCCCTCCCACACTAATTTTTTCCCAAAGTCATCCGCCGTGACATCGGAATTAGACAAAAC
Organism: Artemia sinica; assembly: GCA_027921565.1. Classification (NCBI taxonomy): domain Eukaryota; kingdom Metazoa; phylum Arthropoda; class Branchiopoda; order Anostraca; family Artemiidae; genus Artemia; species Artemia sinica. Next base: position 73,411,931 of record CM051257.1, on the reverse strand, counting down.
CCGTTTAAAGCAAGAGCCTGTGAAATTTAACCCCCCCCCCCCCCCCAAAAAAAAAAAAACTCTCACACTCTTTGTAACACGCAAGCTTTTCATTCAAAGCAGAAAAATACATCATGTTAGGAAAAAGCTTTATTTCTGAATGATAATGAACTGTTTTTCAAAACAATTAAAACTTGTAAACATACCTATGATGGATAGATTTTATTTACATAATAGAAAAAAAGCGTGCTTTGACATTTCTATCGAATACATTCGTCATATTCTTAAGATTTTGTATTGTTTGGAGGGGAGGGGGGCTGTCCCTCTGAAATTTGAATTTACTAGTAAAACGTTTTTCTTTATTTTTTTTTTGGGGGGAAATAAAAGAATGAAAAGTGTACTCACATTGAAAATAGACAAATCCATTGTTTTCAAAAGTTAAAAATATATGGTGTACTATAAACAATGTCTTAATGCATAATGAAAATTGGAATGCAGTGTAGGGACATTATATCGGGTTTTTTTTTTTAAATTAAGTACATTGTAGCATGACAAGTTTTTTTTTTTTTTTTTTTTTTAGAAAACCGACTAATCAAGTTATTATATTGGACAAAACAGCCAACTTTCTCTAATCGACTGACACACAAAAATCGATGTCATAATAAAAAAAACATGTGTATTCCTTGAACTAGAAATCGCGTAAATCTCTTTGAAAGAGTGTGATGACCTGTTTACCTACTAGAAGAACCTGTTTGTACGGGGGCCCCATAGAAATAGTACTTAGCAATCTACTCTCATTTGAACGGAAATTAAAAGTTCTATGCCGTTTATAAGTGACACAAAAATTGGAGGGCAACTTGGCCCCCTCCCACGCTCATCTTTTCCCAAAGTCATCCAATCAAAATTTTGAGGTAACCATTTTGTTCAGCATAGTCGAAAATCTAATAAATATGTCTTTAAGGATGACTTAATCCCCCACAGTTCCCGGGGGAAGGGCAGGAAGTTATGAACTTTGCCCATTGTTTGCATATAGTATTGGTTAATGGGAAGTATAAAGACGTTTCAGGAGGAATTTTTTCTGATGGGGGGGTGTCATAGGAGGGGTTAGGGGGGAGGATCCTTCCACGGAGGATGTTTCCTTGGGGGAAGGGACATTTCTATGAAGGGGGCGCCGGATTTCCCAGCATGATTAAAAAAAAAATGATCAGAAATTAAAAAAAAAAAAAAATTTCAACTGAAAGTAAGGAGCAACATTAGAACTTAAAACAAACAGAAATTATTATGTATATGAGGGGGTTCTCACCCTAGTCAATACCTCGCCCTTTTCGCGAAAGTTTTTTTAGTATTTTCAAAAGAGCTATCTATTCTAATTAACCGGCCATTGTGTTTCAGGGGTTTGTGATTCGAACAAAATTCGAACTTAGCGTAAAGATCAAGGTATCGACTAGGGGGAAAACTCCCTAATATACATTATAAAACATACGAATATAGAAGTTCGTTGCGTAACTTAATTCGCAAGTTACGTCAGAACAAAAAAAATTTCGAGAAAGCCATTTAGCCAAAAAAGTAAAATTAATCTGCAAATTCCGTTTTAATTATTCATGTATGGTGAGCCAAAACCAAGGCTGCATTAATCCATAAACGTTCAGAAATTAAATAAAAAAAAAACAAGTTTTTTTTTTAACTGAAAGTAAGGAGCGACATTAAAACTTAAAATGAACCGAAATTATTCCGTATATGAAAGGGGCTGTCCCCTCCTCAACGCCTCGCTCTTTACGCTAAAGTTGGACTCTGTCTCGCAACTTTATTTTTTTAAACAATAAAAAACTTTAGCGTAAAGAGCGAGGCGTTGAGGAGGGGACAGCCCCTTTCATATACGGAATAATTTCTGTTCGTTTTAAGTTTTAATGTCGCTCCTTACTTTCAGATAAAAAAAACTTGTTTTTTTTTATTTAATCCTATTAAGATTGCTCGAAATAACAGTTACAATTTTTGAATCGTTTGCAAATAGTACTTTTTCTCACTAGATGGTTTTTTTTTTCAAAACTTATTTTTAAACTTTTGGCTACTATGGTCCGTGGTTCACTTTTCACTAGCTACCGCTGCAACAATGGTCTAATCTAAACTATTCTTAGCCTCTTTTAGATGCCAGATTTTTTATTTATCATCATTTATTTATTTTTATTATCCAGATTTTATTATATCCTCATTTTCGAAATTCCTTATCAATTAGCTTTCGTAATGCCATTATACTATTAAGATTGCTCGAAATAACAGTTAGGCCTACCACTCCTTAATCGGCTAAAAATAGTACTTATTCTCACTAGATATTTTTTTTTTTCCAAACTTGTTTTTAAACTTTTGGTTACTATGGTCCGTGGTTCACTTTTCACTAGCTACCGCTGCAACAATGGTCTAATCTAAACTATTCTTAGCTTTTTTTAGGTGCCAGATTTTTTTTTTTTCCTTATTGTAACCGATGTCCTCTTATTTATCTATAATTTTGAGCCAAAATCATTATTGTACCATGCAGTATTAATTTGCATTGACCTTGAGTGGTAGCCTAGAAACGGAACATAAACTAAAGGCTACTCATGTTCAGGTGTAAAATAGAGAATGTAGGAAATGAAGGGTTTCTCAGGATTTTAGCAGGAGATTTTCATTATTAATATTTGCTTTTTAAAAAATGTTTTAGTCAGATGGAAAGAGAAAATTTTATGTATTATATTTCTGAGAAAAAAATGACAATGATCGTTCTAAGGCGTTCTAAGGTTGTCCAGTAAGGCGGGGAGCATTAATTTGAAACCTTTAGGTGGTGTTGTGGAGGGGAGGAGGAGGGCAGGTCTATTTTGAACCCCGACTAAAGGGGGAATGTAGCACTAAAACGATAGAGACTATGCACAGCCAGATTGTAGGAATATCATAACTGTAATATCCTGGGTACAGCTTGGGGGATGGTGTTTAAACTTTCAGGCTGTCTAAGAGAAGGGAGGAGAAGGACTTTAAATTTTTTTTGGAAGGGGAGAAGGCTAAAGATAGTTTGTCTCCGATTCAGCAATTCCTTTTTGCCTTATACATCCTGTAGAAATTACAATTTTCCAGCGTCAAATTAATGAGATAAATCAAAAGACACTATGTTGTACAAGGTTGTCAAAATAGCGTATATACAATATTTCTAGAATGGCTTGGGATATAAAGTAGAAACTTCCTGAAAATGCTAGGGGGCCAAGGTGATCTCATGTTATTACTTGAGGAGAGGGGGAAGAGGAGGGATAGGGGGATAAGTAGTTTTTTCTCCAATCCACCTAAATATTTTTGCACTGTAAGCCTTTATTGGATCTATAATCTGTGGTTAAGTAGCGAGGTAAATGAAAAGATGACCTGTTGCCAGGTCATCAAAACAGTGTATCTACAATATCCTGGGAATGGCTTAGGGGATAAAGTTGAAACTTCTAGGGAGTGCCAGATGGTTTCTTCTCATATTTGTTTTAAGATGTTGGCCCATAAGCCAACAAATTTAGTTGTTAACTACAATGTTAGCAGTTAGTAGTATAATACTAAAAAATCACTGCGGCAAGAAACAGCCTGAGGCCGGCATATGTAGGGAGGGGGGTCTGAATCCGACTAGTAAAAGATCAAAAGCCTATTTTTAGGCCAATCAGAGGGCTAGAATACTAATAGTACAAGATCACAAGCCTAATTCTATATGCATCTCGAACTATGCATTCCAGGACGAGGTGACATCACTTGACCTCCAATGAATTTACCTTGAATTCATGCAATAGGACGTTGTCAAAATCAACCTATGCATTATCTGTTTTTGTTATGATTCCAACTGTATAAGTTGTTTTTGCATCTCGTCCAGAATTGATTGCATTATTAGCGATATCTAATAATGATAAAAAGTTACATCATTTTCATAGGGGTGAAATAAAGCTCGCTAACATTCGTATTTTCAATTGGATTGTATGAAGGGGATAAAAGAGTTAAAAGTGCGTACCAGCTAAGGTAAGTCTGAGAGAATGATAAGTCTTAGGCAACTTGACATAAATGTTAGAATAACATCACTGGTATCAATCTATGGAAACAGTTAGCGATGTCAAGAAAATTTTGTGACTTAACTTGGCTTTACTTCTTAGATGACTTATGAAAACTTTAATATTTTTCAGGCAGGTGGGGGATGATTCAAGGGCTCATTGGGTACATTTTTTCGCCCTTCTTTTTTTCAAAATTAGCTAGTTGAAATATTAAACAATGTAGACGACTTAAGAAAATTTTATTATTTTTTTGGGGAGGTGGGGAATGATCCAAGCCCTTATTGGGTACAGTTTTGCATATCGTCCAGAATTAATTGCATTATTAGCGGTATCTAATGATAAAAAATTTATAACATTTTCATGGGGGTAAAACAAAGCTCGATAATATTCATATTTTTAATTGGATTGTATGAAGGGGATAAAAGAGTTAAAAGTGCGTACCAGGTAAGGTTAGTCTGAGAGGATGATAAGTCTTAGGCAACTTGACATAAATGTTAGAATAACATCACTGGTATCAATCTATGGAAACGGTTAGCGATGTCAAGAAGATTATGTGACTTAACTTGGCTTTACTTCTTAGGTGACTTATGAAACTTTTAATATTTTTTAGGGAGGTGGGGGATGATTCAAGGGCTCATTGGGTACATTCTTATGCCCTTCTTTTTCAAAATTAGCTAGTGGAAATATTAAACAATGTAGGCGACTTATGAAAACTTTAATATTTTTTTTTGGGAGGTGGGGGATGATCCAAAGTCTCATTGGGTATATTTTTGCATCTCGTCCAGAATTGATTGCATTATTAGCGGTATCTAATAATGATAAAAAGCTATATCATTTTCATAGGGGCGAAACAAAGCTTGATAATATTCATATTTTTAATTGGATTGTATAAAGGGGAATAAAAGAGTTAAAAGTGCGTACCAGTTAAGGTAAGTCTTAGAGGATGATAAGTCTTAGGCAACTTGGCATAAATGTTAGAATAACATCACTGGTATCAATCTATGGAAACGGTTAGCGATGTCAAGAAGATTATATGACTTAACTTGGCTTTACTTCTTAGGTGACTTATGAAACTTTTAATATTTTTTAGGGAGGTGGGGGATGATTCAAGGGCTCATTGGGCACATTTTATTCCCTTCTTTTTCAAAATTAGCTAGTGGAAATATTAAACAATGTAGGCGACTTATGAAAACTTTAATATTTTTTTGGGAGGTGGGGGATGATTCAAGGGCTCATTGGATACATTCTTATGCCCTTCTTTTTCAAAATTAGCTTGGGAAATATTAAACAATGTAGGCGACTTATGAAAACTTTAATACTTTTTAGGGGGTGGGAAATGATTCAAGGGCTCATTGAGTATATTCGTATGTCCGTCTTTTTCAAAATTAGCTATTGGAGATATTAAACAATCTAGGTGACTTATGAAAACTTTAATATTTTTGGGGGGGTTGGAGTGATACAAGAGCTCATTGGGTATACTCCTATGCCCTTGTTTTTCAAAATTAGCTGGTGAAAATATTAAACAATTTAGGCGACTTATGAAAACTTTAATATTTTTTAGGGAGGTGCGGGTTGATCTAAGGGCTCATTGGATACATTCCGATACCCTTCTTTTTCAAAATACTCATTTTGCCTTTTGGACTTGTAATTTTTTTTATAAATCTTAAAATGACATGAAATATGCTTGCGGCTGTACCAATCGTACTCTATGCTTGCTCGTAGACACAACGCAGCTTTCTTAGTGGTACTCTATGCAAGGTTATTGACAATACCTAATTTATTGCATGTTTTTGGTCATTAATCATTGTAAAGTGGAAAGATAAACATATAAGTCGTATCAAACAGTTCGTGGTAACGAACTGTAAGTAAGGAGCGACCCGGCTCAATGGTAACCGAAACTCTAGAAAACGGGTTTTTGATACCAATAGATATATCAAAAGAATCAGATTTCAATGCAGATTTCAAATATTTAATTTTCATCAGGTTTAGTGCTACCCATCAAAAGTTACGCGCCTGAGAAAATTTGGCTGATTTTAAAAAAAGGGGGAAAGACCCCCTAAAAGTTTTAGAACCTTAATGAAAATCACACCATCATATTCAGCGTATCAGAGAACCCTACTGTAGAGGTTTCAAGCTCCTATCTACAAAAATGTGGAATTTTACATTTTTTGCCAGAAGAAAGATCACGGATGCGTGTTTATTTGTTTGTTTGTTTGTTTGTTTTTTTTTTCCCAGGGGTGATCGTATCGACCCAGTGGTCCTAGAATATCGTGGGAGGGCTCATTGGAACGGAAATTAAAAGTTCTAGTGCCCTTTTTAAGTGACCAAAAAAAATGGAGGGCAACTAGGCCCCCTCCCACGCTTATTTTTTTCCCAAAGTCACCCGATCAAAATTTTGAGATAGCCATTTTGTTCAGCATGGTCTAAAATATGATAAATATGTCTTTTAGGATGACTTAATCCCCCGAAGTTCCCAGAGGGAGGGCTAAAAGTTATGAACTTTACCCAATGTTAACATATAGTATTGGTTATTGGGAAGTATACAGAAGTTTTCAGGAGGTTTTTTTTCTGGTAGTGGGAGGGAAGGGTGGGTCGGTGGTTATGTTGGAGGATCTGTTCATGAAGGAAGTTTTCATGGGGGAAGGGAAATTGCCATGAAGGGGGCGCCGGACTTGCCAGCATTATTTATTGGTTATTGGGAAGTATACAACCATTTTCAGGAAGGATTTTTTCTGGAGGGGAGGGGGGGGGGGCTAGACGAGGGGGTTAATCTTGAGAATATTTCCGTGGAGGATGTTTCTTTGGGGTAAGGGAAATTTCTATGAAGGGGGCGCCGGATTTCCAAGCATTATTTAAAAAACGATCAGAAATTAAATAAAAAAAAAACAAGTTTTTTCAACTGAAATGTAAGAAGGAATATTAGAACTTAAAACGAACAGAAATTATAACGTATGTGAGGGAGTTCTCCCCCAAGTCAATACCTCGCTCTTTATGCTACAGTTTTTTTTTAGTGCTTTCAAAAGAGCTATCTATTCTAATTAAACGGCCTTTGTGATTCAGGGGTTTGTGAATCAAAATTTTTTTTAACTTTTAACGTAAAGAGCGTGGTATTGACTAAGGGGAGAACCCCTCATATACGTAATAACATATACGTAATAAAAAAAACAATAAAAAAACAATAAAAAACAAGCGATACGGCTCAATAGTAATCGAAACTTTTAAAAAAGGAATTTTGATGTCAATAAATGTATCAAAAGAATGTGTTTATAATGCTGATTCTAAATATATAAATTTTATTAAGTTTAGTATTACTCATCAAAGGCTACGAGCCTGAGAAAATTTACTCGATTTTTTAAAGATGGGGGAAACATCCCCTGCATTAACTAAAAAACGATCAGAAATTAAATAAAAAAAACAAGTTTTTTAAACTGAAAGTAAGGAGCGACATTAAAACTTAAAACGAACAGAAATTATTCCGTATATGAAAGGGGCTGTCCCCTCCTCAACGCCTCGATCTTTACGCTAAAGTTTTTTATTGTTTCAAAAAATAAAGTTGTGAGACAGAGTCAAACTTTAGCGTAAAGAGCGAGGCGTTGACAGCCCCTTTCATATACGGAATAATTTCTGTTCGTTTTAAGTTTTATTGTCGCTCCTTACTTTCAGTTTAAAAAACTTGTTTTTTTTATTTATCTTTAAAAAAAAGAAGATGAAGTATTTTAAGAAAGTGTGTTCACATGATAGTGTTATTGTAGCATTGAATGCTGACAAGGAGAAGTATTTGAACTATGAAACAAGTACAAGTGGTAGCACTATTGGAAATGTATGCGTGCATTGTCATGACAGCAAGGAATTAAATTTCTTTGGAGTACCAAAATAGTTCATCTCTTATGATGGTGGATGTGCGAGACTGAGATCTCCGGAGATGATTGCACTCAAAGAGAATGCCATCATAAAAATAATAGTTGATGAAAAGGGGCATCTTCTTGCTAGTGCATGTGGTAACATATTATCCAGTGTTACACCCCATCGTCAGCTTTCGGGTATTAGCATTCAACGGAAGATCAAAAGAAGACAGACATAATCTTCTACTAATATCATAAATAATATATTGTCTACGTGCAGGAACTGTTACCTTTGTAAAAATAATGTGGTAATAGACAGTAAAATTGGTGGAAAAATAAAAAGGGTATTGGCAGAAAATATCACTAAGGAATATAAAGATGAATCGATGAAAAACATAGTGCCAACAAACGTTATTACTACTATTGATCATATAGTCAATGAAACTAATAATAGCAGAGACAAAATGTATATTTAACATTTAGGTGACACCCCAGTACAAAAATAGTGTATGATACAAAATAGAATAATGATTCTACTGATTACGAACTAACAGAAGACAATAGCTACAACATCAAGAGAGAAACATGATTAAGTACTTTATGGAACAGATTCAAAATGTCCAAAGTTGTTCAATGACATTAATAATGAATAATAATGTATGCAACATATTTTTTTATGTTAATATTCTCTATGTCTTTATTTCAATGAAAATATTTTATGCATTACTTTGATATATTCCCATTATTTTTAGGGTATACTAGAAGTCAAACGTTTCGAATATCTATTAAAAACATGGAGATGTAAGAAAAGAAATTTTTAGAACTATAGATACTACTACTAACAGGCTCATAGCGGATATATTAGAAAATGAGATAGTTTAAACGAATTTTTATAAAAGTCTGAGAGAGAGATGAGCTGAATTTTTTAACTCAGAAATCTTCACCGACAAGCAAACACCCCACCCAGACGCATAGGCAGAGAGAGTTTTCAGTTTTCAGAAACAGGAATATCCACGTTTAAAATACGTCTGGTTTTATCAATAGTATATGATTTTTAATAAAGTCATATCAAACACTTTCCTTAATTCACCTCTTGGATACACAATACAGAAATTTCATTCAAGAAATTATGAAAAAATTGTAAGTAACAAACTCTTTCTTGAGTTAACCTCTTGGATTCACAATACAGAAATTTCATTCAAGAAATTATGAACAAATTGTAAGTAACTAACAAACTCTTTCTTGAATTCGCCTCTTGGATACAAAATACAGAAATTTCATTCAAGAAATTATGAAAAATTGTAAGTAAGTAACAAACCTTTTCTTGAATTTGCCTCTTGGACACACAACACGGAGAGTTCATCCAGGAAATTATGAGAAAATTGTAAGTAAGTAACAAAATCTTTCTTGAATTCACCGCTTGGATCCGCAATACCGAAATTTTATTCAAGAAATTATAAAAAACTTGTAAGTAACTAACAAATTCTTTCCTGAATTTGCCTCTTGGATATACAAAACAGTAAGTATCAAACTCTTACACAGTAAGTATATACAACATTGTAAGTAAGTATCAAACTCTTTCTTGAATTCGCCTCTTGGATACACAATACAGAAATTTCATTCAAGAAATTATGAAAAAATTAACATTATGAAAAAATTAACAAGAAGTAGCAAACTACTTCTTGAATTCAAGTCCAGGTTACACATCACAGAAAAATCATTCAAGAAATAGCGAAAAAGTTGTAAGTAAGTAATTAACTGTTTCTTGAATTCACCCCTTGGATACACAATACAGAAACTTCAATCAAGAAATTATGAAAAAATTGTAAGTAAGTAACAAACTCTTTCTTGAATTCACCTCTTGTATATACAATACAGAAATTTCATTCGAAAAATTATGAAAAAATTGTAAGTTCATAACAAACTCTTTATTGAATTCACCTCTTGGATATACAATGCAGAAATTTCATTCGAGAAATCATGAAAAATTGTAACCAACTCTTTTTGAATTCACCTCTTGGATACACAATACAGAAACTTCAATCAAGAAATTATGAAAAAATTCTAAGTAAGTAACAAACTCTTTCTTGAATTCACCACTTGGATACACAATACCGAAATTACATTCAGGAAATTATGAAAAAATTGTAAGTAACTAACAAAATCTTTCCCCAGTTTGCCTCTTGGATATACAAAACAGAAATTTCATTCAAGAAATTATGAAAAAATTGTAAGTAAGCAACAAACTCTTTCTTGAATTTCCTTCTTGGATACACGATACAGAAATTTTATTAAATAAATTAAGAAAAAATTGTAAGTAAGTATCAAAGTCTTTCTTGAATTCGCCTCTTGGATGCACAATACAGACATTTCATTCAAGAAACTCTGAAAAAATTGTAAGTAAGTAACAAACTCTTTCTTGAATTAACCTTTTGGATACACAACACGGAAATTTTATTCATGAAATTATCAAAAATTGTAAGTAAGTGACAAACTCTTTCTTGAACTCACCACTTGGATACGCAATACCGAAATTTTATTCAAGAAATTATAAAAACTTGCAAGTAACTAACAAACTCTTTCCTGAATTTGCCTCTTGGATATACAAAACAGAAATTTCATTCAAGAAATTATGAAACAAATTGTAAGTAAGTAACAAACTCTTTCTTGAATTCACATCATGGATACAAAATACAGAAATTTTATTCAAGAAATTAAGAAAAAATTGTAAGTAAGTATCAAAGTCTTTCTTGAATTCGCCTCTTGGATAAACAATACATAAATTTCATTCAAGAAATTCTGAAAAAATTGTAAGTAAGTAGCAAACTACTTCTTGAATTCAACTCCTGGATACACAATACAGAAATTTCATTCAAGAAATAGCGAAAAATTGTAAGTAAGTAGCCAACTGTTTATTGAATTCACCTCTTGGATACACAATACCAAAATCTCCATCAAGAAACTATGAAAAAATTGTAAGTAAGTAACATACTCTTTCTTGAAGCCACCTCTTGCATGCACAATACAGAAATTTCATTCGAGAAATTATGAAAAAATTGTAAGTAAGTAACAAACTCTTTCTTGAATTGGCCTCTTGGATACACAATAGAGACATTTCGTTCGAGAAATTATGAAAAATTGTAAGTAAGTAAGAAACTCTTTCTTCAATTCACCTCTTGAATACACAATATAGAAATTTTATTCAAGAAATTATGAAAAAAACCGAAGTAAGTAACAAACTCTTTCTTGAATTCACCTCTTTTATACACAATACAGAATTTTCATTTAAGAAATTATGAAAAGATTGTAATTAAGTAACATACTCTTTCTTGAATTCACCTCTTGGATACACAATAAGGTAATTTCATTCAAGAAATTATGAAAAGATTGTAATTAAGTAACATACTCTTTCTTGAATTCACCTCTTGGATACACAATAAGGTAATTTCATTCAAGAAATTACGAAAAAATTATAAGTAAGTAACAAACACTTTCTTGAATTCACCTCTTGGATGCACAATACAGAAATTTCATTCAAGAAATTATGAAAAATTGTGAGTAAAGAACCAACTCTTTCTTGAATTCACCACTTGGATACACAATACAGAAATTTCATTACAGAAATTATAAAAAAAATTTAATTAAGAAACAAACGCTTTCTTGAATTCACCTTACGGATACACAATATGGAAATTTCATTCAACAAATTATGAAAAATTGTATGTAAGTAACACACTCTTTCTTGAATTCACCTCTTGGATAAACAATACAGAAATTTCGTTCAAAAAATTATGAAAAATTGTAATTAAGTAACAGAGTCTTTCTTGAATTCACCTCTTGTATAAACAATACAAAAATTTCATTCAAGGAATTATGAAAAATTGTAATTAAGTAGCAAACTCCTTCTTTAATTCACCAGTTGGATACAGAATACAAAAATTTCATTCGAGAAATTGTGAAAAAATTGTAAATAAGTAACAAACTCTTTTTTGAATTCACCTCTTGGATACACAATACAGAATTTTAATTCAAGAAATTATGCGAAAATTGTAAGTAAGTAATTAACTCTTTCTTGAATTCACCTTATGGATACACAATATGGAAATTTCATTCAACAAATTATGAAAAATTGTATGTAAGTAACTAACTCTTTCTTGAATTCACCTCTTGGATACAAAATACAGAAATTTCGTTCAAAAAACTATGAAAAATTGTAATTAAGTAACAGAGTCTTTCTTGAATTCACCTCTTGTATAAACAATACAAAAATTTCATTCAAGAAATTATGAAAAATTGTAAGTAAGTAGCCAACTCCTTCTTTAATTCACCAGTTGGATACAGAATACAAAAATTTCATTCGAGAAATTGTAAAAATTGTAAATAAGTAACAAACTCTTTTTTGACTTCACCTCTTGGATACAAAATACAGAAATTTAGTTCAAGAAACTATGCAAAAATTGTAAGTAAGTAATTAATTCTTTCTTGAATTCACCTTTTGGATGCACAGCACAGAAATTTCATTCAAGAACTTATGAAAAATTGTAATCAAGTAACAAACACTTTCTTGAGTTCACTTCTTGGATACACAATTCACAAATTTCATTCAAGAAATTATGAAAAAGTTGTAAAAACACGTAGCCTAGTGTAAATTAACCCTAAAACGTCAAAGAACTTCCACGAAAATTACACTTTCAGATTCAGCATGTTGGAGAAGAAATTTCTGTATTGTGTATCCAAGAGGCTAATTCAAGAAAGAGTTTGTTACTTACTTACAATTTTTTCATAATTTCTTGAATGAAATTTCTGTATTGTGTATCCAAGAGGCGAATTCAAGAAAGAGTTTGTTACTTACTTACAAGTTTTCATAATTTCATGAATGAAATTTCCATGTTGTGTATCCAAGAGGTGAATTCAAGAAAGAGTTGGTTACTTACTTACAATTTTCTCATAATTTTCTAGATGAAATTTTCGTGTTGTTTGTCCAAGAGGAGAATTCAAGAAAGAATTTGTTACTTACTAACAATTTTTCATAATTTCTTGAACGAAATTTCTGTATTGTGTATCCCAGAGTCGAATTCAAGAAAGCGTTGGTTAGTTACTTACAATTTTTTCATATTTTCTTGAATGAAATTTCTGTATTGCGAATCCAAGAGGTGAATTCAAGAAAAAGTTTGTTATTTACTTACAATTTTTTCATAATTTCTTGAATGAAATTTCTGTATTGTGTATCCAAGAGGCGAATTCAAGAAGGAGTTTGATACTTGATTAAAATTTTTCATAATTTTTTGAATTAAATTTCTGTATTGTGTATCTATGAGGTGAATTCAAGAAAGAGTTTTTTTTACTTATTTTCAGTTTTTTCATAATTTCTGTAATGAATTGTCTGTATTATATATCCAAGAGGCAAATTCAGGAAAGAGTTTGTTACTTACTAACAATTTTTCATAATTTCTTGAATGAAATTTCTGTACTATGTATCCAAGACGCGAATTCAAGAAAGCGTTGGTTAGTTACTTACAATTTTCTCATAATTTCCTGGATAAAATCTCCGTGTTGTGTGTCCAAGTGACGAATTCAAGAAAGAGTTGCTTAGTTACTTACAATTTTTTATCATTTCTTGGATGAAATTTCGGTATTATGTATCCAAGTGGTGAATTCAAGAAAGAGTTTGTTACTTATTTACAATTTTTTATAATTTCTTCAATGGAAGTTCTCTATTGTGTATTCAAGAGGCGAATTCAAGAGAGAGTTTGTTGGTTACTTACAATTTTTTCATAATTTCTTGAATGAAATTTTTGTATTGTGTATCCAAGAGATTTTGTTACTTACTTACCATTTTTCTTCATAATCTCTTGAATGAAACGTCTGTATTGTGTGTCCAAGAGGCAAATACAATAAAGAGTTTGTTACTTACTTACATTTCTCATAATTTCTGGAATGAAATTTCTGTATTGTTAATAAAGAGGTGAATTCAAGAAAGAGTTTGTTACTTACTTACAATTTTCTCATAATTTCTTGAATGAAATGTCTGCATTGTGTATCCAGGAGGTGAATTCAAGAAAGAGTTTGTTATTTACTTACAATTTTTCATAATTTCTTGAATGAAAATTCTGGACTGTGTATCCAAGAGTTGTTACTTAATTACAATTTTTCATAAGTTCTTGAATAAAATTCCTGTATTGTGTATTCAAGAGGTGAATTCAAGAAAGAGTTTGTTACTTACAATTTTTTCATAATTTCTTGAATGAAATTTCTATATTGTATATCCAAGAGGTCAATTCAAGAAAGAGCTTGTTATGACTTTATTAAAAATCGAAAACTATTAATAAAATCAGATGTATTTTAAATGTGGATGTTCCTGTTTCTGAAAACTGAAAGCTCTCTCTGCCTGTGCGTCTGGACGGTGTGTTTGCTTGTCGGTGGAGATTTTCGAGTTAAAAAATTCAGCTCATCTCTCTCTCAGACTTTGGTAAAAGTTCTTTTAACCTATCTCATTTTCTAATATATCCGCTATGAGCCTGTTAGTAGTAGTATCTATATTTCTGAAAATTCCTTTTCTTACATCTCCAACTTTTTAATAGATATCTAAACGTTTGAAGTTCAAGCATATTCTAAAAATAATGGGAATATGTCAAAGTAGTGCATTAAATATTTTTATTGAAATAATGACATGTAGATATTAACATAAAAAATATGTTACATACATTATTATACATTAATAATGTCATTGAACAACTTTGGACATTTTGAATCTACCATCCACCGTAAGTAAAATGATTAATTTTGTGACCAGGGTGATGTCAACTCTTTGGGGGAACGTTTTGTTGAGTTACAAAATAATCCTTTAGTTATAGAAAGTATAATTAATAATTCAGTTGGAAGTAGAAATAGGAATTATAATGATCCTAAATCGGTTATTGAAAGTAAGTATGTTTCGCAATTAAATGGTTCTGCCTCTTCTAAACAAGATGGTATTTTCTCTGTGCTTCACCTAAAATTCAGGGACTTTGCTCCTCTTTTGATGAGCTGAAACGGATCGTCAGTGGTGGAACTCCGGATGTTATTGGATTATGTGAAACTTTCCTGGATTCAAAAAAGGATATGCTTTTAGATATCCAAAGATTTAGGATGGAGAGGATGAACCGGAAACAAATGGCGAAAGGTGGCCTCGCCCTGTATATTGCCGATCATCTTGTATTTAATTTCTCTACCTTCAGTTTGTATACCAACCCGAGTTACTGAGATGCATGCATCACTTATTGATAATATTTTTTCGTCACTAGATGTCTTAGATAATTCGGTGATGGTTAGTGATATTTCTGATCATTTCCCTGCTATTTCACGATATAGGACTGCTGATCGATCGCAGCGTAAAGCTTCGCCATCTAATCTCCCATTTTTCCGTTTTGGTGTCAGTGAGATCAGTCTACTTAAATCTCGTTTGACTGATCAGCCATGGGATAGTTTGGATTCTGAATCGGATTTTAACCGCTCTTTTGATTTCTTTTATGATTCGGTAAAAGAAGGTATCCTAGAAGTTTACCACCAGAATCCAGCGCCTCAAACCTCGAAAAGGATAGTACTGCTGAATCCGTGGATGACTCCAGGTCTCCATAAAAGCTAGAAAAGGAAAAAATTATCTGTGGAAGCTATACAAGGCTTCTTCATCTGCTTCTCATCATCAGAGGTTCAGGACCTATATGAGTATATTCAATTCTCTATGTCGGAAGGCCAAGTCTCAGTATTATCACAGGAAATTTTCTGAGTGTGGAAAGGATGTTGGGAAGACATGGAAAATTATTAATTCTGTACTTAGACCTACTCTCCCTCCGCCTTCAGTTCCAACAACGCTGATAATCGATGGTAAATTGTCCAAGGAGAAGAAAATGTTCAGCTAGAGCTTACGTCTTATTTTGCTAATATAGGAAAGACGACTGCTTCCTCTGTGAGCTCTACAACTCCTCGTTGCGATTTCAGAGCCCATCTTGGACCCCCATGTTTAAAGTCAATGGTCTTGAACCATGTTTCTAAGTTTGAGGTAGCTCGGATCGTAAATGCACTTAAAGGTTCATCGTCTTCAGGGCCAGACAGAATTCCTACAAGGGTTATCTTTGCCGTCCTGCCTGCTATTCTGTCACCATTGACTAAGCTTGTCAATCTGTCTTTCGAGAAATAAATTTTCCCTGAATCACTCAAGCGAGCTAAGTTGTATAAAGGTGGGTCCCGGAGTGATCCTGCTAATTATAGGCCAATTTCTCTTCTATCTGTTTTCAGCAAAATTTTTGAGAAGGCTATGCTATCCAGGCTTCTTAGTTTTCTGGATGTCAAAAAATTTTTCCATGATTTTCAGTTCGGATTCCGAGCGAATCACTCTACAGAGCATGCTTGCGCATCTCATTTGAATTTCATTCATTTGGCAATAGATTTTGATCTTATCCCGGCAGCTTTATTTTTGGATGTTCGTAAAGCTTTTGATTCTTTGACTCATCAGATTCTTCTTTGGAAACTATCACATATTGGTATAAGATCAAATGCTTTCTCTTGGTTTGAATCATATCTTTCTGGTAGACTTATTTCAATTGATCGGCTTTTCCGGAGCCCTTCTGAAGTAGAATATGGCGTCCCCCAGGGATCTGTTCTTGGCCCCGTTTTATTTCTGATTTACGTCAATGATCTGATTTCAGCAGTCAAGAACACCAGTTCTCTAGTATGCTGCAATCTGTGTCATCCGGATGTTCCTTCGTTTCCCAATGTTACTTCTAATGAAGATTGCCTCGTTGCTTTTGCTGACGACAGCACTTTTGGGACTCTATGGAAGACGGAATGTGATATCAGATCTAACCTGGTGGCAATATTCGAGAGAGTAGTTTCATGGTTTGATGCGAATTACTTGAATGTTGCCTTGAATGTTGCCAAGTCACATTTTCTTATTTTTTCTCGAATTGGTGTAGCTTTCCCTCAACTGACACAGATTCAGGTGTCACAAGGCTCCTTGTGTAGACCAAAGAATCGGTTGGTCCGGTTTCTTGGTATCCTGCTTGATGTGAACCTTCCGTCTAGACACCATATAGCCATGATTAGGGTTAAGGTTTCACGGAGTTTGGGTGTCATTCGAAAACTCAAACACACCTTTCCTGGATCTATTCTGAAGCTTCTTTTTTCTGCCTTGTCCAGTCATATGTCTCTTATTGCCCCATAGCATGGATGTCTACTTTTACTTCTACACTGCGGTCGCTTTCTGTCATGTATAACAAAGCACGGCGTCTGGTTATGGACACCAACCGTTCTTCACCAAGACCGCTTCTAAATCTACAGTCTATCTACATTCTTTCTTGTGCTTCTTTTGTTCTTCATCAGCTTCATGGCAATCTTCCAAAATTTCTTCAAAAAACTCCTCAGTTTATTTCTGATTCACCTCCATATAACCTTCGTTCGTCACATAATATCTGCATTCCTCCTACTCCCACTGTGCGGTCAGATTTCAATCCCCTCATCGCTTGTCATCAGGTTGGAACTGCCTGCCTTCTTCAGTACAGAAATGCCACTCGTTTGACACTTTCAAGAGGATTCTTAAGGACCATTTAGTTAAGAATCAAACAGAATAGTTTTTTTTGTGGAGTTGATGTCCCCTGAATGTTTAGTTTTGTTATATGGTGGTCTTCTCTGCGCTATGACTCCCAGGCCTCAGGTATGGTCTCTTTTTAATTTTGTATGTTGTTTGGAGATTGATTTCTTTTTTATAGTTGTTTGGATATATTGTATTTTTTTTCTCATTCCCCCTTGTATCCCTGGCCATGGAGCCTTTCGAGGGGGATTAGGAGTGTTGTGATTGGATTGTGTATGTATTGTGGAATAAAAACTCTGAACTCTAACTCCATAAAATACTTCATCATAATCTCTCTTGATGCTTTAGCTATTATTTCCTCTTAGTTCGTAAATAGTAGAATATTCATTATTCCATTTTGTGTCATCCACTATTTTTGACTGGGGTGTCACCTAAATGTTCAATATACATTTCGTCTTTGTTATTAATAGATTCATTGACTATATGATCAATAGTAGTAATAACGTTTGCTAGCACTTTATTTTTCATCGATTCATCTTTATATTCCTTAGTGATATTTTCTGCCAATGCCCTTTTTATTTTTCAAGCAATTTCGATGTCTATTACCACATTATTTTTACACAGGTAACAGTTCCTGCAATTAGACAAGATACGGTTTATGATATTAGTAAAAGAGTATGCCTGTCTTCTTTTGATCTTCCGTTGAATGCTAATACCCGAAAGCTGACAATGGGCTGTAACACTGGGTAACATGTTACCAGATGCACTAGCAAGAAGATGCCCCTCTTCATCCACTATTATCTTATGTTGGCATTCTCTTTGAGTGCAATCATTTCTGGAGATCTCAATCTCGCATATCCACCATCATAAGAATTGAATTTTTTTGGTACTCCAAAGAAACTTAATTCCTTACTGTCATGACAATGCATGCATACATTTCCAATAGTTCTACAACTTGTAATTGTTTGATAGTTCAAATACTTTTCCTTGTCAGCATTCATTGCTTCAATAACACTATCATGTGAACACACTTTCTTAAAATGCTTCATCTTCCCTTTTTAAAGATATGACTTATGTGTTTATCCTTCTACCGTACAATGATTAATGACCAAAAACATGCAATAAACTAGGTAGTGTCGATAACTTGCCATAGAGTACCACAGGGAAAGCCGTATTGGGTCTACGAGCAAGCATAGAGTACGATTGGTACAACTGCAAACATATTCCATGTCATTTTAAGATTCATAAGAAAAAATTCAAAGTCCAGAAAAAATCAGTATTTTGAAAAAGAAGGGCATAGGTATGTACCCAATGAGCCCTTGAATCATCCGCCACCTCCCTAAAAAATATTAAAATTTCCATAAGTCACCTACATTGTTTAATATTTCCACCAGCTAATTTTGAAAAAGATGAGAATAGGAATATACGCAATGAGCTCTTGGATCACTCCCCACCCCCCAAAATATCAAAGTTTTCATAAGTCACCTACATTGTTTAATATTTCCACTAGCTAGTTTTAAAAAAGACGGACATAAGAATGTACCCAATGAGCCCTTGAATCATCTCCCACCCCCTAAAAAATATTAAAGTTTTAATAAGTCGCCTACATTGTTTAATATTTCCACCAGCTAATTTTGAAAAAGAAGGGCATAGGTATGTACCCAATGAGCCCTTGAATCATCCGCCACCTCTCTAAAAAATATTAAAGTTTTCATAAGTAGCCTACATTGTTTAATATTTCCTCTATCTAATTTTGAAAAAGAAGGCCATAAGAATGTACCAAATAAGCCCTTGAACCCCCTACTCTCCAAAAATATTAAAGTTT
Organism: Artemia sinica; assembly: GCA_027921565.1. Lineage (NCBI taxonomy): Eukaryota > Metazoa > Arthropoda > Branchiopoda > Anostraca > Artemiidae > Artemia > Artemia sinica. The sequence goes on along the minus strand of CM051257.1, from coordinate 73,392,683 downwards.
TCCTAAGTCGCCTACATTGTTTAATATTTCCACAAGCTAACTTTGAAAAAGAAGGGAACAAGAATATACCCAATGAGACCTTGAATCATCCCCCACCTCCCTAAGAAATATTAAAGTTTTCTTAAGTCACCTAAGAAGTAAAGCCAAGTTAAGTCGCAAAATCTTCTTGACATCGCTAACCGTTTCCATATATTGCTATCAGTGATGTTATTCTAACATGTATGTCAAGTTGCCTAAGAATTATCCTCCTCTTAGACTTACCTTTACTGGTACGTACTTTTAACTCTTTTATCCCCTTCATACAATCCAATTAAAAATATGAATATTATCGAGCTTTGTTTCACCCCTATGAAAATGTTATAACTTTTTATCATTATTAGATACCGCTAATAATGATATCAATTCTGAACGAGATGCAAAAATGTACCCAATGAGGGCTTGGATCATCCCCCACCTCCCCCCAAAAATATTAAAGTTTTCATAAGTAGTCTACATTGTTTAGTATTTCCACTAGCTAATTTTGAAAAAAGAAGGACAAAAGAATGTACCCAATGAGCCCTTGAGTCATCCCCCACCTCCCTAACAAATATTGAAGTTTTCATAAGTCACCTAAAAAGTAAAGCCAAGTTATGTCAAAAAATCGTCTTGACATCGCTAGCCGTTTCCATAGATTGACACCAGTGATTTTATTCTAACATTTATGTCAAGCTGCCTAAGAATTATAATGCTCTGAGACTTACCTTAACTGGCACGCACTTTTAACTCTTTTATCACCTTCATACAAATCAATTAGAAATATGAATATTATCGAGCTTTGTTTCACTCCTATGAAAAATGATATAAATTTTTATGATTATTAGTTACCGCTAATAATGCAATCAATTCTGGACGAGATTCAAGAACAACTTATACGGTTGGCATCATAACAAAAACAGATAATGCGTAGGTTGATTTCGTCAACATCCTATTGCATAAATTCAAGGTAAATTCGTGGGAGGTCAAGTGATGTCACCTCGTCCTGGAATGCATAGTTCGTGATGCATATAGAAATAGGCTTGTGATCTTGTACTAGTAGTATTCTAGCCTCTGATTGGCCTAGAAATAGGCTTTTGATCTTGTACTAGTTGGAGTCTGACCCCCCTCCCTACTGGCATAGATGGCCATAGATGTGGCATAGATGCCACATTGGAACAAAAGCTCCAATTTCCTTTAAATACTTTCTTAAAACCTCTTCCCACTCTATTCGGCGACGGCCTGCTTTTCTTATGGCTCAAGACGATCTTTGGCAATCTGTCATCGTTCATCCGCAAAATATTTTCTTGCCATTTCAACTCTTTTGTCATTATAGCCGTAGAAAGTGGGATAAAACCACATTTACCATACAACTTGTTGTTTGATATACAGTCTGTCAAACGGGTACCAAAAACTATCTGTAGACAATTTTCGTGAAAATACCTAAGAAATCCCCCTCCGACCTCCGAAGTGCCTATAATTCAGAACCCTACTCTACCACTAGTAACACTGTAGCTTCCCATATTCTAATCTTGGTTCGCAGACTAATCTTCCTATTCTTTCTAAATTATTTCAATAGTGGAAAAAAACACCTTGGGCCTTGGCTATTCTAATTTTTCATCTTCACTGTATCCACCATCTTTACTAATAATTCTACTCGAGCAAGTGAAGTTATCCGTTTAATTAACTAATTAAAAAAACTTTTTCCACAAAATAAGTTTTTCAAAGAAAAGTAAAAAACTCCATTAAACAAAAAATGAGCAAAAATAAAATCAAATAATATGCCAAGCGTGAAACTACCACAAATCAGCATCGGTAAATAAATGAAACCCAAAACGAACATAAATTAAAATAAATAACAGAGTCAAACTCAAAATGAGCAGAAATTAACATAAGTTGGGCGCAAAACCCCTATGCCTTCCCAAGGCCAGAACAAAATTTGCACTTTACTGAAAAAAATGTAAATGTTTTTACTTTTATAACTTTAATAAATCAAATAATATCAACATTTTGATTACTAAATATCAGTATATGTATATTAAACTGACAATGCACATTCATTTGTATTTTTTCAGTTTATTTTTATTGGATATGTTTGGGGAAAAAATGGGCGTGAGAGGGGGTTAGTTGCCCTCAAATACCTTTCGACTATTAAAAAGGGCACTAGCAATTTGAATTTCCAATCGAATGAGCCCTTTTTCAAGTTTCTACGACTAAGACTTCAATAAAAACCTTATATGCCCCCAGGGCATAACTTATAGCCCTTGCCCTGAAGACTGTAGGGAGAGTGTCCTGCTCAAAGGTATAATTGCCTGAACTTTGAACTGCGTGAAACAAAATGGCTATCTTAAATTTTTTGTTGGATGTGTTTGGGGAAATGGTGGGCGTGGAAGGGGTGTTAGTTGCTTTCCAATCACTTTCGAATATTAAAAAGGGCACTAGCCATTTGAATTTCCAATTGAATGAGCCCTTTTTGAAGTTTCTATGACAACGCGTTCTATAAAAACCTTATTTACCCCCTGGGCATAATTTACAACCCTTGCCCTGAGGGCTGTGGGGGAGTTGTCATCCTCAAAGACCTAATTTCCAGAATTTAAAAATACGTTGAATAGAATTGCTTTCTCAAAGTTTTGATTAGATGTGTTTGGGGAAAAGGTGGGCGTGAGAGGGGGGTTAGTTGCCCTCTAATCACTATCGACTATTGAAAAGGGCACTAGCCCTTTGAATTTCCAATTGCAAGAGCCTTTTTTGAAGTTTCTACGACAACGCCTTCTATAAAAAACCTTATATGCCCAAGGGCATAACTTTCAACCCTTGTCCTGAGGGATGTGGGGGACTGTCCTCCTCAAAAACATAATTTCTATCTGGAAATCAAGTGTGCTGAACAAAATGGCTATCTCAAAATTTTGATTGGATATGTTTTGGGAAATGGTGGGCGTGGAAGGGATGCTAGTCGCCTTAAAACCCTTGCCCTGAGGGTTATGGGGGAGTGTCCTCCTCCAATACATATTTTCTATCTGGATACCAACTATGCTGAACAAAGTGGCTATCTCAAAATTTTGATTGGATGTGTATGGGGGAATGGTGGGCGTGGGGGAGGGGGCTGGTTGCCCTCCAATCACTTTCGACTATTAAAAAGGGCACTCACCACTCCAATTTCCAATCGAATGAGCCCTTTTCGAAGTTTCTGCGACAACTCCTTCGATATGAAGTGCCCTGGTATGGAAAAAAATAATACATTGTGCCAACATCGTTCTTTACTTAGGCAGTGCGATCGCGTTGCCTATGATTTTTACAACAACTTTCTATATAAACCTTATATGTTCCCAGGGCATAACTTACAACCCTTGCACTGAGGGCTCTTAGGGGGTTATCATCCTAAAAGACCTAATTTCCAGAACTTTCAATTACGTTGAACAAAATGAATATTTCAAAATTTTGATTGGATGTGTTTGGGAAAATGGTGGGCGTGAGAGGGGCGTTAGTCGCTATCCAATCACTTCCAACTATTAAAAAAGGCACTAGCTCTTTCAATTTCCAATTGAATGAGCCCTCTTGAAGTTTCTACGACAACGCTTTCAGTAAAATTATTATATGCCCCCAGGTTATAACTTACAACCCTTGCCCTGAAGGCTATGAGGGGAGGGGTTGTCATCCTTAAAGACCTTATTTCCAAAACTTTCAACAACGTTGAATAAAATGGTTATCTAAAAATTTTGATAGGATGTGTTTGGGGAAAAAGTTGGGCGTGAGAGGGGGGTTAGTTGCCCTCAAATCACTTTGGACTATTAAAATGTGCACTAGGCCTTTGAATTTTAAATCGAATGAGCCTTTTTACAAGTTTCCACGACAAAGTTTTCATTAAATACCTTATATGCCCCCAGGGCATAACATATAACCCTTGCCCTGAAGACTCTGGGGGGAATTTCCTGCTCAAAGGTATAATTTCCTGAACTTTGAATGTCGTGGGACAAATTGGCTATCTCAAAATTTTTATTGGATGTGTTTGGGGAAATGGTTTGCGTGGAAGGGGTGTTAGTTGCCTTCCAATAACTTTCGACTATTAAGAAGTGCACTAGCCATTTTAATTTCCAATCGAATGAGCACTTTTTGAAGTTTCTACGACAACGCGTTCTATAAAAACCTTGTATGCCCCCAGGCCACAACTTACAACCCTTGCCCTGAGGGTTTTTGGGGAGTGTCCTCCTCAAAAACATATTTTCTATGTGGGAATCAACTACGATGATCAAAATGGCTATCTCAAAATTTTGATTGGATGTGTTGGGGGGAATGATGGGCTTGGGGAAGGGGGTTAGTTGCCTTCCAATCACATTAGCCATTTCAATTTCAAATCGATTGAGCCCTTTTTGAAGTTTCTACGACAACGCCTTCAATAAAAACCGTATATGCCCCCAGGGTAGAACTTACAACCTTTGCCATGAAGGCTGTGGGGGGGGGTGTCCTCCTCAAAAACACAATCTATATCTGGAAATCATCTACGCAGAACAAAATGGCTATCTCAAAATTTTGATTGGATGTGTTTCGGGAAATAGTGGGCGTGGAAGGGGTGTTAGTTGCCTTCCAATTACTTTCGACTATTAAAAAGGGCACAAACCACTCCAACTTCCAATGGAATGAGCCCTTTTCGAAGTTTCTAGTAGAGAGGGAGGTGCTACTCCCACGGGGCACCCCTGCTGCAACCTACAACTTTTTTTTACATAATTTATGTCTGTTTGTTGTCAGTGAGAATGAAAAAACAGGAATTTTCTCACATTGATGGTTGTTTCATGGACGGTTATGTGTGTTGGTCAATTTATTTGATGTTTTTCATGGATGTCAACAGTAATTTATGTCTGTTTTATGGTTTTTGTCAGTGGGAATGGAAAAACAGTATTTTTCTCACTTGAAAAAACAGGAATTTTGTCACATTGATGGTTGTTTCATGGACGGTTATGTGTGTTGGTCAATTTATTTGATGTTTTTCATGGATGTCAACAGTAATTTATGTCTGTTTTATGGTTTTTGTCAGTGAGAATGAAAAAACAGGAATTTTGTCACATTTATGGATGTTTCATGGATGGTTATGTGCGTTGGTCAATTTATTTGATGTTTTTCATGGATGTCAACAGTAATTTATGTCTGTTTTATGGTTTTTGTCAGTGAGAATGGAAAAACAGTATTTTTCTCACTTTGATGGATTATTGAGTCTAATGAGAACAGGGTCAACGACACTTCCTTCAAGATCTTGTTGATGTTTTGGCCAAGTGCCCGCTAGGGGAGAATGTTATGATCTAGGAAAGAGTATTTGTTGTTGTATGCTAGGGAGGAATGTTATGATCCAGATATAGTATTTGTTGCGTGAATCAATAATTCCCCTTAGAAACAACAAATTAATTCCCCTTTCTTGACAGTTCAATCAACAAATGACATCATCTGTCTGACCTTAAAAATTTTCGCCTAGAAACGATTCTCCAGGTCATTAATGTCTTTGCCTCGGAAACAGTTCTACTGGTCGAACTCCAAAAGATATTAATAAACATTGCCATGGAAACAATTCTCCAAGAAACATCTTAGCGATGAATTGTTTTAGCGCGGGAATCAGGTTTCTTAGTAATTTCAAATGTGACAGCGCAGAGGTGCCAAAAACAAAAGGAACACGTTGAAATTACGATTAGGGGTTATTTGGGCGAAACCGTTTTAGGGAATTATTTCGGCGAGAACAGTTAGAGACATTTTAAAAGGTGATTTTAAAAGATGATTTTAGAAGAGGATTTGAGGGTGAAACTCTGTGGTCGTTATAATACACAAGTTCCATTTGAACAGTGTTGTGAGGTCCCCTACCCAAACCCCGAAGGGTTCCAATCCCCCCACCCCAACCCCGAAGGAAGCCACCGGTCCTCAAAGGTTCTCCGGGCTCCCAAAGGGCCCCCGGCTCCCCAAAGGCTCCTGAGCCCCCATTTTAATATTTTTTTAAGGCTTTATTATATCTTTTCAGAACAAATTATTATTTTAGGGAATTATTTCGGCGAAACAGTTAGAGACATTTTAAAAGATGATTTTTGAAGAGATTTTAGAAGAGGATTTGAGGGTGAAACTCTCTGGTCGTCATAATACAAAAGTTCTATTTGAACAGTGTCGTAAGGTCCTCTTTCCCCAACCCCAAAGGGTTCCGATCCCCCTACCCCAAACCCGAAGGAAGCCCCCGGTCCTCAAAGGTTCTCCGGACTCCCAAAGGACCACCCGGCCCTCAAGGCCCCCCCCTAGACCCTCAAGGGCCCTCCCCGGGCCCCGTCTTTCGTTGATGTGTGTTGTCTGAAACCTATGATTTGGGGTGTACGGGTTGCTATTTTTGACTTTTCTGAGTTGGATTTCTTAGTCTTTCATAGGTATGTGATGTCTGAAACCTATGATTTGGGATGGGTGGTTTGCTATTTTTGACTTTTCTGAGCTGGATTTCTTAGCCTTTCATAGGTGTGTGTTGTCAGAAAATTATGATTTGGGATGTGTAGTTTGCTATTTGGACTTTTCAGAGCTAGGATTCTTAGTCTCTCATAGGTGTTTGTTGTCTGAAACTTCTAGTTTGGGATGAGTAGTTTGCTATTTCAGACTTTTATGAGCTAGGGTTTCCTAGTATTTCGTAGGTGAATGTTGTCAGAAAATTATGATTTGGGATATATAAATTACTATTTCGGGCTTTTCTGAGCTAGATTTCTTAGTCCCTCATAGGTGTTTGTTGTCTGAAACCTATTGTTTGGGATAAGTAGTTTGCTTTTGGACTTTTCAGAGCTGGATTTCTTAGCCTTTCGTAGGTGTGTGTTGACTGAAACTTATGATTTGGGATATGTAAATTACTATTTCGGGCTTTTCTAAGCTAGATTTCTTAGTCTTTCGTTGGTGTGTGTTGTCTGAAACCTATGATTTGGGATTTGTAGTTTGCTTTTTGGACTTTTCAGAGCTAGGATTCTTTGTCCCTCATAGGTGTTTGTTGTCTGAAACCTATAGTTTGGGATGAGTAGTTTGCTATTTCAGGCTTTTCTGAGCTAAGGTTTCTTAGTATTTCGTAGGTGTGTGTTGTCTGAAACTTATGATTTGACGTGTGTAATTTGCTATTTCAGGCTTTTCTGAGCTAAGGTTTCATAGTATTTCTTAGGTGAATGTTGTCTGAAACTTATGATTTGGGATATGTAAATTACTATTTCGGGCTTTTCTAAGCTAGATTTCTTAGTCTTTCGTTGGTGTGTGTTGACTGAAACCTATGATTTGGGATTTAAGGTTCTTAGTCTTTCGTTGGTGTGTGTTGTCTGAAACCTATGATTTGGGATTTGTAGTTTGCTTTTTGGACTTTTCAGAGCTAGGATTCATAGTCCCTCATAGGTGTTTGTTGTCTGAAACCTATAGTTTGGGATGAGTAGTTTGCTATTTCAGGCTTTTCTGAGCTAAGGTTTCATAGTATTTCGTAGGTGTGTGTTGTTTGAAACTTATGATTTGAGGTGTGTAATTTGCTATTTCAGGCTTTTCTGAGCTAAGGTTTCATAGTATTTCTTAGGTGAATGTTGTCTGAAACTTATGATTTGGGATATGTAAATTACTATTTCGGGCTTTTCTAAGCTAGATTTCTTAGTATTTCGTTGGTGTGTGTTGTCTGAAACCAATGATTTGGGATGGGGTGGTTGCTATTTTTGACTTTTCTGAGCTGTTTTCTTAGCCATTCATAGGTGTGTGTTGTCTGAAACCTATGATTTGGGATGGTTAATTTGCTATTTTTGACTTTTCTGAGCTAGGTTTCTTAGCCTTTCATAGGTGTGTGCTGTCAGAAAATTATGATTTGGGATTTGTAGTTTGCTTTTTAGACTTTTCAGAGCTAGGATTCTTAGTCCCTCATAGGTGTTTGTTGTCAGAAACCTATAGTTTGGGATGAATAGTTTGCTATTTCAGGCTTTTCTGAGCTAAGTTTTCTTAGTATTTCATAGGTGTGTGTTGTCTGAAACTTATGATTTGAGGTATGTAATTTGCTATTTCCGACTTTTCATAACCAGATTTCTTAGTCTTTCGTAGGTGTGTGGTGTCTGAAACCTATGATTTGGGATGTGTGGGTTGCTATTTTTTGACTTTTCTGAGCTGGATTTCTTAGCCTTTCATAGGTGTGTGTTGTCTGAAACCTATGATTTGGGATGGTTAATTTGCTATTTTTGACTTTTCTGAGCTAGGTTTCTTAGCCTTTCATAGGTGTGTGCTGTCAGAAAATTATGATTTGGGATTTGTAGTTTGCTTTTGGACTTTTCAGAGCTAGGATTCATAGTCCCTCATAGGTGTTTGTTGTCTGAAACCTATAGTTTGGGATGAGTAGTTTGCTATTTCAGGCTTTTCTGAGCTAAGGTTTCTTAGTATTTCGTAGGTGTGTGTTGTCTGAAACTTTTGATTTGAGGTGTGTAATTTGCTATTTCCGACTTTCATAGCCAGATTTCTTAGTCTTTCGTAGGTGTGTGTTGTCTGAAACCTATGATTTGGGTTGTGTGGGTTGCTATTTTTTGACTTTTCAGAGCTGGATTTCTTAGCCTTTCGTAGGGGTGTGTTGACTGAAACCTATGATTTGGGATGAGTGGTTTGCTATTTTTGACTTTTCTGAGCTAGATTTCTTAGCCTTTCATAGGTGTGTGCTTTCAGAAAATTATGATTTGGGAGGTGTAGTTTGCTTTTTGGACTTTTGAGAGCTAGGATTCTTAGTCCCTCATAGGTGTTTGTTCTCAGAAACCTATAGTTTGGGATGAATAGTTTGCTATTTCAGGCTTTTCTGAGCTAAGTTTTCTTAGTATTTCATAGGTGTGTGTTGTCTGAAACTTATGATTTGAGGTATGTAATTTGCTATTTCCGACTTTTCATAACCAGATTTCTTAGTCTTTCATAGGTGTGTGGTGTCTGAAACCTATGATTTGGGATGTGTGGGTTGCTATTTTTTGACTTTTCTGAGCTGGTTTTCTTAGCCTTTCATAGGTGTGTGTTGACTGAAACCTATGATTTGTGATGAGTGGTGTGCTATTTTTGACTTTTCTGAGCTAGATTTCTTAGCATTTCATAGGTGTGTGCTTTCAGAAAATTATGATTTGGGAGGTGAAATTTGCTTTTTGGACTTTTCAGAACTAGGATTCTTAGTCCCTCATAGGTGTTTGTTGTCTGAAACTTTAGTTTGGGATGAATAGTTTGTTATTTCAGGCTTTTATGAGCTAGGTTTCATAGTATTTCGTAGGTATGTGTTGTCTGAAACTTATGATTTGGGATATGTAAATTACTATTTCGGGCTTTTCTGAGCTAGATTTCTTAGTCTTTCGTTGATGTGTGTTGTCTGAAACCTGTGATTTGGGATGTGTGGGTTGCTATTTTTTGACTTTTCTGAGCTGGTTTTCTTAGCCTTTCATAGGTGTGTGTTGACTGAAACCTATGATTTGTGATGAGTGGTGTGCTATTTTTGACTTTTCTGAGCTAAGGTTTCATAGTATTTCGTAGGTGTGCGTTGTCAGAAAATTATGATTTGGGATGTGTAGTTTGCTTTTTGGACTTTTCAGAGCTATAATTCTTAGTCTCTCATAGGCGTTTGATGTCTGAAACTTCTAGTTTGGGATGAATAGTTTTCTATTTCAGGCTTTTCTGAGCTAAGGTTTCCTAGTATTTGGTAGGTGAACGTTGTCTGAAACTTATGATTTGGAATATGTAAATTACTATTTCGGGCTTTTCTAAGCTAGATTTCTTAGTCTTTCGTTGGTGTGTGTTGTCTGAAACCTATGATTCGGGATGAGTGGATTGCTATTTTTGACTTTTCTGAGCTGGATTTCTTAGCCTTTCATAGGTGTCTGTTGTCTGAAACCTATGATTTGGGATGGTTAATTTGCTATTTTTGACTTTTCTGAGCTAGGTTTCTTAGCCTTTCATAGGTGTGTGCTGTCAGAAAATTATGATTTGGGATTTGTAGTTTGCTTTTTGGACTTTTCAGAGCTAGGATTCTTAGTCCCTCATAGGTGTTTGTTGTCAGAAACCTATAGTTTGGGATGAATAATTTGCTATTTCAGGCTTTTCTGAGCTAAGTTTTCTTAGTATTTCATAGGTGTGTTGTCTGAAACTTATGATTTGAGGTGTGTAATTTGCTATTTCCGACTTTCATACCAGATTTCTTAGTCTTCGTAGGTGTTTGGTGTCTGAAACCTATGATTTGGGATGTGTGGGTTGCTATTTTTTGACTTTTTAGAGCTGGATTTCTTAGCCTTTCGTAGGGGTGTGTTGACTGAAACCTATGATTTGGGATGGTTAATTTGCTATTTTTGACTTTTCTGAGCTAGGTTTCTTAGCCTTTCATAGGTGTGTGCTGTCAGAAAATTATGATTTGGGATTTGTAGTTTGCTTTTGGACTTTTCAGAGCTAGGATTCATAGTCCCTCATAGGTGTTTGTTGTCTGAAACCTATAGTTTGGGATGAGTAGTTTGCTATTTCAGGCTTTTCTGAGCTAAGGTTTCTTAGTATTTCGTAGGTGTGTGTTGTCTGAAACTTTTGATTTGAGGTGTGTAATTTGCTATTTCCGACTTTCATAGCCAGATTTCTTAGTCTTTCGTAGGTGTGTGTTGTCTGAAACCTATGATTTGGGTTGTGTGGGTTGCTATTTTTTGACTTTTCAGAGCTGGATTTCATAGCCTTTCGTAGGGATGTGTTGACTGAAACCTATGATTTGGGATGAGTGGTTTGCTATTTTTGACTTTTCTGAGCTAGATTTCTTAGCCTTTCATATGTGTGTGCTTTCAGAAAATTATGATTTGGGAGGTGTAGTTTGCTTTTTGGACTTTTCAGAGCTAGGATTCTTAGTCCCTCATAGGTGTTTGTTGTCTGAAACCTATAGTTTGGGATGAGTAGTTTGCTATTTCAGGCTTTTCTGAGCTAAGGTTTCTTAGTATTTCGTAGGTGTGTGTTGTCTGAAACTTATGATTTGAGGTATGTAATTTGCTATTTCCGACTTTTCATAACCAGATTTCTTAGTCTTTCGCAGGTGTGTGGTGTCTGAAACCTATGATTTGGGATGTGTGGGTTGCTATTTTTTGACTTTTCTGAGTTGGATTTCTTAGCCTTTCGTAGGTGTGTGTTGACTGAAACCTATGATTTGGGAATGAGTGGTTTGCTATTTTTGACTTTTCTGAGCTAGATTTCTTAGCATTTCATAGGTGTGTGCCTTCAGAAAATTATGATTTGGGAGGTGAAATTTGCTTTTTGGACTTTTCAGAACTAGGATTCTTAGTCCCTCATAGGTGTTTGTTGTCTGAAACCTTTAGTTTGGGATGAATAGTTTGTTATTTCAGGCTTTTATGAGCTAGGTTTCATAGTATTTCGTAGGTGTGTGTTGTCTGAAACTTATGATTTGGGATATGTAAATTACTATTTCGGGCTTTTCTGAGCTAGATTTCTTAGTCTTTCGTTGATGTGTGTTGTCTGAAACCTATGATTTGGGATGTGTGGGTTGCTATTTTTTGACTTTTCTGAGCTGGATTTCTTAGCCTTTCATAGGTGTGTGTTGACTGAAACCTATGATTTGTGATGAGTGGTGTGCTATTTTTGACTTTTCTGAGCTAAGGTTTCATAGTATTTCGTAGGTGTGCGTTGTCAGAAAATTATGATTTGGGATGTGTAGTTTGCTTTTTGGACTTTTCAGAGCTATAATTCTTAGTCTCTCATAGGCGTTTGATGTCTGAAACTTCTAGTTTGGGATGAATAGTTTGCTATTTCAGGCTTTTCTGAGCTAAGGTTTCCTAGTATTTGGTAGGTGAACGTTGTCTGAAACTTATGATTTGGAATATGTAAATTACTATTTCGGGCTTTTCTAAGCTAGATTTCTTAGTCTTTCGTTGGTGTGTGTTGTCTGAAACCTATGATTCGGGATGAGTGGATTGCTATTTTTGACTTTTCTGAGCTGGATTTCTTAGCCTTTCATAGGTGTCTGTTGTCTGAAACCTATGATTTGGGATGGTTAATTTGCTATTTTTGACTTTTCTGAGCTAGGTTTCTTAGCCTTTCATAGGTGTGTGCTGTCAGAAAATTATGATTTGGGATTTGTAGTTTGCTTTTTGGACTTTTCAGAGCTAGGATTCATAGTCCCTCATAGGTGTTTGTTGTCTGAAACCTATAGTTTGGGATGAGTAGTTTGCTATTTCAGGCTTTTCTGAGCTAAGGTTTCTTAGTATTTCGTAGGTGTGTGTTGTCTGAAACTTTTGATTTGAGGTGTGTAATTTGCTATTTCCGACTTTCATAGCCAGATTTCTTAGTCTTTCGTAGGTGTGTGTTGTCTGAAACCTATGATTTGGGTTGTGTGGGTTGCTATTTTTTGACTTTTCAGAGCTGGATTTCTTAGCCTTTCGTAGGGGTGTGTTGACTGAAACCTATGATTTGGGATGAGTGGTTTGCTATTTTTGACTTTTCTGAGCTAGATTTCTTAGCCTTTCATATGTGTGTGCTTTCCGAAAATTATGATTTGGGAGGTGTAGTTTGCTTTTTGGACTTTTGAGAGCTAGGATTCTTAGTCCCTCATAGGTGTTTGTTGTCTGAAACTTCTAGTTTGGGATGAGTAGTTGACTATTTCAGGCTTTTCTGAGCTAAGATTTCTTAGTATTTCGTAGGTGAATGTTGTCTGAAACTTATGATTTGGGATATGTAAATTACTATTTCGGGCTTTTCTAAGCTAGATTACTTGTCTTTCGTTGGTGTGTGTTGTCTGAAACCTATGATTTGGGATGTGTGGGTTGCTATTTTTTGACTTTTCTGAGCTGGATTTCTTAGCCTTTCATAGGTGTGTGTTGACTGAAACCTATGATTTGGGATGAGTGGTTTGCTATTTTTGACTTTTCTGAGCTAGATTTCTTAGCCTTTCATAGGTTTGTGCTGTCAGAAAATTATGATTTGGGATTTGTAGTTTGCTTTTTGGACTTTTCAGAGCTAGGATTCTTAGTCCCTCATAGGTGTTTGTTGTCTGAAACCTACAGTTTGGGATGAGTAGTTGGCTATTTCAGGCTTTTCTGAGCTAAGGTTTCTTAGTATTTCGTAGGTGTGTGTTGTCTGAAACTTATGATTTGAGGTATGTAATTTGCTATTTCCGACATGATCAATTCTATTTCCCGAAAATAATATAAAAAGTTTCCACTTCAGTTCAGATTTTTCTCAAAGAGATGAAAAAATTTAAAATACTGTTCCAAATTTTTCAATGAAGATAGAAAACTTCAAGTTCTCTTCTGAATTTTACCAAAGAACACAATTCAATTCTAATTTCTCCAGAGAAAATAAAAAGCTTCCACTTCAGTTTTAAGTTCACCAAGACATAAAAAATTTAAAGTTTAGTTCAAATTTTTCCGTAGAAGATAGGAAAAGTTATACTATGATTTGTGATTATTTTCCATGAAGATAAAAAGTTTCACTTTAATTCTAAATTTTCTTAAATTCAGTTCCGACCTTTCTCAAAGAGATGAAAAAATTTAAAATACTGTTCCAAATTTTTCATAGAAGATAGAAAAGTTCAAGCTCTCTTTTGAATTTTACCAAAGAACACAATTCAATTCTAATTTCTCTAGAGAAAATATGAATCTTCCACTTCAGTTTCAAGTTCACCAAGACATAAAAAATATAAAGTTCACTTCTAAATTTTTCCGTAGAAGATAGGAAAAGTTATACTATGATTGTGATTATTTTCCATGAAGATAAAAAGTTTCACTTTAATTCTAAATTTTCTTAAATTCAATTCCGACCTTTCTCAAAGAGATGAAAAAATTTAAAGTTCTGTTCCAAATATTTTCCCGGAAGAAGAAAAGTTCAACTTCGATTCTGAATTTTCTCAATGAAAATGAAATAAGTTATTGATCAAATCTATTTTCCCAAATTAATATAAAAATTTCCACTTCAATTCAGATTTTTTTTTCTCAAAGAGATGAAGAAATTTAAAGTTCTGTTCCAAATTTTTCATAGAAGATAGGAAAAGTTATACTTTGATCGTGAATATTCAAGTTCTATTCTGAATTTTACCAAAGAACACAATTCAATTCTAATTTCCCCAATAAAAAATTTAAAGTTCAGTTCTAAATTTTTCCGTAGAAGATAGGAAAAGTTATATTATGATTGTGATTATTTTCCATGAAGATAAAAAGTTTCATTTTAATTATAAATTTCTTAAATTCAGTTCCGACTTTTCTCAAAGAGATGAAAAAATTTAAAGTTCTGTTCCAAATTTTTCATAGAAGATAGGAAAAGTTATACTTTGATTGTGAATATTCTTCATGAAGATATGGAGCTCCACTTTAATTCTGGCTCCACTTTAATTCTGAGTTTTCTCGAAGAACTGCAAATGTACAAGTTCTCTTCTGAATTTTCTTAGAGAAGAGAAAAAAAGTTAGCTCAATTCTGAAATTTACCATTGAAAATGAATAAGCTTTCATTTCAGTTCCTAATTTCTCAAAGACATAAAAATTTAAAGTTCAATTCTAAATTTTTCCATAGAAGATAGGAATGGCTATACTATGATTGTGATTATTTACCATGAAGATAAAAAGTTTCACTTTATTTCTAATTTTTCTTAAATTCAGTTCATTCATCTAACCACCAAAAACAATAGGCTAGGTTAGGTTAGGTATAAATAAATATTAATAAATAATTAGAAACATTTCTCCATGTTTAAGTTAGGTTAGGTTAGGTTAACTTATCATGAGCGCTCATGATAAGCTAAGCTAACCTAACTTAAACATGGTAAAAAGATTAAATTAGGTTAGGTTAGGCTAGATTAAGTTAGGTTAGGTTAAGTTAGGTTAGGTTAATTTAGGTTAGTTAGGTCTGGTTAGCCTACGTACGCGCGCGTACGTAGGCTAACCAGACCTAACCTAAATTAACCTAACCTAACTTAATATAACCTAACCTACTAACCTAACCTAACTTAACCTAACCTAACTTAATCTAGCCTAACCTAACCTAATTTAATCTTTTTACCATGTTTAAGTTAGGTTAGCTTAGCTTATCATGAGCGCTCATGATAAGTTAACCTAACCTAACCTAACTTAAACATGGAGAAATGTTTCTAATTATTTATTAATATTTATTTATACCTAACCTAACCTAGCCTATTGTTTTTGGTGGTTAGATGAATGAACTGAATTTAAGAAAAATTAGAAATAAAGTGAAACTTTTTATCTTCATGGTAAATAATCACAATCATAGTATAGCCATTCCTATCTTCTATGGAAAAATTTAGAATTGAACTTTAAATTTTTTATGTCTTTGAGAAATTAGGAACTGAAATGAAAGCTTATTCATTTTCAATGGTAAATTTCAGAATTGAGCTAACTTTTTTTCTCTTCTCTAAGAAAATTCAGAAGAGAACTTGTACATTTGCAGTTCTTCGAGAAAACTCAGAATTAAAGTGGAGCCGAATTAAAGTGGAGCTCCATATCTTCATGAAGAATATTCACAATCAAAGTATAACTTTTCCTATCTTCTATGAGAAATTTGGAACAGAACTTTAAATTTTTTCATCTCTTTGAGAAAAGTCGGAACTGAATTTAAGAAAATTTATAATTAAAGTGAAACTTTTTATCTTCATGGAAAATAATCACAATCATAATATAACTTTTCCTATCTTCTACGGAAAAATTTAGAACTGAACTTTAAATTTTTTATTGGGGAAATTAGAATTGAATTGTGTTCTTTGGTAAAATTCAGAATAGAACTTGAATATTCACGATCAAAGTATAACTTTTCCTATCTTCTATGAAAAATTTGGAACAGAACTTTAAATTTCTTCATCTCTTTGAGAAAAAAATCTGAATTGAAGTGGAAATTTTTATATTATTTTGGGAAAATAGATTTGATCAATAACTTATTTCATTTTCATTGAGAAAATTCAGAATCGAAGTTGAACTTTTCTTCTTCCGGGAAAATATTTGGAACAGAACTTTAAATTTTTTCATCTCTTTGAGAAAGGTCGGAATTGAATTTAAGAAAATTTAGAATTAAAGTGAAACTTTTTATCTTCATGGAAAATAATCACAATCATAGTATAACTTTTCCTATCTTCTACGGAAAAATTTAGAACTGAACTTTATATTTTTTATGTCTTGGTGAACTTGAAACTGAAGTGGAAGATTCATATTTTCTCTAGAGAAATTAGAATTGAATTGTGTTCTTTGGTAAAATTCAAAAGAGAGCTTGAACTTTTCTATCTTCTATGAAAAATTTGGAACAGTATTTTAAATTTTTTCATCTCTTTGAGAAAGGTCGGAACTGAATTTAAGAAAATTTAGAATTAAAGTGAAACTTTTTATCTTCATGGAAAATAATCACAAATCATAGTATAACTTTTCCTATCTTCTACGGAAAAATTTGAACTAAACTTTAAATTTTTTATGTCTTGGTGAACTTAAAACTGAAGTGGAAGCTTTTTATTTTCTCTGGAGAAATTAGAATTGAATTGTGTTCTTTGGTAAAATTCAGAAGAGAACTTGAAGTTTTCTATCTTCATTGAAAAATTTGGAACAGTATTTTAAATTTTTTCATCTCTTTGAGAAAAATCTGAACTGAAGTGGAAACTTTTTATATTATTTTGGGGAAATAGAATTGATCATGTCGGAAATAGCAAATTACATACCTCAAATCATAAGTTTCAGACAACACACACCTACGAAATACTAAGAAACCTTAGCTCAGAAAAGCCTGAAATAGCCAACTACTCATCCCAAACTGTAGGTTTCAGACAACAAACACCTATGAGGGACTAAGAATCCTAGCTCTGAAAAGTCCAAAAAGCAAACTACAAATCCCAAATCATAATTTTCTGACAGCACACACCTATGAAAGGCTAAGAAATCTAGCTCAGAAAAGTCAAAAATAGCAAACCACTCATCCCAAATCATAGGTTTCAGTCAACACACACCTATGAAAGGCTAAGAAATCCAGCTCAGAAAAGTCAAAAAATAGCAACCCACACATCCCAAATCATAGGTTTCAGACAACACACACCAACGAAAGACAAGAAATCTAGCTTAGAAAAGCCCGAAATAGTAATTTACATATCCCAAATCATAAGTTTCAGACAACATTCACCTACGAAATACTAAGAAATCTTAGCTCAGAAAAGCCTGAAATAGTCAACTACTCATCCCAAACTAGAAGTTTCAGACAACAAACACCTATGAGGGACTAAGAATCCTAGCTCTGAAAAGTCCAAAAAGCAAACTACACCTCCCAAATCATAATTTTCTGAAAGCACACACATATGAAAGGCTAAGAAATCTAGCTCAGAAAAGTCAAAAATAGCAAACCACTCATCCCAAATCATAGGTTTCAGTCAACACACCCCTACGAAAGGCTAAGAAATCCAGCTCTGAAAAGTCAAAAAATAGCAACCCACACAACCCAAATCATAGGTTTCAGACAACACACACCTACGAAAGACTAAGAAATCTGGCTATGAAAGTCGGAAATAGCAAATTACACACCTCAAATCAAAAGTTTCAGACAACACACACCTACGAAATACTAAGAAACCTTAGCTCAGAAAAGCCTGAAATAGCAAACTACTCATCCCAAACTATAGGTTTCAGACAACAAACACCTATGAGGGACTATGAATCCTAGCTCTGAAAAGTCCAAAAAGCAAACTACAAATCCCAAATCATAATTTTCTGACAGCACACACCTATGAAAGGCTAAGAAACCTAGCTCAGAAAAGTCAAAAATAGCAAATTAACCATCCCAAATCATAGGTTTCAGACAACAGACACCTATGAAAGGCTAAGAAATCCAGCTCAGAAAAGTCAAAAATAGCAATCCACTCATCCCAAATCATAGGTTTCAGACAACACACACCAACGAAAGACTAAGAAATCTAGCTTAGAAAAGCCCGAAATAGTAATTTACATATCCCAAATCATAAGTTTCAGACAACATTCACCTACGAAATACTAGGAAACCTTAGCTCAGAAAAGCCTGAAATAGCAAACTATTCATCCCAAACTAGAAGTTTCAGACATCAAACGCCTATGAGAGACTAAGAATCATAGCTCTGAAAAGTCCAAAAAGCAAACTACACATCCCAAATCATAATTTTCTGACAACACACACCTACGAAATACTATGAAACCTTAGCTCAGAAAAGTCAAAAATAGCACACCACTCATCACAAATCATAGGTTTCAGTCAACACACACCTATGAAAGGCTAAGAAATCCAGCTCAGAAAAGTCAAAAAATAGCAACCCACACATCCCAAATCATAGGTTTCAGACAACACACATCAACGAAAGACTAAGAAATCTAGCTCAGAAAAGCCCGAAATAGTAATTTACATATCCCAAATCATAAGTTTCAGACAACACACACCTACGAAATACTATGAAACCTAGCTCATAAAAGCCTGAAATAACAAACTATTCATCCCAAACTAGAAGTTTCAGACAACAAACACCTATGAGGGACTAAGAATCCTAGCTCTGAAAAGTCCAAAAAGCAAACTACACCTCCCAAATCATAATTTTCTGAAAGCACACACCTATGAAATGCTAAGAAATCTAGCTCAGAAAAGTCAAAATAGCAAACCACTCATTCCCTAATCATAGGTTTCAGTCAACACACACCTACGAAAGGCTAAGAAATCCAGCTCAGAAAAGTCAAAAAATAGCAACCCACACATCCCAAATCATAGGTTTCAGACACCACACACCTACGAAAGACTAAGAAATCTGGTTATGAAAAGTCGGAAATAGCAAATTACATATCCCAAATCATAAGTTTCAGACAACAC
This sequence comes from Artemia sinica, assembly GCA_027921565.1. Classification (NCBI taxonomy): domain Eukaryota; kingdom Metazoa; phylum Arthropoda; class Branchiopoda; order Anostraca; family Artemiidae; genus Artemia; species Artemia sinica. The sequence continues at coordinate 73,373,873 of CM051257.1, read as the reverse complement.
ACACCTATGAAATACTAAGAAACCTAGCTCAGAAAAGCCTGAAATAGCAAACTATTCATCCCAAACTATAGGTTTCTGACAACAAACACCTATGAGGGACTAAGAATCCTAGCTCTGAAAAGTCTAAAAAGCAAACTACAATCCCAAATCATAATTTTCTGACAGCACACACCTATGAAAGGCTAAGAAACCTAGCTCAGAAAAGTCAAAAATAACAAATTAACCATCCCAAATCATAGGTTTCAGACAACACACACCTACGAATGACTAAGAAATCCAGCTCAGAAAAGTCAAAAATAGCAACCCACCCATCCCAAATCATAGGTTTCAGACAACACACACCAACGAAAGACTAAGAAATCTAGCTTAGAAAACCCGAAATAGTAATTTACATATCCCAAATCATAAGTTTCAGACAACATTCACCTACGAAATACTATGAAACCTTAGCTCAGAAAAGCCTGAAATAGCAAATTACATACCTCAAATCATAAGTTTCAGACAACACACACCTATGAAATACTAAGAAAACCTAGCTCAGAAAAGCCTGAAATAGCAAACTACTCATCCCAAACTATAGGTTTCAGACAACAAACACCTATGAGGGACTATGAATCCTAGCTCTGAAAAGTCCAAAAAGCAAACTAAAAATCCCAAATCATAGGTTTCAGACAACACACACCAACGAAAGACTAAGAACCTTATATCCCGAATCATAGGTTTCAGACAACACACAGCAACGAAAGACTAAGAAATCTAGCTTAGAAAAGCCCGAAATAGTAATTTATGTATCCCAAATCATAAGTTTCAGTCAACATACACCTACGAAAGGCTAAGAAATCCAGCTCTGAAAAGTCCAAAAGCAAACTACTTATCCAAACTATAGGTTTCAGACAACAAACACCTATGAAAGGCTAAGAAATATAGCTCAGAAAAGTCAAAAATAGTAATTTACATATCCCAAATCATAAGTTTCTGACAACACACACCTATGAAAGGCTAAGAAACCTAGCTCAGAAAAGTCAAAAATAGCAAACTACTCATCCCAAACTATAGGTTTCAGACAACAAACACCTATGAGGGACTAAGAAATCTAGCTCAGAAAAGCCCGAAATAGTAATTTACATATCCCAAATCATAATTTTCTGACAACATTCACCTACGAAATACTAGGAAACCCTAGCTCATAAAATTCTGAAATAGCAAACTACTCATCCCAAACTAGAAGTTTCAGACAACAAACACCTATGAGAGACTAAGAATCCTAGCTCTGAAAAGTCCAAATAGCAAACTACACATCCCAAATCATAATTTTCTGACAACACACACCTATGAAAGGCTAAGAAATCCAGCTCAGAAAAGTCAAAAATAGCAAACCAACCATCCCAAATCATAGGTTTCAGACATCACATACCTATGAAAGACTAAGAAATCCAACTCAGAAAAGTCAAAAATAGCAACCCATACACCCCAAATCATAGGTTTCAGACAACACACATCAACGAAAGACGGGGACCGGGGAGGGCCTTTGAGGTCTAGGGGGGGGGGCCTTGAGGGCCGGGTGGTATCTTGGGAGCCCGGAGAACCTTTGAGGACCGGGGGCTTCCTTCGGGGTTGGTTTAGGGGGATCGGAACCCTTTGGAGTTGGGGGAAGAGGATCTCACGACACTGTTCAAATGGAACTTGTGTATTATGACGACCAAAGAGTATCACCCTCAAATCCTCTTCTAAAATCTCTTCAAAAATCATCTTTTAAAATGTCTCTAACTGTTTCGCCGAAATAATTCCCTAAAATAATAATTTGTTCTGAAGAGATATAATAAAGCCTTAAAAAAGTATTAAAATGGGGGCTCAGGAGCCTTTCGAGCGCCGGGGGCCCTTTGGGAGCCCGGAGAACCTTTGAGGACCGGTGGCTTCCTTCGGGGTTGGGATGGGGGGATCGGAACCCTTCGGGGTTGGGGTAGGGGACCTCACAACACTGTTCAAATGGAACTTGTGTAGTATAACGACCACAGAGTTTCACCCTCAAATCCTCTTCTAAAATCATCTTTTAAAATCACCTTTTAAAATGTCTCTAACTGTTCTCGCCGAAATAATTCCCTAAAACGGTTTCGCCCAAATAACCCCTAATCGTAATTTCAACGTGTTCCTTTTGTTTTTGGCATCTCTGCGCTGTCACATTTGAAATTACTAAGAAACCTGATTCCCGCGCTAAAACAATTCATCGCTAAGATGTTTCTTGGAGAATTGTTTCCATGGCAATGTTTATTAATATCTTTTGGAGTTCGACCAGTAGAACTGTTTCCGAGGCAAAGACATTAATGACTTGGATCTATTCCTGGAGAATCGTATCTAGGCGAAAATTTTTAAGGTCAGAGAGATGATGTCATTGGTTGATTGAACTGTCAAGAAAGGGGAATTAATTTGTTGTTTCTAAGGGGAATTATTGATGCACGCAACAAATACTATTGCTGAATCATAACATTCTTCCCTAGCATACAACAACAAATACTCTTTCCTAGATCATAACATTCTCCCCTAGCGGGCACTTGGCCAAAACATCAACAAGATCTTGAAGGAAGTGTCGTTGACCCTGTTCTCATTAGACTCAATAATCCATCAAAGTGAGAAAAATACTGTTTTTCCATTCTCACCGACAAAAACCATAAAACAGACATAAATTACTGTTGACATCCATGAAAAACATCAAATAAATTGACCAACACACATAACCGTCCATGAAACAACCATCAATGTGACAAAATTCCTGTTTTTTCAAGTGAGAAAAATACTGTTTTTCCATTCTCACTGACAAAAACCATAAAACAGACATAAATTACTGTTGACATCCATGAAAAACATCAAATAAATTGACCAAGACACATAACCGTCCATGAAACAACCATCAATGTGACAAAATTCCTGTTTTTTCATTCTCACTGACAACAAACAGACATAAATTATGTAAAAAAAAGTTGTAGGTGGCAGCAGGGGTGCCCCGTGGGAGTAGCACCTCCCTCTCTACTGTTTCTACGAAAACTTCTTCGATACGAAGTGCCCTGCGCTAAACGAAAAAAAATAATACATTGTGCCAACATCATTCTTATATGCCCTCAGGGCATAACTTAAAACCCTTGCCCCGAGGGTTGTGGGGGAGTGTCCTCCTCAAAAATATATTTTCTATCTGGAAATCAACTACGCTGAACAAAATGGCTATCTCAAAATTTTGACTGGATGTGTTTGGGGAAATAATTGGCGTAGGGGGAACTAGTTGCCCTCCAATCTTTTTCGACTATTAAAAAGGGCACTAGCCACTCCAATTGCCAATCCAATGAACCCTTTTCGAAGTTTCTACGAAAACTTCTTCGATACGAAGTGCCCGGGTATGGATAAAAAAATAAAACTAATAATACATTGTGCCAGCATCGTTCTTTACTTAGGCAGCGCGATCGCGCTGCCTATCATCTTCTCCTTACCAAAGATCACCTCTTCACCTTCACATATTCCTAGTCTTGGGTACTTTGTCTTCTTAACATTAGTTTTCAGACTTATTTGTACCCTGAACTCTCAAAATCACCGTAATTTTATTCATTTTGCTAACATTTTTACACATCTGCTCGTCAGGTTGCCGGGTAAGGCTCATGAGAAGCCAGGCTTATTCAAAAAGCAAAGAAACCAACATTAGGTGTATATCTGTGGTACACGGCCGTGGTCATCTGTGGTTCACTTTTGAAGGACCGAAGATTCTACGATTATTACTCCTACCAGTATCTGTGCCGTGGTGGTGCCACAGCTACGGCTTTCTACAAGTGTATTATCTGCGGGGAGTAGTGACACAATATAATGCTCACGGTGTCACATGCCTGTACCATCTTTTTTGTATATATATTCATGTTTGAATATATATATATATAATATATATAATATAGATATATAAATATATATATATATATATATATATATATATATATATATATATATATATATATATTATATATATATATATATATATATACACATATATATATATATATATATATATATATATATATATATATATATATATATATATATATATATATATATATATATATACGCATATATATATATATATATATATATATATATATATATATATATATATATATATATATATATATATATATTATATATATATAATATATATATATATATATATATATATATATATATATATATATATATATATATATATATATATATATATATATATATATATATATATATATATATATTTAGATACCTTTAGAGGGGGACAGACCCTTCAGTTTTTATTATAATGACAGTAGCCCTAAAAATCTCATCCCAGTAAACACAACAGTATTTATTTGAGATGATATGAGATCCATCATCTCTAAAAGCCCATCATTTCAATTCCACCACCTCTAATAGGCGCATAGTTAATACAAAAAAAGAAGACAGGTTATAAACAGCCAAATAAGCTCCTATTTTCAAACAAAAAGAAAAAAAAGAAATAAAAAGAAAATGTTCTTTGATTGCAATGCTAAGACCAACCAAACTTCCCAAATTCTCAAATCTTTTATTCCCCAAAACTTTTATTTCGTATTATAATTATCATCCAGGAGAAATACGTCCCCCCTAATCGATTTTAACTGAAAATGAAGTAAAGCATCATCATATTCTCCCCACAATGGGCAAAAGAAAAAATATTTCTTTTGCTCCAAGGGGTAAAAATGGCCTTTATGATTTTCCCCAGTTCAATTTTACCCTAGTTTGGTTTACCTTAATCTTTAACTCCCCCCGATGCTTCTTTGACTATATTACCTTTCCAATACGTTATATTATTTCAGTCAAAGTTTCAGCGACACAACAAAGATGCTTATCATGGGACTGATAGTTCTTCTGCTGAGCCAACCCCAAGAAGTACTCCGTCTAACAGCCCTCAGCTGCATCGTTTTGTACCATTCAGTAGAAAAAGATTGAGTGAAACTTACGTCCAGCATCACAAGAAATACATTCCAGTGAAAGGTATCGTAGATTCTACGCTACAATTTATCCTTATTATTTCAATTCAGGAAGCTTGTTTTTTTACCGTTTTGATCTAACCAGAATCGGGAAATGGGTGGAAATTAAAGACAAGAAGCCTGTTTCCCCTCCAGATATTGATGATTCTTTGGTTTTATTAACTACATTGTGGAGAAGGATGAGTCTGAGGCGCCCTTCCTTGTCACAAGAAAAAAAGAACGAGTAGTGTGTATATATAAGACCCGGAACCTACAAGCCCAGGGTCATGAATATGTTTGCAGTTTCAACGGTACATGACTTACCACAGACGTGTATCTAGTACTACAGAAGGGACATGACTTACCAGACAGGTTTCTGAGGCAAAACCCATGTTCTGGACCAATCAGAGAGAACGGATAAAGAGGGTACTTAATATACATTGCAGTTTCAACGGTCCGTCACTTACCACGGGCATGTATCTAGTACTACAGAAGGGAAATGACTTTCCAGACAGGTTTCTGTGTCAACACCCATTTTCTGGACCACTATTAATTACTATCAACTGTATAAAACTCATTAGACCACTTTCTGCACTTATAAAGACAGATTCACATACCAGACAGGTATGTGACTCTGCTCTGAATGATCTTAATTGGTGATTGAATAATAGGGATGAAACAGAGCTCGCTAATACTTCTAATTGGATTGTATGAAAGTGGTAAAAAGGCTTAAACTGCTTACCAGTTAAAGTAAGCCCGAGGGGGATGGTAACTCTTACGCTATTTAATATAAATTTGGAATAATATCATTGGTGTCAATCAATGGAAATGGTTAACGATGACAAGGTGATCATGGGACTTGAATTAGCTTTACTTCTTGGCTGTGTTCTGTGTAATAGATAACTATCATTTGAGTGGTGTCGTCAATATCAAATATGCCTTAGCATTGGAGTATGCTAAAAAGTTGAGACTAAAAAAGACGTAGATGCTAAGAAAAAAATTTGAATAAAGAAATTCAGAACAATCCTTAGGAATCCTTAGTAATCAACTAGTGAGATGATTATGGGTTGGAACTATCAAGGACCGCAACTATCAATGACCCTAACCACCAAGGACCTCAACCCCCAAGGGTCCCCTATCCCCAACCTCCAAGGGGGGCCTCCTCCCTGTAATTTTTGGCCCCCTCCCCTCACTTCTTTTTTACTTTTTTTGAAGTTTTTTTGAACTTTTTTATTTTTTTAACATGGTATTTTTTCAACTTTTTTTACATGTCTTAGAATGACATAAAACATACTTAAAACATGAAAATTCACATTTAATACTTTCCAAATTCAAAATGAGAATGATATAAAAATGTTAGTCGTGACTTTTACTATTAACAAAATGATGATTGTGGTAACACTTTTGTTTATGGACTGAATTTTTTGGACTTAGAAATTATTCAACTTTTTTTACGTATCTTAAAATGACATGAAATATGCTTGCGCCTGTACCAATCGTACTCTATGCTTGCTCATAGACACGACGCGGATCTCCCAATGGTATTCTAGGGCAGGTTATCGGCACTACCTAGTTTATTGCATGTATTAAATCAGTAATTTTTACGCAGTGGAAGGATAAACACATAAGTCATATCTTTAAAAAGTGAAAATAAAGCATTTTAGGAAAGTGATTTCACATGATGGTGTTATTGCAGCATTGAACGCTGACAAGGAGAAGTATTTGAGCTATGAAAAAAGTACAAGTGGTAGCACTATCAGAAACGTATGCGTGCATTGTCATGACAGTAAGGCATTAAATTCCTTTGGAGTACCCAAAAAATTCAACTCTTATGTTGTTGGATATGCGAGATTGAGATCGCCGGAAATGATTGCACTCAAAGAGAATGCCAACATAAAAATAGTCGTCGATGATAGAGGACAACTCCTTGCCACTGTTTCTGGTAACAAATAACCTACTGATACATCCTATCGTCAGCTTCGGGTATTAGCATTCAACGGAAAGTCAAAAGAAGACAGGCGTACTCTTCTACTAATATCATAAACCATATCTTGTCTACGTGCCGGAACTGTTACCTATGTAAAAATAATGTGGTAATAGACAGTGAAATTGCCGGAAAAATAAAAAGGGCATTGGAAGAAAATATCACTAAGGAATATAAATATGAATCGATGAAAAACAAAGTGCTTGCAAAGGTTACTACCATCATTGATCAAACAGTCAATGAACCAAATATTACCAAAGACGAAACGCATATTGAACCTGTCGGTGACACACCAGTAAAAATTGTGTATGACTCAAAATTGAATAATGATTATTCTACTGATTACGAACTAAGAGAAGACAATAGCTACAGTATCAAGAGAGAACATGATGAACCATTTTATAGAAAAGATTCAAAATGTCCAAAGTTGTTCATTGATATTAATAATGTATAGTAATATATTTTTGTATTAATATTCTACATGACATTATTTCATTAAACACATCGGTTATCCGGATAAAATTGACAAAATCTAAGTATCAGATTTAATAAATTCTTTATAAGCATCTTTTGTTAGATATGTCGGATTACATTGTCAAAATCTAAGTATCAGAGTTAATAAATTCTTTATCAACTTCTTTTGTTGGATACAGCGGATAACATTCACAAAATCTAAGTATCAGAGTGAATAATTTCATTATCATCGTCATTTGTCAGATACGCTTGATAAAATTGAGAAAATGTAAGTATTAGAGTGAATAAATTCATTATCAATGTCTTTTGACAGGTACATTTAATAACATTTACAAAATCTAAGTATCAGAGTGAATAAATTCCTTATTAACATTTTTTTATCAACATTATTTTTCGGATAACATTTATAAAATCTATGTATTAAAATGAATAAATTCTTTATCAACATCTTTTGTCGGATACGTCAGATAAAATTTACAAAATCTAAGTATCAGAGTGATTAAATTCTATATCAACATCCTATGTCGGAAGCATAGGATAACATTGACAAAGTCTAAGCGTCCAGAGTGAATAAATTCTTTATCAACATCCTTTGCTGGATACGTCGGATAACCTTATCAAAATCTAAGTATCAGAGTGATTAAATTCTATATCAACATCCTTTTCTTGGAAACATAGAATAAAATTCACAAAATCTAAGTGTCAGAGTGAATATTTTTTTTTATCAACATCTTTTGTCAGATACATCAGATAAAATCGACAAAATCAAAGTATCAGAGTGAATAAGTTCGTTATCAACGTCTTTATCGGATACATCAGATAATATTCATAAAATATAAGTTTCATTAATTTTGACTTTATGCATCGTGGCGTTGAATTTGGGTTAGACTGGTTATAGATGGCAGCACACCCGCTCAGACACACAGTCATAGTGAGAGAGACATGCAAAAAGTTTAGTTAATTTAGGTTCACTCAGAGTGGTGCACCACTCTCACTGAACCTAAATTAACCTAACTTTTTGCATGTTTCTCTCACTATGACATTCACTATGATGCATAGATTTGGTCAGTGTTATCAAACGTATCTGTCAAATGACATTGATAAAGAATTTATTCACTCTGATGCTTAGATTTTTTCAATTTTATCAATCATATCCGACAAAGGACGATGATAAGGAATTTAGTCACTCTGACACTATCAAACGCATCTGTTAAATGATATTGATAAGGAATTTATTCACTCTGATGCTTTGATTTTCTCAGTTTTATCAAGCATGTCTGACAAAAGACGATGATAAATAATTTATTAACTCTGATACTTATATTTTGTGAATGTTATCTAATTTAACAGACAAAAGAAATTGATAAGGAATTCATTCACTCTGATACTTAGGTTTGACAATGTTATCTGACGTAACCGACAAAAGATGTTGATAAAGAATTTATTCAATCTGATACTTAGATTTTGTCAATGGTATCCCATGTGTCTGACAATAGATGTTGATATAGAATTTAATCACTCTGACACTTAGGTTTGATAATGTTAACTGACATTTCCGGCAAAGGATGTTGGTAATCAATTAATCAATCAATCATTTATTACCCACAACTAACAAAAAGTAGTACAAGTGGAGTACATAATAATAAAAAAGAAAAACAAAAAAAAACTCAACAAACACTAGCAATTAAATTAAACTACGAAAAGAACTGTAAAAGACCGTGGTCAGGGCCAAATTTACAAAATGCATCTGCAGAAAGCTTTTTGTGTAGGTCACCGAGCTTTTGAGTTACATCCGTAACATAAAAATTTTTAACTAGATACCGATTTCTAGTCCATGGCGGCAGAGAAAGAAAAATAAAGCACAGAATGATCAGAAAGAGTCGAGAATAAGTGCCCAGGAGCTCTTCTGTTATATTTTCCACGGTTTGCTACAATTTTTGAATAACTGAACTGAATTTTTCTTACTGAATCAGCAACAATCTGTTTACGAAAAAGAGCTAGAGAATTAGAAACAGTAATACCAAGCCACCGAAAGGAAGAGACAGAAAGTACAGAAAATTCATTACATACCAGAGGAGTAGACGAAGACAGATTATAAGATAAGAATTCACACTTGTCAAGATTCAGGGATAGACCAATATTTAGGAAAGACCGAGAAACTAAGGAAACCATCGCAGAAAGAGCAGACTTAGTACGACTAATCAACAGAATGTCATCAGCATAGGCAATGTAAGAAACATCAGTAGAACCAGAAAAATAAGTGCCTGAGATCTTTTCCAGAACAGTAGAAATACAAATTTTGAACAGGGTTGGTGATAAAACACCTCCCTGCCTAACACCACGAAGCACTTTAATAGTTGTTTCTGGAGAAGATTTCAGGCGGAGGTAAGAATTAGAATACCAAAACCGTAGAAGGTAAATAACCGAAAAATTAACACCAGAAGAAGCCAAAGAAAAGAAAAGCTGGTTATGAACAACAGAATCAAAAGCCTTTGAAAGATCAAGGGTACAGAGATATGCGCCTTTACCCTTAGAAGAATTAGAAAGTAGAATAGAAGAAAGGACACGATGAGCATGTTGGCACCCCACACCAGGTCTGAAACCAAGTTGATTTTCACCAAAGAAAGAAAATTCGAGTTAAATTAGGTAAAAGAATATACTCGAAGACCTTGCTAATATTGCAAGAAACAGAAACTGGACGGTAAGAAGAGCAATCTGTTGGCGGTTTACCTCTTTTTAAAATTGAAGTCACGCTGCCACACAAAAAACTTTCCGGGACGACAGAAGATGCCAAGCACATTTGAAACAAAAGCGCAAGATGTGACACAAGTTCAGCACATTGGGGAGTTAGATGCATTTTAGAGATACCATCAGCATCAATAGATTTCGACTTAAGATGATTCAAAGCATTCAAAACTTCACAACGCGATATAGGCAAAACAAAACGCTGACTTTGAAATCTAGGGACAATTTTAACAAACGCTTCACCAAACTTTCTCTGAACAGAATAATTCAAAACGGAGAAAATCTTCGAAGAATATGCATGCCAAGAACTTGGTGGAATATCAATTCTACTTACATCAGAATCGTATGTTTTACTTGAATTAATTACTTTCCTCCAATCTTTAGGCGAAGATGGAAAATCAAGCCCTCGGTATCGGACACTTTTTAGATACTTCTTAAATTCTAATTTAGTTTTCTGTTTAATAAGAAAAAAATTACCGGACCTAGGCCGACCACAATCTGTCCAAATTTTTAGCCAAAATTTAGCTTTATTTTTACAGGCCTTAAGGTTAGGGTCAAGTGACCAAAGAGGCTTTTGAGTATTCTTTCGGATTCACTTTACTGGGACAGAAATTTTTCAGCTTCTATCATAGCAGAGAGGATAGAATGATAATATCGGTCTATTTCATATTTAGCATAAATAAAATTCTGACTACACTGCAAAAGCTGATAAGGAACATAAATCGTACTTAGAAGTGAAGCCAAAGTTATAAGATAAACAGAAAAATTCGCATCATTCCAATCAGGCTGATAAAACATTTAGAACGTACACCACGACTCTTAGACATACTCCCAGAACAAACAACAGACTTTGATAAACAAAAAGACAGCGGAAGGTGATCAAGATCATTCTCGTCAAAATGAACCGTAACTGGCGAGCAGACAAGAGCTGCAGAACAAATAACGTGATCAATGTCTGATTTACTACTTGAATGGTGAATATACGTATAATCATGGGACTTCCGAACAATTTTATAAGCCGGGAGAGAATAAAAAAGCTGACCATTCCTAACATTATCAGAAACCAGATCGGTATTAAAATCACCAGCAATAACAAAATGCAACCCGTTATCCGATATCTTTTGAATTAAAGTTTTAAGACCATTACAAGCACAAGAGAAATTCTGAAGTGAACGAATGGAACAATCATTATATGGCAGATGCACATTAATTAATACAACATTACCAAGACGCACTGCAAGAAAAGTGTCATCTGATTGGAAAAGCACAGGACTCGCACCAGAAATATTTTCTTAAAAACACAAGCTAAGCCGCCAGAAGGGCGGCCACGTGTAATTTTAGCTGGACGCACAAAAACAACGTGATCACTGCTTTGTCTCAGAAAATTTTCGCTAAAGGCAGTCAGTAAATGTTCTTGGAGACAAACAACGTCGTAATTAACATACAGATCATCAATAAAAAAGTCCTTGCCTCTCGTTCCATTAATATTAAATGAGACTATACTTATGTCCGGATTCATTTCTGGGAATAGACCTTATCAGTGATCTTCTTAATCACAGGGCATCGTAGGCTGTAAGAAGGATGAGATCCTCCACAATTGGCACATTTCAGAAATTCCGTACAACGATCACTGTTCGTAGATAAATGAGGTCCAGCACAACGAGCGCACTTGGGAGTGCTACTAGTACATGCACTTTCCAAGTGTCCAGGGGAACGACACTTGAAGCAACACTTTGGCAATTGCTCGAACTCATAAACACGGAAGTTTTCATACCCAATCTTCACACCGTTTCGCAGAAATGATCCTTTAGTAATCGCGTCTGCAAATTCAAGCTTAACCGATTTGCTTGTTCCAAACCGACTAGACCCGATTATACCAAACTGGTTCCGTAGCATTTCAAGGTCAAAATCAGACGGGACTTCTCGAATAACACCAGTGTGGTTTTTAGATAAAACTTTCACACTAGAACCAGGTAGAGCTTCCTTTGCTGATTTGCAAAAATCTTCAGCTGCAGATTTCTCAATATTCACCGTCCACCGCTTTTTAGTCGCTTGCACTCTGGACACCAGCTGATGACCAGAAATTGAGTCTATTACTGATTTTCGCTTTAGTGGGTCACCATGCTCAGGTGGGGGATCGGAGATCAAAATTGTAGTATGCGTATCACACGCAGCCGGTTGGCTAATTACAGGTATTTGAGGAAAGTTCAGATTGTACGAATCAATCTTGGCAGAAACTAGCGAAATCGCTTGCTCAAGGCTCGTAAGCTTGGCTGTGACGTACGTAAACGCTGTAGCAGAGATAACAGGGACTTCTGTAGGCCTTTTGACGACAAAACAAGGGAGAGGTTTTCCATCGGCATCACATTTCTTCATAAAGTCTATAATATCTTGCAGGTGACTGAGAATTGCATTAGTGCCCCTTCTGACAGGGGGATCATTTTCATTCACAAAACTCCATAGCTTTGCTTTCTCTGACTTAACAGTTTCCAAATCTTCAAAAAAGTCCCCTCCTTTCCGTAAAATAACGGCTTCATCAACACAACTTAAATTTTCAAAAACAAAGTTCAACAGCGGTGAATACAAAAGCTCGGAAACGCTTATCTCATTATAAATTCACTTCAAAAATAATTTAAACCAACACACGCGAAGTATACGTGATGGTCAGGCGACGAGCGCTGAATAATAGTAAATTAAGTTCATTAAAGATAAACTTGCCACATAGGTTTGTTTATAATCCAGGAGAAAGCTATTTTTTCGTCTGCATTGATCTAATCCTTTGCAATAGATTTGAATCCAAAACAGGTCTTTTCACCATGAACTCTGAATCAACACTGATTCAGAGTTCATGGTGAACTCTCTATTCGCTTTGATACTTAGAGTTTCTCAATTTTATCCCAAACTATCCGATAAAATATGATAATAAAGAATTTATTATTCTAATACATAGATTTTGTCAATGTTATCCGACGTATCCGAGAAATGATATCTATAATGAATGTTAATAAAGATTTTGTTCACTCTCATACTTAAATTTTATCAGTGTTATCAAAAGTAACTGTCAAAAGACATTGATACAGAATTCATTCACTCTGATACTTAGATTTTCTCAATTTTATCAGGCATATCTGACAAAGGACGATGATAAAGAATATATTCACTCTGATACTTAGGTTTCATGAATGTTATCTGATGTATCCAACAAAAGAAGTTGATAAAGAATTTATTCACTATGATCCATAGATTTTGTTAGTGTTATCAAAAGTATTTGTCAAAACACATTGATAAAGAATTTATTTACTCTGATACTTAGATTTTCTCAATTTTATCAAGCATATCTGAAAAAAGACGATGATATAGAATTTATTCACTCTGATACTTAGATTTTGTAAATGTTATCTAATATATCAGACAAAGAAAGTTTGATACTTAGATTTTTTCAATTTTATCCCGACCTATCCGATAAAATATGATAATAAAGAATTTATTATTCCAATCCATAGATTTTGTCAATGTTATCCGACGTATCCGAGAAATGATATCGATAATGATTGTTAGTAAAGAATTTGTTCACTCTCATACTTAAATTTTATCAGTGTTATCAAAAGTAACTGTCAAAAGACATTGATAAAGAATTCATTCACTCTGATACTTAGGTTTTCTCAATTCTCCCAGGCATATCTGACAAAGGACGATTATAAAGAATTTATTCACTCTGATACTTAGGTTTTGTGACTGTTATCTGATGTATCCGACAAAAGAAGTTGATAAAGAATTTATTCACTATGATACATAGATTTGGTTAGTGTTATCAAAAGTATTTGTCAAAAGACATTGATAAAGAATTTATTCACTCTGATACTTAGATTTTCTCAATTTTACCAAGCATATCTGAAAAAAGATGATGATAAAGAATTTATTCACTCTGATACTTAGATTTTGTGAATGTTATCTAATGTATCAGACAAAGGAAGTGGATAAAGAATTTATTCACTCTAATAAATAGATTTTAACAATGTTATCCAATGTATCCGACAAAGGATGTTCATGAAGAATTTATTCAAGCTGATGCTTAGATTTAGTCAATTTTATTCGATGTATCTGACCAAGATGTTGATAGAAAAAATTTATTCACTCTGATACTTAGATTCTGTCAATGTTATCCCATGTATCTTATAATAGATGTTGATACAGAATTTCATCACTCTGACGCTTAGGTTTTGATAATGTTAACCGACATATCCGGCAAAGGATGTTGATAAAGAATCTATTCACTCTGATACTTAGCTTTTATCAATTTTATCCCAATCTATTCGTCAAAAGATGTTGATAAAGAATTTATTCATTCTGATACTTAGATTTTCTCTATGTTAACCTATCTACCCGACATATGATGTATGCAAATTCCTTTTCTTGCATTTCCGATGTTTTAATAGACGTTCTAAACGTTTGATATGCTAGCATAGTCTAAAAATAATGAACACATAACAATGTAATGCATAATATATTTTTAATGAAATAAAGTCATATAGAATATTAATACAAAAAATATATTATTATACATTATTAATATCAATGAACAACTTTAGACATTTTGAATCTGTTCCATAAAATAGTTCATCATGTTCTCTCTTGATACCGTAGCTATTGTTTTTGCTTAGTTCGTAATCAGTAGAATAATCATTATTCCATTTTGAATCATACACAATTTTTACTGGGGTGTCACCGACAGGATCAATATGCGTTTCGTTTTTGGTTTTATTTGGTTTGTTGACTGTTTGATCAATGATGGTAGTAACGTTTTCTGGCACTTTGTTTTTATCGATTCATCTTTACATTCCTTAGCGATATTTTCTACCAATGCCCTTTTTATTTTTCCGGCCATTTCACTGTCTATTACCACATTATTTTTACATAGGTAACAGTTCCTGCACGTAGACAATATATGGTTTATGATATAAGTAGAAGAGTACGCTTGTCTTCTTTTGACCTTCCGTTGAATGCTAATACCCAAAGCTGACAATAGGATGTATCAGTAGGTAATGCGTTACCAGCAACAGTAGCAAGGAGTTATCCTCTATCATCGACGATTATTTTTATGTTGGCATTCTCTTTGAGTGCAATCTTCTCCGGAGATCTTAGTCTCGCATATCCACCAACATAAGAGTTGAATTTTTTTGGTACTCCAAAGAAATTTAATTTCTTACTGTCATGACAATGCACGCATACGTTTCCGATATTGCTACCACTTGTTCTTGTTCTATAGTTCAAATGTTTCTCCTTGTCAGCATTCAATGCTACAATAGCACTATCATGTGAAAACACTTTCTTAAAATGCTTCATCTTCACTTTTTTAAAAATATGACTTGTGTGTTTATCCTTCCACTGCGTAAAAATTACTGATTTAATACATGCAATAAACTAGGTAGTGTCGATAACCTGCCATAGAGTGCCAGTGGGAGAGCTGCGTCATGTCTATGTGCAAGCATAGAGTAAGATTGGTACAGCCGCAAGCATATTTCATGTCATTTTAAGATACGTAAAAAAAGTTGAATAATTTCTAAGTCCAAGAAATTTAGTCCATAAAAAAATTGCTACTACAATCATTATTTTTCTAATAGCAAAAGTGACGACTATCATTACTATATCATTCTCATTTCTAATTTGGAAAATTTTAAATGTGAATTTTTTATGTTTTAAGTATGTTTTATGTCATTCTAAGACATTTAAAAAAAGTTGAAAAAATACCATGTTAAAAAAAGTTCAAAAAGAAGTATAAAAAATGGAGGGAGGGGGCCCAAAAACGTGGAGGGAAGGGGTCTCCCTTGGAGGTTGGGGATAGGGGACCCTTGTTGTGTGAGGTTCTTGGTGGTTAGGGTCATTGATGGTTGCGGTCCTTGATGGTTCAAACCCCTAATCGTCTCACTAGTTGATTTCTAAGGATTTTTAATTATTGTACTGAATTTCTTTATTAAAATTCTTTTCTTAGCATCTACATCTCTGTAAGTCTAAACTTTTTAGCTTACTCCAATGCTAAAGCATATTTTATATTGACAACACCGCTCAAATGGTAGTTACGTATTATACAGAACACAGCCAAGAAGTAAAGCTAAGTCAAGTCCCATGATCACCTTGTCATTGTTAACCATTTTCATTGATTGATAGCAATGATGTTATTCCAAATTTATATTAAATAGCGTAAGAGTTACCATCCACCTCGGGCTTACCTTAACTGGTAAGCAGTTTAATCCTTTTTACCACTTTCATACAATCCAATTAAAAATGTTAGCGAGCTCTGTTTCATCCCTATTATCCAATAACCAATTAAGATCATTCAGAGCAGAGTTATGCCAATGGAATATCTTATTTGCAAATTGAGTTAGCATTACGCAAATAATACAACTTTTTGATATATATATATAATAATGTATGCAATCGTTAACCTAGCTATGAGTCTGTTACACGTACAGCTTGGCTTTTAACCTCAGAAACCTGTCTGGTAGGTGAATCTGTCTTTGTAAGTCCAGAAAGTGATTTGATGAGTTTTGTACGGTTGATATTGATTAATAGTGGTCCAGAAAATGGGTGTTGACATAGAAATTTGTCTGGTAAGTCATGTCCCTTCTGTAGTACTAGATATATGTCCATGGTAAGTCATGCACCGTGGAAACTGCACTGTATATTAAGTACCGTCTGTATCTGTTCTCTCTGATTGGTCCAGAAAATAGGTTTTGCTTCAGAAACCAGTCTGGTAAGTCATGTCCCTTCTGTAGTACTAGATACATGTCTGTGGTAAGTCATATACCGTTGAAACTGCACACATATGCATGCCCCTAGCCTTGTAGGTTCTGTGTCTTATATATACACACTAATAGAACGCAAGTTTAGTTCTGTAGACACCTGGACATTCCCATCAGCGCGCTTTTATTTACACTGGGAGCAGGCACTTACACATAAATTGAATTGGGGAAGACATGGTTGTTTCAGTATAGCCATATTAAAAAACAGGCAAACGATAAGACGAATCTTGGACAATTAGACGAATGTCTTTAGGAGAATGGGGAAATATTTGCCCCCTCCCACGCATTTCTGACTGCATGGTTCAGCCGTCAAAAAATCTTCTCTTTCATTGCTAAGAATAAAGAACAAATCAAACCTTTCGCCTTTCAACTTACCCTTTATTTCATCATTTTTTCTCAGTTCGACAGTTTGATGTCCTATTTACAGGCTATATAATGCTAATCCATGCAATTTTTTTCGTAATTTGCTTGGCACGCATAAATAATTTTTTTTAGTTTTGTTTTTTTACTCAAAAATAAATTAGGCACTTTTAGAGTTTATCAAGAGGTTTTGATTTTAAAACAAGGTTAAATTATCTTTGATCCTACCCAATAATCCTACCCTAGGTAATCCTACCTAAGCTTGATTTAAATTGGAGAAAATTAATGCAGCATAGTCATGAGGACCACTTAATGTTAATTTTTGCGATTGTGCTGCAATTTACTTGACAGAGTTTGTTTTTTTCCTCAGTTTCATTTTTACTAAGAAAAAAAAAACTGAGCACTTTTATCATTCGAGAAGTTGTTGTCATTTAATTAAAAAAGCTTCTGACTTCAAAGATTTTCCAACGGAGGGCGGAAGGCAAAGATCAAACTATATTTTCTTCGAGAAAACAATAACTGCACGGTAAAAAATCCGTTCGTACTTTTACGCTAAATTATGGTGCAACAAGTGGGCCTTATGCTAAAAAAGCGTACTTTTACTAACGGACGCTAATTCAGCGTGTTTTAGTCAGAGGGTTAAAAATAAGGTATTCTAGCGTACATTGTGACTGATTTAACGTTATGGGCGGACCCACTGTATTCGTCACGGCCAATCCCTGCTATCCTGAAATTACAATTTTTCAACATAAAATAACCCTTTTCTGTTGCGAAACTACAGTCATTTAGCGTAATTTTTCGTTAGTTTGACGTGAGAGGCGTGGCCTTCCAGTTTCATTTCTACCTATCAAAGAAACCTCCGCGTCTTGATTTTTTGGCGTACAATTACGCTCCTTTAGCGTAAACGGATAATGATTAGCCGTTAGGGGTGGGGCAACCCATAAAAGTTTATATGGGAGGGGGGGGGGGTCTGCACGTGATTTTTTGGGGTCAGGACAAAATGATATTTTTTTTGGAGCAGGGAGGGTCCCGATTTGAAATTTTGAATTGCAGCTTTTAGAATTTGATTAATTGCAAAATTAATATAGTACAACTTTTATTCAATCCAGCATTATTGTTCAACAATTGTTAAAAATAGTCTATAATCTAACAGTTGTATTACAATTAAATCGTTTCCAATAGCAAACAGGTTGTCAAACGACTGGAAAACAGTAGTTTGACAGGTGTACCGCAATCGAATCCTAATGTATTGAACAAAAAAAACAGCTTTTTCAACTGAAAGTAAGGAGCAACATTAAAACTTGAAACGAACCAACATTATTATCTATATGATGGGGTTCGCCCCTTAGTCAATACCTAGCTCTTTACGCTTAATTTCGAATTCCAATTCTTTAAGAATGACCCTTGAAGCACAAAGGCCTTTTAATTAAAATAGATAGCTCTTTTGAAAGTACTAAAACAAAGTTTAGCGTAAAGAGCGAGGTATTGACTAGGGCGCAAACCTCCTCATATACGTAATAATTTCTGATCGTTTTAGTTTTAATGTTGCTCCTTACTTTAAGTTGAAAAAAATTGTTTTTTTAGCTTAATTTCTGGTCGTTTTTTAAGTAATGCTTGTAAATCCGGCGCTCCCTTCATAGAAATATCCCTTCCCTCATGAAAATATCGTCCCACGTAATCCCCTTCCCCCGACCCCCCCCCCCTGATAAAAAAAATCCCCCTGAAAACGTCGGTATACTTCCAAATAATAAATACTATATGTAAACAATGGGCTAAGTTCATAACTTGCAGCCCTCCACTCAGGGGCTTTGGGGAATTAAGTCATCTTTAAAGACTTAGTTATTAAATTTTCGACTATGCTGAACCAAATGGTTATTTCAAACCTTGATCGGGTGACTGAGAAAAAAAAAGCATGGGGGGTTCTAGTTGACCTCCAGTTTCTTAGTAATTTAAAAAGGCACTAGAATTTTTAATTTCCGTTCAAATGAGCCCTCACGCGATACTCTAGGACCACTGGATCGATACGATCACCCATGGAAAGTAAAAAAACAAAAAAAAACAAAACAAATAAACACGCATCCGGGTTTTTTCTTGGCGAAACATACAAAATTCCACATTTTTGCCGATAGAAGCTTAAAACCTCTGAAGAAGAGTTTTCTGATACGCTTGATCTGATGGTGTAATTTTATTAAGATTTTATCACTTTTAGGGGGTGTTTCCCCCTTTTTTCGAAAATAAGGCAAACTTTTTCAGGCTCGTAACTTATATATTTGAAATCAGCAAAAAAAACCAATTATTTTGATGTATCTATTGGTATCAAAATTTCATTTTTTAGAGTTTCAGTGACTATTCTGCCGGGTCGCTCCTTACTTACAGTTCGTCACCACGAACTGTTTGAAAGGCTGGATTTAAACACAGATCCAGATTTCAGGGGAAAATATCAAGTCAAATGGCAGTAGAAAAAAGTACGAAAAGACCTTGATCCATCGCACCATACAAAGCTTAAATTCAAAAGGAAACTTGCCAAGCGAAACTTCTACTATGTCCAGCGCAGTTGCTCCTGCCCAGTATACTAAAAACTGCATACGGAAAGCAACTACATGACGAGAAAAAAGCATAAACAGTCTTGGCCTATCACTTTTGACTAATTGGTATCAACTTAAAAACACGACCATCAGACCAAACACTACGGAAAAAGACAAACGAATCCAATTATTTCTTTATGATTCAATATAAATATATAACTCAATATAATCAATATCAAAAATATTTGACTAAGAAATTACAATAAAAACAAGAAAAATTATTTTTAAGTTTGCTTAAAAATTCCCTGACTCTTGCTGGTAGGAGAGCTTTCTTCACTGGTTCCATCTTGGCAACATACCTGCAAAGATAGTTCATAAGGTTACTACAATCAGGAAGGGTTCTTCGTAACAATAAGTAATTATTCAGTGGGAGAATAATGTCAGTGTGTATGGCATTCAGGTTAGGTCAAGCTGTGATTAACAATATCTCCAGCAACGGCAGTAGCGAAGACAGGATGTTATTTTTGGAGGAAGACCTAGAATATAAGAGAGGGATGACTCCTTGGTTATATCAAGTAAAAGCGATTTAAAATTATTGTAGGCTAGGTTAGTCTTAGCAAGATGGAGGTAGAACAGGTTGCAAAATTAGTCCAGCAGAGTTTAAGGAGGCCAGGAAATACAGACATAATAGACACAAAAAGATGCTCAGTTTCTCTGAAGTCTTATGCAGGAGTCAAGAAGGAGTGGGGTGAGGGTTTTTATTTTAAGCTGGGACTTACGAATAATTTATCCAAATTTTGGGGAGTTAAGGTCTTGTTACAAGCAAAGGATTGCATGCTCGAAGCAAAAGTTACAACTAGCAAAATTTGATGGAATCTAAAACTGATCAATAATATGTAAAAAAAAAGCTTGCTTCTTTGCGAAAACAGTCAAACTTCGAAGTGGAAGCCCATCTTGTGGCTATTAGTAGATTCAGAATTTAAGTTTTAAGTTTTAGTATCGGTTTAAGTTTTAATGTTGCTCCTTACTTTCAGTAAAAATAAAACTCGTTTTTTAGTTAACCCCTCATAAAACAAGTCAATGATACCTCAAAACGTTCCATTTTCCTACATATTCAGGAAATACAAAGAATTTATTATTTTGCCAAAATTTACCATAAGATCAGCCACGTCGCACTTGCCCTTAGTAGCTAAATGCAAGTTGATAGATTTTTCTGCTTAAGTCGCAAGTTCAATTAAATCATCCCAAAATATAATACAAACTTCCTGCAAATCAAGCATGGAACAGAAGCATTGACAAACAAAATATAAAGCATTCTTACTAATGATTTCCAGTCAAGTAATATTCTAAATAAAATAAGACAAAAAAATGTATCAAGGCTATTTACAAGTTAAGGCTATTTCACTTAAGAATTTATTTACCCTTTGAAAAGAGCTCCTCATAACACATGGCTGAAATAATCCTCTTCTGTTGCTGATATTCCAATTGTATGGACTTTACTGACAAAGAATCCATTTTGAATAAACACTCCCAGAAAAGGCCACAAACGATCTTGAACTATGCAAATATCAAACGAAGATGGGATAATTGTAAAATAGAGTGATGATGTCTTTGGGATGGATGCTCTGCTTACCGATATGTACATCTATTACACGTATAAGTAGACAGCAGTTAGAGCAAGACGTAGATGGCACAGTAACCTTTCAAATTGAACAAGAAAGCATTGCTTCCCGAAACATCCAAAAGATTAAGGCGTTCTGAAATTCAAAGTAATTAACACAGATAACCAGAAAAAAAAAAATTCCTATTATAGAAGTATTCGATTTGCAAACGCAACCATCTCCTCCCATAAAAAGTCCAAGATGAGTTTAACAGGCAAAAAAGAGAAAGAATATTTCGGCTTTCTAAATTCGAAACACCTTATCCTGAACTTGAAATTATGACTATGATGTACTGACACATCATCCAATGACCATCTCTCTCATCGTGCCTCAAATATATTGTCTTGAGGCAGGACAGCTAGCCTCTAATTTTAACAATCATACACACCTTCAAAACAAAGCTCTAAACGACAGATAACACCTTCCACGAATGACATAAGATGATGTAGGATCAAGATCAAAATCAGGTACTTCTCTAATGTTCCAGCAAACAAGAGTGGAGCTCTCTTCAGAATCGCAGTAAAGATACGCCAGCTCTTGATCATAGCTTAGCGATTTCCTTGACAGAATGAGAAAGAACTGTCCGAGCGACCTAACCACATCCACTATTTCAGCAGCTTCCACAGCTGAGTCTGTCACATCGCTAATCACATAAAGTCTTTTCTTATAGACAACACCCTTGAAAATGAGGTCCTGGACTAAGCATGTGTCTTTCCCCAGCTTATGTGGAAACAGTGTCAAGTAGCAAGTGTTTGTCAGCTTTCCATTTTTAGAAACTATACAGCTGATTTCCTGACACATTCTATTTGAAAGAGATAGGTAATTCTGGTACTTCTGGTAACTCTTGGCCATTGTCTTGGTCAGATTTCTAGTTGAGGATGCACTTTTAGCAGCATCTTTAAAATATCTATGTCTTGATTCAAACTGAAGAGTTGAATAGTGAATTAGGGGGCCATCCTCAAATATTTTTGCTTTCAATTCAAGGTACATTCTTATTGTAAAACCTAACTTTGCAATAAGCATGTCTGTAAACCTCCGACTTGACACAAGCAATACAATTTTCCTCATCAGCAACATTAGAGACCAACATTCGTTTTCAGCCTTTCTTGAAACTAAATGGCCAAGTATTAGAGGAAACTGGCGAGGAAATACCAAATTTTGGATTGCATTATCTTCAAGGCACTTGAAATCATTTGAGAAAGGAGGAGGTTTGTCCTTAGCATCTATATCCTTGTATTCAAAATTGGCAACACTAGCACTAAGCTCTGATTCTTTGAAAACACCATCAATACATCAAGCGCAGCAAACATTTTCCAGCATCCCACTTCATAACAGCTTCATACAAGTCATGGGCTATGCATGGCGGTAATCTGTCACACGAAAGTTCGGCAAGGCACTGAAATCAGAATTGAACTTCACGCCATTTACAGACTGCTTCCTAACATTTGGGTCTTGCAGCTTGTTTAAAGATTCCTCATAGGATGCTTTAGTTCTAAGAGGAAACTGATTTTTCCAATAGTTTTTAGTTGCAGTTTTTCAAGAGAACATGCAGACTCTGCAGGGATTCTGCACATTTCGGCTGAAGAATTTCACGAACCCCCCAATAAAATTCGAGCCCAAGTTGTCTCCACATATACAGAAAACTATAATTTTGAACCTTGTCCCATCAGTCACAATGTCTTCAGTACAAAGAAACTCTAATTCATTCACAACTTTCTTGAAGACTTTTTCAGTACCAACGATCTTGAAGTTCGATGCCAGCACTAGCATAACTAACTGCACTAGATCTAGCCTTGCTCGAAGCCAAGGTGGGAAGTCGAGAACTCTCATATAAAAAGCTAGAGTGCTGTACTTTCCTGATGTAGACTTTTTAAGTGGGTTTTTTATTTGTACCTCATCTTGGTAGAGCTGAAGAAATATCACATTTTTCTTCATGTCTGGATCAGAAGCATATAAAGAAGCAAAACGGTTACTATCATAGAAGTCTCTATATACACCTTTTGCTGAAGGACGATACCAATCCGTCAGAAATCCAAGAAGTCCTCTATGTTTGAAAAGATTCTCCAAGGTGGCTGCAACTGAAACTACTTGAACAAATCTTCTGTTTCCTTACTTATCAAGTCCGATAAAGACTTGCTCAGGTACCACAGTACCGCAACTTGTAAAATACTGGTCTCTCATGTACTGAGATCTCAGTGATCCAGTGGCAGGGTCTGTAACAAGCAGCAAAGGATCCTGCATATAATCACAGTCAATTTCATCACATATTTTCTTAAACAAATCTGGCTGAAAAACAGAAGAGATGCATTTAGCAACACGGTCTTTAAGTTCTTCTGCTACAATTTCATGAAACTCAGTGAAGAGAAGCCTAAAGTTCTCAATAATAAAACTAACAGTTGAGGCAGCTACATGTTTCTCTGATTCTAATCGAAGGAGAAGCAAAGCAAGCCCATCTGCAAGTGCTTGCCTTCTAGGCTCCATATCACGGATACCCGAGTCCCCTGAGGATGTTTGTCTCGATCCTGATGTTTTATTTGTAGCTGCTAAACCAGCTCCCATTATTTCATCTTGGTTCAAATCTAGTATTTCTGAGTCTAGTGGCTCAGAAGATTCATTTTCTTCAACACAATCTTTATCATGGTCAGGAGGAGTGTTCAGATTGTTTAAAGCAACATTATTTTCTTAGACACAATCTTTATCATGGTCAGGGGGAGTACTCAGGTAGTTTAAAGCCTTATTATTTTTTAGTTCTCTGCAAATGTGAGACCGCAGGGAGCTCTGTCGTTGGAACTTCTTACTACAACCTCTAAAAGGACATGGTACTTCATCTGAATCTTTTATATTGGAGTAGAGGTGGCTAAACAGAAGGTCTCTCCTCACAAACTCTGATTGACAGCAACTTATACTGCAGGGAAATCTGATTGCAGTCTCAATAGGCACTAGTGTAATAGCAGCCTTTCCAGTTTCTGAGTGGGAATCTAGATGAGTAGCAAGTTTGTTGTGCCAACTGAATGCCTGATAGTAATTGGGTATGGTACAACGAGATGCCAACAGATTGGCATGCAGTTTAACATGAACTGTATATTCTCGCAGGCTGTGAAGTTCCAATGAACAAACTAGGATTTGTCATGAAGTTCTGCAATTTGATTCCATCAAGATGAGATTTGCAATGAAGTTTGACAATATACAAAACTGGAAAAGATAGCTTTAGAAAATTCTAGGTGCGCACCCCCCCCCCTTTTCCATAGCGAATCACGTCCTTAATTTGTAGCTTGATATTCCTATCATGTTCTGTTGAGTAGAAACTTAAGCATGAATGAAAAAGTAATAAAGCAAATAGAATAAATGCTTATATTTTTGCAGCAGATCATGGTTTGATAATTTATGTTCATCAAGAGTATGACAAAATATTGTAATGCACATCCAAAATATTCATAACCATACAGAGCATGTTCTATGAATAAAGTGTTTCTGAAAGAAACATAGTTAGTTTATTTCTGTATGGTGACTTGTGGCCCAACCTGTTAAACTAAGCTAAAGCTCATTCTAAAAAAAAAGAAGTCAACAATGTAATGTATTTCAGCCATTTTCTTGGCAGGTAGGCTAAAACAGAAAGACAGAACAGCTCCCATTAGTACTGTAGAAGCCAAAACACCTTTCATATGTTTCAAATTTGACATACAGATGAAGGTGCAGAAAAAGTTTTAGTGAACAAGAATTTCTGAATTTTGACTCAACTACTAGAATACTTCTAATATACTAAACTATGTGAAAACTTTTGCAATTTCGTGGTTTAGTGTGGGATGCAATGTGGAAATTCCAGAATTTTCTAATTTCCTGACTGGAGCTTCCAGGGGAAGTGGCTGATACGCTCAAATGGAGGATTGAATTCTGAATCACATGATTTTTTTTAGAGAATAAAAATAAGACAATTCCATTATGTTACACTTCTCTGCGAAGATGAGGCGCCACCCGTAAAATATCGGATTCGATTATCAGAAAATTTAACATTGGAAGGAGCCGGGACCCGAAGGCCAACGCTCCTTTGTATATGACTTTTATCCCGTACCTCCTCTTGAAGCTAACGCAAAACTCAAATGTCACTTAATTTGCTTAATTTATATTAGTACAATCCTACAATCTATTTCAAGTCGTATAAATATATTATCTAATTACTATTTGACAACATGTATAAAAATGGAAAGAAACACGAAAATCTTTTTTATAGAATTTTTATGTATATTAATAGTGTATTATAAAAGTGTTTTCTGATAAGAATCCCCTTTCCCTTTTGATTTCACAAATGGATGCCACTGTATAGAGAGTGGTCACTAGCGTTTACCCCCCCCCCCCCGAAAAATACCCCCCGTTGAATATTATACCCCGCTAGGTATTTTCCAGGGAGGTGTAAACGCCTAGAATCACTGAGAGCATTGTTTATTTCTATTGGTAAAATGCTACTTTAGCTACATTTGGCTATTTTGGAAAGGGCTTAAGCTAGAAAAAAGAAACTTTCAGGGATAGGTCTACAGGCTAGAGTATGTCCCGGGAAAGTATTTTGAAGTACCTACCTCCACTCTTTTTGCCTCTAGAGGCTCCTGAAATTTGCCTACATGACAGGTAACAATTCCTGTTATTTGAGTAGAATTTTAAGCCGTATCAATGTTTTTTTTTTTAATTTAGGAATTATATTTGCATATCTTTAAAACCTTATAAATTGGGATTGAGCAAAGTTGTGAAGCTGAAAAGAATTTTGTTGTACTTTATTTAAGCAGAAGATTTATTTAACAAGGTTTTACTTTTATAACACACAGATTTTTAAAGGTCATCAAAAGTTAGGACCCTCTAGAGGGAGGAGTGGAGGTAAATACTTCAAAACACCTTCCCGGTACATTCTTTAGCCTGTAGACGCATCCCTGAATCTTTCATTTTCTTAACCTAACCTCTTTCCAAGATAGCCAAAAGAAGCCAAAGTAGAAATTTACCATTCTATCTGCAAAGTTCATAAGACTTGTATAAAAGTAAAAAAAAAAATCAAAAGAACTTACCTTTGAGAAATAAGTCCACAACAAGTGAATTTAGTGAAAGGTCTTCGTTTGTTTAGCTTTTAATCTCAATAGATCAAAAACCCGCAGGTCCCCCTTTCACGATATTTTTGCATCGGTCATGCCCCGCGGTATGACCCATTTTTGCAAGAGTTGATAAGCGCAAGAGTTGATTGTCATTAGCTCCTCCCAGTACACTGAACGAGTTTAAACATATATTCGAGGAATGTAAAAATACGGCAAAAGTACCTATACACTCAAAAAGTGTATTTTCACGCTAATCCAACAACTAGAAAGTACGCTGATCAAACGTGAAATAATGCTGTCAACGTCAAAGTACGTTTTTTTTTACCGTGTGGTTTATTGCGAAAACTACATTGTTCTCCGTTTTCACACAACGATGCTTTCAACCTGAAATCACCCTCTTTTCCCTCTCTTGTGGACTTCCTCACTGACAGCTCCATTTTTAAAGTAATCTGACATTGAAGAAGGGCTTACCCAGGATTTTCTTCGGAGGGGGATATTTTTTCGGAAGGTTTCGTTAAAAATCACATCAAAAATTTGTTCATATGTATATTTGTTACGTTTTTACACGTCGGATAATTTTTATTTTTGGAGGGGGGAGGGGGGTTCCAACCCGGAACCTCCTGGATTTGGCTTTGATTGAGTTATTTTATTTGTGACATTAAAATAATAGTATTGGGAAATCAACAGTGTTTAGTATGTGCCAAGAATGAACGAAAATGTGATGCAATAGGAAGCATTTCATTTGATAAATTGAAAGAACTCCTAACAGTTTTTCCTGAATGGAAACTGATCTTGAAATAATATAAATCCTGAATGGAAATAATATGGCTAGTATAATACAATAATCTAATGAAAAATTGAAATATAATAATATAAAACTAAATTATAAAAATAATAAAAATTACCACTATGACTGCAGATGAAAATAATAATATAGAAATTATAAACAATAGCTGTGGTTCTTTCCTTTGGTTTATACCACAAAACAGCTACGGTCCTTTCCCTCCCATGCACAGGGTGAAAAGTCAACCAGTTTCCTTGACAAGCTAGTCCTATTTTGCAAACGCACCCCCAAGTTTGAAAACAATATAACTGAAGCAAAAAACAGTCTCTTTTAGAGAGTCAAAGTAATTTTTAGGATCTGAGGAAGAAAACAAAAACTTGGACGGTTAGTCTTAGAAAATACCAGTGAGAACATACAGATAATACATATAATGATAAAATTGGGCAATTTATTATCAATTAGGGCTCATCAGAGAGTCACTGCTGGTATCGAATACGTCTCTCTGTTCTATATCTTTTCACTTTCATCAGAAAATGTACAAAAGTTTATGTACAACTTAAACGTTTCATTCCACAAGTTTTTATCGTGAAAGGAAATAAAACAAGACTGTGAAAGCTCAGTCTGTTTCTCTCAACATGTGATATTCTCAGAAAGAGAAAGATATTCCGGAACAAGCTTGAGAAAATTTTCTTCGCAATGCTATTTACGGCTTTGAGACAATGAGGCTTTTAGAAAAGCCGATGGTATACAGGGTGTCAAAAAAGTCCTTATAGCCACGTTTCAAATTGTAAATAATGTGTAGTTTTATGTTTGAAGATTGCTAGCAACACTTCTAATAGAAAGCACTATGAACACGTGATGACCCCATGAGCCGATTAACAGAGGTTTCAAATTGACAATTGGCTGTCCCAATATAATGCCTGTGTTTATGGTTAAATGCTCTTAAGAAAATATGTGTATTTTTGGATGTTATGATTGATCTGCTAGCTAAAGATGAGCATACTACTCGATGCACCTTTCATCACTCTTTCCAGGATTGCTGATGGCTACCCTAACAAATTCCATTTCGAGGCCTTAAATTAATCAATTTTTTGAAACATTTGAAAAACTGATTGACAAAGCAAACGCAACATGCCTTTAGACTCTAGAAGCTTACGCTCCAAAATATGAAAAGAATATAGTAAGGCTCAGGAGAAAAAAAAATGAAACAAGGATATAAAAACGAGAGGGGAAAAAAAATGTAAAGTAAAAAAAACAGTGATACTTGTTAAAAGAACCAATGAAGAAAAGAAGGAATTATGGTACTTTTTCCTATATTGTAGAATACATGTAAAATACCAAACAGTTCGTAGTGACAAGCTGCAAATAGGGATTGACTCGGCTCGATAGTAACGGAAAGTCTAAGAAACGGAGTTTTGATAACAATAGATACATGAAAAGAATTGATTTTTTATGCTGAAATAAAAAAAATAACTGAAAGTAAGGAGCAACGTTTAAACCCAAAACAAACTGAAATTATTCCGTACAAGAAGGTCTTCATCCTCCTCAATAACTTGCTCTTTACGCTAAAGTTGTTGCCACATTTAAAAAAGCTTCCTATTCTAATAAAACGGACCTGTGTTACAGTGGCTGTTCTTAAAACATTTTAGCTAAACTTTAGCGTAAATAGCAAGGTATTGAATAGGAAAAAACCCTTATTATACGGAATAATTTCTGTTCGTTTTGAGTTTTGATGTTGCTCCTTACTTTCAGTCAAAAAAATTCGTTTTTTTATTTAATTTCTGATCGTTTTTCAAATAATGCTAGTAAATCAAGCTCACCCTCCATGAAATATACCTCTTCCCCCTCGCGGGAAACTCCTTTGTGGAAATTTCATCCAATGTTAATTTCACCCCCCCGTCAAATTTTCTCCAGACAGTTTTATCCTCGCTGAAATCCCCCCCCCCCAAAGTTTCTTGCGAAAGATTCAGCCTGAAAGATTCTTCTTAGCATATTTTCATTTGAAAAAGTCTTTAATTTCTAATCGGTTTCCCGATCACTCTGGAAATTACCCCTTTCCTGGAAATTTCTTCCCGAAATCAAAACACGCGGAACATAGCCCCCAGGTTATTTACCCGAAGCATCTCCACTCAAATTGAGCTAGCAAAGAGAATGTAAGAGAATTAAAAGAATGTCGTATAGGAATTCTGTCAAATCCCCTTAGTGTAAAATTTCCCCTGGAAAATTCACCCTTCGGAAACTTTTCGCCCCAATGAAGATTCTCCCTATGAAAATGCACCCCAATCACAAATCGCCCCTGAAAATGTCTATATACTTCCTGATAACAAATGCTATACGTAAACAATGGGCAAATTTCATAAACTACAGGCCACTCCCCACGGACTGTGGGGGGGGGTCATTTTACCCCTAAAGACATAGTTATTTGATCTCACAACTATGCTGAACAAAATGGCTATCTTAAAATTTCGATCAGATAACTTTGGGGAAAAGAGGGTCCTTGGAGGGGGGGGGCAGTTTCCCTCCAATGTTTTTGGTCACTTAAGAAGGGCACTAGAACTTTTAATTAACGTTTGAATGCACCCTCTCCGTATCTTCTAGGAATATTATTTCGATACGATCATCACCGAAAAAAAAAAAAAAAAAAAAAAAAAAAAAAAAAAAAAAAAAAAAAAAAAAAAAATGCGTATCCTTTTATCCTTTTCTTCTGGCAAAAATAGCAAAATTCTACATTCTTGTATGTAGAAGCGTGAAATTTCTACAGCAGGTTCTCTGGTACGCTGAATCTGATAGTGTGATTTTCATTAAGATTTGTTGGATTTTAGGGGGTGTTTCCCACAATTTCAAAAATCAGGCAAGTTTTCTCAGGCTCGTAACTTTTGATGGGTTACACTAGACTTGATGAATCTTATATATTTGAAATCAGCATAATAACAGATTGTTTTGATGTATCTATTGATATCAAAATTCCACATTTTAGAGTTTCGGTTGCTATTGAGCGGAGTCGCTCCTTACTTACAGTTCATTACCACGAACTGTTTGATTCAAAATATATAAAATTCATAAAGTTTAGATCCATCTATCAAAAGCTATGAACATTGGAAAATTTGCCTGATTTTTGAAAGAGGGGGAAACACCCCTAAAAAGTCCATTGATCCTAATGAAAATTACACCATCAGACTCAGCATAGCCGGGAACCAGATGATAGAGATTTTAAGCTCATATCTACGAAGAAGTTGTTTTTTTTTTTGTCAGAACAAATATTACGGATATGTGCTAATCGCCATCAGTATTTTCTTCATACGGATGATCGTATAGAATTAATGGTCCTAGAAGATCGGGAGAGGGCTCAATTGAATGGAAATCAAAAGCTCTAGAGCCTTTCGTAAGTGGAAAGAAATTAAAAGGTAATTAGTCCCCCCCTCCCGCACTCATTTGCCCCAAAGCTTTCCAATAAAAATTTTGAGATAGCTATTTGATTCAGCATAGTTGAAAAGCCCAATAAATATGCATTTGGGGATGACATTGCCCCCCATAGTCCCTGAGGAGAGGATTTTAAGTTGTAGAATTTTTCCATTGTTCACATATAGTATTTGTTATTGGTAAATGTGTGCAATGTTTTTCGGACAGAATTTCCTGGTGGGGGGGACCGTGTTTTACACGGGTAAATTTTTTGAAAACGAAATTTTCCGGGAGGAATTTTTAAGTGAAAATTTTAATCAGGAGGGGGATTGCTGACATGATTTTAAAAGTGGTCAGAAATAAAATTTAAAAAACAAGATTTGTCAGTTCAAAGTTAGGAGCAACATTGAAACTTAAAACGAACAGGAATTATTCCGTATATTAGGGGGAACTGCCCCTTCCTCAACCCTCGCTGTTTGTGCTGAAGTTTGACTTTCTGTTACAATTCTTGACGAAAGGCTGCTCAAACACAAGTGCCAAATTTGAATGAGAAATATTTCTAAAGTAGGCTATTTAAAGACTTTTTGAGAAGGGTATTGTCTGGGGGGAGTTTTCTGGGATTGTATTTTCTGGGGGAAATACACCTACCACCAATCTAGTTACAAAAAAGAACTACCACGTATAAATTGAGAATTAAGAGAAAATCTTGGAATAATTATATGAGAAAACAGACTAAATGGTCATAACAATGGTAAACAAAAAGAACAGTATGAAAATCGCGCAAACAAGTGAGTGGTAATATTTTTAAATGCTCAAGTTTATCCATAACTGATTCACACGCTATTTTGCTACTAAGAAGACGAATTGCGTTATTATGGAGGTTAGGCTAAATAAAAAAAAGTTTTTTTTTTTAACTGAAAGTTAGGAGCGACATTAAAACTTAAAACGAACATAAGTTATTCCGTATATGAAAGGGACTGTCCCCTTTTCGACGCCCCGCTCTTTACGCTAAAGTTTCTTATTACTTAAAAAAAAGTTTTGACAAAGAGTGAAACTTTAGCGTAAAGTGCGGGGCGTTGAGGAGAGGACAGCCCTTTCATATACATAATGATTTCTGTTCGTTTTAAGTTTTGATGCTGCTCGTCACTTTCAGTTGAAGAAACCTATTTTTTTCTCATTTTGTTTATGATCTTTTTTAAATAATACCAGGAAATCCGGCTTCCCTCTCCATGGAAAATTCCTTTCCCTCACGGTAAATTTTTCCATGTAAAGTTCTTCCCATGTAAAACGCCTCCCCCCTCTACCCGGAAAATTCCTCTCAGACAATTCCATTCTAGCTGAAAATTACCCCCCCCCCTGGAAAATTTCTTGCGGAGGATTCCGGCTGAAATTTTTTTACCTAGACCATTTTCATTTGAAAAGGACTATTATTTTTGATTGTTTTTAAAATCATGCAGAAAATTCTCCTCCGGGGGAAAAATTCCCTCTGGAGAATTTATCCTGCGGTGAATTCCCCCATGATGAATTTCTCCCATGGAAAATCCCCCACCCACGGAAAGATAATCTAGACAATACCAACTTGAGTAATTGTTTCCGCCGGACAATTATCCTTAATATTTCCACATATATAATTGAGTCGGCAAAGAGAAAGTAAGACAAATAAAAAGAATTTTATATAGGAATCCTGGCAAATTCCCCCAATACAAAATTTCTCTTTGAAAGTTTACCCCCCCCCCCCGGGAACTTTCCTCCCCACGGAAAACTATCCCCGAAGAAAATACCCCTTGCAGAAAATTCTTCTCCCCCCCCCCACAAGAATGTCTGTATACTTCCAATAAGAAATATTATACGTAAACAATGGACGAAACTCATGACATACAAACTTTTCCCCATGGGCTGTAGGGCGTTATGTTATCCTCAAAGACATACGTAGTAGGATTTCAACTATGTTGAACAAAATGGCTATATCAGAATTTTGATTGGGTGACTTTTAGGAAAAAAGGTGGATGGGAGGGGGCCAGTTGACCTTCAGTCTTTTTGGTCACTTAAAAAGGACGCTAGAACTTTTAATTTCCGTTCGAATGAACCCTTTCTCCATATTCTAGGACTATTGGTTCGATGCGATCAACCCTGAGAAAAAAAATCAAACAAACGAACAAAAAAACACACGTTCGTGACCTTTCTTCTGGCAAAATATACAAAGTTCCACATTTTGCAGATGGGTGCTCGCAACATCTACATTAGGGTTCTCAGATACGCTGAATTTGATGGTGTCATTTTCGTTAAGATTTCATGACTTTTAGGGGATGTTCCTACCCTTTTTAGAATATCAGGCAAATTTTCTCAGGCTCTTAATTTTTGATGGGTAACACCAAACATCATGATTTATATATATTTGGAATCAACATCTTAGGCTGACTCCTTTGATATATCTATTGCTATCAAAATTCCGTATTTAAGGTTACATATTTGAAAGTGAGTAGTTAATATTGTCGTACAGTTGATTATCTGGAGCGATGGATGATAAAATAGTAAATATTAGTTTCACTGAGATAATTTTATTGAAGTTTTGGAAGAAAACATGGAAAAGAATTGAAAATTTGTACATTCCGACGGTTGTAGTATGGAAAAATATACATTTTATTTTAATATTAAATAAGAAAACAATTTTTTTTAACTGAAAGTAAGGAGCAACATTAAATCTTAATACGAACAGAAATTATTCCGTATATGAAAGGGGCTGTTCCCTCCTCAATGCCGCGTTCTTTACGCTAAAGCTTTTTATTGTTTTAAAAAGGGAAATGTGAGAAAGAGTCAAACTTTAGCGTAAAGAGCGAGGAGGGGGGAGGTACATCCTCCCCCAGCACGAAGATCTTCTAAAAGGCTTACTTGAATCCTTACACGATAAAAAACGATTTGAGATTTTGGATTGAAATAATTCCCACTTCTAGAATTCTCTATAATTCTGACTTCTAGCTAACAAGCAGTTCTGCATTTTGTTGTATTTTAATGACGTCCACCCTCGGGTCTAAGGCCACATGCACTGGGCAAAGACTGTTTACGATACAAAGTCAAGGGATTGATTATTTTTTTTCCAACAAAGTGCAATTTTCTTCATCAAAAGCTATTAAGGTTTAACATTTAAGATGGCAAAATAAGTAAACTTTATCCGTGTGTTAATACTGATATTCGAATTTTTTATGAATTTTTTTCTTGTGTCTGTTTTTTGTTATCAATCCTTATCTGCTTGGTCACTTTTGTTATCATGGCAATAAGCTAACATGTTTATTTTTTTAAGCATTAAGCAACGGTGATTTTTTATGTTTTTATGCTAGCACAGTGGAATATAGAAAGAATCGACTAAGGTAACTCATCAAGCTAAAAGCTGCAATAATTGTATTGAACATGCAAAGAGTAATTCCATATAGATCTTGTCAAATTAAAGAAATAAATGAAAAAGTGTAATCTTAATCTTATAGCTTTCTGTCTCCAAAGACGAAAATTTATCCATTTTTAGAAAATAAATGCTAACATAAATGCAAAATTTTCTTGTTGTTTACTTGGTTTGATATTCCCTGAAATTGCAACAATACCATACACATCAACTTCTTTTTGCACATTCTGATAATCGTAAATTCGTGTTAATCTAAATATATATTCTGAGCACTGTCCAGCTTAATTCGCAAGGTCTCAAGAGCTTAAGGTCTTAACTCTCTAAACTTCTTACAAGCGAAATGGCTGGACTTATCTACATATATATTTCAGAATGCTTCGTTTGGGATTTACTGAAAACAAGATATATGTTAAACCTTATTTTTATAATTGTAACATTGAAAAATAAAAAAATACTGTTAAAAAAATCTTGAATCTTATTGGTTTTTTTTTATTATGTCTATGTCTATTTTTTTTACAAACGGTTTTTCCACAGACCTTCCCATGTTAAGACTTCTGTGGCAATATTTTGAATGTTCTGAATACTTCTGGTGAATGTTCACTACATACATAGCTAATAGCTGGTTTTGGTTAGATTCCAAAAAAGTTCAAATATATTTAATTGTGGCACTGGCTCCAGTTATGTTTGGAATTTAGCTAAATTTAGTATGAATAGGTCTGGCATTAATTGAATTTTGGTGTTAGATAAAACAGTTGCTCTTGGCCGAAACCTAGTAGCATTATTTTTCAAGTTTTGAAAACAAATCGCAAAGTCAAACATTGTTTTTTTTCATTTTGGGAATGGGAGAAATAGATTTAGACACAAATTTAATGAATAGGTTTTCCAAAGTCCATCTCTGCAACCCATTTTCATTTTTTCCCATTGTGAATTTTAAATTTTGCTGTTCATTAATGCATTCATTAAGAATTATTTTGGTTAAGAATACTTAGGTTTTTCAAAAAAAGAAACAAAAATGGGAATACGACCATAATCTAAACAAGTGAACAAATTATTTTTTCGCCACCTATTTTCTGCTAGACATGGAAGCTATTTTTTTACATTTTGTCTTAAAGAAAGAAAAAATGAGGAAAAATAGGGTTTTTAAAGGCAAAATTAAAGTACTGAAAAAACACAACAAAACGAATATTTCGAGGGGACAATCGCCTCTTTTCTTCAGCGCGAAACGAAAAAAGCGAAAAAATATAATCAATGCGAGGGCCTAAGAACAAACCAACAAATAAAACGCGGAAAGTCAATGTGAATGTGAAAAAAAAACAATGAAAAAAAAAATTAAAAGATGAATAAAAATCAATAAAAACAAAAAATTGTAAGAATTAAAACCAAATACATAAGAACAATAAAAGTGAGTCATTCACCAGTATCCGTGATTTGCAAAGAAATTCAAAATTGAACCACCATCGACGGATACTAGCGAATAACTGAGAAATAAAAGAAAAGAACATTCATTCACTCCAACCTAAAGGAAACAGCATAGAATGATTTTGAAAGCTATGTCTTCTGACTCGTGATTTAAAAATTGCATTCCTCGCAGACACTCTTTGAGGCTTAAGGGGTTGTTGATGTGTTTGACTAAGTGATTGGGAAAGTGTTACAAGGTTTATATCTGGGACTACTAAAGTATCAGCTTCTCTTTTGAGAAAACTGAAATACGACTCATTTATTCTTAAATCACCTGAATCCCTGTTCAAAGCAGGACCTAAATATTGGTATTTATAGATTTCAACAGCTTCTCTGTAGTGCTGGACAATACCTTTGTCATGCGAAATTAGGCTAGCATGATTAGACAAAATAGTATGGTCTGGGTTTTCAAAAATGTGCTCTACAACGGCAGAGTCAAAACTTTCTATTTTTTCCGCTTTTTAAGTGCATTATTAATTGAGGTAGAGTGCTGAGTTAATCTATCCGTAAATCGCTGATCAGTTCTTCCGATATACCCAAGACCATATGAACAAGGAATTCTGTAGACACCGGAGTTTTCACTTATCGGGATAGGGTCTTTACCTTGATAAATTTGGGAACTGATAGTTTTTCTGAGTCTATAGTAAGTGTAAATGTTATTTTTTCTTAGATCTTTTTTTTTTAATGTGGTCTGAAACCCCTTTGACGTACGGGAGACCAAGATAAACTGAATTTTCCCTTTGATTTGCGTTTTCTGTGTAACTATCTCATAATCTTTCAATGCGTTTTGCAGTTACAGAATTTATTAAACTAATTGGATAATCCTTCCCAAATAAAATATCTCTAAGGTGGTCGAGCTCTGAATCCAAAAAGCGTGTTGAACAAACTTTCAATGCTCTATCAACTAGAAAGTGACAACTCCTCTTTTCACAGCAGGAGAATGATTAGAGGAATAATTTAAGTAACGATTACTATGTATGGGTTTTCTATAAACACCAAAGTCGAAACATGTATCATTTCGGTGCACCAGAACATCTAAGTAAGGAAGACGCCTTTCTACCTCTGATTCGTGAGTGAATTTAAGTTTTAGATCGAAGGAGTTGAGCAAGTGAAGAAAAGAATCCAGAGACTCGTCACCATGCTCCCACAAATAAAAAATATCGTCTTTAAAACGAACCCAAAATTCAGGTTTACACAAACTTTGCAAAATAGCCCTTTCTTCAAGGTCTTCCATGAAGATATCAGCCTGTATTGGTGAAAGGGGGGGGTGCCCACGGAAAGCCCACATTTCTGTCTCTAAAAAAATGTCTCTATAATGGAAGTAGAAAGAAGTTCTGTTACAAAGGGCTGTAAGTGAAAGAAGTGTCTGATTCGAAAGAGTAGATTTTTCTGATATAGATGGGTTAGAATTAACTTTATGCTCCAATATCAGTTCGGCCTTTTGAGGATCACAATTGGTTTACATTGAATCTGTATCAAAACTGCCAATTCTTGTATTTGGTTTAACCAAAGCTTGCTTTACCTTGGAAACAAAACCAGCGGCATTTTTAATATTGGATTTTTGAGCCTGAATTAGTGGGCGAAATACAACAGATAAGAATTTCCCTATTTTTGCTGTAGGAGAATTAAAAAAAACAACAACAATGGGTCAAAGCGGATTACTGGGATTATGCATTTTAGGAAGACCATAAAAATGAGGGGACGTGCACCTGCGTGGGTAAAACCTTTTGTACAAATCATCTGTGATTTCACCTTTTCCATTTAAATTAATTAAAAAAACTTTTTCCACAAAATAAATTTTTCAAAGAAAAGTAAAGAACTTCATTAAACAAAAAATGAGCAAAAATAAAATCAAATAATCTACCAAGCGTGAAACTACCACAAATCAGCATCGATAAATAAATGAAACCCAAAACGAACAGAAATCACAGGCAGCGCGCTAGCACTGCCTAAGTAAAGAACGATGTGGGCACAATGTGTTTTTTTTTTTCTCCATACCCGGGCACTTTGTATCGAAGGAGTTGTAGAAACTTCGAAAAGGGCTCATTCGATTGGAAATTGGAGTGGCTAGTGCCCTTTTTAATAGTCAAAAGTGAATGGAGGGCAACTAGCCCCCCTCCCACACCCATCATTCCCCCCAACACATCCAATCAAAATTTTGAGAAAGCCATTTTGTTCAGCGTAGTTGATTTCCCGATAGAAAATATCTTTTTGAGGAGGACACTCCCCCACAACCTTCGGGGCAAGGGTTTTAAGTTATGCCCTGAGGGCATATAAGATCAATGTTGACACAATGTACAGTTTATTAATTTTTTCTTTAAAGCAGGGCACTTCATATAGAAGGGGTCGTCGTAGAGACTTCAAAAGGGGCTCATTCGATTGGAAATCGCGAGTTCTAGTGCCCTTTTTAATAGTCGAA
Source organism: Artemia sinica (assembly GCA_027921565.1). Taxonomy (NCBI): domain Eukaryota; kingdom Metazoa; phylum Arthropoda; class Branchiopoda; order Anostraca; family Artemiidae; genus Artemia; species Artemia sinica. Next base: position 73,335,795 of record CM051257.1, on the reverse strand, counting down.
ATTGATTGGAGGGCAACTAGCCCCCCCCCCCCTCCCTCACGCCAATCATTCCCCCAAACACATCCAATCGAAATTTTGAGGTAGCCATTTTGTTCAGCGTAGTTGATTTCCAGATAGAAAATATGTTTATGAGGAGGACACTCCCCCACAACTCTCAGGGCAAGGGTTTTAAGTTATGCCCTGGGGGCATATAAGGTTTTTATAGAAGGCGTTGTCGTAGAAATTTCAAAAAAGGCTCATTTGATTAGAAATTCAAAGGGCTAGTGCCCTTTTTAATAGTCGAAAGGGATTGGAGGGCAACTATACCCCCACGCCCATCTTCCCTGCAAACACATGCAATAAAAATTGTGAGATAGCCATTTTGTTCAACGTAGTTGATTTCCAGATAGAAAATAGGTTTTTGAGGAGGACACTCCCACAAAACCCTCAGGGCAAGGGTTTTAAGTTATGCACTGGGGCATATAAGGCTTTTATAGAAGGCGTTGTCGTAAAAACTTCAAAAACAGGCTCATTTGATTGGAAATTCAAAGGGCTAGTGTCCTTTTTAATAGTCGAAAGTTATAGGAGGGCAACTAGCCCCCCCCCCCCTTCACGCACATCATTCCCCTAAACACATCCAATCAAGATTTTGAGATATGCATTTTGTCAGTGTAGCTGATATCCAGATAGAAAATATCTTTTTGAGGAGTACACTCCCCCACAACCCTCGGGGCAAGGGTTTTAAGTTATGCCCTAGGGGAATATAAGGTTTTTATTGAAGATGTTGTCGTAGAAACTTCAAAACAGGCTCATTCGATTGGAGATTCAAAGGGCTAGTGCCCCATTTTAATAGTCGAAAGTGCTTGGAGGGCAACTAGCCCCCCCCACGCCCATCATTCCCCCAAACACATCCAATCAAAATTGTGATATAGCCATTTTGTTCAGCGTAGTTGATATCCTGATAGAAAATATGTTTTTCAGGAGGACACTCCCCCACAACCCTCAGGGCATGGGTTTTAATTTATGCCCTGAGGACATATAAGATCAATGTTGACACAATGTACAGTTTATTATTTTTTTTTCTTTAAAGTAGGGCACTTCATATAGAAAGGGTCGGCGTAGAGACTTCAAAAGGGGCTCATTCGATTGGAAATCGCGAGTTCTATTGCCCTTTTTAATAGTCGAAAGTGATTGGAGGGCAACTAGCCCCCCCCCCACCCCCTCACGCCAATCCTTCCCCCAAACACATCCAATCAAAATTGTGAGATAGCCATTTTGTTCAGCGTAGTTTATTTCCAGATAGAAAATAGGTTTTTGAGGAGGACACTCCCCCACAACCCTCAGGACAAGGGTTTTAAGTTATACCTTGGGGGCATATAAGGTTTTTATAAAAAGCGTTGTCGTAGAAACTTCAAAAAAGGCTCATTCGATTGGAAATTCAAAGGGCTAGTGCCCTTTTTAATAGTCGAAAGTGATTGGAGGGCAACTAGCACCCCTCCACGCCCATCTTTCCCCAAAACACATGCAATCAAAATTTGTGAGATAGCCATTTTGTTCAACGTAGTTGATTTCCAGATAGAAAATAGGTTTTTGAGGAGGACACTCCCCCACAACCCTCAGGGCAAGGGTTTTAAGTTATCCTGGGGGCATATAAGGTTTTTATAAAAAGGCGTTGTCGTAGAAACTTCAAAAAAGGCTCATTCGATTGGAAATTCAAAGGGCTAGTGCCCTTTTTAATAGTCGAAAGGGATTGGAGGAGCAACTAGCACCCCTCCACGCCCATCATTCCCCAAAACACATGCATCAATATCAAAAACTTTTGCACATATGCATTTTTTCAAGAAGTAGAACTTCATTGAACAAGATGAGCAAAATAAAATCATAATCTACGAGGCGTGACACTACCACAATCCATCGATAATAATGAACCCAAACGAACAGAAATCAGGCAACGCGCTACTCTGCTAAGTTATGCACGATGGGGCACAATGTGTTTTTTTTTCTCATACCCGGCACTTCGTATCGAAGGAGTTAGAAACTTCGAAAAGGCTCATTCGATTGGAAATTGGAGTGGCTAGTGCCCTTTTTAATAGTCGAAAGTGAATGGAGGGCAACTAGCCCCCCTCCCACACCCATCATTCCCCCAAACACATCCAATCAAAATTTTGAGAAAGCCATTTTGTTCAGCGTAGTTGATTTCCCGATAGAAAATATCTTTTTGAGGAGGACACTCCCCCACAACCTTCGGGGCAAGGGTTTTAAGTTATGCCCTGAGGGCATATAAGATCAATGTTGACACAATGTACAGTTTATTAATTTTTTCTTTAAAGCAGGGCACTTCATATAGAAGGGGTCGTCGTAGAGACTTCAAAAGGGGCTCATTCGATTGGAAATCGCGAGTTCTAGTGCCCTTTTTAATAGTCGAAATTGATTGGAGGGCAACTAGCCCCCCCCTCCCTCACGCCAATCATTCCCCCAAACACATCCAATCGAAATTTTGAGGTAGCCATTTTGTTCAGCGTAGTTGATTTCCAGATAGAAAATATGTTTATGAGGAGGACACTCCCCCACAACTCTCAGGGCAAGGGTTTTAAGTTATGCCCTGGGGGCATATAAGGTTTTTATAGAAGGCGTTGTCATAGAAATTTCAAAAAAGGCTCATTTGATTAGAAATTCAAAGGGCTAGTGCCCTTTTTAATAGTCGAAAGGGATTGGAGGGCAACTATACCCCCCACGCCCATCTTCCCTGCAAACACAGGCAATCAAAATTGTGAGATAGCCATTTTGTTCAACGTAGTTGATTTCCAGATAGAAAATAGGTTTTCGAGGAGGACACTCCCCCAAAACCCTCAGGGCAAGGGTTTTAAGTTATGCACTGGGGGCATATAAGGCTTTTATAGAAGGTGTTGTCGTAAAAACTTCAAAAACAGGCTCATTTGATTGGAAATTCAAAGGGCTAGTGTCCTTTTTAATAGTCGAAAGTTATAGGAGGGCAACTAGCCCCCCCTTCACGCACATCATTCCCCTAAACACATCCAATCAAGATTTTGAGATATGCATTTTGTCAGTGTAGCTGATATCCAGATAGAAAATATCTTTTTGAGGAGTACACTCCCCCACAACCCTCGGGGCAAGGGTTTTAAGTTATGCCCTAGGGGAATATAAGGTTTTTATTGAAGGTGTTGTCGTAGAAACTTCAAAACAGGCTCATTCGATTGGAGATTCAAAGGGCTAGTGCCCCTTTTTAATAGTCGAAAGTGATTGGAGGGCAACTAGCCCCCCCCCCCCCACGCCCATCATTCCCCCAAACACATCCAATCAAAATTGTGATATAGCCATTTTGTTCAGCGTAGTTGATATCCTGATAGAAAATATGTTTTTCAGGAGGACACTCCCCCACAACCCTCAGGGCATGGGTTTTAATTTATGCCCTGAGGACATATAAGATCAATGTTGACACAATGTACAGTTTATTATTTTTTTTTCTTTAAAGTAGGGCACTTCATATAGAAAGGGTCGGCGTAGAGACTTCAAAAGGGGCTCATTCGATTGGAAATCGCGAGTTCTAGTGCCCTTTTTAATAGTCGAAAGTGATTGGAGGGCAACTAGCCCCCCCCCACCCCCTCACGCCAATCCTTCCCCCAAACACATCCAATCAAAATTGTGAGATAGCCATTTTGTTCAGCGTAGTTGATTTCCAGATAGAAAATATGTTTTTGAGGAGGACACTCCCCCACAACCCTCAGGGCAAGGGTTTTAAGTTATTCACTGGGGGCATATAAGGCTTTTATAGAAGGCGTTTTCGTAGAAACTTCATAAAAGGCTCATTCGATTGGAAATTCAAAGGGCTAGTGCCCTTTTTAATAGTCGAAAGGGATTGGAGGGCAACTAGCACCCCTCCACGCCCATCTTTCCCCAAAACACATGCAATCAAAATTGTGAGATAGCCATTTTGTTCAGCGTAGTTGATTTCCAGATAGAAAATAGGTTTTTGAGGAGGACACTCCCCCACAACCCTCAGGACAAGGGTTTTAAGTTATTCACTGGGGGCATATAAGGCTTTTATAGAAGGCGTTTTCGCAAAAACTTCAAAACAGGCTCATTCGATTGGAAATTCAAAGGGCTAGCGTCCTTTTTAATAGTCGAAAGTTATAGGAGGGCAACTAGCCCCCCCCTTCACGCCCATCATTCCCCCAAACACATCCAATCAAAATTTTGAGATATGCATTTTGTTATCGTAGCTGATTTCCAGATAGAAAATATAATTTTGAGGAGGACACTCCCCCACAACCCTCGGGGCAAGGGTTTTAAGTTATGCCCTGGGGGAATACAAGGTTTTTATAGAAGGCGTTGTCGTAGAAACTTCAAAACAGGCTCATTCGATTGGAGATTCAAAGGGCTAGTGCCCCTTTTCAATAGTCGAAAGTGATTGGAGGGCAACTAGCCCCTCCCCACGCCCATCATTCCCCCAAACACATCCCATCCAAATTTTGAGATAGCCATTTTGTCCAGCGTAGTCAATGTCCAGATAGAAAATATGTTTTTCAGGAGGACACTCCCCCACAACCCTCAGGGCAAGGGTTTTAAGTTATGCCCCAAGGGTTTTAAGGTTTTTAAGATAGTTGAAAGTGAAGTGAAAGTGATTGAAGGGCACCTAGCTCCCCCCCCCATGCCCATCATTCCCCAAAACACATACAATCAAAATTTTGAGATAGCTATTTTGTTCAGCGTAGGCTAGTTGATTTCCAGATAGAAAATATATTTTTGAGGAGGACACTCCCCCAAAACCCTCAGGGCAAGGGTTTTAAGTTATGCCCTGGGGGCATATAAGGTTTTTAAAGAAGGCGTTGTCGTAGAAACTTCAAAACAGGCTCATTCGATTGGGAATTCAAAGGGCTAGTGCCCTTTTTAATAGTTGAAAGTGACTGGAGGGCAACTAGCCCCCCCCCAAGCCAATCATTCCCCCAAACACATCCGATCAGAATTTCGAGACAGCCATTTTGTTCAGCGTAGGCTAGTTGATTTCCAGATAGGAAATATATTTTTGAGGAGGACACTCCCCCAAAACCCTCAGGGCAAAGGTTTTAAGTTATGCCCTGGGGGCATATAAGGTTTTTAAAGAAGGCGTTGTCGTAGAAACTTCAAAACAGGCTCATTCGATTGGAAATTCAAAGGGCTACTTCCCTTTTTAATGGTCGAAAGTAATTGGAGGGGAACTAGCCCCTCCCCCACGCCCATCATTCTCCCAAACACATCCAATTAAAATATTGAGATAGCCATTTTGTTCAGCGTAGTTGATTTCCTGATAGAAAATAGGTTTTTGAGGAGGACACTCCCCAAGAACCCTCAGGGCAAGGCAAGGGTTTTAAGTTATGTCCTGGGGTATATAAGACTTTTATAGAAGGCGTTGTCATAGAAACTTCAAAAGGGGCTCATTTGATTGGAAATTTAAAGGGCTATTGCCCTTTTCAGTAGTTGAAAGTGATTAAAGGACAACTAACCTCCCCCCCCCCCAACGTCCATCATTCACCCTAACACATCCAATCAAAATTTTGAGATAGCCATTTTTTTAGCGTAGGCTAGTTGACTTCCAGATAGAAAACATGTTTTTGAGAAGGACACTCCCCCACAACCCTCAGGTTAAGGGTTTTAAGTTATGCCCTGGGGGCATATAATGTTTTTATAGAAGGTGTTGTCATAGAAACTTCAAAAAAAGCTCATTCGATTGGAAATTCAAAGGGCTAGTGCCCTTTTTAACAGTCGAAAGTGATTGAAGGGCAGCTAGACCCCCCCCCTCCCACGCCCATCATTCCCCCAAACTCATCCAATAAAAATTTTGAGATAGCCATTTTGTTCAGCGTAGTTGATTTACAGATAGAAAATATGTTTTTACGGTGGATATTCCGCCACAGCCCTCAAGGCAAGGGTTTTAAGTTATGTCCTGGGGGCATAAAAGGTTTTTATAGAAGATGTTGTCATAGAAACTTCAGAAAAGGGCTCATTCAATTTGAAATTCAAAGGGCTGGTGCCCTTTTTAATAGTCGAAAGTGATTAGTCATATTTTTTGTTGTTGTTGTTGTTGTTTAGACCAGGGCACTTCGCATCGAAGGAGTTGTCGTGGGAACTTCGAATGGGGTTCATTCGATTGGAAATAAAAAGGGATGATACCCTTTTTAATAGTCGAAAGTGATTGGAGGGCAACTAATCCCCCTTCCACTCCCACCCTCCCATTTGCCCATTATGTTTAAAAACTAAATGTTGCCTTAAGATTAAATCAAAATGCACTGTGATAATGCTAATTCCCAATATGGCATATCAGCAGTATCCCAAGAACAACTGAGGGTATTATGTTCAAACTTTCGAGGATACTTCTGCTCTTAAAATTTAACCAAATCAAAATAGTGTAAGTGTATCAAAGCTATCAAAGAAAGTAAACAGATTTTTTTGCGAATGGTATCAAGTTTTCCATTTCAGGTCAACTAGAGGAGGTATGAAACTAAGTTAAACAGTACTATTTGTGTCCAGATTTTAAAAATGGTGTATGTTGTTAAAAATTGCTGAAAATTTTTCTCCAGCATACAAATAGCAGGCCAAACTATAAAGTCTTAAAAAACGAAAAGATTTAAAGTGTTATTTTCTTTTTCCCTGAAAAGACTATGTCATTATAAAACGAACAGAAATTAATTAAAAAAAACTTTTTCCACAAAATAAGTTTTTCAAAGAAAAGTAAAGAACTCCATTAAACAGAAAATGAGCAAAAATCCAATCAAATAATCTACCAAGCTCGAAACTACCTCAAATCAGCATCGATAAATAAATGAAACCCAAAACGAACATAAATTAAAATAAATAACCGAGTCTAACTCAAAACGAGCAGAAATTAACATAAGTTGGGCGCAAAACCCCTATGCCTTTCCAAGACCAGAACCAAATTTGCACTTTACTGTAAAAAATATAAATTTGTTTACTTTCATAACTTTAATAAATCAAATAATTTTAACATTTTGATTACTAAATGTCAGTATATGTATATTAAACTGACAATGCACATTCATTTGTATTTTTTCAGTAAAGCACAAATTTTGCTCTGGCCTTTGGAAGGCATAGGGGTTTTGCGCAAAACTTATGTAGTGTATAAAAACTTATGTGGGGATTTTGCGCAAGGACTACGTTGAACAAAATGGATATTACTCGAACTTATGATTGGATGTGTTTGGGGAAATGGTGGGCCTGAGAAGGGGGTTAGTTGCCTTTCAATCACTCTTGACTATTAAAAGGGCACTAGCCCTTTCAATTTTAAATTGAATGAGCCCTTTTTGATGTTTTTACAACATCCCTTTCCATAAAAACCGTACATGCTCCCAGGGCATAACTTACAACCCTTGCCAACCCTTGAGGGTTGTGGGAGGGATGGGTTGTCATCCTTAAAGACCTAATTTCCAAAACTTCCAACTACGTTGAATAAAATGGCTATCTAAAAATTTTGATTGGATGTGTTTGGGGAAAAGGTGGGCGTGAGAGGGGGGTTAGTTGCCCTCAAATAACTTTAGACTGTTAAAAAGGCCACTAGCCCTTTGAATTTCCAAGCGAATGAGCCCTTTTTCAAGTTTCTACGACAAAGATGTCAATAAAATCACTTTCGACTGTTATAAAGGGCACTAGCCCTTTGAATTTCCAAGCGAATGAGCCCTTTTTCAAGTTTCTACGACAAAGTTGTCAATAAAAACCTTATATGCCCCCAGGGCATAACTTATAACCCTTGCCCTGAAGACTTTGGGGGGAGTGTCCTGCTCAAAGGTATAATTTCCTGAACTTTAAACTGTGTGGAACAAAATGGCTACCTAAAAATTTTGATTGGATATGTTTGGAAAATTGGTGGGCGTGGAAGAGGTGTTAGTTGCCTTCGAATCACTTTCGACTATTAAAAAGGGCACTAACCATTTCAATTTCCAATTGAATGATCCCTTTTTGAAGTTTCTACGAACGACGCGTTCTATAAAAACCTTATATGCCCCCAGAGCATAACTTACAACCATTGCCCTGAGGACTGTGGGGGAGTGTCCTCCTCAAAAAATAATTTCTATTTGAAAATACACAACGCTGAACAAAATGGCTACCTAAAATTTTGATTGGATGTGTTTGGGGAATGATGAGCGTGGGAGGGGAGGGGGGCTAGTCGCCCTCCAATCACTTTCGACTATTAAAAAGGGCACGAGCCCTTTGAATTTCTAATCGAATGAGTCTTTTTTGAAGTTTCTACGACAACGCCTTCTATAAAAAACCTTATATGCCCCCAGGGCATAACTTAAAACCCTTGCCCCGAGGGTTTTGGGGGAGTGTCCTCCTCAAAAACATATTTTCTATGTGGAAATCAACTACGCTGAACAAAATGGCTATCTCAAAATTTTGATTGGATATGTTCGGGGGAATGATGGTCGTGGGGGGGGGGCTAGTTGCCCTACAATCACTTTCGAATATTAAAAAGGGCACTAGCCACTCCAATTTAAAATCAAATGAGCCCTTTTCGAAGTTTCTACAACAACTCCTTCGATAGGAAGTGCCCGGGTATGGAGGAAAAAAAAATACATTGTGCCCACATCGTTCTTTACTTAGCAGCGTTATCGCGCTGCCTATGATAAGAAAGCTCTTTTATGACTTCCTGGACAAATTTTTGTGTGGGATCGGTAGCTAATTGTTCATCATGTGTTAGAAACATTTAAAATTTACCTGACTTTTTTGTCGTAATCATCTGAATCTAATACAGCAATAGTATTGCCTTTATCGGCTTTCGTAATAATCCTGGAATGATCTTTATGTAGTGCGCGTAAGACGTCAACAACCCCTTAAGTCTCAAAGAGTGCCTGCGATGAATGCAATTATTAAAATCAGGAGTCAGATGACATAGCCCTCAAACTCATTCAACGCTGTTTCGTTTTGGTTTGAGTGAATGAATGTTTTTTCTTTTATTTCTCAGTTATTCGCCAGTATCCGTCGATGGCGGTTCAATTTTGAATTTCTTTGCAAATCACGGACATTGGTGAATGACTCACTTTTATTCGTGTTAGGTATTTGGTTTTAATTCTTACAATTGTAAGGCTTTTATTTATCTTTCATTCATCTTTTAATTTTTTGGGTTTTTTTCATTGGTTTTTTTTCACATCCACAATGACTTTCCGCGTTTTTTTATGTTGGTTTGTTCTTCGACACTTGTATAGATTATATTTTTTTCGCTTTTTTCGTTTCGCGCTGAAGAAGAGAGGTGTTCGTACCATCCAAAATATTCGCTTTGCTGTGTTTTTTCAGTATTTTCATTTGGCCTTAAAAAACCCCATTTTTGCTCGTTCTTATTTATTTATGTTATGTCAAGCCAATGTGGTTTAAGAAATTATCTTTAATATATCTGTGCTAGATTTTTGCTTGTGAAAGCCGTTGAATTCCATTCTTACCCTTGTAGATACTTGGTTATATCTCGGAAAAGTGTTGCAGGAAGAGACAGTAGAATTCTGAAAGCGCATTTGGACTCGTCATGTTCTGATTACAGAAGGTATATCCTTGTCTTATAATTTAGTTTTTTTTTTTTTTTTGTAGATCACAGATGGCAGAGGATAGCCAAAGTCACGGCATTAGCTAAATATCATTACGATTTGACATTATAAATCTTCTTGCGAACATACTGGTAGTATTTCGTGGTGAAGCGCTGCTGCTTTTCTCTCAAAGCAGATCCTAAAATGTTTCAATTTGACTATATTTTTACAGATAATTTGGAGCTAAGAGAAGAAAACCAGAACTTGTCATTGTGCCCAAGGACAAAGATAGGTCTGTCATTAGACTCATTAGAAGATTTTGGGGATAAACAAATCCACAAATATCAAAATACTCAAGAAGAAAAAGCAGATGATAGAATAGACGCCATAAATGTTACAGAAAGCCTCAAACAGGTAAGAGAAAGATTATTTAAACTATACATTAGAGGTTTTGAGCTGATATTTTTTAAGTTTTAGCTACATTTCCCTGGCTTTTGTAACTTCTTTTAAAATATGGTTTAAATACTTTTTGAAAAATATTATTTACAAGTAATCATTTTCTAATTCTACAAAAAGTAGAGAATTAATCCAGAAAGTTGGAAAATTGACACGCTGGCATTTTCTGGTCTGTAAAACGATCTAGATAGGTATTGTTTTTAGTATCTATAACGCATACAAAATTACACAAGGTGACAAACTACTTTGCAGAAAATAGCAATTGAACAAGCAACTTGATATTTTAGCGTCTGTAAAGGTTAGAAGGAGGAATTGATATTTACAAAATTGCAAAATTTGGCAAGTGACTCTGAACAGCTAAAGAAAAAGACATGGAACAAGGAACAGCAACAATTCACATTAAATTGCAAGCGACAACGTGACTTAAACTAAAGAATAACACAATAATTTTGCTATTGTGGAGTTTAAATATTTCAGAAAATGACGATTGAATATAGAAGGCGTTAGCAGGAGGGAGGAACTGAATTCACGACACAATTTCTTAATTCGACTGAAATTGCTGATTTGCCAACCTATTACTTGAAACTAAAGAATAAAGCGATGATTATCCCAATTTGAGATATTTCAGAGCGCATAGCCACGGGAACACATGATTTTGAATCCGAACAGCTAAAGTAAAAGGTATGGAAAAAAGTACGAGGCAATTATGCACGAAAATGAAGCGAAAGCGAGATCTGCTGTTAGAAGACATTTGACAACCATTATCAAAACGAATTACAAATGAAATATGCTGTCTGAAGAGAAGCAACAGTGAGAATCACAAAGAGTCTCAGAAGAGAACAAATTCCATAAAATGGATGATTCTTTGATGTATTAACAGGAAGGAGGAATTGAATTCATGCCAGACTTTCTTAACACAGTTGTTATTGCTTATTTGACATCTCATGACTTGAAACAAAATAGTGAAGAATATATATATACTCCCTTTAAACGAAGTTCACATTATCTGTAGTTAAAAGACAAGTGACAATGAGAATCAATATATACAAGCGTATCACATGCCGAGTGCTGGGGCCCGGCCTCGCAATTGGCTACATAGTTTATGTCTCCAAACTGGCATACTGAAATTTCTGACCACAAAAAGGATCTAAATAGGACACAACTTAAAGGAAGAATTCGCATTTTTCCCATGGTGGTTGTATCGAACCCATGGTGACACTTTGATCAAACAGTTCGTGGTAACGAACCGTAAGTAAGGAGCAACCCGGCTCAATAATAACCGAAACTCTAAAAATCAGATTTTTATACTGATTTTAAATATACAAGTTTCATCAAGTTTAGTCTTACCGATCAAAAGTTACGCGCCTGGGAAAATTTGCCTCATTTTCGAAAAAAGAGAGAAACAGTACCTAAAAGTCCTAGAACTTTAATGAAAATCGCACCATCAGATTAAGCGTACCAGCGAACCCTACTACAGAAGTTTCAAGCTCCTATCTGCAAAAATGTGGAATTTTGTATTTTTTTGCCAGAAGAAAGGTCACGGATACGTGTTTATTTGTTTTTTTTTGTTGTTTTTTTCCCCAAGGGTGATTGCATCGAACCAGTGGCCATATAATATCGTGGGAGAGCTCATTCGAACGAAAATTAAAAGTTCTAGTGCCCTTTTTAAGTGACCAAAAAAAGGGAGAGCAACTAGGCCCCCTCCCACGCTCATTTTTTCCCAAAGTCATCCGATCAAAATTTTGAGATCGCTATTTTGTTCAGCATGGTCGAAAAATACAATAACTATGTCTTTGAGGCTAACTTAATCCCCCACTGTCCCCGGGGAAGGTCTGCAAGTTATGAACTTTGCCCAATGTTTACATATTGGGCAAAGTTCATAACTTGCAACTTACAAAGTTCATGCACTTGTGCTGAATCCTAACCCATTATGGGGTACCACCTCCATGTTGAAGATGCGGTAATGAGGTGCGTGGCAGGTGGCACCGTTCCCCGTCTAATGATGCATGGCAATGGATTTATGGGCTTTGTTGGGCTAACCACCCGGCAAAGCTTCTTTTACCTGGTTATGATTGACAACAAAAAGCCTCAGACCAAACAGCCATTTCGACGACAACCTGTAGCACGTCCACCGACCACCCAAACGGACCTGTTTACGGTAGCCCACCGCAATGTACGAGGTCTCAGATCTAAGTTTGACCAGTTCCTACATTTAGTGAACTCGGTCAAGCCATCTATCATGTGCATCACTGAGACCAATCTAAACCAAGAAATTCAGAGCAGTGAGGTTGCCATACAGGGATACACGCTCCTCAGGCGGGATCGAGAGCGTACTGACGGCGCTAAATACGGAGGAGGAGGTGTCGCTGTTTATATACAGAGCCATATACCTTATTCATGCCTGAACATACCAGATTCAGCAGGCGAAGAAGCTTTGTGGGTCAGGGTGACCCTCCCAAATAAATCCGTGATTATCGGTACCGTGTATAACCCTCCAACTTACCAGATTACCAGCTACCTTGAAACCTCCCTTGAATATATTCGGGGCAAGTACGCTAAGTCTGCCATTATCCTTCATGGAGACTTCAACGTCCATCATAGCGTGTGGCTTTGCAGCAAAAATACTGATAGGGAAGGGTCGGACTTGTATGATCTATCTCTCTCTTACGGGCTGGAACAACTTGTCGATTTCGACACGTATCACGGCCCAAATGGATCATCTCGTGTTGACCTATTCCTTACAGATCACCCTGACTCCTTTAAGGTAGACGCTCATGCTTTCACCAGTGACCACGTTGCCGTCGTTGCACGTGGAAACCTACGTATTCCGCCTCCAGTAAAGCCTGAACGAACAATCTGGCTATACAAAAGAGGTGATTGGGACGGTTTAAGAAACACTCTTTTTTCTCAGCAGTGGAGATCCTTCCTCTGGAAGGCCCAGAGAAAGCTGCAGATAAGTACCAGCAGGCCATAGTTGACTCTGTCGAAAAGCATATCCCTTCAAAGCGGATCCAGGTGTCCAGTAAGGACAAACCTTGGTTCAACGCCCAGTGTAAGAAGACAATCCGAGCAAAGCAAAAGGCGCACAAGCGATGGCTACTTTCGAAGAGCGAAGAGGACAGAATTGCATTCATAAATGTGCGCAAAGATGCGGTTCGAGAGATTCAGCAGTCCCGGGTTCAGTATAAGGAGAAATTCGCCACCAAGCTTCAACTTGCTTCGGCAAAGAGTTGGTGGAAAATTGTCAAGGAGGCTTTACCGTCGTCCAAGGGGACCGCAATTCTTTCTCTCCAGAGTAACGGGACAGTGGTACAAGATCCACAGGCAAAGGCTGAAGCTCTTGCTAAGGCTTTTGCCGAATTCTCGAATCTATACGATGACGGTAGAGAAGTGCCAAAATTCTGCGACCGAACCGACACTGTCCTGGAACGCGTGAATTTTTCTGCTCCCAAGATCCTTCGCATTCTGCAACATCTGGATGTGACCAAAGTCACGGGTCCTGACAACATACCAAATGTTGTCCTCAAGTCCTGCAGTGCCGAACTAGCTGGACCCTTGTCATTGCTTTTCCGGCTGTACTTTTGCACCGGAACCTTCCCACAAACATGGAAGTCCGCCCACGTTATACCTACTCTAAAGCCAGAAGGCGATCCAACGAGCATGGGCTCCTACAGGCCTATTAGCCTTCTCTCCTGTGTTGGCAAAGTCTACGAGAGCGTTTCCAATAAAACACTTCATCAGTACCTGGAATCAAATGACCTTCTAGGCGATCGCCAATATGGATTCCGCCGGAAACGCTCAACATTAGACTGCCTAGTGGCCCAGTATCAGGAGTGGATAGAACTACTGGCAATAGGAGACGACATCAGGCTACTATCCTTCGACATTGCGAAAGCTTTTGACAGAGTATGGCACCGTGGCCTGCTAAAAAACTATATGTGTATGGTGCTAGTGGATGTCTGTTAAAAGTGATTGAGAGCTTTCTTTCCTATCGTTCACTGCGGGTTGTTCTTGACGGGTTTATTTCCCACGAATATCCAGTGAAAGCAGGGGTACACCAGGGCAGTGTCTTGGGACCTATGCTCTTCCTTATCTACATAAACGACATGGGAGACAACCTTGCAAACCCTCTGCATCACTTTGCCGACGATACCACGACACACTCAGCCTTCCCTAAACACGAAGACCCAACACAAGCCTCCCTTTCCCTACAGATGGATCTTTTGAAAATTGAAAAGCGGTCTGATGCATGGATGATCAACCTCAATGCATCGAAAACAAAGGAGCTTCTAATTACCCGATCAAAGGTGCCACGTGAACACCCCAGTTTCATCTTCAAAAATGAAGCTATAAAGAGAGTCGACGAGCTTCGTCTACTGGGGATTCATTTCTCCGCCGATCTCTCTTGGAACAACCACCTTGATCGGGTGAGAACCTCCTGCGCAAGAAAGCTGGGAGTTACTCTTCGCTGCAAAAACCTTCTTCCATCAAGCTCGATCATCCAGAATAGGGCAAATAGGGCGGGCTGCGCCTCTACACAAGAATTGCTCCAGCCTCTAAATGAAAGGTTTGATGTAGCGTCGATGGCTGTTTTCTACAAGTACATGAATTCGCCTCCCTCAGACGAGCTCTCTCGAATTGTGCCCCCCTTTGTCCAGCCGACAAGGCAGACACGAAGGCACACAGCTCGGTCCAATTATCTAAAGGAGGATACGCCGAAAACCAAGTACTTAAGGAACAGCTTCATCCGGCGTTGCACTTCTATCTGGAACGATCTTCCTGGGGATATTATCCCTGCAAATCCCTCTGTTGACACCTTCAAAAGAAGGTTCAATAGACATTTAAAACCTCGAGGCCATTGAAACAGGTAAATGAATAGCGGCATATCAGATACTTTGAAGAACCTAGCACCGTGAATATTGGAATAAAAAAAAAAAAAAAAAAAAAGTATTGGTTATTGGGAAGTATACAGAAGTTTTCAGGGGAATTTTTTTGGTAGTGAGGGGGCGGGGGTGGGTCGGGTGTTACGTGGGAGGATCTTTCCATGGGGGAAGGGATATTGCTATGAAGGGAGTTCCGGTTTTCCCAGCATTATTTAAAAAAAACGATCAGAAATTAAATAATAAAAAAAAACAATTTTTCAACTGAAAGTAAGGAGCAACATAAAAATTTAAAACGAACAGAAATTTATACGTGTATAATTGGGTTCGCCCCCTTCTCATTATTTTGCTCTTTACGCTGAAGTTTTTTTTGTACTTTCATCAGAGCTATTTATCGTAATTAACGGCCTTGGTGATTAAGAGCTCATTCTTAAAGAATTGGAACAAAATTTGAACTTAGCGCAAAGAGCAAAGTATTGACCAGGGAGTGAACCCCCTAATATACGTAATAAAAATATACGAATATAGAAGTGCGTTATGTAAGTTAATTCGTACGTTACGTCAGAACAAAATTTCGAGAAAGCCATTTAGCCAAAAAAAATTAAAATCAATATGCATTTTTTTAATTACTCATGTAAGGTGAGCCAAAATAAAAGCTGCAATAACTAAAAAACGTTCAGAAATTAATTAAAAAAACAAACAATTTTTTTTAACTGAAATTAAGGACCGACGTTAAAACTTAAAACAAACAGAAATTATTCCGTATATGAAAGGGGCTGCCCCCTTCTCAACCCCTCCTCTTTACGCTAAAGTTTAAGTCTGTCTCACAACTTTGTTTTTTAAAACAATAAAAAACTTTAGCGTAAGGAGTGAGGGGCTGAGGAGGGGCAGCCCCTTTCATACACGGAATAATTTCTGTTCGTTTTAAGTTTTAACGTCGCTCCTTAATTTCAGTTAAAAAAAACTTGTATTTTTTTATTTAATGTCAAGAAGAGGCTCACATTGTCTGTGAGATTGTCTGTGACAGCTTAAAACGATTTTCTGTGACATGAGGTCTATGACAATGAGGATCAACACAGATAAGCCTGACACTAGCTTTAAAAAATCTGTACTTTGAAGACAATGGAATAGCGGAAGTTTATTTTCTCTAATATCCGAAAGCTTACTACTTATCATGGCAACTTCACTGAATAAATCATACATCCCGAATTTCGACATAATCTTCCCACTACCGTACAAGGGAGGGAGAAAAAGAAGAAGTTTACAATTCCCAAATTACTGAATACGCAAAGAAGATGCATCATTCTTATGCCCGGAGGTATAACAATATTATTCCCAGAGGATAAAACCCGGAGAAATATAGAACCGAGTGATCACAAATAGCAGAAAATAATTTGCATAAGACCTTACGATCATATTTTCTTCTATTAAGAATAATTCTCAAACAACCAAACTGAATTTTAATCTTTGAGTTGGAAATCAGCCAAGAACAAAAAGATTGTAAATTATTCGTAATTAGCAATATCAGAGTGAGATAAAGGGTTTAATTAAGAAGGTATCAAAATCATGTCCGAATCCATTTTACGAATGGTTGATTCACTTCTGTTTGATTTTTAATATTCTTTTTTCTTCCATGAGGAAGAACAGCTACCATGAGGTAGCTCTTTTGATTTGTTCGTCTTTGTTGCTACTCGCACTTTAATCTTTACTTTATAACTTTTTTTTATTTATATTCTTTAGTTTATTCTTTCTTCGTTCTTTATATTCATTACTGTACTTTATTGTTTTTGTTCCGTTCAGCTTTAGTTTTTATTCTTGAATACTGCCAAAAGTTAATTTTTTATTATATATATATATATATACGTTTTTTTACATATGTTTTTGTACATATGGTTATGTAAATATGTTTTTCAAACAATTCGTGGTTACGAACTGTAAGTAAGGAGCGACCCGGCTCAATAGTAACCGAGACTCTAAAAAACGGGTTTTTGATACCAATAGATACATCAAAAGAATCAAATTTTAATGCTGATTTCAAATATATAACTTTCATCAAGTTTAGTCCTATCCATTAAAAGTTACGCGCCTTTGGAAATTTGGCTATTTTCGAAAAAAAGGGGGAAAGACCCCCTAAAAGTTATAGAACCTTAACGAAAGTCACACCATCATATTCAGCGTATCAGAGAACCTTACTGTAGAGGTTTCAAGCTCCTATCTACAAAAATGTGGAATTTCGCATTTTTTGCCAGAAGAAAGATCACGGATGCGTGTTTATTTGTTTTTTTTTGTTTTATTTTTTTTTTTTCCCAGGGGTGATCGTATCGACCTAGTGGTCCTATAATGTCGTGGGAGGACTCATTGGAACGGAAATTAAAAGTTCTAGAGCCCTTTTTAAGTGAACACAAAAATAGAGGGCAACTAGGCCCCCTCCCACGCTCATTTTTTCCCAAAGTCACCTGATCAAAATTTTGAGATAGCCATTTTGTTCAGCATGGTTGAAAATTTGATAACTATGTCCTTTAGGATGACTTAATCCCCTGAAGTCGCCGGGGGGGTGGGCTGAAAGTTATGAACTTTACCCAATGTTAACATATAGTATTGGTTATTGGGAAGTATACAGACGTTTTCAGGGGGGATTTTTTCTGGTATTATGGGGTGGGTTGGTCGGGGGTTATGTGGGAGGATCTTTCCATGAAGGAAGATTTCATGGGAGAAGGGACATTGCTATGAAGGGGGTGCCAGATTTCCCAGCATTATTTAAAAAAAGATCAGAAATTAAATATAAAAAAACAAGTTTTCCAACTGAAAATAAGGAGCAACATCAAAACTTAAAACAAACAGAAAATTTTACGTGTATGATTGGGTTCACCCCCTAGTCAATACTTCGCTCTTTAAGCCAAAGATTTTTAGTACTTTTATAAGAGCAATTTATTCTAAATAACGGCCTTTGTGATTAAGGGGTCATTTTTAAAGAATTGGAACAAAATTCGAACTTTAGCTTAAAGAGCGTAGGTATTGACTAGGGGGCGAGCCCCCTAACCTACGTTTTAAAAATATATGAATATAGAAGTTCGTTACGTAAGTTAATTCTTAAGTTACGTATATTTATTACTAATAAAAACGTTCGTAAGAAAATTCAACAACTTTCGAGAAAGCCATTAAATCAGAATAAAAGTAAAATTTATATACGAATTTTGTTTTAATTATTCATGTACGGTGAGCCAAAATCAAATCCTGTATTAATTCAAAAACGTTCAAAAATTAAAAAAAAAAACAAGTTTTTTTAACTGAAAGTAAGGAACGACGCTAAAACTTAAAACGAACAGAAATTATTCCGTATATGAAAGGGGCTGTCCCTTCCTCAACGCCTTGCTCTTTACGCTAAAGTTTGACTTTCTCACAACTCTATTTTTTTAGACAATAAAAAAAATTTAGCGTAAAGAGCGAGGTGTTGAGGAGGGGACAGCCCCTTTCATATACGGAATAATTTCTGTCCGTTTTAAGTTTTAACGTCGTTCCTTACTTTCAGTTTAAAAAAACTTGTTTTTTTTTATTTAATTTAAGCACTAAGACGGCCTAATGGTGTTTTATTCCAGAATAGCTGTTTTGTTTTCGTTATTCATTGGGTGAAATTTATCCCCGTTGCTGTTTTCATTTTATATGTTCTTAATATTATTATATTTTTTTTTTGGGGGGGGGGTCTTCAATTTCCCTGGCACTATGCACTGCATTTTTGTTATTCACTTGTTAGAAATTAGCCAATTAGATATTGTTTTTTTCTTCTCTCTGTAAAAAACAAAGAGAAAAAGAAAACTCAAGAAGAAGAAAATAAACGGGACTATGGGCAGTAGAAGACCAAGACAAACTAAAGCGACATGGATATTTCACCCATAGTAAACAAGACTTCTTCAACGCTAAAAACAAAGGAAAATCCAAACTAACCTAAAACCAAACAAAATCTAAAACCAAGAAATGAAAAAACAAACAATATACAATTGTTGCTACTAAAGTTAAATAGAGTTGTTTCAATGAAACCACTGAACCGACTGTGGCTTCAGTGTTTTTTTTAGCCTCTCTATTTAGCCTCTGTGGTGCTCAATCCCAGTAACAACAATTGTATATTTTTGTTTCTATTTCTTGGTTTTAGATTTTGTTTGGTTTAGGTTAGTTTGGATTTTTCTTTGTTTATAGCGTTGAAGACGCCTTGCTTTATGTAGGCGAAACATCCGCGTCATCAAAGTTTGTCTTTTTTCTTTTACTGACCGTCGTCCCGTTTGTTTTCTTCTTCTTGAGATTTCGTTTTCTCTTGGTTTTTGTCATGGCTTGCTTGGCTTTAGATCTTTCTTCTCTCCATTTTTCTTTCTTCGTTTATTCATACACCAGAGTAAGAATACTTCCTTCCCCCTTCTTTACGCAGTTATGACAACGAAATCGATTAAACTGTTTGAATGTTTGTAATCCGCTGCGGAAAAAAGGCTGATATTTGATTCTTGCTGTACTGAAATTCTGCTGAATGCTTTCTAAATACCTACATTAGCATAAATAGTGAAGCAATCCATAATGAAAAAAAAATATAAAAAAAGCACCATATCAAAAGAATTGCTAGCAAAATCACAGGCAAAATAAAGAGCGAAAAGAAGAATCTAAACGCAGCGAAAAAGAACTGATTACACAAAAGGAAAATGTCTAAGCGAAACCATGGACTGAAACCAAAAATAAGAAAGAAAAATCAATACACGCTGAATTTTGCAACATAATATAGTCCCTTAATATCCTAATAATTTACCAAGTTTTATTTTTGCACCCTCTCAAGAGGCTCCCATTTCACTTTAATATTTCCTTATGAAACCCATCCACCCAATTCAGGGATGACCTGCTTTTTGCTTGCCCCTAGATGGTTGGCCTTCAAAGACAATCTTTGGCAATCGGTCATTCTTCATACGTAGAACGTGTCCTAGCCATCTCAACCTTTTTCTTATTATTAGATATAAAAAACAGGGTCTTTTCAACATGAAAGTAAGGACCAACATTAAAACTTAAAACCAACAGAAATTAATAACTATATGAAGGGGGTTCTTCTCTCCTGAATACCTCGCTCTTTATGCTAAAGTTTGATTTTTTTTTGTCACAATTCTTTAAGAACGACCCCTTAAACACAAGGGCCATTTAATTAGAATAATAAGCTTTTTCAAAAGTTCTAAATATGACTTCCCTATTAGCTTCCTTATTGCACAAATTTCTGATCTGTGCTGTTCTGAAGCATACCTTTGGGGAAAAGTATCATAGGCAGCGCAACAGCCTAAGTGATAATATAGCCTTTTTAGTTGCCGTAAGTGATTGGAAGGCAACAAACACCCCTCTCACACCCACCATTTCTCCAAACACATCCAATAAAAGTTTTGAGATAGCCGTTTTGTTCAACGTAGTTGAAAGGTCTGGAAATTATGTCTTTAAGGATGACACTCCACCCACAGCCCTCAGGGCAAGGATTGTAAGTTATACCCTGGGGGCATATAAGGTTTTTATAGAAAGCATTGTCGTAGATACTTCAAAAAGGACTCATTCGATTGAAGATTGAAAGGGCTAGTGCCCTTTTTTAATAGTCGAAAGTGATTGGAGCGCAACTAACCCCCCTCTCACGCCCAACATTTCTCCAAACACATCCAATAAAAATTTTGAGATAGCCGTTTTGTTCAACGTAGTTAAAAGTTCTGAAAATTAGGTCTTTGAGGATGACAGTCCCCCACAGCCCTCTGGGCAAGGGTTGTAATTTATACCCTGGGGGCATATAAGGTTTTTATAGAAAGCGTTGTCGTAAAAACTTGAAAAAGGACTCATTCGATTGGAAATTGGAAGGGTTGAAATTAGGTTTTTGAGGATGACAACCCCCCCCCCCCCCCCCACAGCCCTCAGCGCAAGGATTTTAAGTTATATCCTGGGGGCATATAAGGTTTTTATAGAAAGCTTTGTCGTAGAAACTTCAAAAAGGACTCATTCAAACGGAAATTGAAAGGCCTAGTGCTCTTTTAATAGTCGAAAGTGATTGGAGGGCAACTAACCCCCCTCTAACGCCCACAATTTCCCCAAATACATCCAATCAAAATTTTGAGATAGCTATTTTGTTCAAAGTAGTTGAAAGTTCTGGAAATCAGATCTTTGAGAATGACCCCGCCACAGCCCTCAGGGTGAGGGTTGTAAGTTATGCCCCGGGGGAATATAATGTTTTTATAGAAAGCTTTGTCGTAGAAACTTCAAAACGGCTCTTTCGACTAGAAATTTAAAGGGCTAATGCCCTTTTTAATTAGATCTGGAAATTAGATATTTGAGGATGACAAACCCCCCACATCCGTCAGGGCAAGGGTTGTAAAATACCCCGGGGGCATATAAGGTTTTCATAAAAAGTGTTGTCGTAGAAACTTAAAAAAGGCTCATTCGATTGAAAATTGAAAGGGCTAGTTCCCTTTTTAATAGTCAAAAGTGAATGGAGGCCAACTGACACCCCTCTGAATCCCACCATTTCCCCAAACACATCGAATCCAAATTTTGAGATAGCCATTTTGTTCAAAGTAGTTTAAAGTTCTTGAAATTAGGTATTTGAGGATGTCAAACCCCCCCCCCCTCTCCGACAGCCCTCAGGGCAAGGGTTGTAAGTTTAACTCTGGGGGCATATAAGGTTTTTTTTTTATAGAAAATGTTGTCAGAAACTTCAAAAAGTGCTCATTCAGTTGGAAATTGAAAGGGCTAGTGCCCTTTTTAATAGTAGAAATGATTTGAGGGCAACCAACCCCTCTCATGCCCACCATTTGCCCAAACCTATCCAATCAAAATTTTGAGATAGCCTTTTTGTTTAAAGTAGCTGAGAGGTCCATAAATTATACATTTGAGGATGACACTCCCCCACAGCCCCCAGGGCAAGGGTTGTAAGTTATGCCCTGTGGGTATATAAGGTTTTTATAGAAAGTGTTGACGTAGAAAATTCAAAAAGGGCTCATTCGATTGGAAATTGAAAGGGCTAGTGCCCTTTTTAATAGTCAAAATTGATTGGAGGGAAACTAACCCCCCTCTCACGCCCACAATATACCCAAACAGATCAAATCAAAATTTTGAGATAAACATTCTGTTCAACGTAGTTGATAGTTCCGGAAATTTTTTCTTTAAGGATGACAAACCCCCCAGAGCCCTCAGGGCAAGGGTTGTAAGTTTTACCCTGGGGGCATATAAGGTTTTCATAGAAAGTGTTGTCGTAGTAACTTAAAAAAAAAAAAAAAAACTCACTCGTATTGAAATTGAAAGGGCTGAAATTATGTCTTTAAGGATGACAAACCCCCAACAGCCCTGAAGGCAAGAGTTTTAAGTTATACCCTGGGGGCATATAAGGTTTGTATAGAAAGTGTTGTCGCAGAAACTTCAAAAAGGGCTCATTAAATTGGAAATTGAAAGGGCTAGTGCCATTTTTAATAGTAGAAGTGGTTTGACGGCAACCAACCCCCCTCGCACGCCCACCATTTCCCCAAACACATCCAATCAAAATTTTGAGATAGACGTTTTGTTTAAAGTAATTTAAAGGTCCACAAATTATGTATTTTAGGATGACACTCCCCCCACATCCCAAAAGGACAAGGGTTCTAAGTTCAAAAAGGAAAAGCGTTGTAAGTTTAAACTTCAAAAATGGCTCATTCGATTGGAAAATATAAGCAAATATTTCGATAAGGACCTCCGCCAAGTCGTCCTCAGTGCTAAAAAAAAAAAAAAAAAAAAAAAAAAAAAAAAAATTAACCTTTAGACATCTAACCTTTAACCTTTAGGTTAGATTTTCGTTTTTTTTTCTCTCTTTGTCTTCTTTTTTGTTTAGCACTGAGGACGACTTGGCGGAGGTCCTTGTCGAAATATTTGCTTATATTTTGTCATCTTCATGTTTCGCCACTGGCTGACAAAATCCTCGTTTTTCACCCTTTTTTGATTTTATTTTTCATTTTGTTAGTTTCTCTCCTCTCTGAGTTTCATTTGAAATGCATCTAAGAGAATTTTTGAGATAGCCATTCTATTCAAATAGTGTAGATATCACATAGCAAGGCTTTTGGGGTTGAAACAAACCCAACAGATTAGGGACAAGGGTTGTCAGTTATGTCCAGGGGATATTTAAGGTTTTTATGGAAGGGATGATTGTTTAACTTCAGAAAAGGCTCATTTGGTTGAAAATTGGAATTTCTAGTTCCTGTTTAAGCGTCAAAAGTGATGGAGTGCATGTATCCCCCCCCCCCGTACAACCCCTCCGTTCACCAAACGCATCTGATTGAAAATATGGGGTAGCGATTTTTTTTCAAAATAGTCCAAATTACATATAATAATGTCTCTAGGGATGACACAGCCCCCCAGCGCCCTGGAGATAGAGTTGTAAGTTATTTTATGAGGGCATATAAGGTTTTTAATAGAATGGGTGGTTTTATAAATATCATATTGGGCTTATTTGATTTAAAATTGGAAGTTATATTGCCCTTTTGAGGAGTGATTTGAGAGCAAACACCCCCCCCCCCTCCACGCTCATCATTTTCCTTAACACCTCCAATCAAAATTTGGAGATAACAATTTTATTCATCGTAGTTGAAGGTTTTGGAAATTATGTCTCTGAGGAAGACACCCCCCCCCCCCTCCTACAGCTTTTATGGAAAGGGTTTTAAGTTATGCCCTTGGAGCATGTAAGGTTCTTGTAAATCAGAGTGCAGCTCTCTGATTAAAATTGTACGATGGTAATTTTGTTTAAAATAGTCCAAAGAACATATAACAATGCTGCCAGGGTTGACGCAACCCCTCAGAACCCTGGGGCAAGGGCTTTAAATTATGCCCCGGGGGCATATACGGTTTTTATGGAACGGGTGGTCGTATATAATTCAGATGGGTCTCATTTGGTTTAAAATTGGAAGTTATGGTGCCTTTTTTAAGAGTCAAAGGGATTTGAGAGAAAACTTCACCCCACGCCCATCAATTCCCATAACAAGTATCCCAACAAAGTTTTAAGACATAAGTTTTTTCAGCATGTTAAAGGTTCTGTAATTATGCGTAGCAATAGTTGTATTAGCAGTAGTAAAATTAGTGGCAGTGTGCAAATAGCACCTGTTTTCAACATCCCCTTCAACACACGATGAAATTTTTAACTTAATACCATCAACTGGTCCTGAAGCACTGCTGATACGTCCTCTTGACAACCTGTATGGGCATAGTGTGTTTCGATTTATTTCAATACAGCTACAATATTACCCAAAATTTTCGTCTTAATACCCTTAGGTTTATTAGTTGTAGTAGTAGCACCAGTAAATATAGTAGTAGCAGTAGGAGTACAGTTAATAGTAGTAGTCTTAGCTTTAGTAGCAGTAGTAGTAGTAGCAATAATAGTAATAGTAGTTGTAGGAGTAGAAGCATTTGTATTATGATGCAAATATTGTGGTTGGTTCAACATCCCCAACGACAAGCGTTGTAAGTTTTAATTTCACACACGAAACTGTTCCTAAGATATTGCTGATAGGCCCTTTTGACAACATGCATACGGATGGCAGGTTGTCATCCGTATAACAGAAATACTCTCTGAAAATTTAACCCTCATACCTTCATAGGTTGTGGATTTTGAGCTAGCCAGAAGACACTGTGTGTATTCAGTTAATGCTGCTTCTAGGGTTACTGTAACTAACGACACCAATGGTATTAAGATGAAACTTGTAGGGAACGTTTAGGAGGAGTTTCAATTAAACGAAAAACCTATATGCATGCAGGTATTAAAAGGGCATATAAGCACTATAGGGCACATAAGGACACAGGGAGCAATGCTGTATCATAGCTAGTAGTATCATTGATATTTTAAAGGAGCTAATTTGATTGAAAATTAAAAGTTCTATTGCCCTCTTAAAGGTCAAAAGCGATTGGAGGGCAATCAGCCCTCCTCTTTAGCTCATAACTTTCCAGATACTTCGAATCAAAATTTTAAGACAGCCATTTTGTTTTGCATAGCTGAATGATCTAGTAACTATATCTTAAAGATTATTGGGTATGTCAACCCCCCCCCTCCCAGTTATGTAATTTGCCCATTATGCTTAAAAACTAAATTTTACTTTAAAATTAAATCATAACACACTGTTGGTATGCTGGTTGGCAATAAGACACCTCAGCAATATACCAGAAACAACTGAGGGTATCAAATTCAAATTTTCGGAGCTGTTACTACTTCTGCTCTTAAAATTTTACTAAATCAAAAGAGTGTAAGTGTATCCAGGCTGTGAAAGATTATAAATATAATTTTTTGGGAATGGTATTACTTTTATTTATCAGGTCAACTAGAGGATGTATATGATCTCCAGCATATAAATAACAGGCCAAACTATAAATTCTTAAAGGAAAACCGGGAAGATTCAAACTATTGTTTTATTTTACCCTGAAAAAGACTATGCTAATATAAAACGAACAGAAATTAATTAAAAAAAAACCTTTTAACTTTTTTTCTGTTCGTCTTAAGTTCTAATGTTGCTCCTTACTTTGAGTTGAAAAAATTTGTTTTTTTATTTAATAAATAACAAAGTCAAACTCAAAACAAGCAGAAATTAATAGTAGCAGGGTTCAAAACCCCTATGCTTTTTAAAACCCAGAGTATAATTTGTACTTTACTGAAAAAATCTTTAAATGTTTTCACTTTTATAACTTTAAGAAATCAAAAATTAATTAAAATTTTAAGGAATAAATATCAGCATGTGTATATTAAGCTGACAATGCACATTTTTTCAGTAAAATCATTTGATTTTTTTCAGTAAAGTACAAATTATATTTTGGCTTTTAGAAAGCCTGGGGATTTTGAACCCTACTACTATTAATTTCTGCTCATTTTGAGCTTGACTCTGTTATTTATTTTAATTTCTGTTCGTTTTGTGTTTCATATATTTATTGATGCCGATATGTGGTAGTTGTGTGCTTGGTTGATTATTTGATTCTATTTTTGTTCATTTTTGGTTTAATGTAGTTCTTTACTTTTTTTTGTGAAAAAAGTTTTTTTTAATTAATCTAAAGTAAAGAACCAAACCCTTCTAATGATCTGTATAAAAAGTTACCACGCCTTATTGGCGAACAGGGAAAACGTCCTGATTTATCCGAGAAAGTACTATAGCCATAAAGCATTTAAAAGAGAAAAATATTCTCTAAAATCTCTCTAAAATGTTCTCTAAAAGCATATAAAAGAGAACAATAATTCCCACCTACCTAAAGGACACAAGGCCGATAATTTTCTCTCCTCAGACTGCTTGATTCAAGGATAACAATTAGGAGACCGTGAAAATAAAGAGAAAAACGAAAAAAACTATTCAATGCTTCCGTGTTGAAAAGGTCGCTTTAACTTCTTTGATTTAGGTATTTGATATAATTTTGCAAGGAAATCACATACACCTTTAAGCGCATGTCAGAAAAAGAAGCGTAGTCTTATGTAACTCGGAGAAAGATAATGTGTATCCGATAAAAACAGCAGCAACATGTATCAAAATTTTAAGCTAGAAAAAAAAACAACCAAGAACCTGATTGGTTCTTCCAATTTGAATTTCAAGCCATTAAAAAGAAGGGATCATTTTTTTTATTAATTTTATAAGTAAACTCTGCTTCTCTTGGGTGGAAAGATTAGAGCGTTCCCTGGAATAAATTGTCATGTATATTTTTTCCTAGAGCTACTTTATGGAATGGGTGGCTATAGGGAGGGCTCGTTCGACTGGAAATAGAAATTACTAGTGCCATTTCTAGAAGTAAAAAGCGATTGAACGGCAACAAGCCCCCTTCCTTGCACTGTTTTCTACCCGCCTCCCCCCTCCGTAACCACCGACAACGTTTGTAAAAAAATTTTAGATAGTAATTTAATTCAAAATAGTCTAAAGGGTACATAAATGAGCCTTCAGGGATGACATGGCCCCTACAGGCCCTGGGCAAGAGCCGCAAGTAATGCAAGGGGGGAATTACTTAAAAATATACTTTATAATGAAAACAGGGGGACTTGTGCAATGTCTCAGGAAAGGGTAAGGCTATTAAGTTGAAACTTTCAGGGAAGATTGAAGGGATGTTGAGCTAAATCAAATGCCATTGCCCGAATCTAGGTTATTCAAAGGGCGAATCTGCAATATGTTATGAATGGCTGTTAAATTGAAACTTTCAGGAAATGTTGAGGGGGTACTGCACTGCATCGAAAGACACTATATACATCCAGGCATCATAACAGCCTAGCTGGAAAATGTGAGACACGCTAAATGTGTTAAGCTAAAAGCTTTATATAATGTTGAGGGGAATGTTGAACTTAACTAAAAGAATTTTTGTGAATTCAGTTTGTCAAATCGACGCCACCTGCAACATCCCATGAATGGTAAATTGTTTTAAGTTGGAAATTTAAATGAATTTTGAGGGGGATATTGAACAAAAATCAAAAGACACTATGAATACCTGGGTTGTCAAAAGTGTGTATCTGCAATATTTCAGAAGTTGCTAAGGGTATTAAGTTGAAATGATGTTGAATTAAATCAAAAGATACTATCTACATCCAGGTTGGGACAAATACGTACTTGTAATACCTCAAATACGGATAAGGTTAGTCGGCTATAAACTTTAAAGGATTGATCAGGGGGACGTTTAGTCAAATCAAAAGAAACCATGTGCATCCAGGTTGTCAAAACTGCGTATTTGCAATATATCAGGAACGGCTAAAGATATCCAGTTGAAACTTCCGAAGAATGTTCAGGAAGTGTTGCAATAAATCGAAAAACACTGTATGCATCCAAGCGTCAAAACGGCGTATCTGTAATATCCCATAAACGGCTAAGGTGATTAGGTTAAAAGTCCCATGTAATGTCAATGTGGATGTTAAACTAATTCAAGAGAATATATGTTAATCTAGGTTAAAAAAGGGCGTATCTGCAATTTCTCAAGAACTGTAAACGGTCTGAAGTTGGAACTTCCGAACACTGTTGAGGGGATTTTGAACTAAATCAAGAGACACCATGTCTATCCAGGTTGTCGAAAGGGCGTATCTGTAGTATTTTAGGAACAGCAAAGGGTATTAAGCTGAAACTTTCAGGGAACATTGAGATGATATTGCACTAAGTCAAATGACACTATCTGTATCCAGGTAGTGACAAGGGCCGATTTGCAATATCTCAAATATGGCTAAGGGTATTCAGTTTTAAACTTTC
This sequence comes from Artemia sinica, assembly GCA_027921565.1. Lineage (NCBI taxonomy): Eukaryota > Metazoa > Arthropoda > Branchiopoda > Anostraca > Artemiidae > Artemia > Artemia sinica. The sequence continues at coordinate 73,307,760 of CM051257.1, read as the reverse complement.
AAGGAGTGACCAGGGGATGTTGAACCAAATCAAAAGACACTGTGTACATCCAGGTTGTCGAAATGGGGTATCTACAATAATTCAGGAGCGGCTAAGGGTATTAAGTTGATACTTTCAGGGAATATTGAGGGGATGCTGAACTAAACAAAAAGGTACTTGAGGAGGATATCGAGGAGATGTTGTAATAAACATAAAGACACTATGTGCTACGAGCCTGAGAAAATTGGCCTCTGATTCAGCATATCAGAGAACCCTACTGTAGAAGTTTCAACCTCCTATACGGAAAAATGTATAATTTTGCTTTTTTTTTTTACAGAAGAAAGATCACGGATGCGTGTTTATTTGGTGTTTTTTCCCCAGGGTGATGATATCGAAATAGTAGTCCAAGAAAATCAGGAAAGGGCGTATTCGAACGGAAATTAAAAGTTCTAGTGCCCTTTTTGAGTGACCAAAAAGATTGGAGGGCAACTAGCCCCCTCCCACGCCCATTTTCCCCGATGTTATCCGATCAAAATTTTGAGATAGTCATTTTGATCAGCATAGTTGAAAGATCCAATAACTATGTCTTTGGGGATAACATGACCCCCCGGGATTTTTTGGGAAAGGCCTGTAAGTTATTGATTTTGTCCATTGTTTACACATAGTATTTGTTATTGGGAAGTATACAGACATTTTTAGGCATATGGGGTATTTTGTGCTTTGGGTGAGTTTCCATAGGAAGAATTATCAGTGGGGAGGGGAATTTCCGGGGGATAAACTTTCAGAGGGAAATTTTACACTGGATGGATTTGACAGAATTTCTATGCGAAATTCTTGTTATTTGTCTTACTTCCTCTTTTTCCTACTAAGTTATGCATGCGGCGATGTTCCTGGAGAATTATCCGGGGGCTATATTCAGCTTGTTTGAATTTCTGGGAAAAAATTTCCATTGAAGCTAGGATTTCCGTGATCGTAAAAACGATTAGAACGTAAAGTCTGTTTCAAACGAAAGTATGCTATGGAGAATTTTTCAGGCTGTATCTTCTGCAAGAAATTTTGTGGAGGGGGATTTTCAGCGAGGATGAAATTATCTGGAGGAAATTTTAAGTAGGAGGAAAATTTCAGTGAGGAGTTTCCCGTGAGGGAGGGGGGGGGGAATTTTAAGAACGGTGAGCCAGATTTACTGGCATTATTTGAAAAATGATGAGATATTAAACTAAAAAACAAGTATTTTAAACTGAGTAACTTTATATTCAAAACGAACAAAAATTATTCTGTATATAAAAGGGTTGTCCCCTTCTCAATACCGTGCTCTTTACGCTAAAGTTTGACTATTTGTCCCAATTTTTTAAGAACGGCTCCTGAAACACAAGGACCATTTAATTAGAATAGGAAGCCTTTTTTAAAAGTGCTAGAAGTTTTAGCGTAAAGAGTAAGGTATTTGAGGAGGAGGTAACCCCTTCATATACGGAATAATATCTGTTCGTTTGAGTTTTAGTCTTGCTTTTACTTTCAGTTAAAAAACTTGTTTTTTTTAAAGTTTAATCTTGCTTTATGTCTGGGTTTATAAACCTAATTTTAACTATTATACGGGCCTGCTGATTCTAAAATACTGATATTTTCATATTTTGACATGGGAGTGAGAACCATTTTTTATTCCACCAAAAAGCTAAGAGATATACATATTTGGGCATTATTTTTTATGATCTCTAATCTTTTTGCAATGCGTTCAAAAATGGCTCAAAACCCAGGATGTTTACACAATAAAGTAAATTATAAACAAAATTACTCTAATAAACAAAAATTGACTTTATTTGTTAAAACTGCTTATGAATCGTTAACGGAAGCCTATTTAAGAAATGAATCAGATTTACCATTAAACACTCCCCAAGTACTTTCCATGCTCTATACCCCATCCTTCTTAAATCTCTCGAAGAAATATAAAACAAAATAAAAAGAATTTTTGGTACTTTTACTTCATCCCCCATCATGGCTGCAAACCTTATTTCTGTCTCTTAGTATATAAAATGTTAATAATATAATAGATTTGTATTTATTTATTTATTGAAAACCCCGTCAAATAATACGACAAGACGGAGCACTTAAAAGAAAAAAGAAAAAAAAAGAAGACACAGACTATAACAAACTGAACCAACAAAGAAAACGAATCACTAATTCACTGAATGAGCAGATGGGACCATTCGTGTAGATTTCGGCGTATTTTTCTATTATGCTTCGCTATTCGTCTAGCGACGGCGACGTCATGGTCTGCGACTTCCCAAGGCCAGAACAAAATTTGCACTGTACTGAAAAAATATAAATGTTTTTACTTTTATAACTTTAATAAATCAAATAATTTTAACAATTTGATTACTAAATATCAGTATATGTATATTAAACTGACAATGCACATTCATTTGTATTTTTTTAGTAAAGTGCAAATTTTGTTCTGGCCTTGGGAAGGCATAAGGTTTTGCGCCCAACTTATGTTAATTTCTGCTCGTTTTGAGTTTGACTCGGTTATTTAGTGTAATTTCTCTTCGTTTTGGGTTTCTTTTATTTATCGATGCTGATTTGTGGTAGTTTCACGCTTGTTAGATTATTTGATTTTATTTTTGATGATTTTTTGTTTAATGGAGTTCTTTACTTTTCTTTGAAAAACTTATTTAGTGGAAAAAGTCTTTTTAATTAATTTCTGTTCGTTTTTTATTGACATAGTCTTGTCAGGGAAAAAGACAATAACACTTTAAATCTTTTCTTTTTTTAAGACTTTATAGTTTGGCCTGCTATTTGTATGCTGGTGCAAAATTTTCAGAATTTTTAACAAAATACACCCTTCTAAAAATCTGGACACAAATAGTACTGTTTAATTTAGTTTCATACCTCCTCTAGTTGACCTGAAATGGAAAACTTGATACCATTAGCAAAAAAATCTGTTTACTTTCTTTGATAGCTTGGATACACTAAGGCTATTTTGATTTGGTTAAATTTTAAGAGCAGCAGTAGCCTCAAACGTTTGAACATAATACCCTCAGTCGTTCTTGGGCTACTGCTGAGATGCCTTATTGGGAATTAGAATTATCACAGTGCATTTTGATTTAATCTTAAGGCAACATTTAGTTTTTAAACATAATGGGTAAATGGGAGGGTGGGCGTGGGAGGGTGGGAGTGGAAGAGGAACTTGTTGCCCTACAATCGCTTTCGACTATTAAAAAGGACATCAGCCCTTTCTATTTTCAATCGAATGAGCCTCTTTTGAAGTTCCCACGACAACTCCTTCGATACGAAGTGCCCTGGTATAAACAACAACAACAACGAAAAATATCACTAATCACTTTCGACTTTTAAAAAGGGCACTAGCCCTTTGAATTTCAAATCGAATGAGCCCTTTTTTGAAGTTTCTACGACACCACCTTCTATAAAAACCTTATATGCCCCTAGGGCATAACTTAAAACCCTTACCCTGAGGGCTGTGGCGGAGTATCCTCCTCAAAAACATATTTTCTATCTGTAAATCAACTACGCTGAACAAAATGGCTATCCCACAATTTTTATTGGATGTGTTTGGGGGAATGACGGGCGTGGGGGGGGGGCTAGTTGCCCTCCAATCACTTTTGACTATCAAAAAGCACACTAGCAATTTAATTTCCAATCGAATGAGCCCTTTTTTGAAGTTTCTACGACACCACCTTCTATAAAAACCTTTATGCCCCCAGGGCATAACTTAAAACCCTTGCCCTGAGGGTTGTCGAGGAGTGTCCTCCTCAAAAACGTATTTTCTATCTGGAAATCAGCTACGCTGAACAAAATGGCAATCGCAAAATTTTGATTGAATTTGTTTGGGGGAATGATGGGCGTGGGGGGGCTAGTTGCCCTCCAATCACTTTCGACTATTAAAAAGCGCACTAGCCCTTTGAATTTAAAATCGAATTAGCCTTTTTTGAAGTTTCTATGACAACGCCTTCTATAAAAACCTTATATGACCCCAGGGCATAACTTAAAACCCTTGCCCTGAGGGTTGTGGGGGAGTGTCCTCCTCAAAAACATATTTTCTATCTGGAAATCAACTAGCCTACGCTGAACAAAATGGCTATCTCAAAATTTTGATTGGATGTGTTTGGTTGAATGTTGGGCGTGGGAGGGGAGGCTAGTTGCCCTCCAATCACTTTCGACTATTAAAAAGCGCACTAGCCCTTTGAATTTAAAATCGAATTAGCCTTTTTTGAAGTTTCTATGACAACGCCTTCTATAAAAACCTTATATACCCCAGGACATAACTTGAAACCCTTGCCCTGAGGGTTGTGGGTGTGTGTCCTCCTCAAAAACCTATTTTCTATCTGGAAATCAACTACGTTGAACAAAATGGCTATCTCAAATTTTTGATTGGATGTGTTTGGGGGAATGATGGGCGTGGGGAGGGGCTAGTTGCCCTCCAATCGCTTTCGACTATTAAGGAGGGCACTAGCCCTTTGAATTTCCAAACAAATGAGCCTGTTTTGAAGTTTCTATGACAACACCTTCTATAAAAACCTTGCATGCCCCCAGGGCATAACTTAAAACCCTTGCCCTGAGGGTTGTGGGGGAGTGTCCTCCTAAAAACTTATTATCTATCTGGAAATCGACTAGTCTACGCTAAACAAAATGGCAACTTCTAAATTCTGATTGGATGTGTTTGGGGGAATGATGGGCGTGGGGGGCTAGTTGCCCTCCAATCACTTTCAACTACTAAAAAGGGCACTAGCCCTTTGAATTCCCACTGGAATGAGCATATTTTGAAGTTTCTATGACAACCCCTTCTATAAAAACCTTATATACCCCAGGGCATAACTTAAAACCCTTGCCCTGAGGGTTGTTGGGGAGTGTCCTCCTCAAAAACATGTTTTCTATCTGAAAATCTATTACGCTGAACAAAATGGGTATAAAAAAATTTGATTGGATGTGTTTGGGAGAATGATGGGCGTGGGGGGGGGGCTAGCTGCCCTCCAATCACTTTCGACTATTAAAAAGGGCACTATCCCTTTGAATTTCCAATCAAATGAGCCTGTTTTGAAGTTTCTACGACAACTTCTTCAATAAAAACCTTATATGCCCCAAGGGCATAACTTAAAACCTTTGCCTTGAGGGTAGCGGGGGAGTGCCCTCCTCAAAAACATATTTTCTATCTAGAAATCAGCTACTTTGAACAAAATGACTAACTCAAAATTTTGATTGGATGTGATTGGAGGAATGTTGGGCGTGGGGGGGCTAGGTGCCCTCCAATCACTTTCGACTTTTAAAAAGGGCACTAGCCCTTTGAATTTCCAATCGGATGAGCCTGTTTTGAAGTTTCTAGGACAACGCTTTCTATAAAAACCTTATATGCCCCAAGGGCATAACTTAAACCCTTGTCCTGAAGGTTGTGGGGGAGTGTCCTCCTCAAAAACATATTTTCTATTTGAAATTCAACTACGCTGAACAAAATGGTCATCTTACAATTTTGATTGGATGTGTTTGGGGGAATTATGAGTGGGGGGGCTGGTTGTCCTCCAATCACTTTCGACTATTAAAAAGGGCACTAGCCCTTTGAATTTCCAATCGAATGAGTCCTTTTTCAAGTTTCTGCGACAAAGATTTCAATAAATACCTTATATAATCCCAGGGCGTAACTTATAACTCTTGCCCTGAAGCCTGCGGGGGGAGTGTCCTGCTCAAAGGTATAATTTCCTGAACTTTGAACTGCGTGGAACAAAATGGCTATCTCAAAATCTCTATTGGATGTGTTTGGGGAAATGGTGGGCGTGGAAGGGGTGTTAGTTGCTTTCCAATCACTTTCGACTATTAAAAAGGGCACTAGCCATTTCATTTTCGAATCGAATGAGCCCTTTTTGAAGTTTCTACGACAACGCCTTCTATAAAAACCTTATATGCCCCTTGGGCATAATTTACAACCCTTGCCCTGAGGGCTGTAGGGGGTCGTCATCCTCAAAGACCTAATTTCCAGAACTTAAAACTACGTTGAATAAAATGGCTATCTCAAAGTTTTGATTAGATGTGTTTGGGGAAAAGGTGGGCGTGAGAGGCGGGTTAGTTGCGCTCTAATCACTGTCGACTATTTAAAAGGCCACTAGCCCTTTGAATTTCCAATTGAATGAGCTTTTTTTCTACGTTTCTCCGACAACCCTTGCCCTAAGGGCTTGCCCTAAGGGGGTCTGTCCTCAAAAACATAATTTCTATATTGAAATCAACTACGCTGAACAAAATGGTTATTTCAAAATTTTTGATTGGATGTGTTTTGGGAAGTGGTGAGCGTGGAAGGGGTGTTAGTCAACTTCCAATCATTTTCAACTATTAAAAAGGACACAAGCTACTCCAATTTCCAATTGAATGAGCGCTTTTCGAAGTTTCTACGACAACTTCTTCGATACGAAGTGCCCTGCTCTATAGGAAAAAATTAATAAATAATACATTGTGTCAACATCGTTCTTTTATGCCCCCAGTGCATAACTTAAAACCCTTGCCCTGAGGACTGTGGGGGAGTGTCCTCCTCTGTACTTAGTCCGCGTTTCTTGTCTCGTTCTCGAGTGTCCCCGTTCTTTACTTAGGCAGCAAGATCGCGCTACCTATGATTTATGCAACAACTTTCTATATAAACCTTATATGCCCACAGGGCATATCTTACAACCCTTACACTAAGGGCTTTGAGGGGGTTATCATTCTAAGAGACCTAATTTCCAGAACGTTCAACTACGTTGAACAAAATGGATATCTCAAAATTTTGATTGGATGTGTTTTGGAAAATGGTGGGCGTGAGAGGGGCGTTAGTCGCTATCCAATCACTTTCAACTATTTAAAAAGGCACTAGCCCTTTCAATTTCCAATTGAATGAGCTCTTTTGAAGTTTCTACGACAGCGCTTTCAATAAAAACTTTATATGCCCCGAGGGTATAACTTACAACCCTTGCCCTGAGGGCTGTGGGGGGGAGGGGTTTTCATCCTTAAAGACCTAATTTCCAAAAATTTTAACTACGTGGAATAAAATGGATATCTAAAAATTTTGATTGGATGGGTTTGGGGAAAAGGTAGGCGTGAGAGGGGGGTTAGTTGCCCTCAAATCAGTTTCGACTATTAAAAAGGGTACTAGCCGTTTGAATTTTAAATTGAATGAGCCTTTTTCAAGTTTCTACGGCGAAGATTTCAATAAAAACCTTATATGCCCCCAGGGCATAACTTATAATCCTTGCCCTGAGGGTTGTGGGGGAGTGTCCTCCTCAAAAATATGTTTTCTATCTGGAAATCAACTATGCTGAGCAAAATGACTATCTCAAAATTTTTATTGGATGTGTTTGGGGGAATGATGAGTGTGGGGGGGGGGGGCTATTTGCCCTCCAATCACTTTTGACTATTAAAAAGAGCACTAGCCCTTTGAATTTCCAATCGAATGAGAATTTTTTGAAGTTTTTACGACAGCGCCTTCTATAAAAAACCTTATATAACCCCAGGGCATAACTTAAAACCCTTGCCCTGAGGGTTGTGGGGGAGTGTCCTCCTCAAAAATATGTTTTCTATCTGAAAATCAACTACGCTGAAAAAAATGGCTATCTCAAAATTTTGATTGGATCTATTTGGGGGAATGATGGGCGTGGGGGGGATAGTTGCCCTCCAATCACTTTCGACTATTAAAAAGGGCACTAGCCACACCAATTTTCAATCAAATGAGCCCTTTTCGAAGTTTCTACGACAACTCCTTTGATACGAAGTGCCCGGGTATGAAAAAAAAAAAAAAAAAAAAAAAAAAAAAAAAAAACCATTGTGCCCACATCGTTCTTTACTTAGGCAGCGCTAGCGCGCTGCCTATGATTCGGCATCTATCAAGACATATTAGCAACGACTGTTAAGGCATCAGCATATCCAGTTCCTCGCTTGAAGCCGAACTGATGCAGAGGAATGTAGCATACTTTTTCCAGTTCCTGTATAAACAGTAACTCGAAGAGCTCGCACAGTGACGTAGCTACAGTTATTGGACGGAATGCTGTACATTGAGTTTCAGATTTTCCCTTTTTAGAAATGGGAGTCACATCTCCGATGCAGAAAGAGGCAGGAACAATCCCTTGAGAGAAAATCATCTGAATAAGCAGAGAGAGATGTGCCGCGAGAAGTTTACCTCCGTGTTTCAAGTGGATCGCACGGACTTCGTCAATGCCCGATGAGCCTTTCCATTTGAGTCTACAGATGGCATCTTCAACAGAGCGGGTACTGACGATAAAATCTTCATCAGGATGAGAAAATAGAAACTGATCCAAGGCAGCCTCGTAAGGTTGTTCGATGGAGGGGTCAGGAGCTGAGAACTCCGATTCGTAATGGGCATACTATTCATCTTCAGGGATGTCGGCTGGGGATGGTGAAGAAGAATTTTTTGCAGAACGAGAAACGAACTTGAAGATCATATTTCTATCTTGTTTGGCACGGGCAGAATAATGATTGACTAGATTTTTCTGATGCCGAGCCAGGGCCTTAGAAAACTTACGCCTCGTGAAAATCCGTATGTTGTTCACAAGACTCTTATTCGGACGTCCACACTCTTTCCATACTGAAAACCAAAATTTTGCTTGACTACATTAAATGACAAGATCTGGATTTGACGACCACCCAGGAATGATTCCTTTACGAATTCGTTGCAAAGGAACAGCTTGTTTTTCTGCGAAGCGGAGAACATGGCAGATTTCTGCGCAATATATATCTAGACAAATAGAAACCTGTTTTTGAGGTAACTGGAGTGGCTTCTGAAGGAGATGAAATGGGACGCTGATTTTGTTCAGGACAGAATCTACCGACTCGATGAATAAGGCTTGATCAATTTTCGACCAGTTACGACGGTGTCGAGGTGCTGAAGGAGCAAGAGGTGTGTTTTGGTGACCAGAAGATGGCATATCGACAGAGCAAGTTATGGGAAGATGATCAGACAACTGATAATCAAACACAATCTTTACTATATCCGCTCGCAAATCTGACAATACTACAACTTGGTCCAGATTGGAAGTTCGTGAGGACGTGTGAACATACGTAAAATCGGACGATTTATCTAAAACACACAAGAAATCACTAAATAAGCCCTTAACTAGTGTTGTACGTGGTGAAGCTTGAGAATTCGGCTCCAACAGATTACAATTAAAGTCACCGGCTATAATGCAAGGTAAACCTAAGTGTCAAATTTTGTCCATACATGAACCTAGTTTTTCACAAGATAGCGTAAATTTACGCTCAGACTGGTCATTATTGTAGACTGTGGGAAGATACACACTAATACATACAGAACAATCCACTCTCACAGCTAGATAATAATTATTTGCTTCGAAGATACTAGAACGGAGAGCTGAATTCACAAACGTAATAAGTCCACCCGATGGTCGGCCTCTATTGTTCAGCTGTCTAGTGGGTACACAATAAGTTGTCATATCCTCAAGCTCAAGTATGTTCAGACCATGCTTAGTAACAAAATATTCCTGGAGACAAATCACACTAAACTCAGAACGGAGGCTTTCCAGAACCGGAAGTTTATTAATAAACTCAGGGATGTCGGCTGGGGATGGTGAAGAAGAATTTTTTGCAGAACGAGAAACAAACTTAAAGATCATATTTCTATCTTGTTTGGCAAGGGCAGAATAATGATTGACTAGATTTTTCCGATGCCGAGCCAGGGCCTTAGAAAACTTTCGCTTCGTGAAAATCCGTATGCTGTTCACAAGACCCTTATTCGGACGTCCACACTCTTTCCATACTGAAAACCAAAATTTTGCTTGACTACATGAAATGACAAGATCTGGATTTGACGACCACCCAGGAATGATTCCTTTACGAATTCTTTGCAAAGGAACAGCTTGTTTTTCTGCGAAGCGGAGAGCATGGCAGATTTCTGCGCAATATATATCTAGACAAATAGAAACCTGTTTTTGAGGTAACTGGAGTGGCTTCTGAAGGAGATGAAATGGGACGCTGATTTTGTTCAGGACTGAGTCTACCGACTCGATGAATAAGGTTTGATCAATTTTCGACCAGTTACGACGGTGTCGAGGTGCTGAAGGAGCAAGAGGTGTGTTTTGTTGACCAGAAGATGGCATACCGACAGAGCAAGTTATGGGAAGATGATCAGACAACTGATAATCAAACACAACCTTTACTATATCCGCTCGCAAATCTGACAATACTACTACTTGGTCCAGGTTGGAAGTTCGCGAGGACGTGTGAACATACGTAAAATCGGACGATTTATCTAAAACACACAAGAAATCACTAAATAAGCCCTTAACTAGTGTTGTACGTGGTGAAGCTTGAGAATTCGGCTCCGACAGATTACAATTAAAGTCACCGGCTATAATGCAAGGTAAACCTAAGTGTCGAATTTTGTCTATACATGAACCTAGTTTTTCACAAGATAGCGTAAATTTACGCTCAGACTGGTCATTATTGTACTCTGTGGGAAGATACACACTAATACACACAGAACAATCCACTCTGACAAATAGCTAATAATCATTTGCTTCGAAGATACTAGAACGGAGAGCTGATTTCACAAACGTAATAAGTCCACCCGAGGGTCGGCCTCTATTGTTCAGCTGTCTAGCGGGTACACAATAAGTTGTCATATCCTCAAGCTCAACTATATTCAGACCATGTTTAGTAACAAAATATTCCTGGAGACAAATCACACTAAACTCAGAACGGAGGCTTTCCAGAACCGGAAGTTTATTAATAAAAGAGCCGTTTATATTCCACGATAAAAGAGTTAGTGACGAGTCATTAGTTCGAGGGTTTCGCGGGCACTTCACACTATAGCAAGTATGACCCTGCTTCTTGCAACCAACGCAAAAGGCTGCCTTCTGACACGGGGTATCGGACGTATATTTGTGATCGGCGGAGCCGCATTTGGAACATAATGAACCGTTCTTACAATCTGCGGCTAGGTGACCGATTACGTGGCAATTAAAGCAGCGCCGAGGTAAGAACACGAACTCTTCAGCTGGGAGGCGTTCTCGATTTTCACTGAAACTTTGAGAAAGGTATCGAGGTCATTTCGTGTCGGAAAGTAGACTTTAAATGTTCGAGACTTGCCACACTGTAGGGTTTTGTAACACTTGGGGATTAGCTGTTTAAGAGACTGTTCGTCTAGATCCTCTGTCACTCGCTTGATCGCAGCTAAAAAAAGCAGGTTCCTTGAGGGAGATGTTGAGCGACGGTTTCGCCCGTTTAGCTGTATCCACTATCTGGCTCGCGGTTTGCTTGGAACGAACCACGAGTTTCCACTCGGTATTATGATACGGACACTTTGGTATTATGATATTCAGAATCCAATGAAGTGTTCTTTCTTATAATTCACATATTTTTGCTGCCCTCTCTTGCTTGCTTGTCTCTACTTTTTCAGAATGATCTGGAATTTTTTATATTCAACTAAATAAACATTGAAAGAGCTAGATTTTCAATTAGGGAACAAGCTCCTCTTATAGCTAATATTTTTAGATGGAACCATAAATTTAAGCATTTGAATAACAAACAAGTCTAAAAAACAAGTCAATCGAACGCATTACCTACCTTTGGATATGGGTTATCTTTTTTTCTAATTAATTAAAAAAAATTTCCGAAAAATAAGTTTTTCAAAGAAAAGTAAAGGCTATTTTAAACTTAAGCTCAACAGATACAAATATCTTTTAAAATTCAAACTCAAAACGACCAGAAATTACTATTAAAGAATAAATGAAACCCAAAACGAACAGAAATTAAATAAACAATCATAGCAAAAACATACAACAAGTAATAATATAAATGAATAAATAGATCTTAAAGCGAGTAGTGCTTAGATTGAATATGAATATCAAGCTTAAAACGAAAAAGAATATTTTCCTATTGAAGTATAAATGAAACTTAAAACGAGTGAAACTTAAATTAAATGCGCAAATCAAGCTTAAACGATCAAAAATCACTACAAACAAGAGTTTGGATACTGCTCCCTTCCTTAACTGTAAATAAACACCAAAAGCCTACTGCATCATTGGCGCTTCACTGAAAACAAATTATATTACAAATATTTTCTTTTCCAGTTCTTACAGTATTGAAAATAAAAATACAATTACAGTGAAATAAATTCTTAAACTGATGGATCTTTCAACAATTAATATCATTATACATCAAATATTCAATTTGATGTTGTTTATACTTTCCAAGACTGTTCAAGACGCGTATAGTTTTCAGTAAAGCGCCAATGACGCAGTAGGTTTTAGACTTTTACAGTGAGAGAAGGAGGTCATACCCAAACTCTTGTTTGTGGTGATTTTTGATCGTTTAAGCTTGATTTGCGCATTTAATTTAAGTTTCACTCGTTTTAAGTTTCATTTATACTTCAATAGGAAAATATTCTTTTTCGTTTTAAGCTTGATATTCATATTTAATCTAAGCACTACTCGCTTTAAGATCTATTTATTCATTTATATTATTACTTGTTGTATGTTTTTGCTATGATTGTTTATTTAATTTCTGTTCGTTTTGGGTTTCATTTATTCTTTAATAGTAATTTCTGGTCGTTTTGAGTTTGAATTTTAAAAGGTATTTGTATCTGCTGAGCTTAAGTTTAAAATGGCCTCAACTTTTCTTTGAAAAACTTATTTTTCGGAAAGTTTTTTTTAATTAATTTTTGTTCGTTTTTGATTGCAAAAAATTTCAAGTTTTTAAAAGTTCCTTATTTCAAAATCAAACTTAAGAAAAGATAAAAATAAAATATTCATCTAAGTATCAAAACTGATATCAAAGTAACAATATCAAAGTGAAAAAATGGGTTTGTGTCAACCTCGGAGTTTTTATTATCTGATGTTTGAACTATTTTTAACAAAATTACTATCTCAAAATTAATATCGGATGGGTTTGGGGAAAAAGGGCGTGGGGGACTAGATTAAGCTTCGGTCTCATTTGACTCTTTAAAAGTGAACTAGAACTTTCTATTTTCAATCAAATGAGCCCTCTCTAAAGTTTATACGAGTACCCCTTCTAAAAGAACCATATATGTCCCCAGAGTATAACGTACAGCGCCTATCCCTGGGCCCTGGGGGGTTGTGTTGACCCTGGAGTTTTAATATCTGGTGGTTGAACTATTTTTAACAAAATGGTCACTTGAAATTTTTATCGGATGGTTTTATCCATCCGATACACCCAAAGGTGTGGAGGGCGGGAGGGGCTCGTTTCCCTCTGATCTTTTTCACTTTGAGAAAATGGACTACAACTTTTAATTTCCGTTCAAATGAACCCTCTCTGAAGTTTATACGAGCATACCTTCCATAAGAACCATATATGCCCCCAGAGCAATACTTACAATGTCTGCCCCGGCCCTGGGGGGGATTGTTTCGACAGAGGAGTTTTGCTTATCTAATCTTTGAACTATTTTTAACGAAATTACCATACGTAAAGGAGTTTTTATTATATGATCTTTGAACTATTTTTAACAAATGGCTACCTCAAATTTTTTTATCAGATGTATTCGGGAAAAAAGGGCTTGGGGGGCCAGTTGCCCTCTGATCACTTTTGACGCTTAAAATGGCACTAGAACTCTCGATTTCCAATCGAATGAGCCTCCTTTGAAGTTTATACGACGACCCCTTCTATATGAAGTGCCTCTGGGAAAAAATAAATGGAGTGTGGGGGGAGGCTAGCTGCCGTCCAAACACTTTTGACTCTTAAAAAGTGAATCACCACTTTCAATTTCGAATCCAATGAGCCCTCTAGGAATTTTATACGAGCATCCCTTCCATAACAACCATATATGCCCCCAGGGCATAACTTAAAACGCCCACCCCCGGGCCCTGGGGGGCTGTGTCGACACCGAAGTTTTTTGTTATCCGAACTTTGAACTATTTTAACAAAATGTCTATCTCAAAATTTTTATTGATGCATTTAGGGCGTGGAGGAGGGGGGGGGGGGGTAGTTGCCCTCCGATCTCTTTTGAGTCTTAAAAAGTGACCAAGAACTTTCAATTTCCAATCAAATGAGCCCTCTATGAAGTTTATACGAGCATCCCTTTCATAAGAACCATACATGCCCTAAGGGCATAAGTTAGAACGCCTTCCCCTGTGCCCTTGGGGGTTCTATTGACACCGGATTTTTTCTTATCCGACCTTTGAACTATTCTTTAACAATATGTCTATCTCAAAATTTTCATCAGATGGATTTTGAAAAAGAAGGCGTGGGGGGGGGGGGGTCTAGCTACCCTCGGATCTGTTTTGACTATTAAAAAGTGAGCTCGAATTTTCAATATCCAATCACATGAGCCCTGTCTGAAGTTTATAAGAGCATCTCTTTCATACGAACAATATATGCCCCAGGTCATAACCTACAACGCCTACCCCTGGGCCCTGGGGGGTTGTGACGACACCTGAGCTTTGTTATCTGATTTTTGAGAAATTTTAACTTAATGGCTATCTCAAAATTTGTATTGGATGCATTTGGGGAAAACGGGCGTGGGGGGGGGGCTATTTAACCTCCAATCTCTGTTGACTATAAAAAACTTAACTAGAACTTTCAATTTCCAATCAAATGAGCCATCTCTGAATTTTTTGCTAGCATCCCTTCAATAAGAACCATATATTCCCCAGGGCATAACCTACAACACCTGCCCTCGTGTTGGGGGGGGGGCTGAGTTGACCCCTGAGTTTTCGTTATATGGTCATTGAACTATTTAAAAAAAAACTATCTCAAAGTTCTTATCGGATTGGTTTAAGGAAAAAAGGGCGTGGTTGGGGGGGCTAGGTGCCCTCCAATCACTTTTGACTCTTAAAAAATGAACTAGAACTTTCAATTTTCAATAAAATGATCCATCTTTGAAGTTTATACGAGCATCCCTTCCATAAGACCCATATATGCCCCAAGGGCATAACTTACAACGCCTGCCCTCCGGCCCTGGTGGGTTGTGTTGACACCGGAATTTTTGTTATATGATCTTTGAACTGTTTTTGACAAAATATATATCTTAAAATTTTTATTGGATGCATTTGGGGAAAAGGGTTTGGGGGGAGGGGGAAGCTGGCTACCCACTAATATCTTTTGACGCTTAAAAAGTGAACTAGAACTTTCAATTTACAATCAAATCAGCCCTCTATGAAGCTTATACGAGAATTCCTACCATAAGAACCATAAATGCTCCCAGGGCATAACATATAACCCTTGCCCCTAAAGACGTTGGGGGGAGTGTCCTGCTCAAACATATAATTTCCAGAACTTTCAACTATTTTGAACAAAATGGCTATATCAAAATTTGATTGGATGTGTTTGGGGAAATGCTGGGCGTGGAAGGGGTGTCAGTTGCCTTAGAATCACTTTCGACTATTAAAAAGGGAACTAGCCAATTAAATTTCCAATCGAATGAGCCCTTTCTGAAGTTTCTACGACAACGTTGTCTATAAAAAAAACCTTACATGTCCCCAGGACACCACTTACAACCCTTGCCCTGAGGACTGTGGGGGAGTTGTCATCCTCAAAGGCCTAATTTCCTGAACTTAAGACTACGTTTAATAAAATGGCTGTCTCAAAATTTTGATTGGATGTGTTTGGGGAAAAGGTGGGCGTGAGAGGGGGTTAGTTGCCCTCAAATCACTTTCGACTAAAAAGGGCACTAGCCCTTGGAATCTCCAATCGAATGAGCCTTTTTTGAAGTTTTTACGACAACACCTTCTATAAAAACCTTATATACCTTCGGGGTATAACTTAAAACCCTTGCCCTGAGGGTCTTAGGAAAGTTTCCTCCTCAAAAACATATTTTCTATGTGGAAATCAAATACGCTGAACAAAATGGCTATCTCAAAATTTTGATTGGATGTGTTTGGGAAAATGATGGGCGTGGAAGGGGGGGCTAGTTGCCCTTCAATCACTTTAGACTATTAAAAAGGGCACTAGCCCTTTGAATTTCCAATCGAATGAGCCTGTTTTGAAGCTTCTACGACAATGCTTTCTATAAAAACCTTATATGCCCCCAGGACATAGCTTAAAACCCTTGCCCAGAGGGTTGTGGGGGAGTATCCTCCTCAAAAATATATTTTCTATCTGGAAATCAACTACGCTGAACGAAATGGCTATCTCAAAATTTTGATTGGATGTGTTTGGGGGAATGATGGGAGTGATATGGGGGGGGGGGCTAGTTGCCCTCCGATCACTTTTGACCCTTAAAAAGGGAACTAGAAATCTCAATTTCCATTCGAATGAACCCCATTTGAAGTTTTTACGACGACCCCTTCCATATGAAGTGCCTCTGAGAAAAAAAAATAATAATAATAAAACATTGGAGCCGTATGACTTTTACTATAGGCAATGCTATAGCGTTGCCTCTGATTTGTATCCTTTGTTTTTTCCTCCTTTTTTCTTTTTTCCTTCTTTTTTTTTCTTTTTCCTATTTTTTCTTTTTCCTTTATAAGCTTAGTAGATGGCTGGATTTTATTGAATTAGGTATTAAGCGAACCTCCTGTATGAACATACCTCTCTGTTGGCTCTTGTTGTATAATTAATAAATAAAAACAAGTTTTTTAAACTGAAAGTTTTTTAAACTGAACTTACGATTTCACTTACGTAACGAACTTCTATATTCATATATTTTTAATACGTAGGGGGTTTGCACCCTAGTCAATACCTTGCTCTTTAAGCTAAAGTTCGAATTTTGTTCCAATTCTTTAAAAATGACCCCTTAATCACAAAGGCCGTTACTTAGAATAAATAGCTCTTGTGAAAGTACTAAAAAATCTTTGGCTTAAAGAGCAAGGCATTGACTAGAAGGTGAACCCAATCATAGAGCTAATATTTTTTTGTTCGTTTTAAGCTTTGATGTTGCTCCTTACTTTCAGTTGAAAAACTTGTTTTTTTATATTTAATTTCTGATTTTTTTAAAATAATGATGGGAAATCCGACGCCCCCTTCATAGCAATGTCCCTTCCCCCATGAAAACTTCCTTCGTGAAAAGATCCTCCCATATAACCCCCAACCCACCCCACCCCCCACTACCAGAAAAAAATTCCCCTGAAAACGTCTGTATACTTCCCAATAACCAATACTATATGTTAACATTGGGTAAAGTTCATAAATATTCAGCCCTCTCCCTGGGGGCTTCAAGAGATTAAGTCATCCTAAAAGACATAGTTATAATATTTTCGACCATGCTGAACAAAATGGCTATCTCAAAACTTTGATCGGGTGACTTTGGGAAAAAAATGAGCGTGGGAGGGGGCCTAGTTGCCCTCCATTTTTTTTGGTCACTTAAAAAGGGCACTAGAACTTTTAATTTCCGTTCCAATGAGCCCTCCCACGATATTCTAGGACCTCTGGGTCGATACGATCACCCCTGGGAAAAAAACAAAACAAAAAAAAAAACAAATAAACATGCATCCGTGATCTTTCTCCTGGCAAAAAATGGAAAATTCCACATTTTTGTAGATAGGATCTTGAAACCTCTACAGTAGGGTTCTCTGATACGCTGAATATGATGGTGTGATTTTCATTAGGGTCTATAACTTTTAGGGGGTCTTTCCCCTTTTTCGAAAATCATCCAAATTTTATCAGGCGCGTAACTTTTGATAGGTAAGATTAAACTTGATGAAACTTATATATTTGAAATCAGAATTAAAATCTGATTCTTTTGATGTATCTATTGGTATCCGTTTTTTAGAGTTTCGGTCACCATTGAGCCGGGTCGCTCCTTACTTACAGTTCGTTACCACGAACTGTTTGATTTTGTTTCCTTTTTTGTTGCTTATAGATATTAATTTAAAAAACTTTTTCCACAAAATAAGTTTTTCAAAGAAAAATAACGAACTCCATTAAACAAAACATGAGGAAAAATAAAATCAAATAATCTACAAAGCGTGAAACTACCGCAAATCAGCAATTATAAATAAATGAAACCCAAAACGAACAGAAATAACAATAAATAACCGAGTCAAACTCAAAACGAGCAGAAATTAACATAAGTAGGGCCCAAAACCCCCTATGCCTTCCCAAGGCCAGAACATAATTTGCACTTTACTGAAAAAATATAAATGTTCTTACTTTTATAACTTTAATAAATCAAATAATATTAACATTTTGATTACTAAATATCAGTATATGTATATTAAACTGACAATACACATTCATTTGTATTTTTTTTTCAGTAAAGTGCAAATTATGTTCTGGCCTTGGGAAGGCATAGGGGGTTTTGAGCCCAACTCATGTTAATTTCCCAACAGAACAGAAGTAGCCCCGAAAGTTTGAACATAATACCCTCAGTCGTTCTTGGGATACTGCTGAGATGCCTTATTGGGAATTAGCATTAACACAGTGCATTTTGATTTAATCTTAAGGCAACATTTAGTTTTTAAACATAAAGGCAAATGGGAGGGTGGGCGTGGGAGGGGGATTAGTTGCCCTCCAATCACTTTCGACTACTGAAAAGGGCATCAGTCCTTTCTATTTTCAATCAAATGAGCCCTTTTCGAAGTTCCTACGACAACTCCTTCGATACGAAGTGCCCTGGTCTAAACAACAACAACAACAACAACAAAAAATCATACATTTTACCCACATCGAACAACACTGAAAAAAATGGCTATCTAAAAATTTTGATTGGATTTGTTTGGGGAAAAGGTGGACGAGAGAGGGGGGCTAGTTGTCCTCAAATCACTTTCGACTATTAAAAAGGGCACTAGACCTTTGAATTTCAAATCGAATGAGCCCTTTTTCAGTTTTCTACGACAAAGCTTTCAAAAAAAACCTTATATGCCCCCAGGGCATAACTTATAACCCTTGCCCTGAAGACTGTGGGGGGAGTGTCCTGCTCAAAGGTATAATTTCCTGAACTTTAACTGTGTGGAACAAAATGGCTATCTCAAAATTTTGATTGGATGTGTTAGGGGAATAGATGGGCGAGAGAGGGGGGCTAGTTGCCCTCAAATCACATTTAACTATTAAAAAGGGCACTAGACCTTTGAATTTCCAATCGAATGAGCCCTTTTTCAAGTTTCTACGACAAAGATTTCAATAAAAACTTATATGCCCTTGTCTAAACAACAACAACAACAAAAAAATCATACATTATACTCACATCGAACAACACTGAACAAAATATCTATCTAAAATTTTGATTGGACGCGTTTGGGGAAAGGATGGGCGAGAGAGGGGGGCTAGTTGCCCTCAAGTCACTTTCGACTATTAAAAAGGGCACTAGACCTCTGAATTTCAAATTGAATGAGCCCTTTTTCAGTTTTCTACGACAAAGCTTTCAAAAAAAACCTTATATGCCCCCAGGGCATAACTTATAACCCTTGCCCTGAAGACTGCGGGAGGAGTGTCCTGCTCAAAGGTATAATTTCCTGAACTTTAACTGTGTGGAACAAAATGGCTATCTCAAAATTTTTTATTGGATGTGTTTGGGGAAATGGTGGGCATGGAAGGGGTGTTTATTTGCCTTCCAATTACTTTTGACCATTAAAAAGGGCACTAGCCATTTCAATTTCTAATCGAATGAGCCCTTTTTGAAGTTTCTACGACAACACGTTCTATAAAAACTTTATATGCTCCCCAGGGCATAACTTACAACCCTTGTCCTGACGACTTTGAGGGGATTGTCATCCTCGAAGACCTAATTTCCAGAACTTAAAACTACGTTGAATAATGTGGCTATCTCAAAATTTTGATTGGATGTGTTTGGGGAAAAGGTGGGCGTAAGAGGGGGTTTAGTTACCCTCCAATCACTTTCGACTATTTAAAAGGGCACTAGCCCTTTGAATTTCCAATCGAATGAGCCTTTTTTGAAGTTTCTACGACAAAGCCTTTTATAAAAACCTTATATGCCCCCAGGGAATAACTTACAATCCTTGCCCCGAGGGTTGTGAGGGAGTATCCTCCTCAAAAACATATTTTCTATCTGGAAATCAACTACGCTGAACAAAATGGCTATCTCAAAATTATGATTGAATGTGTTTGGGGGAATGATGGGCCTGGGGGGGGCTAGTTGCCCTAAAATCATTTTCGACTATGAAAAAGGGCACTAGCCCTTTGAATTTCCAATCGAATGGGCCTTTTTTGAAGTTTTACGACAACACCTTCTATAAAAACCTTATATGCCCCCAGGGCATAACTTAAAACCCTTGCCTCGAGGGTTGTAGGGGAGTGTCCTCCTCAAAAAAAATATTTTCTATCGGGAAATCAACTACGCTGAACAAAATGGCTATCTCAAAATTTTGATTGGATGTGTTTGGGGGAATGATGGGTGTGGGGGGGGGGGGGTAGTTGCCCTCCAATCACTTTCGACTATTAAAAGGGCACTAGCCCTTTGAATTTCCAATCGAATGAGCCTTTTTTGAAGTTTCTACGACAATGTATTCTATAAAAACCTTATATACCCCCAGGGCATAACTTAAAACCCTTGCCCCGAGGTTTGTGGGGGAGTGTCCTCCTCAAACAGATACTTTTATTTGGAAATCAACTACGCTGAACAAAATGGCTATCTCAAAATTTTGATTGGATGTGTTTGGGGGGGATAATAGGTGTGGGGGGGGGCTAGTTTCCCTCCAATCACTTTCGACAATTAAAAAGGGCACTAGCTACTTTAATCTCCAATCGACTGAACCCTTTTCGAAGTTTCTACGACAACGCGTTCTATAAAAACCTTATATGCCCCCAGGGCATAACTTGAAACCCTTGCTCCGAGGGTTGTGGGGGAGTGTCGTCCTCAAGAACATATTTTCTATCTGGAAATCAACTACTCTGAACAAAATGGCTATATCAAAGTTTTGATTGGATGTGTTTGGGGAATGATGGGCGTGGGAGGGGGGGGCTAGTTGCCCTCCAATCACTTTCTACTATTAAAAAGGGCACTAGCCCTTTGAATTTCCAATCAAATGAGCCTTTTTTGAAGTTTCTACGACAACGCCTTCTATAAAAACCTTATATGCCCCCAGGGCATAACTTAAAACCTTTGCCCCGAGGGTTGTGGGGGAGTGTCCTCCTCAAAAACATATTTTCTATCTGGAAATCAACTACGCTGAACAAAATGCCTATCTCAAAATGTTTATTGGATGTGTTTGGGGGAATGATGGGCGTGGGGGACTAGTTGCTCTCCAATCACTTTTGACTATTAAAAAGGGCACTAGCCCTTTGAATTTCTAATCGAATGAGCCTTTTTTGAAGTTTCTATTACAACGCCTTCTATAAAACTTTATGTGTCCCCAGGGCATACCTTAAAACCCTTGCCCCGAGGGTTGTGGGGGAGTGTCCTCCTCAAAAACATATTTTCTATCTGGAAAACAACTACGCTGAATAAAATGGTTATCTCAAGATTTTGATTGGATGTGTTTGGGGGAATGATGGGCGTGGGGGGGGGGGGCTATTTGCCCTCCAATCACTTTCGACTATTAAAAAAGCCACTAGCCACTCTAACTTCCAATCGAATGAGCCCTTTTCGAATTTTCTACGACAACTCCTTCGATACGAAGTGCCCGGGTATGGAGAAAAAAAACATTGTGCCCACATCGTTGTTTACTTAGTTAGCGCTATTGTTCTGCATATGCGAAAAATAATAAATGATGCATTGTGCCAACATCGTTCTTATATGCCCTCAGGGCATAACTTGAAACCCTTGCCCCGAGGGTTGTGGGGGAGTGTCCTCCTCAAAAACATATTTTCTATCTGGAAATATACTACTCTGAACAAAATGGCTATCTCAAAGTTTTAATTGGATGTGTTTGGGGGAATGATGGGCATGGGGGGGGGGCTAGTAGCCCACCAATCACTTTCGACTATTAAAAAGGACACTAGCCCTTTGAACTTCCAATCAAATGAGCCATTTTTGAAGTTTCTACGACAATGCCTTCTATAAAAAACCTTATATGCCCTCAGGGCATAACTTAAAACCCTAGCCCCAAGGGTTGTGGGGGAGTGTCCTCCTCAAAAACATATTTTCTATCTGGAAATCAACTACGCTGAACAAAATGGCAATCTCAACATTTTGATTGGATGTGTTTGGGGGAATGATGGGCATGGGGAGGGGGCTAGTTGCCCTCAAATCACTTTCGAATACTTAAGAGGGCACTAGCCACTCCAATTTCCAATCGAATGAGCCCTTTTCGAATTTTCTACGACAACTCCTTCGATACGAAGTGCCTGGGTTTGGAGAAAAAACATATTGTGCCCACATCGTTCTTTACTTAGGCAACGCTATTGCGCTGCCTATGATTCTTAGAAAATATGGCAAAGGTAAATTTTCAGTTTGTTTTTTGTGTTGTGCTTGGTATGTTAATATTCATTTTTGTTTTATTTGTTGGATGGGAAAACTATTAGAAATTGAAGGATTAACCGGCTGGGAACAAACTTCATACTCTGCAATTATGAGTATAGATTCTTATAATATAAACTGACTGAATCGACATAATTGAACCATTGCACAGCCAAAAAAATTCTAATTTTGTTATTTTTAGGTTTTAGCATTAAGAATTTGATTTACTGTTTTATTTGTACGGCAGAGAGGCGAAGAATTATATGGATGCCTGAAGGTGTATGGGGTACATCCCCATTGGAATTGGAGAGGTTATAACTTAATCCTCAGGAAACCAAAGGAAGGGAAGCAGAACAAAAAAAAAAAAAATCATGAAAAAATCACTGCTGCGGTTAAGGTAGGAAATGAGGTTAGCAGCTGGTTTTGTATTAAATCAGGAGTTAAGCAGGGTTGTGTTCTATTCCCCTTTATATGGATCATTTTGATGTACTTTGTCTTAAGGAGCACAGAAAAGATAATGGGAGACCCCAAAATAAAACGGGGGGAAAAATCTCTCCTGGACTTAGATTACGCTGATGATTTAAGCATCCTAGATGAAAGTGTGAGCAAAATGAATAAGCTTTTATCGGTCTTGCGAGTTCAGGTATGCGAGAATAGGTTTGAAAATTAATGTTAAGAAGACTAAGTCACTTAGGCCAGGAAAGGTGACGTTGCGTAACGAAAAGAATGGTCAGGTGGGCAGCTTCACTTACTTTAGTAGTATTATTAGTAAAGACGTTGGGAGCAGTGAAGATGTTAAAAGTAGAACAGCCAAGACTCAGGGTGTTTTTTCCACAATTAAGAAAAGTTTGGAAGAATAGGAAGATAAGTCTGCAAATCAAGATAAGAATATTGGAAGCTACAGTGATGACAGTGGTCAAATACGGCTCTGAAGCATGGGCGCTCCAAAAAGCGGATGAAGATCTGCTAGATTTTTCCACAAAAATTGCCTACGGATTGTTCTGGGTACCCGGCTGACTGACCGTATTTCAAACAGTAGGCTGTACACAAAATTTGGTTTAATTTCGTTTTCTAGGGATATAATGAAAAAAAGATGGAGATGGCTAGGGTACGTTTTGCGGATAAAGGATAACAGATTGCTGAAGATTTTCCTTCTCGGCTAACCGTCTAGGGCTAAACGGAAATCAGGTCGTTCTCGTCTGGGGTGGGAGGATGTCATAAAGAAATATTTAAAGGAAATGGATACTTCCTAGTAGGGTGTAAAGAGGGAGGCTTTGAATAGATTGGGATGGAAGAAGAGCGTGCGTAGCTGTGTTGGCCTCAGGTGGCTTGGCGCTGTGGTGAGTTGTTAGTAGTAGTAGTAGTATTCTCAAAATAGACTAAAATATTGAAATTATTTTTCTTTTCTCTATGAATATAAGTGAAAACGACGGATGCAGAATGGATTGGACTGTACATCACATATTTATCAAATTAATCAAAGTCATAAATGTATAAAGTAAAAGTCGGTTAAAAAAGTCTAGCCGACGCAAACGATTTAACAAGACCAAGTTGTGTTAAGCCCAATCCGTTTCGCAGCCTTCGTTTTCTCTTGTATCCATAGATTCTCGGGGAAAAAAAATATTTTCTACTTTCCAGATTTCTACTTTTCCTTTCCAAATTATTTTCTATTTTATAAGTCGATTTTGAAACCGATTTTTTTCTCTACAGCTAAAAAATTCTTTATCGCTGCCACAGGCAAGTATTTTATCGCTGCGCTATCAAGGCTTTTATAATTGTGTTTGTTTTTAGCTTTTGCTGTACCCAGTCACCCGTTTATGTTGTTTTAAAGGGGAGCATAAAAGAGGGTAATTTTAATGTGGTATTGTTGCACTGTCGTCGAAAGTGCATATACTGATAAAAATCTGGAAGTAGTTTAGGAAATTACTACAGGCCATTGAGCCTTTGTGGGGATTTGTAAGTTGTAGAATTATTATTGTTATATATTAGTACATTTAATTCATATTGTATGGATGAAATCTATCTATTCGGAAGCGGTAGAAAAATAGTACAAATATATAACAAATTGAAAAATATTATAAGGACTGGGAGGAGGAGTACACAGGAGCAGGGAATTTTGATTTTTTTTTTTTTTTTTTTTTTTTTTTTTTTTTTTTTTTTTTTGTACTGTCATCTGAAGTGCATACACTGATAAGACTTGGAAGTAATTGATATTTCGGAATTAGTCGAAAAATCGCTCACTAATTTTACAAATTGAAAAACAGATGCTGGGAGGGAGAATTTTGTTACTATATTATTGTAATTATCAAAATTGTATATACTGATAAAATTTGGAATTAATTAAAAATTCAGAAGTGGTCGAAAAATGGCTCACTAATTTAACAAATTTATTTGACGAACCAACGAACAAAGGTACAAAAAAAAGTCGGAGAGCTGAGGAAAACAAGTTAATAATAGAAATGAGTTAAAAAAAAGTGCGTGATAAGAAAAACTATAAGAAATAGGTTGAGGCGGCTAAGGAATGTGCGCTGCCGAGTTGGCCTCAGGCGGTTCGGTACTGTAGTGAGTTTTTAACGGTAGCAGTAATAGTTTTAACACTCCAAAAATTGCATTTCTAGATTTTTCACTCAGCATTGTTCATTTGGTTAACCCAATTTTAAAAATATAAGGTTATCTTTTCCCAAAAGTTAAGGAATTGTGGGGTTCTCTCAAAATGCGTACAAAAATTTAACAAACAACATTAAAAATACTTTTTAACACGGCAGTTTTAGACGACAATCCATCCTTCTATTTGATATCCATTCATAAAATTTTTTAAGAATAGATCTTAAATAGTAAACATCAAAACAATTTTGGATTTTTGGAAATATATAATCTTTAGAGAAGCCGTTTTGAGAAGTAGTTTCATATTAGAATGTAATCAAACATGTTCTTCACGCCAGAGCACTCAGTTCAGGGGCGTCCTGAGGCTCAATTTATTGGGGGGGAGGGGTGATCTTCGTAAATTTCATCAAATCGCTACCTGATTTATGCCGAATTTTCTGCAAAAATCAAGATTTTTGCTAAATTTCAGCCGATTTTGCAAAATTTCTGCAGAAAATATTAGCCTTCGGCGAAATTTTTACAGAATGCCAAAAAAGTTAGGGGGCGGCTCGTCCATCCCCACCACCCCCTCGGGACGCCCCTGCCTCAGTTTGCTAGATTCTAAATTTACCATGCAATAATTTTTAGAAAGCCAGGTTGATCTAGACTTTCCGCGGACGGTAGGCCCAATGAGTCAAGACAATACAAGTGTCAAAATCAGAGCATTGCCCGATAAAAAAAAGGTTGGTTAATATGATTAAATTTGCCTATTATCTTCCTTACATTTTAAATATGAAAGTATTGTCCAAAACGCAATTATTTATTCTTCCTTAGAATCTAGATCAGGAACCCAATTTTTTCATTGCTTCTTTATTTTTTTTTATTTTTGTGTGTATAACCAACTTCGCTGCTTGAAGAACTATGGACTCCGCAAACTTTGATCTTTTCATCTTTTCTGAAAGAAAATTGAAAAAGCTGAAAGAGGAATTGAGAGGAAGAAATTTAAACTTTTTGGATGGCAAACAGGACAATTCAAGACAATACAAGTATCGAAATTGGAGCATTTTCCGACTAAACAATGGGTCATCTTGCTCTTACCTTATATTTTCCTTGCATTTTAAATATTAAATTAATATCTAAAAAGCGGTTGTTTATCCTACATTAGAATCTAAATTAGGAATCCAATTTTTTGTGTCTTTTCCATTTTTTCTGGTTTTTTTTATATTTTTATGAGGATAACCAACTTTGTTGCTGGGAGTAACTATGGACTCCGCAAACTTTAATCTGTTTCTTCTTTTCTTAAAGGAAATCGAAAAAGTTGAAAGAGAAATGGAGAGAAAGAAATATGAACTTTTTGATGTAAGAGTCAACTTAATAAGAGCAAGGAATCTTCCTGCAAAAGATGCTTGTGGTAAGTTATTAGTTCTTTTTTTTGTCAGTTTCTTTTGTAAGCTATTTGTATAATTTATGCCGACAAGTCTTAATGATGTGAGTTCCCACGCTATACTTAAGAGTAAATGATTCAAATCCTCTCAGGAAGTATTTCCTGCCAGAGTAACCTTCAATGCTTCAACATACCCTCAAAAAAGATGAAAACCGTTTTCCAGAAGAAGTTCTGCCAAGTGGTCCAAAGGGTGTATCAAAGAGTCTTAGTGTGACCCAAGTTGGGTTGAGGTGAGCTTAAAAAGAATTTAAATTGGTAGGTTCCTTGGAAAATATAAATGGAAGACTCAGCAATAAGTTGAGAACAGGAGGAATAGCTTCAAATTTCTGGGCTTCATATGGCTTCTTATTTAGACGAATTTGGGCTGAGATGAACTTTTTTCATTGCTTTAAATTGGTAAGTTCCCTGGAATATATAGAAAGTGGAAGCCTTACAATTAAGTCGGGAAGAGGAGGAATAGCTGCACATTTGTGGGCTTCATTGTGGCTTCTTATTTAGACAAATTTGAGCTGAGATGAGCTTTGTTTAATGATTTAAATTGGAAAGTTCCCTGGAAGATATAGAAAGTAGAAGTCTTACAACTATATTGGGAAGAGGAGGAATAGCCGAACATTTGTGGGCTTCAAGTGGGCTCTTATTTAGACGAATTTGGGCTGAGATGAGCTTTTATAATGCATTAAATTGGTAAGTTCCCTGGAATATATAGAAAGTGGAAGCCTTACAATTAAGTCGGGAAGAGGAGGAATAGCTGCACATTTGTGGGCTTCATGGTGGCTTCTTATTTAGACAAATTTGAGCTGAGATGAGCTTTTTTTAATGCTTTAAATTGGTAAGTTCCCTGGAAGATATAGTAAGCAGAAGTCTTACAATTATGTTGGGAAGAGGAGGAATAGCCGCACATTTGTGGGCTTCAGGTGGCTGCTTATTTAGACGAATTTGGGCTGAGATGACCCTTTTTTAATGCTTTAAATTGGTAAGCTCCCTGGAAGATATAGAAAGTGGAAGCCTTGCAATTAAGTTGTCAAGAGATGGAACGTCTGTACATTTTTGGACCTCCTGATATAAACTATTAAAGGAAAAGCTATTCACGAAAATACTGTGTAATATTGACGTGTTGTTCAGGTTCTTGAGTAAGTGCACAATAACCATAGTGCTGTGACTCTGTCTTTGTAGAGGTCACTCTTATTGTGTGATTAAATAAAAAAACAAGTTTGTACCAAGCACTGGTACCAATCTAAATTTTTCATACAATTCTCTGACTGAAACATGGCTGCAGATATGGGCTGCAGATTGATTCTGCAGCACACAGATTCTATATCTTCCATCACAGCACAATGGTGCACAATAACCATTGTGCTGTGACTTGATTTATTGTGGAGGTCACTCTTATTGTGTGAAACTGGATCACCAAGTCCAGTTTCTTCTGTTACATTTTGTGCAGCATAAATATCTCGACACATGTGAGTGACGGGGAGTTTGTTTATGATTGTTCAAAAGGGAACTACAATCAGTCCCTGCCTTGTCACTATGTTAGACCATTTCATAAAAAAAGATCGTCGTTTTGTGATGGTGTTTACTCAATATGTGTAGGCACAATACGAACAAGCTGAAAGCTTACAAAGATGACTTGTTATTTAGACGAGTTTGTGACCGTATTAATAAGCTTTCTTTTGGCAAATTTACAAACTTTGCAATAGCATTCGTGTATTTCCCTATATTCTGCTTTTGCCACCCCTAAAACTTATGGCGTCAATGCAGATATCTGATATTGAGAAAACAATATCCAAAGTTTTATAATCTAGGTTTCACAGGTTATCCATAAGATTTAATTTACTCTACTGTATTTTGATAGAATTTAACTTGACTCAGTTTCTTTTACTTAACTGAACATTTTTAAACAAAAAAAGCTTTTTTTATTTATTGAAGGTCATGATGCAGATTGGAGGCATTATGACTTAAGCTCTGTCCTTACACTGTTATTTTACGAACAAAACACCAAATATATCTGCCAATTGAAAAACGGATTTTCTTTTGGTGTATATAATGAAAAGTTTTCTCCTGTTTTTATTGGATGAATACTTTCCCGTTATGTCCGTAAGACGCCAATGAACACAAGGCTCTAGGCTTTTTAAAATCAGCGTGATTAAAGGGTTGAACTCTGTACGTCTTGTGGACTCTAAATAAGCTACCAGTGTACCAGAATCCTTGATGTCTGGCAGTCCTTGATTTGAGGGACTCTAGATAACAGTAGTAGATTCAGGGTACGGATTTCTGGGTGTAATATAATTTAATTTCATACAGTTTACACTTAAGTTTATGTGAATGTGCTAGTTTTTACTAGTTAATACTGCTAGTTTTATTTAATCAATTTTTTAGCTTCAATTTTTGTAAAAAAAAAGTAAGGCCTATTTTGGAGACTGATTTCAATCGATTGAGAATGAAAAAGATTCAGCCGTACCGGAATAACATTTTGTAGATCGGTTAGACAGTGTTTCCCAAAGGCATATTTCTTGTCATTTATGTCAGGCTAAAGGATGCCTTCAACCCACACCAGAGTTGTTCAAACCATGGCGGATGCGCAAAACTTGGCGTATTAGGTAAATAACTGAGGTGGAAGGCATCCTTGCCTCTGTTAATATCTTCTTCCAATATTTTGTAACTTAAGTTCAGCCGCCACCAAAACAAATGCTATATACATGGAACATGGAATACAAATTAAAGGAAGAAGATATTCCTTTCACTCAGCAAGTCGGGATTACTTGCATTTAAATTCACTTAAATTGATCGTAGGTTTTGATCATACAGTCAAATTTTACTCTTTGCATGGCGTGTGTACGGACATAAGAATGAAACCATGTAGTGTCAAATAAAGGAGAGAGACAACGTCAATGATGGCATCCTTATTTTTATATCGTCAGTCAGTCAATTCAAACACATTCTTAGCCATCTTGGTGTCTAGTTTTGAAGTCAAGCTCTTGAATTCTCTTTATCAATTGCACTGCAAAATGAAATCATAAAAAGCAGGACATAAGCGATAGTAGGCATGAAGTATGGAATTATTGGCGTAGCAACTGTAAAAGGTGGGTCACCTTTTAAATTTATTCCTTTTACATTTATCTTTTAACAAAGGTTGACCTATTCTATGTGTAGGAACAAGTGACCCATATGTGAAGTTCAAGCATAAAAACCGGCTACTTTACAAATCAAGCACTGTTTACAAGAACCTGAACCCAGTATGGCAAGAAGGCTTTAACGCTACTGTTGATGATACCTTCTCACCTCTCTACGTAAAGGTAAGGCATGGCTACATAGTGCGTTCTTGCAATTTATTGTCATAACATAAGAAAAAAGTAAATTTAGAAGAGGTCAGAAACAAGAATGTGTCCAGATTTTTCCGAGGGCGGGAGGTCTAAAAAAAAAAACTTTAAAAAAAAACGCATCACAAATGTGTTTATATTCTTTTTTGCTACGTTTTTACGAGTCGGACAAACATTTCGGGAGGAGAGGCTTCAAACCCCCTAGGTCCCCTGGATACGGTCTTGGTCAGATATACACTAAAAAAACTTTGTTTTCTGTTCCTTTGTCATTTGATACTAAGGCCCTACTCAGGGGAGGGTTTAGAGGGTTTGAGCCCCCGACACCCCGAAATATTTGTCCGACTCGTAAAAATGTAATAAAAGTGCATAAAAACACATTTTTATGTGTTTTTAACAGTTTTTTTTTTGTAAACCCCCTCCCCTAAAACATAACCCCTAGTCCAAAAAAATTCCTGGATACACCCCTGTTTGAGACACAGCTTTGTCAAGATTGAGGCTATGATAATCAATAATAGTCTCTTCGGCTTGATTTTACAAAAAAAGAAAACAACACAAGAGCACTTCCCAAAGTGGGGAGACTAGGCCTAGTAAATAAGTTCTCAGAACTCAGATTCAATGTTGAATCTCAGATTTAACGTGTCTGAGAACTACGCTGCTCATTTTTGTTATTTATAATTTGTTAAGTACGCGACTGTTGGAATTTTTTTAACCTAGGAATGGTAAAAAAAAAAAAAATATCCTAGGGAGTGATTGCACATTAATCTCAAGAGCAATTTGATACAAAACGGCGAGAGGAAAAAGCCTCAAATGTAAACTAGGATCACCAAATAAATGAAAACCATGAACGTTGACTTTACGAAAAAAAGCGTCAGAAAAATAAAACAAAGCGGTAATTAAAAATTAAGAAATAGAAGGAGAACTTAAATAACGGCAAATTATTGATTTCATGTGAAGAAGTGGGTCACAGGTCAGTTGCATGCTTGGTTTTAACGAGAGAAACTTTCGAATGAGATCTGAGGTATTTTTTTCTATCCTAGATAGAACTCAATTACAATTAAAAAAAAACAATAATTCAGGTAATATAATTAAAAATCAAAGACATGTAACTCTTTTTCAGCTCAAAAATGTCATCGAGGTATTGTATAGAATTGTCGAGACCCTGACAATGGGGTATAAAGGCGAGCGTAAGTCTAGAATGCCCATGCATGTTTACATGACCCTATCCTTGGAAAGGAACTTCATGCTGCACAGACTCATAGAACCATGACCTGAACCATGATTGTAAACAGTTTTTCAGAGTAACCTTGAGGGTTCAAACCCCCCGAGGAAAATATAGCCTTGAAAGCGACACAGCATTATACTGGATTTCGGGGGATGGTTAGATTTTCTGTTGTTTTTTTTTTTCATTTGGAGAGCTTTTTTGGCTGCTTATCGTCCAATTTTAATTTTATTCTATTAGGATCTGCCTCCTAATTGCAGCATGACAGTAGAAAGTATGTAAAAGTATGCAGAAAGTAGAAGAAGTATGCAGAAAGAAAGTAGAAAGTATGCAGCATGACAGTAGACAGTAAAGTAACGAAGTCGGAGGTAATAGGCCCGGTATTGCTTGTAGTGGATGCTGACCTTTGCTGATGGGAGTGTATTGACAAGGGTTGAAAACACTGTAGTGACCAAGATGGTCACAAGTTAACGCATTGCCTTCATTTAACTCTTGTTGGTTCCCAGGGATTCTTGGTGTCCAATTTTTTAAACCAGCTTCAGTACTTAGCGTGAACTTGGAAAGGATGTACTGGTCTTTGGCCTTCACTGGTGGGGCAGTTTACATATCCCAAGGCTCTAACGCACAAATGATGTATAATATGGAAATTGTTGACATGGAAGGCAAATTTGTTGGAAGACATATACTGCATTGACATATTTACCCATCAATAGACAATTAAACTGGACTTGTTGGGACTTTTGGAAGTTCATCTCTTTGACTTAAGAATCATGAAATTAGGTAATATAGAAGGACTTATTGAGGCTAGAAGGATTGAGCTTACAGGTGTGTAAAAGGATTGTTACTACCAAGTAGTTACCAAATAATTACCAAAAAAAACACAAAAACTTTAATTACCAAATAATGTGAATGATAGAATGATTTCACTTTGAAACGAAAGGCGGTAAGCTTCATTTATTTAATTCCTTATAAAAATTGCAGGTCTTTGACTATGACTGGGGATTCCAAGATGATTTTCTTGGTAGTGGACAGATTGACTTATCTTCTGTGGAATTCCACAAGTAAGTTACTCTTTGATTTTTAAATATTCTTCAAAAGAGTGAAAGACAGAAAAAAAAATGAATATATGCTTACAAAAACAATCCCTAAGTATATGTGAGAGGGAAATTGCCAGGAACACATTAAGTCCCTCAGAGCGCCTGCTGTAATTTTACAGGACGATAAAAAAAAAAACTAAATGGAAACAGAGTTTTTTTTTTTTTATTGTTTTTAACAAAGAGGTGTTTTGCATCAGTGTTCATATTCCAAGTTCTTTTGGAGATTTTTTTTTCAAGCTGGGGAACAGGAAAATCCCATGAAGATACCTTCATGCATTGAAAGTGGGACGCATTGAGGGATAAGTAACATTGAACATATGATTTCCAAAGAGCAATTCTTGAACCAGCAGAATCATATCAAAGTTGGCTACGCATGAATTGAATAGAATAGAATTTATTGATATGAAGTAATAGAAGTAATGAATAGAAGTAATGAGGATGAAGTGACCCCTCTCATATACGCAATAATTTCCGTTGGTTTTAAGTTTTGAAGCTGCACCTTAGTTTAAGTTGAAAACACTTGTTTTTTTTTAGCCTAATTTAATTTCAGATCGTTTTTAAATACAGCCGGAAAATCTGGATCCCCACTCCATGGGAAATTCCTTTCCCCCAGACAATTCCATTGTAGCTGATAATTCCCCCCCGGAAAATTTCTTGCGGACGATTCCGGCTGAAATTTTTTTCTCAGCACATTTTCATTTGAAAAATACTTTAATCTCAGATTGTTTTTAAAATCCTGCCGAAAATACTCCCCCCCCCACTGCCCTCCATTAAAAATTTTCCCAAAACTATTCCCCCACCCCTAGGAGAAATTTGTTCCCGCAGAAAATTCCCTCTGGAGAATTTATCCCCTGAAAATTCCCCCCCCCCCGTCTCTACGGAAAGATAATTTAGACAACTCCCACCCGGTAAAAAATTTTCCCCCAGACAATTCTCCTTAACATCTCCACATGTAAAATTGAGTCGGCAAAAAGTAAAGTAAGACAAATAAAAAAAATTCCCGTTCGAATAAACGAACGTTCGAATGAGCCCTTTCCTGATATTCTAATACTATTGGTTCGATGCGATCACTCGTGGGGAAAAAAAGACAAACAGAAAAACAACAAATAAACACGCATCCGTGATCTTTCTTTCTATCTGGAAGAAATTCTTCTCCCAGGAAGAATTTCCCTTGGAGAGTTCACCCCCCAGAAATTTCCCTCCCCACAGAAAATTATTCTCGTGGAAAATCCCCCAAGCATAAAATCCCCCTCCGAAAAATGTCTTTACACTTCCCAAATACTACACGTAGGCTGCGCAATGAGTTGATTTCACGACTTACAGACTTTTCCCCAGGGGGTTTGGGGGGGGGGTCCTGTTATCCCCAAAAATATATTTACCGGACTTTTCAACTATGCTTAACAAAATGGATATCTCAAAATTTTGATCGCACGACTTGGAGGAAAAAAGGAGGTGAGAGGGGGGGGGGCAAGTTGTACTCCGGAATTTTTGGTCCCTTAAACCAGATTTTCTTGCGCTACCACTTCACTCCTTTTCAAAAAAAGGAGGGAATACGAATCAATGTTCTGATTACAGGCCGGTTACTGTTTCCTTCCAGATTAGCAAAGTTTTTGAGTTTGTTTTATTAAAGTATCTAGAGTCTTGTAACCAAGGCCTGAATCAAATTGGGTTCCGTTAGGGGCTAAGCATGGATGTTGCTCATACCCTCCTTTCAAGAATTATATCCTTTTGTAAGCAATGGGATAGAGTTGCGCTAGATTTTATACACTTGCGCTAGATTTTGCGGCTGCGTATGATTCAATTATCCATTCTTGGGCTCTGACTGCGCTTCTGAAGAATAATGTCCCACTACCAGTAGTTTTGGTTTTAAAAAAGTGGTATGGCTCATCTCGTATTCGAATTAAGTGGGAGAACCAGTTTAGTGATTATATTGTTAAGTTATGCAGGGGGCTGAGGCTGCGCAAATGAGTTAATTTCATGACTTACAGACTTTTCCCCAGGGGCTGTTGGGGGTCTTGTTATCCCCAAAAACATATTTACTGGACTTTTCAACTATGTTTAATAAAATCGATATCTCAAAATTTTGATCGTACGACTTTGAGGGAAAAAGGAGGTAAAAGGGGGGGGGGCTAGTTGTCCTCCGGAATTTTGGTCACCCAGTAGTTTTAGTTTTAAAAAAGTGGTATGGCTCATCTTGTATTCGAATTAAGTGGAAGAATCAGTTTAGTTATAAGTTATGTGATAAGTGATAAGTGATTTAGTGATAGGTAATGTCAAGTTATGTAGGGGGCTGAGACAAGGAAGCATTATTTATCCTTTGATTTTGAATATTACTGCGACGGGGCTAATTGATAAATTCAGTTGACTTTTATTTATGGTAAAGGTTATGTTCTGTCGTGGATTGCTTACGCAGATGATTTACTCCTTTTGAGTCGATCACTTCAGTCATTTTAACAAAATGTAGATTTTTTGGCAAATTTTTTTGGTGAGCATGGACTTCGTTTTTGCCCTGAAAAGTGTCAGTTTTTAGTTCTTGGTCCTAAGGCTAATGATCTTGTTAATTCAGAAATTTCTGTTCGTAATTATGATAGTATTTTAAAACCTTTGGAATCTTTTTTGTATCTTGGTGTGCCTTATTGACCAATTTTAGCTCTATGCCGTGCTCCTATTTCTAAAGCAGTTAAAAGTAGAATAGCGTCTAGCTTCGGGGCAGTAATTTGTCTTCGTGATCTTCTTTCTTGAAACTTACTGGCTCGGGTATATATTACTGTCGCTTTGCCTCAGATTTTACTTTTTTCATCGTTTCTCCCGTTTTTTAGAATTAGTAATATTGCGCATGTAAAAACCACCTATTTTAATTTTGCTAAGTTCCTTTGCCGCTTTTCTAAATCTAAATCTAAATCTGAATACTTTTTTAATGAATACACATAAAATAAAAAACCCTCTTGGTGTTTTGGAGAAAAAGCAAAAGAAATTTTATCTAAATTACCTCTTTTTTCTCATAATTTATATAAAGCTGCGCATGAAGCTTAATCTTTTTTTATTTATTTGATTAATTATTGAATAAAGCGTTAATTTGTGAAGTGTTAATTTTATGTGTTAATTATTATTTAAACAAGTATATTTAAAGTATTTAAACAAGAAGACTCCCCAGAAGAAATTTCAGACCTCTGACTTTTTTGGTTGAGGGCTTAGCAGTCTTCGAAGTTGTGAAATGTGGGGTTCCCCAACTATGACACTTTGAAGTCTTTTGGTGCTTCGTCGTAAAGTTCTCTTATGGAACGTTTTTTGGAAAGAGTCTGTTTGGGCTTAGAAACCAGCCTATCAACAAAATTTCAATTATCAGCTCTTTCAACTTTCTGGTCACCCCAGGCAAGCTACAACTAAGGCTACCAGTCTTTGACTTCCTATGCAAAGCAATAATAAATGTTCCAAATCAATCGAAAAGTAACCCAGGGGCAGATCTCACGTGACCTGATCATTTCGTTACTCCATTTTGACCTTTGTGACTTTTTACCCGGGGGAAAAGAGATTTCCCCGTTTGTGGGGAGAGTGAACTAGTCCATAGCTACTCCCATGGTTCCAAGAGGATCCCTAAAAACTTTCACAATTTCTAGCTTGATCAATTTAGCCTATAATTCAGTGTACTAGCAATTGAACGAACGAACACATGTACACACTTGATTTTAAATATATAATTTTTTTTTCATCATGACTTGCTACTGTTCACCAAAAAGTAAAATACCATTTTAATGACCATACTTCACAAAATCTCAGCAGTAAATTGAATTAACGTTACTGGTTCTATGAAACTTAGAGGTTTATTCTCAGTTATTTTAAGGCCACGTACCCTGACTTAACATCATTTGGTATGCGCTTAGTAAAACTTAAGTTAATATTATGAGATATGAGGTGCAGAATATGCATAGCCTTAATTTTACGATGTGTGGTAACCACTTGAACCTAGGAGTGTAAACCAACGTTTCGCTTAATCCGCACACTCTGTTGTTCATTCTTCCTGTCTATATTATTTAAATATCTATCCTTGTGGAAAACTATGCTATTATAAGGCAAAAAGTTAAGACAGTGTTTAATTAGGAACACATAAAGTTTTGCTGGTATTTTGGAATTACCCTTATTATATGAGTATTAGCTTAAGTTAGTAGTTGTTTCCTAGGTTACCGGGAGAAGGCACACCTAAACAGAATGCAAAATACAAAGTACGACTTTTAAGAAATCAAATAGATCTCCGCAGCAAACCGATCCAACCATAATGTGCTGCAAAATAGATCAAACCATACTGTGCAGCAAAATAGATCCAACCATACTGTGCCACAAAATAGATCAAACCATACTCTGCAGCAAAATAGATCAAACCATACTGTGCAGCAAAATAGATCAAACCATCACTCTGCAGCAAAATAGATCAAACCATACTGTGCAGCAAAATAGATCAAACCATACTGTGCAGCAAAATAGATCCAACCATACTGTGCAGCAAAATAGATCAAACCATACTGTGCAGCAAAATAGATCCAACCATACTGTGAAGCAAAATAGATCAAACAATACTGTGCAGCAAAATAGATCAAACAATACTGTACAGCAAAATAGATCCAACCATACTGTGCAGCAAAATAGATCAAACCATACTGTGCAGCAAAATAGATCAAACCATACTGTGCAGCAAAATAGATCAAACCATACTGTGCACAAAATAGGTCAAACCACACTATGCAGCAAAATAGATTCAACTATACTGTGCAGCAAAATAGATCAAACCATACTGTGCAGAAAAATAGATCCAACCATACTGTGCAGCAAAATAGATCAAACTATACTGTGCAGCAAAATAGATCCAACCCTACTGTGCAGCAAAATAGATCCAACCATACTGTGCAGCAAAATAGATCAAACCAATGCTCTGCAGCAAAATAGATCAACCATACTGTGCAGCAAAATAGATCCAACCATACTGTGCAGCAAAATAGATCAAACCACACTGTGCAGCAAAATAGATATAACCATACTGTGCAGCAAAATAGATCAAACCATAATGTGCAGCAAAAATAGATCCAACCATATTGTGCAGCAAAATAGATCCAACCATACTGTGCAGCAAAATAGATCAAACCACACTGTGCAGCAAAATAGATATAACCATACCGTGCAGCAAAATAGATCAAACCATAATGTGCAGCAAAATGATCCAACCATATTGTGCAGCAAAATAGATCCAACCATACTGTGCAGCAAAATAGATCCAACCATACTGTGCAGCAAAATAGATCAAACCACACTGTGCAGCAAAATAGATATAACCATACCGTGCAGCAAAATAGATGCAACCATACTGTGCAGCAAACTAGATCAAACCATACTGTGTAGCAAACTATCAGTGGTGGCCCTAATAGGTGCAAAATGCCAGAGAATGCTAATGCTGGGGCAGCTAATTGATTTGAAGTGGACTAAATATTTAACTGGAGGTTTACCATTCCTCATCTTGGAAATTAAGAAAAATCGCATTATAGCTTTGCAGGGTAGCAAAATCGCAGATAGCACAAACGCAATCGCAGTGTAGCACAACTGTTGTGCCACGTCTTCCTCAGGGTGATGCTATTCAACTGGAGGTTGTATTTATGAGGCTGCTCATTTAAACGATAGTTAAAAGTTTTAATGCCCTTATCAAGTCGTTATGATTAGGACTAGTTTTGGCAGTAATTTTAAATTGTCTGACTGATATAGGTAAATATAGTAAATGTCGAAATACACTATATAATTAATTAAGCAACTAATTTTGTGCTTTTTTTTGCTTTTCATGCCCGAGCCATCGTTATCCTATTAACTTTTTTTAGACCTACTGATGTAACTCTGAGGCTAAAGGAAGGTGAGTTTGCAGAAACGCATGGAGAAATTGATCTAAATATCACCTTGTCCCCAAAGACAATAGAAGAGCATGAAAAGCAGGTAAGATCTTTGAAAATGTATCGCATGAGCATTTTCTTAGATTCAAGCAAAAACTGGGAGCAAAAATAAGTTTTCTACTTAAAAAATGGAGCTGACTCAAAAATTAAGACAATTTCTTCTCTCGCACTTTTTTCTACTCTCAAATTCCGGACAAGCAGAGCTCTGATGGATTACGATTTGATTTCCATCATATAGCCTATGTTTTGAGATTGCATAAACTCAACTGTACTTGAATCCAGTAGACCATTAGTAGTAAGGGCCCAATTCGTTTCACCAGTGATTGCGTAATATGCCTTACCACGGGCCATTTACCTATTACAATGAACCCTATGTGGGTTGGCAGACAGGTTTTCTATTATGAGACTAATTTTTTGGCGGTTCAAACTCATGGATACATGTTTATTTATTTATTTTTTTTTTTAACTGGTATTTTTTCAATGAAGCCCATAACACTTTGCAGAAACCCGTGAATGTAGGACTGAAAGTCCGTTCGTAGTATATCTGAATCCAATTACTAATCAAGTTAGTGTGACCGCCATTTTTTGATCTGGTTAGGTGGGTATAATCTGGTTTTGGTTCGTTATTGTGAGAGGGTTACTCAATTTACATCTTAGTGTTAACTGGGCGATGACTTAATCTAATTGCGTAGGTACTAAAGGAATATTTGAAGGTGGAGAAAAAAAGGGCTAATTAGTGATTGGATAATTTTAACAAGAAATGACTGAAAAGTGTTTTGGAGGAGATGGGATGAATGTGTACTGTATAATACACAAGTGATGATTTGCACAGTGTTGTCAATTTTAAATAGTTTAGAAATAAAAAAAATTAACAAGAAATGGCTGAAAAGTGTTTTGAGGGAGTTGAGTTGCACGAGGGATGACTTGCACGAGGGTTCAGTTACATGCGGATTCAGTTACACGGGGATTAGTTAAATGGGGTCGAGTTGCATGAGGATTCAATAGCACGGAGGTTCAGTTGTACGGGGTTTCGGTCATACAGGGGTTCAGTTACATGGGGGTTCAGTTGCACGGGGGGGGGGGGGGTATCTGCTACAAAAAACACTTCATTCTAAAACAAATACGAACATTTTGAAAAGCAGACAAAAAATTGGACACTATAATCAGAATTATTTCATTAACATTTAAAAAGGGGTAATGAGATATGTGATCTGTATAATACACAAAGTGATGTTTGATAAGTATTGTTAATTTAAAATAGGATCTAACGTTCCCTTCGTTCCCCCATTTCTGAGGGCAGGGAGGGGAGGGGTCAATTTTGGAGGGAAAACATCTGCATCAAGGGGAAGACTCAGAGACCCTTCGTTCCCACATTTCCGAGGGCAGGGGAGGGGGAGAAGGTGATAGTATTCCAATACAATAATTCAAGCATAATAGAATTTATGCTCTAGTGGAAGCTCGTAAAACCCTTCCCCCTCCCCGCGCTAGGATTATTGTCTGGCTGTACCTCTAAATACAGAGAATTAAGGTGATAGTATTCCGATACAATAAGTCAAGTATACTAGAATTTATGCTCCTAGTGGAAGCTCGTAAAAACCCTTCCCCCTCCCCGCGCTAGGATTATTGCCTGGCTGTGACAATGGATATTATCTCTAAATACAGAGAATTAAGGTGATAGTATTCCGATACAATAAGTCAAGTATAATAGAATTTATGCTCCTAATGGAAACTCGTAAAACCCTTCCCCTTCACCGTGCTAGGATTATTGCCTAGCTGTGACAATTGATATTACCTCTAAATACAGAGAATTAAGGTGTTTATTCTGGAAATTGGACACTATAATCAGAATTATTTGATTAACATTTAAAAAGGGGGTAATGAGATATGTGATCTGTATAATACACAAGTGATGTTTGATAAGTATTGTTAATTTAAAATAGGATCTAACGTTCCCTTCGTTCCCCCATTTCTGAGGGCAGGGAGGGGAGGGGTCAATTTGGAGGGAAAAACATCTGCATCAAGGGGAAGGCTCAGAGACCCTTCGTTCCCACATTCCGAGGGCAGGGGAAGGGGAGAAGGTGATAGTATTCCAATACAATAATTCAAGCATAATAGAATTTATGCTCCTAGTGGAAGCTCGTAAAACCCTTCCCCCTCCCGTGCTAGGATTATTGCCTAGCTGTGACAATTGATATTACTTCTAAATACAGAGAATTAAGGTGTTTATTCAGTGTGATTTTTTCTTTACTTGGTGGGCTCGTAAAACCCTTCCCCCTCCCCGCGCTAGGATTATTGCCTGGCTGTGACAATGGATATTATCTCTAAATACAGAGAATTAAGGTGATAGTATTCCGATACAATAAGTAAAGTATAATAGAATTTATGCTCCTAGTGGAAGCTCGTAAAAACCCTTCCCCCTCCCCACGCTAGGATTATTGCCTAGCTGTGACAATGGATATTACCTCTAAATACAGAGAATTAAGGTGATAGTATTCCGATACAATAAGTCAAGTGTAATAGAATTTATGCTCCTAGTGGAAACTCGTAAAACCCTTCCCCCTCCCCACGCTAGGGTTATTGCCTGGCTGTGACAATGGTTATTACCTCTAAATACAGAGAATTAAGGTGACAATATTCCGATACAATAAGTCAAGTATACTAGAATTTATGCTCCTAGTGGAAGCTCGTAAAACCCTTCCCCCTCCCCGCGCGGAACCTCGTAAAACCCTTCCCTTCTCCCGCACTAGGATTATTGCCTAGCTGTGACAATGGATATTACCTCTAAATACAGAGAATTAAGGTGATAGTATTCCGATACAATAAGTCAAGTATACTAGAATTTATGCTCCTAGTGGAAGCTCGTAAAACCCTTCCCCCTCCCCGCGCTAGGATTATTGCCTAGCTATGACAATGGATATTACCTCTAAATACAGAGAATTAAGGTGATGGTATTCCGATACAATAAGTCAAGTATAATAGAATTGATGCTCCTAGTGGAAGCTCGTAAAACCCTTCCCACTCCCCGCGCTAGGATTATTGCCTAGATGTGACAATGGATATTACCTCTAAATACAGAGAATTATGGTGATGGTATTCCGATACAATAAGTCAAGTATAATAGAATTGATGCTCCTAGTGGAAGCTCGTAAAACCCTTCCCACTCCCCGCGCTAGGATTATTGCCTACCTGTGACAATGGATATTACCTCTAAATACAGAGAATTAAGGTGATAGTATTCCGATACAATAAGTCAAGTATAATAGAATTTATGCTCCTAGTGGAACCTCGTAAAACCCTTCCCCTCTCCCGCACTAGGATTATTGCCTAGCTGTGACAATGGATATTACCTCTAAATACAGAGAATTAGGTGATAGTATTCCGATACAATAAGTCAAGTATAATAGAATTTATGCTCCTAGTGGAACCTCGTAAAACCCTTCCCCCTCCCCGCGCTAGGATTATTGCTTACCTGTGACAATGGATATTACCTCTAAATACAGAGAATTAAGGTGATAGTATTCCGATACAATAAGTCAAGTAGCCTGTTCATGAGACACCAGTAAAAATTGTGTATGATTCAAAAATGGAATAATAATTATTCTACTGATTACGAACTAAGAGACGACAATAACTACAATATCAAGAGAGAACATGGTGAACTATTTTATGGAACAGATTCAAAATGTCCAAAGTTAATCATTGATATTAATAATGTATCATAATATATTTTTGTATTAATATTCTACATAGCATTATTTCACTAAAAATATTACATTGTTACGTGTTCATTATTTTTTAGAGTAAGCTAGCGTATCAAGCGTTCAGAATGTATATTAAAACATCGGAGATGTAGGAAAAGGAATTTGCGTACATCTATTGTCAGACACACTATTTCCGTAAAATCTGAGCTATTAAGGGTTTTTGACCGTAAACTCTAGTTTTTTTTTGTAAGAAAATTATGGAAATACAATTCTCTGGTTCAAATGCGGAACTTAAGTCTATTTTGGATCGAAAAATAAAACTATTTCCGTAAAAATCTGAGCTAATAAGGCTTTTTCGACCGTAAACTGTAGTTTCTTGTAAGAAAATTATGTAAAATACATTTTTGTACGTATCTTAAAATGAAAAAATATCATTCTTGAATTCACCTCTTGGATACACAATACAGAAATTATAAAAAAAAAAAACTGTAATACTTCCCCCCAAACTCAAATTTTCCAAAATTCTACTATAGAAGCTTTTAAAATATTTCTAAAGCACTAATAGATAGAGTGCTAAAACATCAGAATCGACTTCAGAGGACACGTTATATCACGGGAAGAGGTTTTGAAAATCCCCTTTCCCCCCAAACTCAAAAATTTCCAAAATTCTACTTTAGAAGCTTTTAAAATATTTCTAAAGCACTAGTAGATAGAGTGCTAAAAAACGTCAGAATCGACTTCAGAGGACATGTTATATCACGGGAAGAGGTTTTGAAAATCCCCCTTCCCCCCAAACTCAAAATTTTCCAAAATTCTACTTTAGAAGCTTTTAAAATATTTCTAAAGCACTAATAGATACAGTGCTAAAAACATCAGAATCGACTTTAGAGGACACGTTATATCACGGGAAGAGGTTTTGAAAATCACCCTTCCCCCCAAACTCAAAATTTTCCAAAATTTTACTTTAGAAGCTTGTGTGTGTCTCTTTGGGCTTTTTGTGTCTCTCTTCGGACTGTGTGTATGTCTCTACAAATGTAGAAAAACCCGTGTGGGTGAGTTGAAATAAAAAAAATTTAACAAGAAATGACTGAAAAGTGTTATTCTTTGGTTCAAATGTAGAAAAAACCCGTGTGAGTGAGTTGAAATAAAAATTTTTTTTAACATGAAATGCCTGAAAAGTGTTTTGGAGGAGATGGCTTGATTGACAGAAGGATGTATTAGCGAAGTTATAGTGGAGGGGGACAATGTCTTCAAAGTCAAGGCTATAAGAAAAAAACGTTCCGAATATTTTTGTCGGTTTGTAGTTTACGCACTAATATCAATATCAGTAATGATTCTATTTGAACTTTCTCCAAGTTGATCAAATTGGTCTCTAAACGGTTCATGATAAAAAAAATAGTTTGGGACAAGAAAAAAATAAAATAATGTCATGAAATCATTTTCAACACTCAGAGAAGTTTTTTTTTGTGTGTAAGTTTTTATGTGTGTATGTGTAAGTTGTGTGTGTGTGTGTGTGTAAGTTTTTTTTTGTGTGTGTAAGTTTTTTTTTTTGTGTGTGTGTAAATTTTTTTGTGTGTGTGTGTGTGGAGTTTTTATGTGTGTGTGTAAGTTTTTTTTTGTGTGTGTGTGTAAGTTTTTTTTGTGTGTGTGTAAGTTTGTGTGTGTGTGTGTAAGTTTTTATGTGTGTGTAATGCTATGTAGAATATTAATACAAAAATATATTATGATACATTATTAATATCAATGATTAACTTTGGACATTTGAATCTGCTCCATAAAATAGTTCACCATGTTCTCTCTTGATATTGTAGTTATTGTCGTATCTTAGTTCGTAATCAGTAGAATAATCATTATTCCATTTTGAATCATACACAATTTTTACTGGTGTCTCATGAACAGGCTACTTGACTTATTGTATCGGAATACTATCACCTTAATTCTCTCTATTTAGAAGTAATATCCATTGTCATAGCTAAGCAATAATCCTAGCGCGGGGAGGGGGAAGGGTTTTACGAGCTTCCACTAGGAGCATAAATTCTAGTATACTTGACTTATTGTATCGGAATACTAGTAGAGATGGGGGTACCAGCCGTGACAGGACATAATTTATGCATGTTTTTATGGTTTTGTCAGTGAGAATTTGAAAAAAACAGGAATTTTGTCACATTTATGGATGGTTTTATGGTTTTTCTCAGTGAGAATGAAAAAACAGGAACTTTGTCACATTTATGTCTGTTTTCATGGATGGTTATGTGTGTTGATTATTTGATGTTTTTGTGGTCTTTGTCAGTGAGAATGGAAAAACAGGAACTTTGTCACTTCCTTCTTGTTGTTGTTCAATGCAGATGTTATGAGTTTCCGGGAGATCGCGTGTTTCCAATATTTGTTGTTCAAGCCAGATGTTATTAGTTTCCGGGAAACAGTATTTGTTATTGTTGTTCAAGCCAAATGTTATGAGTTTCCATGGTAACAGTTAGATCCCCCATTCTCAGCCAATCAGAGGACTTTGTTACATAACAATTTGACCTTGAGATTTCGGATATAACGGGCATGCAATGTGATTCAATTATCAGAAAGTATTGTGACACAATGGATAGAACAATTGACATAATTGATGAGCTTGAGGCCTTGGCAGCCGCAATTAGCAATGTAAGTGCATTTTTATTTTCAAAGGAATTTTCCTTGGTCACCCTCCAGTATATTCAGCTAAAACGTAAATATATTCCTATACCCTCAACCCCCCCCTCCACAAACCATACTCAATGCAAAACGTGAATATATTCCTTTACCCTCAAAACCTACCCCCCCCCCTCCATTGTCTTACAACCCCAAATTCTCGCAAAAAGAAATACCTTTTCGACAAATTCCACTATTTATTTTCGTTGGACACCCTCCAGTATAATCAGCTAAAACGTGAATATATTCCTTTACCCTCAAAACCTAACCCCCCCCCCCATTGTCTTACAACCCCAAATTCTCGCAAAAAGAAATACCATTTCGACAAATTCCTTCCCTCTATATTTCCAGCTAAATCCCCCCCCCCCAACAAACCATACTCAATGCAAAACGCAAATATATTCTTTTACAGTCAAATACCTTTTCGATAGAAATATCTTATCGGTAAATTTGGCCTTTCTGTAAGCCTCATCAACTTCTGCCTATCTCTTGGCTATTAACCGCAATGGTTTTGACAATACATTTCCGTGCAGGCATATAATTACTTTA
Source organism: Artemia sinica (assembly GCA_027921565.1). Lineage (NCBI taxonomy): Eukaryota > Metazoa > Arthropoda > Branchiopoda > Anostraca > Artemiidae > Artemia > Artemia sinica. The sequence goes on along the minus strand of CM051257.1, from coordinate 73,263,028 downwards.
TCACCCCTTTTCCGGTGTGTTCACGCTATCAGTCTAGGCAAAGGGTTGTTTTGGTTGTCAAATTAAAACGATTTTAAGCAAAATTAGATTGTGGATTCGTAGCCTGTATGGAAGTAGAGAAACAGATTATTTTCAAATTAAGTCTAACAATATATTTAGAACATTATGTGAAGGGGGAGGGCAATACCTTCAATTCTACCGCCATCAGTGTAAAATGAAAACAAACAGCGCAGGGCTAGAAAAGTCTTTGGGAGTTGCATGAAGCTAATATTATGTATAAATTGAATAGCATTTTAACCTATGTTTGCAAAATATAGGCCTACAGGTCGATGGGTTAACGATCTAATTTAAAGCCTATAGACCGGAAAATTTAATATTTTTCTAAATGGTAAAAATAGAAACAATGATTCCTATCCTATGGCTATAGACTACTGATTGTCTAATAAAAACGTTTGATTTCTAAGCCTAATATATTTCTCGCGAAATTTTTACTTTTTGCTTTACTGAAAAGAGATAAAATGCTTTGTCTAAACAAAATTATGGTTAATAATTCTCATTCTTTAAAATAAAGGGGGAATTTATTTGATACTAATTTTTTTCTCTTCTTTAAGGCAAATTATGAAGAATTTGCGGACCCAACAATGATGAGAGCTATGTCTGACGCAAATAGCGAAGAATGCTCGTCACCGCCACCCACCAAGAGAGCAAGGGCTAATAATGCGCCCCCTGTGAAGGCTACTGTCGTACAGTATGGTCGCTGGCCAAAACCCCCCAGCTCCACACTGCCTGCCCAAGTGCAGCCGTCTGTACCAGCCCCTCTTAATCAAGCCTCAATGCTGCCTCGTCAAGTTGCAGCCTCGACTGCACAGTCATATGATATCGCTGGCCCGGCGGCTGCACAGTCATATGATATTGCTGGCCCGGCTGCGAAAGAAATTAACGTCACCAGTCCATTCGCCCTCCAACATGCACTACCTGGTCCTCTAATAGCTGCCCCGGCTGCAAAGCCATATGATATTGCTGGCCCAACTGCACAAAATCATGAGGTTACCATCCAACATGCACTACCTGGTCCTTCGGGCACCCAAGCCCAGAGGGATTATGCAAATGTAAGCATTTTTCTCCTACCTATCTATTTCTTCCAATGTTTTAGTCCTTTTCAATCCCAATATAAACTTATCTCTGCGAGATATTAACCCCTATTACATATCTAAATGTAATTTTTTTGCAAAGAAACCACTCTTTTCTCTGTTGCTATCGCTTCACATATAGTTTAGATACCATTGAAACTCAAAATGCTATTCCGTTCATAATTGAATATTATCTTGCTTTAATCTTTGACATAAGCTCTCCACACAAGCATATAAATAGATCTGTTTCATCCCCTTTTCCTGTTCTATCATTAGCGAGGGTTAGGCCACCAAGTCTAGGCTTTTAACATAATTCTGTTGTATTAGCTGTGAATTGTCTGCAAATTAGGAAGTTGGAATTCTATGTAAGAGCGAAACAAGTTATACCCCCAAAAATAATAAATGCTGAAAAGAGGGGAGCCTACTTGCCCTCGAATCTTTATGGTCACTTACAAAGGGCACTAGAACTTTTAATTTCCATTCATATAGTTTTAAGGGATATTATTCCCTTTGTCACATATTGAAGTCCTAATTTACACTGTATATTTCTATTTTAGTGAGGGGGAAAGCGAGTTAACGGTTCCAGCCTGGAACACTCGCGCGAGAATTAGAGAAATTTTGATAGGCATTATGTAAAGGGGACTGGGAAGCGCTGCGGGAAGCGCCGGGGGAAGCGCCGCGGGCCCCGAGAAGCGTCGACAGGGATGCGCCGCGGGCCAGGAAAGTGCCGCAGGATGCGCCGCAGGGGGGTGTGCCGCGAAAAAAAAAAAAAAAAAAAAAAACAAAAAAAAAAAAAAAAAACTTCTATGTCATATCTTAGATTATCGTTAAGCTATTTTTCATTTATAGGTTGGTGCATTGGTCCCATATTCGCCGTCCAGTGAAGAAGGGGAAGAAGAGGCAGTGGACTTTCAAGACAAAGAAACATGGGACGATATCATTGAAGTACCAGCTAATATTGATAAGTTTTTAGATGATTTTTTTAATGTAGAAGCTAGTACAGTTGAACTGGTAGACTTGAGCCCGAACACTTTGCAACTTTTAGATGATTTCACTGGGAACCCTCCTCTATCCCCCACTGATTACCTACTTCCACTTCAAACAACTGAAGTGGAACATAGCCCGAATATTGTTGAACAACTTGGGGAGGGGGTACATCTTTCCCCGATTTTCAATTGTCGAATACAATTTTAAATAATATAGTTGTTTTCACTGCCACGTTTGGGGATCCTTTTAAATCGCTTATGGGGGGAAATTTTGTTTTTGATCCTGTAGAGATTGTGCATGCTTATTTAGATAAAATTCGTGCACTACTGGAGAACCAAATTCAATTGTGGGGGGGTAGGGATTCAATTAAGGTTTCAATTGTTTAAAGGTTTTTTATTTGAATGAGGGGAAAAGCGAGGTTTACTATCATTTCATACATTCCGAGATGCGCATAATTTATCCAAATTTAGAAAATTTGAGGGAGTTTTTAGTGAGTGGGTAGGACAAATTATAGCGCATCTCGAGAACTATAACGAAAATGGGAGTGGATCTGTAGTTTTATTTATTGAAAATTTAAGTGTAAATATATGTAAATTTAAGAAAGATTTTATTTTAAGAGGGGGTGGGGAAAGGGATATAGTTTTAAATTATAATCCAGATCTAGAGGGTTGTAAAGGTGTCCAGCGGATCTGTTTTAAAACAGATCAAAAGTGTTTCAAGTATGCTTTCCTCATATCAGCATACAAGCCTCTAGCACGTGACGCAACCAAGAAGAATTTAGATCACTGGGCTGTACATGGGAAGGAGGGGTCCGATTTCCCAGTTGTAGATTTCTCATGCTTAGAAGGAAAATACCCAGTAACGCTAAAATCCATTGACATTTTTGAAAGGGCCAATGCCCATTTAAATATCGGCGTTACTGTGGTACAATACGAAACAGAATTTAAAGATGGGACTCGCTCTAAAAAGAAGGGGGTGGTATTCCCCGTAAGGGGCCCGTCAGTTGATTTGGTTAAACACTGGGTTTGGTTATTATACACGCCACCTAGTCAACCGAACGCAATCGGTCATTTTAACCCTATCACTGACATTAGTAGAGTTCTGGGGGGTGGTAGGGATCTAGGGGTACGTTTCTACTGTCCAACATGCTTGTCACAATTCCGTAGTGATATGAAACTACGGGATCACATGAAGCATTGTAGACGGCATGGATATCAGACAGTGGAAACGGTTTCAGGGGATAGGGCCATTCTACGATTCAAAAATTTTCAAAACACCCTCCTCCAGTGCAACAAAATATCTTTAGACTGTGAAGCTAAGCTGGTGGAGGTGAATGATCCACAATATCCAAACCGGGTCAAAGAACACCAGGCCATTGCAGTGTCCTATGCACATGCGCAAAGAGATAGTTCTAACACCATGCGGTTGTTAGAAATAGTAGAAACATTGGATGAGGGAGATGAGTTGCATGGTCAAGGCATTGACTAAACTGATTGGCACGGCTAATGGTGCTATTTCTCGTTTGAGAAATACGCATTATCCAATGGTGTTGTCTGCAGAGGATCGTCTCGCGATTAAAAATCAAAAAATATGTTGGGTTTGTAAGGGGGAGTTTGTAGAGGAGGATAAAGGGACTAAAGGGAAAAGAGGGGGGAGGGGGAAAGTCAGAGACCACGATCACTTGTGGCAGGAAATATCCTCGGGGGGTAGTAATTTTAGGGGGGTAGCGCATCAATCGTGTAATTTAAATGTTAGCCAACAGTTTTTTATCCCAGTTTTTATTCATAATTCTAATTATGACTTAAAATTTATTTTACCGGCACTGGCACGTATGCATAGGGAGGGAGGGGGAGTAGATAGTCCATGGGTGAATAATTCATTTATCTACAACATCATTCCCAAATCAGCCGAGAAGTTATTGCTTCTCGAACTGAAATGGCAGGTAGTGGATAATGGGCGTACGTGCTGGAATAAAATTAGGTTTTTAGATTCTTTTAGTTTTTTCCCCAAATCCTTAAGTCAACTAATTCAAGTGCAGAAAAGCGACAATTTTGATAGCTTTCCCTTGCTTAAACAGCACTTTCCAGACAGTGAAATGTATGACTTATTAACCAGCAAAGGTGTATATGCATATGATTATTACTGCTCTGGCGCTCGCTTAAGCGAGGAGAAACTACCTCCAATTGAAGCTTTTCACAATTCACTGACCAACAGTGAATGCACAGCCGAGGATTATGAGTTTGCCAAGAAGGTGTGGGCTAAGGGGGATTGTAAAAATGGGTGGGATTATTGTAGACTGTACTTGGCCAGTGACGTTCTAACTCTGTTGGATATAGTCTGTAAGAATACAGACCAGATCTATTCAGAGTTCGGGTTAGATATAGGATATTATTTTTCTACACCCCATTTAGTGATGGATTTAATTTTAAAAATTAGCAGGGAGGAAATAGGCCTAATCACCGATGTAGATCAACACCTTTTTGTAGAGCGTTCAATGAGGGGAGGGTATGTTTTTCACGGGGACCGCGTCTTATCAACCGATCCGAGCGGACAAAGCACCGGTGTAAAGTCAAATGCAGTGTTCTTGGACATGAACTCGTTGTACCCCTCGGCAATGTCCCACTACTCTTTGCCGTGTGGGAACTATCAATGGCTTGAGAATCCTTGTGAGTTCCCTGACATTAACACCGTCGAGGACAACGGGCCACAAGGATGGTTCTTTGAAATTGACGGTCACATTCCGCTGGCCCTTCACGACTCAGTCAAAGATTTTGTTTTTCCCTGTATCAATCGACCAGTGACCAGGGACTCACTGAGCCCCTACAATCGATCATTGGTTGAGGATATGGGGATGCATTGGACCCCCTCCAAACAGAAACTGATTGCTGATTTGGACCCTAAAGAGAATATCGTTGTTCACCATGTGCTTTTGCACTGGATGGTGAACAATGGCTTCAAAATCACCAAAATACATAGGGTCCTGCAGTTCAATCAGCGACCATATTTGAAAACGTTTATCGATACTTTTGTCGATAAACGTTCTAGGGCAAATTCAAAGGTAGAGAAGGAATTGTACAAGCTCATTCTAAATTCAGCGTTTGGCAAAATGTGTGAAAGCGTACGTAACAGATCTCGCTGCGACGTCGTGACTGACCCTCTAGAGTGTGCACGAATTATTGCCGACCCCAATTTTACATCATTCACGAGCATAGAGGCCGGCATGGTTCTTCTACACAGGAAAAAGCGAAATGTAGTACTGAACAAGAATATCGCAGGAGGTAGTTCAGTACTAGAAATTTCAAAGAAGCTCATGTTGTCGTTCTTTTACAATGTGTGCAAGGTGCAATGGCCACGGGAGGGGGAGGTTCAAGTTTACTATGGGGATACAGATTCTCTGCTGTTAAAGGTAAATGGGACTGAAGATTTATTGGGTGATTTGCAAAATGGGGTGCACATCAGCTCGCGGATGGATTTCACCAACTGGAATCCATCCCTCTACCCCGAGCTGGTGAAACGTCAAGCCCCCAACCAACTATTAAAATTAAAATCAGAGACGGGGAGTGATTTGATATCCAGGGGGGTGTTCCCGGGTCCCAAAGTTTATTGTGTTGAAACACATAGTGGGGATGAAAAGAAGACATGTAAAGGGGTGCCTACACACTTTGTAAAGAGCAATTTTAACATGAGCGTGTACAGAGACTGTGTAGAAAGTAGCCTAGTGCCAAGAGCACAAGTGCTTGCAATTCGCTCTCTACAGTATAGAAATTATACTGTGAGAGTAGAAAAAAATGCAATGTCGTGTATATCGACAAGGTCTATGTGCTCGAGAATGGTGTGAGTGTCCTGCCTCATGGTCACTATCGTATTTCAGACCGAGTTGAATGCGTAGACTATCGTAATCAACTTGGTCTGGATAAACTAATCTAACCCAGCACTAACCACCACCACTCAACCTTTCATAAATTAACCTAACCAACTAATCTAACCCAAGCACTAACCACCACCACTAACCCGTAGCAGTGACGACAACTATTGTTTTTCCATCGTGGCTCCCGGGGGGTGGGGGACCCTTCCCGCGGCCGGCTCCCGGGGGGTGGGGGGGCCAGCAATCACTGTAATGTTCAACTGTGCTAGTTCCAAATGTATTTTATTATACAAAAGTGTTGTATAGAAAAGTGTTTTTTTGAATGAAAAGTGTTGTACAAAAGTGTTGTACAGAAAAGTGTTGTACAAAAGTGTTGTACAGAAAAGTGTTGTACAAAAGTGTTGTACAGAAAAGTGTTTATTATAAAGTGTTATCATTGTTCATGTTGAACAAATAGAGTTTTCATGTGACATGAAATTTGTCTGTTCTTGTTGAACAAGGTTATCATGTTCATGTTGAACAAGTGTTATCATTTGCTGTAATAAATGTTGCCATGAAATATTGTTTTTGTTGTTCTTGAATAGATAGATCTATGGGAAAATTACTACTTATTCATTGGACACATATGATTTACAGTTAGTCATAGTCTGACTGTTGTCAACAACATGTATCAATTTAAAACGCCCTTCAGATCATTTCTGTGTGGACCCTCAATGTCGGGGAAAACAACACTTTTAGCTAGAATAATTCAAAATTGCGATAAAATGTTTTTGGAAAAACCGAAAAAAATCTACTATTGCTATAGTATTTGGCAAGAGTCCTATGATAAAATAAAAGCTATTGCCACAACCATACCAATACAATTCATAAGAGGACTTGATGTTTTCAATAGTATTGAACCGAACTCGTGGCTGATTATTGATGATTTGGCTGAATCCATTGAACAGTTCTCACAGGAAATGCTACAACTGTTCACCGTTCGCTCTCACCATGAACACATTTCCATAACCCTGGTTCTACACAATCTGTTTCATCAGAGCAAATGTATGCGAACCCTTGCTTTGAATTGCACTATCTATATTATCTATCGAGTCGTTCGTGATTCTAGCTCACTCATAACTCTCAATAAACAGATATACCCCGGCGCCCCTAAATTTCTGTTGTCAGCGTACACTCAGGCGACTAGCAAGCCCTACGGTTACATTTTATTGGATCTTAATCAGAGCACGCCCGAGGATCTTCGTGTAGTCACCGACATTTTCGACAATGAAATTACAGTATATCTTCCAGTGAATAGTAGAAAAGGCTATTAGTCGCCATTATGACACTGAAGAAACTACACGAACAACGGCATCTGTTTTCCGTTTTAAGCACTTCAAAACCTCCGCTTAGGAAGGCTATACTTAAACATGGTGTCGACAATGATTTCATTAATCTAATATCTGAACTTTGTTTAAATTTAACTGAGGGCAATGTTCAACTGCCAGAAGGTGTTAGACAACAGACAAAGCAACATCGTTCCACTGTACGTGCCTTGGCTTGTAAAAACAAGGGAAACAAATTTAAAAGAAAACGGCTCCTTCAAGCAGGCGGTAGCTTTTTCACACTTTTACTGCCAATAATTGCAGGACTTGTAAACAGTTTTCTCTAGAGAATGGCAAAACCCTATAAATTGACTCCAATAGAACTTGTCCTCTCGCCCGTCGAACATTTTGAAGACAATCTGAGTAAATTCATTAATGATGAGAATATTGCCGATGATAAAAAACTGCTTTTACTTCAAGATGCATTGCGACGTATGGACAAACATAGACCTTATCGTGAGAGACCCGCCGTCACCGATCCCTCTAAACAAGAAACATCTCAAGATTCTGCACAATCGAAGGAGAAGGAATTGAATTCGATTGTATTGAAAATTGGAAACCTATTGCCACTGTCCTATCGAGAACAGAGTAAAAGAGTATTATCTTATCTCGTGTTGGAATCTGGTGATCAAGTTCAAGTCGACAGCACAGGGAAACGAATTATAATTTGGGGAAAAAGTTATAATCTAGTTGATTTAATTTGTGATATGGTGACGAATCGTAAAGGACTCTTATCCTTTGACGATAATCTATACACCTTTCTAAGTGTATCAAACTTTCCCAAAAGTCTTATTGGCAATAAGCAAATTCTAAAGAAACTAAGAGAATATAGTCCTCCAACAACACCATTTAAAAAAGAAGAAGATTCAATATTTGAAGATACTAGCACCACTGATTTTACAACACCTGTGGCTGCTAGTCAAAAGCGAAGACGAATTGATTCGCCCTCCAGTGTGCAAAAGGGGAGTGGACATTACACTACGTGTTTACGTTCAAAATGGATGAAGTTTTGAAAGGTGTCTATGAAAATGTTGGTGAAGCGGGAAGTTTAAGTTCTCCCAAAACGCTTTCTAGAGCTGTCTCCGGCACCACATTGAAAAATGCAAAAGAGTATCTAGAAAATGAACCAAGTTACACACTACATCGGGATCATAGACTTCGCAGTAAACAATATCGTCAAACTAAAGCCTTTTTCCCTCTGCATATAATGCAAATGGATCTTTTAACTTTAGACGCAGTTCAACGGCGTCACAATACACCCTACAAATATATTCTAGTGGCAATCAGTATTTTTAGTCGCTATGCCTATGCCATTCCGCTGCGATCAAAGAGAGGTGTTGAAGTTGCTCGGGCCATTGAAAGTATTCTTGAACAGGATTCCTATAGAAAAATTCAATCAGATCGTGGCAGTGAATTTGTTAACCCACATGTGCAAAAGGTTCTTTTGAAATATAATACGACACTCTATCATAGTCACAGTCCGATAAAGGCTGCATTGGCCGAACGATTAATAAGAACGATTCGTCTATTAATTTCAAGATATTGTACACTGAAAAATACATCTGCTTTTATTCACGATTTAGATAAAATCATGCAGATATACAACCATCGACCACATCGATCTCTGTCCAACTCTAGCCCTCGGATGTTCACTACAGTGAGAATACATTTGATGCTTTTCTAAAGCAATACTCCAATGGCAATGAGAAGAAAAAGAAGAAGAAATTCAATGTTGGTGATACTGTTCGAATTAATAGAACCACCAATATTTTTGAAAAGGGGAATTATTTATGGAGCACCGAACTTTTTAAAGTGTCCAAAATCCTAGACACCATACCCATAACTTATCGACTACGAGATACCAAAGATGATGAGATTCTCGGTGGTTTTTATGAATATGAACTGCAAAAAGTTAGAAACACTAGTGAAATTTATCAAATTGAAAAGATATTAAAGAGTCGTACTCGTAGGGGCAAGAAACAGTTGCTTGTTCGCTGGCTAGGATACAACTCGGATTTTGATTCTTGGGTCAGTGCTGAAGATATTAACAATGCCCAATGATTTCTATGTGACTTTCATGTCCAATGTTTCTGATCCTCTCTACAATGACTTGAATAAAACAAGTGATTTTTGGACAAAACTCTCCCCCACCATCAAATTCGACGGAAAGTATGAAGTGGCTCTTGTCGACTGTATTCTCAAAAATACCTATGACATCCTGAGAAAGGATCGTAAATATGAAATAAAAATTAGACCCTATGATTGGCCACCACCACCAGGTGATCAAGAACAAATTCAAAAAATCAATTGGTTGGATTATCCATATATTGAATTACCCTACGAGGAACTCACCTGTATGAATGATTTATGTCGTACTATTAATAAAAGAATTTCCGCTCGTAAAAAAGGAGCTTTTCATTTCAACTATTCAAAGGAGGAGGGCAAGATCTACATTAGTTCACCTATTGCCAGTGAAAAGATTATTCTCAATGATAACCTAAGGGATGTTCTTGGCTTTAAGCTCAATATAATCAATGGTAAAAGTGCCGGAAACACTAATTTCATTTTTGCTGACTACCCGCCTGCCTTCTCCACAGACACTTGTATATTTCTCTATGCTTCATTTGTGGAAACATCTCGGGTTGGTAATTCAAATGTTCCCCTCCTACGAGTTCTTGAACGAAAAACCAATCAAGAACATATTCATCACTACAATATAAAGCATCTTCAGTATATTCCAGTAAACACTTCCTATTTGGAACTCTGTCAGTTAACATTAAGAACTGAATTGGGTGATCCAATAGCAATTTCAAAAGGTTTGGCTGTGATTACATGTCATTTTCGACCCATCGTTCAACAGCAAGATGTCTAATAGAAAAGTGGTATTCACTTGTCCTGATATTGACTGCTATGTTAATACTCTTGGCCCAAGACAACAGGGCAATGGAATGGACTATTACAAGGGTCGCTCGTCAATGTCTGGCTATGGTCTTGGTAGCTGGTTTGCTAAGCTGTTTCGCTCTTCACTACCACTGGCTAGAAAATATCTTGTACCGGCTGCGACAGATTTTGCATCCTCTACACTATACGATTGGGGCTCTGGCAAGGATTTTAAAAAAAGTGCTTCGGAAAATCTTAGGTCCAGTGCGCGAACCCTTGGCGAGAAATTAAAGCAAAATGGTAAAGGTTTAAAAAGGTTAAGAAACAATGCATCACTCATCAGTCTCTACTCAGGACGGAAACGAAAGACATCCCTTTTGTCAAAGAAAAGAAGGAAAAAGCCGATACGTAGTGTAACCAGAAGCCCCAGGAAGAAAATTGTTAGATCGAAACTTGATTTCTTCTCTTAAGATGTCCTACCTACCACATAAGGATTCTCAACCTTCAATCACCGCCTCATTGAATCTATTCAATGCCGAAAATGTTGATGTGAGTGTCAAGCATGGATACTATGAACAATTTTATCCACTACAACCCCTCTCCGATAATATCCACTTTCAAATTTATTCCAATGAAGACTACTTTATGGATTTATCGTCCACATTTATAGATTTACAAATGAAGGTCCGGAAATCCGATAATACAATGCCAGTTCGAGCTGATGGGATATCCTATGAAAATTGTATACTACATAATTTATTTCGTCAAATTAGCGTCTACATCAATGGCACGCTGGTGAGCACAAGCAACAATCTCTCAAACTATGCTAGCTATATCCAATTCATGCTGATGACACCCAAGTCATACAAGGAATTGAGAGGTGCCTCCAATGGATATGAATATATTACTAATACTGATAGTACAGATGCACTTAAAAATGCTACAACTAGTGAATTACATCTAGTTGGAAAAATATATCATGAAATATTTAATATACCCCAATGGCTACCACCCAATGTTAAAGTGGATATAAAATTGACGCTTGCACCATCCAATTTCATATTGAGAAAGGAACTTGCCGCCAATCCCGATGTAAGCCTCTCCCTCACCTCAGCAATACTTCATGTACGCAAACAGCAGGTTATGAGTTCTGTTGCTTTGGCCGTGGAAAAATTGAGAGCCAATGGAAATAATATTAAACTACTTGTTCCTCACACAATCACCAATCAGCGTCATATTGCAATGGGGTCACGCACCTTCACCGATTCATCCTTTATCAATGGTGAAATCCCCTCGAAATTGGCTTTGGCATTTGTAAAGAGCGCCAGTGCAATAGGATCATGGACTGAATGCCCACATAAATTCGAGATGTTTGGACTTTCATCTCTTGTGTGCAAAGTAAATGGTATCCCACTCTACAATCTATCTTTTGATAAATCCTATAGAACATTGTATGAGTTGACCATGCAAACCCTAGATCATGATTCGCAACTATTTGAAAATGGTATAACCGAAGATATGTTTGCTAAAACACATGGTATCATTGTATTGGATTTGTCTGGCACACAGGATATGAGTATAGTACGTACGGGGACTGTGCGTTTAGAGTGTACATTTGCCAACCCATTGGCTGAGAGTATTGCCCTAATCTCACTAAATCAATATGAAACCTATTGGGAAATCACTCCCGAAGGCAGTGTTCTACTAGACTTGGCGCCATGAACACCAGTCAAATAATCAGTGTATTTAATATGGACCCCTACATGTCCCAGTACAAATCCTATTGTCTACCCTCAGACTATCTTGGAAAAATTCAAAGTGCGAACAATACCTTGATTATTGTTAATAGCAGTCCATCGACTGTGCTGACGGGTCATTGGCTGTGCATCTATCAAACAATGAGGAATATCGAATTTTTTGATCCTCTTGGCCTACCCTATACATTCTACACGCCTCACATCAGCAACTATATTGAGAGCAGTAATAAAACTATTATTCAAAATCGAAAAAGGGTGCAGGATCTAACGACTAAAAGCTGTGGCTTCCATGCGCTACTATATTTTGTGTTCCGATGTCGTGGCTATACTTACAAGCAGTTTCTCCATATTTATGGTGACAATCCACGTCTGAACGACTTTCTAGTGGAAAATATACTTACAAGTGTATTTAATATTGATTTCAGTGCCCTAAGAGTAAAGTGCTTAAAAAATGTTTGTGAATTTGTTTATTAATAAAATGTATATATACAACAATGTCTTTAAATCTTCACTTTTAGATTTCTTCATCGGTGTATAGGTAACTGTCGTGAACCACTAATGCTGGTAAATCATTTGGATTCACTATATATTGATCTTGATTGACTGCAAAGTCAGGATCACATTTTCTGCAGTACAATGTAACTTCACTCTTGTCATATCTCTTTGTATAGTCAATGATACTATTTGCATTCATATTATGAAATTCACGAGTTTCAATCTGTCTATTTGAAGCAATATCACATACTGTGTTTTCAAGTGGTGAATCACATTCGGTAACTGCCAAATAAAAATCGCTTGGTTTATAGTCATAGTAGGTGGTGTCATCACAACGATGACGTAGAAACCAGATTGTCTTGTTACCCCAACAGTTGAATCGTAGACCAGATTCCTCTTCCCAGAATAATTTAAATCCACGACGATACCAATCTCGTAGAAATAAACTAAAATCACGTTTAGGATTCTTTCCAATCATAGCGGGGTAAGTATTCTCCCACTGATCACATTTATCATTGTGACAATTGGAGCATAGGTGCCCTCTAGGATGAGAGTCACACACCTCCTCAAGACATGAATTACATCCTTTAATTTGTACTGCATAGCCTCTATGTAATTTGCAAGGATTACATAATTTACACTTTTCATTATAGTCATCAATAATTGTACAATTCTCGCATTGAGTCCAACTGCCAAGAGTGTACATGCACAATGGGCATATATAGAACATTTTGGTTTCCGATGTCAACTCTCTCACAGCTAAAACGAAACTGATCGTCTTCGCTCGATAAATTCAAAGTGTAGGAAAGGGGAGAGGAGTAACTCTGTGACGTTGCCTCTTTCGAAGGAGGAGCCATCTACATTGGCAATGAAAGTATATCACGATATCATTCTGACGTGTCGTGATCAAGATATCAATGAATTGAGTATAAGCATTTGAGTCACATTTTAAAAGTTTCATACAATAGTCCAATGAGGATTATTCCAAATGGCGAGAAAATCATCATCCAAAATCAAATGTTTTTCCATAAACACTAGATTTGATCTAATTCTCTCTTTCTCAAATTTATTCATTTTTCAATCCTTTCACTCTGACTGCCAACTCTAGACTGACCAGAAAAGAAAGTTGGCTCGGTAACAACAGATCGATTGACCTTGACCCCCATTACACTCAATAATCCATGAACGTGACAAAGTTCCTGTTTTTCCATTCTCACTGACAAAGACCACAAAAACATCAAATAATCAACGCACATAACCATCCATGAAAACAACCATAAATGTGACAAAGTTCCTGTTTTTTCATTCTCACTGAGAAAAACCATAAAACCATCCATAAATGTGACAAAATTCCTGTTTTTTTCAAATTCTCACTGACAAAAACCATAAAAACATGCATAAATTATGTCCTGTCACGGCTGGTACCCCCATCTTTACTAATACTATCACCTTAATTCTCTGTATTTAGAGGTAATATCCATTGTCACAGCTAGGCAATAATCCTAGTGCGGGGAGGGGGAAGGGTTTTACGAGCTTCCACTAGGAGCATAAATTCTAGTATACTTGACTTATTGTATCGGAATACTATCACCTTAATTCTCTGTATTTAGAGGTAATATCCATTGTCACAGCTAGGCAATAATCCTAGCACGGGGAGGGGGAAGGGTTTTACGAGCTTCCAGTAGGAGCATCAATTCTAGTATACTTGACTTATTGTATCGGAATACTATCACCTTAATTCTCTGTATTTAGAGGTAATATCCATTGTCACAGCTAGGCAATAATCCTAGCGCGGGGAGTGGGAAGGGTTTTACGAGCTTCCACTAGGAGCATCAATTCTATTATACTTGACTTATTGTATCGGAATACTATCACCTTAATTCTCTGTATTTAGAGGTAATATCCATTGTCATAGCTAGGCAATAATCCTAGCGCGGGGAGGGGGAAGGGTTTTACGAGCTTCCACTAGGAGCATAAATTCTAGTATACTTGACTTATTGTATCGGAATACTATCACCTTAATTCTCTGTATTTAGAGGTAATATCCATTGTCACAGCTAGGCAATAATCCTAGCGCGTGGGAGGGGGGAAGGGTTTTACGAGCTTCCACTAGGAGCATCAATTCTAGTATACTTGACTTATTGTATCGGAATACTATCACCTTAATTCTCTGTATTTAGAGGTAATAACCATTGTCACAGCCAGGCAATAACCCTAGCGTGGGGAGGGGGAAGGGTTTTACGAGTTTCCACTAGGAGCATAAATTCTATTACACTTGACTTATTGTATCGGAATACTATCACCTTAATTCTCTGTATTTAGAGGTAATATCCATTGTCACAGCTAGGCAATAATCCTAGCGTGGGGAGGGGGAAGGGTTTTACGAGCTTCCACTAGGAGCATAAATTCTATTATACTTGACTTATTGTATCGGAATACTATCACCTTAATTCTCTGTATTTAGAGATAATATCCATTGTCACAGCCAGGCAATAATCCTAGCGCGGGGAGGGGGAAGGGTTTTACGAGTCCACCAAGTAAAGAAAAAATCACTACAGAATAAACACCTTAATTCTCTGTATTTAGAGTAATATCAATTGTCACAGCTAGGCAATAATCCTAGCACGGGGAAGGGGAAGGGTTTTACGAGTTTCCACTAGGAGCATAAATTCTATTATACTTGACTTATTGTATCGGAATACTATCACCTTAATTCTCTGTATTTAGAGATAATATCCATTGTCACAGCCAGGCAATAACCCTAGCGCGGGGAGGGGGAAGGGTTTTACGAGCTTCCACTAGGAGCATAAATTCTAGTATACTTGACTTATTGTATCGGAATACTATCACCTTAATTCTCTGTATTTAGAGGTACAGCCAGGCAATAATCCTAGCGCGGGGAGGGGGAAGGGTTTTACGAGCTTCCACTAGGAGCATAAATTCTATTATGCTTGAATTATTGTATTGGAATACTATCACCTTCTCCCCCTCCCCTGCCCTGGAAATGTGGGAACGAAGGGTCTCTGAGCCTTCCCTTGATGCAGATGTTTCCCTCCAAAATTGACCCTCCCTACCTGCCTCAGAAATGGGGGAACGAAGGGAACGTTAGATCCTATTTTAAATTAACAATACTTATCAAACATCACTTGTGTATTATACAGATCACATATCTCATTACCCTTTTTAAATGTTAATCAAATAATTCTGATTATAGTGTCCAATTTCAGAATAAACACCTTAATTCTCTGTATTTAGAGGTAATATCAATTGTCACAGCTAGGCAATAATCCTAGCACGGGGAAGGGGAAGGGTTTTACGAGTTTCCATTAGGAGCATAAATTCTATTATACTTGACTTATTGTATCGGAATACTATCACCTTAATTCTCTGTATTTAGAGATAATATCCATTGTCACAGCCAGGCAATAACCCTAGCGCGGGGAGGGGGAAGGGTTTTACGAGCTTCCACTAGGAGCATAAATTCTAGTATACTTGACTTATTGTATCGGAATACTATCACCTTAATTCTCTGTATTTAGAGGTACAGCCAGGCAATAATCCTAGCGCGGGGAGGGGGAAGGGTTTTACGAGCTTCCACTAGGAGCATAAATTCTATTATGCTTGAATTATTGTATTGGAATACTATCACCTTCTCCCCCTCCCCTGCCCTCGGAAATGTGGGAACGAAGGGTCTCTGAGCCTTCCCCTTGATGCAGATGTTTTCCCTCCAAAATTGACCCCTCCCCTCCCTGCCCTCAGAAATGGGGGAACGAAGGGAACGTTAGATCCTATTTTAAATTAACAATACTTATCAAACATCACTTGTGTATTATACAGATCACATATCTCATTACCCCTTTTTAAATGTTAATCAAATAATTCTGATTATAGTGTCCAATTTTTTGTCTGCTTTTCAAAATGTTCGTATTTGTTTAGAATGAAGTGTTTTTTATAGCAGATACCCCCCCCCCGTGCAACTGAACCCCCCATGTAACTGAACCCCTGTATAACCGAAACCCCGTACAACTGAACCTCCGTGCTACTGAATCCTCGTGCAACTCGACCCCATTTAACTAATCCCCGTGTAACTGAATCCGCATGTAACTGAACCCTCGTGCAAGTCATCCCTCGTGCAACTCAACTCCCTCAAAACACTTTTCAGCCATTTCTTGTTAATTTTTTTATTTCTAAACTATTTAAAATTGACAACACTGTGCAAATCATCACTTGTGTATTATACAGTACACATTCATCCCATCTCCTCCAAAACACTTTTCAGTCATTTCTTGTTAAAATTATCCAATCACTAATTAGCCCTTTTTTTCTCCACCTTCAAATGTTCCTTTAGTACCTACGCAATTAGACTAAGTCATCGCCCAGTTAACACTAAGATGTAAATTGAGTAACCCTCTCACAATAACGAACCAAAACCAGATTATACCCACCTAACCAGATCAAAAAATGGCGGTCACACTAACTTGATTAGTAATTGGATTCAGATATACTACGAACGGACTTTCAGTCCTACATTCACGGGTTTCTGCAAAGTGTTATGGGCTTCATTGAAAAAATACCAGTTTAAAAAAAAAAAAATAATAAACATGTATCCATGAGTTTGACCGCCAAAAAATGAGTCTCATAATAGAAAACCTGTCTGCCAACCCACATAGGGTTCATTGTAATAGGTAAATGGCCCGTGGTAAGGCATATTACGCAATCACTGGTGAAACGAATTGGGCCCTTACTACTACCATTCGAGATCAAAATCTCTAAAGCTATCTTGAAAGTAAAAAAAAACAACACTGAAATTGTAACAAATAGAAGTTTTGATTGGCGCTTACTTCAAACATTCCAAAGTTTTAAAAGCTGTTTGGACAGATTTGCTACTTTTCCTGCCCATTAATTTCTTATCAGACACGATTATTCCTGTCTAATATGTTTGATGGTTTATCTTATGATAGACCCTCAGACATAATAGAAATATTCAAAAGCGACAGGACACCACAAAAAAAAATTCTATTCTATAAGATCATTTAGTGGACACATCCTTAGCTTTTATGTGCGCTTTTCTTTTTCACAAACTTTTTCTTATTTTCCTTGAGGCTATAACCTTAATTGCCATAGAAGAATATAGCACGTGATGGTATAATTGCTTAAAATAAAAACTTTATAAAGTTTTTGAAATGGCATCTGCCATCGAAATCCCGTGTTAGCTCATTTTTCTGGTCGGGAAATCAATATTTAATAAAAAATGACTATTTTTTTCAAATAAAAGGAAATATCAAAGCTATGGACTTGAATCAACTGTACTGAATTTCAATTTTTATTCATTAATCACATTTATTTCACATTTATTTTATATCACATTTATTTCACATTTATTTTTAAAATTTAAACGGCGTTTTTTTTTCAAATTAATAAATCGCGAATCCCGGGTTATTGAAAATAGTTCATCTATCTAAAAACTTTCAAAACTGGTTGTATAGAGTTGCCACTTTTGACTTATACCACTTTTGTGGTATCAGCAATCAGATAACCTATTAGACAAATTATAAATAACGAAACAGCCTTAACCAATTTTTGAACTCCTTTAGGCTATATTTCACCTGTCTTTCCTTACTTGACTAGAGGCAATAAATTAAGTTGCCACAGAAAACTATGGATTTATACGTTTAAGATGAATGACTTAAAGTCAGCCAAAATTTGAAAACACTCAGACAAGAAATCGACTTTACCATAAAGAGGCATTGTTTGACTTTATCCAGGTAAATAAAGAAAGTCGGTACTTGTAGCTTTGTCGTTTCTGTTTTCCCTACTTCATTTTCAAGAACTACTGTCCTCTTCAACCTCGCACTTTTCACTGAGCTTTAAATAGGGCTTTCTTGAATGCCTTTTAGAATGCAGCAAGCATATTCAGTTCGTTATTGTTTATTCATGAGTAGCCTTTCAAAACCTTTGAACTTACAGTTGTATCGTTCAAAAGAAATATAGCTAAATAAACCCTTTTATCCTCACAGAATCGCTGTAAAGTGGTTTAACTTTAGGTTAACAATTGAGGAGTTGAATGACAGGTGGATTATTGAAATGATCTTGTTTCAAAGCAAAATTTTCTACTTACTTTCATTTGAAAAGCGCCCGTTTTTTTTTTTTTTTTATTTGGTAACAATATTCAGACCAAAAAAAATGAGGAAAGATTCAACCTCTTGCTATTTGTACTATTAAATAAAAAAACAAGTTTATTTCAACTGAAAGTAAGGAGTAGTATTCAAACTCAAAACGAACAAAAATTACTACATATATGAAGGGGTTGCCCCTTCCTTAATACCTTGCTCTTCGCGTTATAGTTTTTAGCACTTCTAAAAAAGCTTCCTATCCTAATTAAAGGGCCCCTTGTTTTAAGGAGTCGTTCTTAAAAACTGGGACAAACAGTCACACTTTAGCGTAAAGAATAAGGCATTGAGGAGGAGGAAACCCCATTCATATTCAGAATAATTTTCGTTTACTTTGAGTTTTAATTTTGCTCTTCGCTTTCAGTTGAAAATACTTTTTTTTATTAAATCTGACCGGTTTACAAATAATGCCGGTAAATCTGGCTCAACCTCTATGAAAAATTCCCTCCCCTGACGAGAAATTCCTCCGTGGAAAGTTCCTCCGGCGTAGAAACACCCCCCTCCCGTATATTACCTTCTGGATAATTCCATCCTTACTGAAAATCCACCCCACCCCACTTCCAAAAAACTTCTTGCAGAAGATCAAGCCTGAAAATTTCCGTATAATACTTTCATTTGAAAAAGATTTTAAGCTCTAATGGTTTTTCCAATCAGTCCGGAAATCCCCCCTTCCGTGGGAATTATTTCCCGACAATTCTCCCGGAACATCTCCACATGCAAAATTGAGTAGGCAAAGAGAAAGTAAGACAAATAAAAAGAATTCTGTATAGGAATTCTTGTAAATTCCCCTAGTGTAAAATTTCTCTTGAAAAGTCAACCCCCTGAAACTTCCCTCCCCGTAGATACGTTGAATCTGATGGCGTGATTTTCATTAAGACTTTATTATTTTACTTTCAGCGAGTGTTTCACTCCTTTTTCAAAAACCCCGGTGAATTTTCTTATGCTCGTAGCCATTCATAGGTAACACCAAGTGTAATGAATCTCATATATATGGAATCAAAATAATAAGCCGATTCTTTTGATATATTTATTTATATCCAAATTCCAATTTTTAGAATTGTTGTTACTATTGAGGCGTAGTGCTCCTTACTTACAGTTCGTTACCACAAACTGTTAGAAAGTAACTTTTTTTTTTCGCAGTACTTCAATAACAAATGCTCGTACCCAAAAACAGTGTAATACAATAGTTTCAAAAAAAATTGACACTTTATCGTATTTATTCTCGGCTGCTTTAAATAATAACGTTTTTATTTCTATTGTTTTAAAAGGTAATCAGTAAGAATCGGGAGGGGGGTTAGTAGTGCCCTTCTTATTCTGGATAACTTCTGTTCTTTTAAAGATTAATGTCGCTTTTTACTTTTATTAGGAACATGAGTTTTTTCAATACTTTAAATATTTACTTTTAAAATTTGATTCTCGATCAATTTTCCAAACCATACCATAAAATCTGCCTCCTTCAAAAAATTTGTCCCACGGAGATCCCGCCCATGGAAAGTTCAATCTGCGTACGAGACCCACGGTAAATTCCTCCCGCCAATTCCCCCCTCACTGAAAATTCCCTTCGAAAAATTTTTCCTTGAAAATTCCCCTGAAAGTTTTTCTTACATAGTCTAGATTTATTTCTTTTTTGAAAAACGGTCAAAGTTTGTTCCCATCTGTTTTAATTACTATAGCATTGCTGTCAACTATTCTATTCAGTCTAAGAAGTTGCTCTTTATTTCCAAAAAAAAGTTTGCAGACTTTAAATTATGATAATTTGTATCACATTTTCAGAGCCGCTCAAAAGGAAAGGGGGGCAACCGGTACAGTATCTTCAGGCGCCATGAATTGGGGGTGGGTCACCACATGGGTTGTCCACTTTGATAAATATTTTATTTATATATAATATATATATAATATATATATATATATTATATATATATATATATATATATATATATATATATATATATATATATATATATATATATAGTAATATATATATATATATATAGATATATATAGATATATATATATATATATATATATGATATATATATAATAATATATTATATATATATATATATATATATATATAATATATATATATATATAATATATATATATATATATATATATATATATATATATATATATATATATATATTATATATATATATATATATATATATATAAATATTATATATATATATATATAATATATCTATATATATATAATATATCTATATATATATATATATAAATATAAATATATATATATTTATGTATATATATATATATATATATATATATATATATATATAATATATATATATATATATATATATATATATATATATATATATATATATATATATATTTATACTATATATATATATATATATATATATACTATATATATCTATATATTATATATATATATGTTTTATTTTGAACCCTAAGAACGGCTCTGCACATCTCCACATATTTTAAACCATTAGGAAGATTGCAAGATTTCCAGATCGGTGTAGACTATTATTTCCCAATCATACAATTATCATTTTGAGTCGTATTGATTTTAATGAGGTGCGATACAATTTAATGAAGTGCGATCATACAATTATCATATTGAGGCGCATTGATTTTAATGAGGTGCGATTACACTAAGAATGGATGAATATGGGTCTTGTTGAAGATCCATATTTAAAGCTTCATTTTAAGCTTTGTTCTGCTGTGGATGAATATGGGTCTTGTTGAAGATCCATATTTAAAGCTTCATTTTAAGCTTTGTTCTGCTGTGGATCAGCGTAAGAAAACCCTTCAAGTTAAATCTGAGTCATGTCAAACCGCTTGAATTTTTGCCAGTCTTTTCCCCCCTTTTTCAAATTTTCTCAGACTCGTAGCTTTTGATCGTAACATCAAACTTAATGCATTTTTACATATTTGGAAAAGACATAAAAAGCCAATTCTTTTGATGTATTAATTGCTGCCTAAGTTATATTTCTTATAGTTTTCGGTTGAAATTGGATTGAATCACCTCTTACTTATAGTTCGCCACCACGAACTGTTTCATATATTTTTATGGATGGAATCACCATTGGATTGAATCACCTCTTACAGTTCACCACCACGAAACTGTTTCATATATTTTATGTTTGCACCTTGGTTTCAATTTTTTTTTAACTTTTATTCCAGTTTTACAGTGCACGAAATCTTTGGTTATAATACCACGCTAGTTTTCTAGCCCTTTCATTGACACCTATTAATCAAAGAAGAATTGAAAGAGACAAAAAACAAATAAATAAATATACAAAAAAAGCACACATTCAAAGAAAAAGAAAAGATGTGTAAAACGCAAAAAACTTTTACTTGGTGATTCTATCTTTATTATGTCTCGTTTAAAAATATTCTTTTTACTAAAATACAGTATAAAATTGTTTATTCTTTCCCGCTCAAACATGTACCGTAGAAATCTTAAACTCGTAGAACAAGCTTAATGGAGGCAGTCTTAAACAGCCAATGAATGCCCTTTCTATAAACGACGTTCCACTTATGCTTTTAAGATGCAATGGATGATTTTAAATAATTTTTTTCCAGATCCATAACTTGAGAACCGTGGATCAAACAAAACGATTAAAAAGCCAAATTTGGTCAGCTGTTGTAACTATAATCTTAGTTGAAGGTTATAATTTTACGACAAAAGACGGTGGGGCGCCTGGGCGACCTTATATCAAGCTGAAGTAAGTGACCTATTTATTCTATTCTTTAGCTTGTATTTTTTGTCTATTCTGCCTAATAAGCTCTTCATCACGATCGTTGATTTCTGATGACCCATTGGCACAACCCCAGGGAAATAGAGACAGTTTACAGAAAATTTTGATTCAAAAATATTTTATCCTTTGTAATTGCTTTAAATTGCAAGCAGAATAACCAATCAACAGAAATTTAATCGTTTTTGTTTTATTGGCTCCTGACACGGGCAAACTAATCAAGCATTAAAAGGTGGTGAAATCTCTCCTTAAGTCTCATTTCTAATCGATGATTAAGTAGTAATGTGCAGGGTCGTATCCAGGATTTTTTTTTTTGGGGGGGGGGGGGCGGGGGTTGGGGGGAAGAGTACAAAAAACCTTTAAAAACGCATCAAAAATTTGTTTTTATTCAATTTCGCTATGTTTTTTATGAGTGGAATAAACATTTCAAGGGAGGGGGGCTCAAACCCTCCCCCTGGACACAGCCTTGATAATGTGATTTAAAATGTGTTACGGGCTTCAAACAGACTCGGTTTGAAAATATGTTTTAAAAAGCGGACATTGGTTCAAACAGTTCGTGGCAACAAACTTTTAGTAAGGAGCGACCCGGCTCAATAGTAACCGAAACTCTAAAAAACGGAATTTTGATACCAATGGTTATATCAAAACATTTGACTTATTATGCTGGTTTCAAATATATAAATTTCATGCTCATCAACGGCTACAAGCCTGAGAAAATTTGCATGGTTTTTGAAAAAAGGGGGGAATCACCCCTCTGAAGGGCATAGAAGCTTAATGAAAACAAAGCATTATATTCAGCGTATCAGAAAACCCTACTGCAGTGGTTTCAAGCTCCTATCGGCAAATGTGGAATTTTGTTGTTTTTTTGTCAGAAGAATGATCACGAATGCGTGTTTATTTGTTTTTTTCCAGGGATAATCGTATCGACCCAGTGGTCCCAGAATATGGGGAAAGGGCTCATTAAAACAAAAATTAAAAGTTCTGGTGCCCTTTTTAACCGACCAGAAAGATTGGAGGGAAACTAGGCCCCCTCCCTAGCACCTTTTCTCCCCAAAATCGTCCGATAAAAATTTGAGATGTCATTTTGTTCATCATAGTTGAAGGGCCCAAAACTATGCCTTTGGATATAACATGACCCACCCACACAACCCCAGGGGAAGGGCCTTTTAGTTATTAATTAAAAGACTTTTTTCATAAAAGAACTTTTTCAAAAGTAAGTAAAGAACTCCATTGAACCGAAAATGAACAAACATAGAATCAAATAATTTACCAAGCATAGAACTACCACAAATCAACATCAATAAGGAATGAAACTCAAAACGAACAGAAATCATAGGCAGCGCAATAGCGCTGCCTAAGTAAAGAACGATGTTTACACAATGTATTATTTATTATTGTTTTTTGTTCCTTTAGACCAGGGAACTTCGTATCGAAGGAGTTGTCGTAGAAACTTTGTAAAGGGCCCATTCGATTGGAAATTGGAGTGGCTTGTGCCCTTTTTAATAGTCGAAAGTGATTGGAAGGCAACTAACATCCCTTCAACGCCCACCATTTCCCCAAACACATCCCATCAAAATTTTGCGATAGCAATTTTGTTCAGCGTATTTGATTTCCAGATATAAATTATGTTTTTGAGGAGGATACTCCCCCACAACCTCAGGGCAAGGGTTTGTAAGTTATGTCCTGGGGGCATATACGATTATTATAGAAAGCGTTGTCGTAGAAACTTCAAAATGAGCTCATTCGATTGGAAATTCGAAGGGCTAGTTCCCTTTTTAATAGTCAAAAGTGATTTGAGGGCAACTAACCCCCCCCCCTCACGCCCACCTTTTCCCCAAACACATCCAGTCACAACTTCGAGATAGCCATTTTGTTCAACGTAGTTGAAAGTTCTGAAAATTAGGTATTTGAGGATAACAACCCCCCTCCCACACACACACAGCCCTCAGGGCAAGGGTTATAAGTTAATCCCTTGTGGCATATAAGGGTTTCTTAGAAAGCGTTGTCGTAGAAACTTCAAAATGGGTTCATTCGATTGGAAATTGAAATGGCTAGTGCCCTTTTTAATAATCGAAAGTGATTGGAAGGCAACTAACACCCCTTCCACGCCCACCATTTCTCCAAACACATCCAATCAAGATTTTGAGATAACCATTTTGTTCAATGTAGTTGAAAGTTTTGGAAATATATCTTTGAGCAGGAAACTCCCCGCACAGTCTTCAGGGCAAGGGTTATAAGTTATGCCCTGGGGGTATATAAGGTTTTTATAGAAAGCGTTGTTGTAGAAACTTCAAAAAGGGCTTATTCGATTGGAAATTTAAATGGCTAGTGCCCTCTTTAATAGTCGAAAGTAATGGAAGGCAACTAACCCCATCTCACCCCACCATTCTCTAAACACATACAAACAAAATTTTGAAATAGCCATTTTTTCAACGTAGTTGAAAGTTCTGGAAATTGGGTCTTTGGGGATGACACCCCTCCCCCCTACAGCCCTCAGGGCAAGGATTGTAAGTTATGCCCTGGGAGCATATGAAGTTTTTATGGAAGAAGTTGTCGTAGAAACTTCAAAAAGGGCTCATTCGATTGGAAATTGAAAGGGCTAGAGCCCTTTTTAATAGTCAAAAGTGGTTGAAAAACAATTAACCCTCCTCTTACGCCCACCATTTGTCCAAACACATCCAATCAAAATGTTAAGATATTCATTTTGTTCAACGTAGTTGAAAGTTCTGGAAATTAGGTCTTTGAGGATGGACCCCCCCCACAACCAACTCAGGGCAAGGGTCGTTATTGCCCGCAGGGTAAGCTATGCCCTGGGGGCATATATGGTTTTTATAGAAAGTTTTTCCGTAGAAACTTCAAAAAGGACACATTTGATTGGAAATTGAAAGGACTAGTGGCCTTTTTAATAGTCGAAAGTGAATGGAGAGCAACTAACGTCCCTCTCACGCCCACCATTTCCCCAAACACATTCAATCACAGTTTTGAGATAGCCATTTTGTTCAACTTAGTTGAAAGTTCCGGAAATTATGTATTTGAGGATGACAAACCCCCGAGAGCCCCCAGGGGAAAGGTTGTTACGCCCTGGGGGCATATAAGGTTTTCATAGATAGCGTTGTCGTAGAAACTTCAAAAGGGTCTCATTCAATTGACTTTGAGAGGGCCGGTGCCCTTTTTAAAAGTCGAAAGTGATTGGAGGGTAACTAACCCCCCTCTCACGCTCACCATTTTCCCAATTACATCCAATGAAAACTTTCAGGAAGCCATGTTGTGTAACGTAGTTGAAAGCTCTGGGAATTAGGTCTTTGAGGATGACACTCCCCCAGAGCCCTCCGACTAGGGTTGTAAGTTATGCCCTGGGGGCATATAAGATTTTTATTGAAAACTTTGTCACAGAAACTTCAAAAAGAGCTCATTCGATTGGAAATTGAAAGGGCTAGAGCCTTTTTTAATAGTCAAAATTGATTGAAGAACAATTAACCCCCCTCTCACGCCCACCATTTCCCCAAACACATCCAAGAAGAATTTTGAGACAGCCATTTTTTCAACGTAGTTGACAGTTTTGGAAATTAGGTCTTTAAAAATTACAACCCCCCAAAGCCCTCAGTTTAAGGGTTTTAAGTTATGCCCTGGGGGCATATAAGGTTTTTAGAGAAAGCGTTGTTATAGAAACTTCAAAAAGGGCTCATTTGATTGGAAATTGAAAGGGCTAGTACCCTTTTTAATAGACGAAAATGATTGAAGGGCAACTAACCCCCCTCTCACACCCACCATTTCTCCAAACATATTCAATCAAAATTTTGAGATGGCCATTTTGTTTAACGTAATTTCAAGTTCTAGAAATTAGGTGTTTGAGGATGACAGCCCCCCCCCCCCCTCCACAACCCTCAAGGCAAGGGTTGTTAGTTATGTCCTAGGGGCATATAAGGTTTTTATTATTGGGAATTGAGAGGGCTAGTGCCCTTATTAATATTCAAAAGCGATCGGAAGGCGAATGCCACCCCCCCCCCATACCCATAATTTCCCCAACACTTCCGATCAACATTTTGATACAGCAATTTTATTGAACGTAGTTGAAGAGTCCTGAAATTATGTTTTTGAGTATGATAATCCCCCATAGCCCTCGGGCTAAGGTTGTAAGTTATGCCCTGGGGGCATATAATGTCATATAGAAAGTGTTGTCGTAAAAACTTAAAAAAGGACCCTTTCGATTGGAAATTGAGAGGTTTATTGCCCTTTTTAATAGTCGAAAGTAATGAGAGGAAGAATCCCCCCCCACGCCATCATTCCCCAAACATTTCCGATCAACATTTTGATATGGTCATTTTGTTTAACGTAGTTGAAAGGTCTGGAACTCATGTCTTTGAGGATGACATCCCTTCCCCCCTCCATAGCCATCAGGACCAGGTCGTAAGTTATGCCTTTGGGGCATTTAATGTTTTTATAGAAATTTTTGTTGTATAAGCTTCAAAAAGGGCTCATTTGGTTGGAAATTGAGAGGACTAGTGCCTTTTTTATTAGTCGGAAGTGATCAGATTGCAAATGTCTCCCTCCACGTCTATCATTTCTTCAAACACTTCCAATCAAAATTTCGATATAGCCATTTTGTTAAGCCTATTAGAAAGGTCTGGAAATTATGTTTTTGAGGATAACAAATCCCCCAGCCCTCCGGGCAAGGGTTGTAAGTTTTGCCCTGGGGACATATAGGGTTCTTATAGAAAGTGTGGTCATATAAACTTCAAAGGGGGCTCATTGGATTGGTAATCAGACGCTCTAGTGCCCTTTTTAAGAGTCAACGTGATCAAAGGGCAGCTACCCTCTCCCCTCTACACACATGTCAAATTGTCCCGAAATGTGTCTAATAGAAATTTTGAAATAGCGATTTTATTCAAAATAGTCTAAATATCATATAACAATGTTTTGGGGTTGAAACAAACCCCAGAGTCTCTACATAATCTACAAAGCCTACAACTACCACAAATCAGTATTAATAAATAAATGAAACCCAAAACAAACAGAAATTAAAATAAGTCAAACTCAAAACGAGCAGAAATTAATCTGAGTAGGGTTCTAAACCCTATGCTTTCTAAAAGCCAGAATATAATTTGAACTTTACTGAAAAAAATTCTGTTAAATGTTTTCACTTTTATAACTTTAGGAAACCAAAAATTAATTAAGATTTTAAGGAATAAATATCAGCATATGTATATTAAACTGACAATGCACATTTTTTTCTGTGAATTCATTTGATTTTTTTTCAGTAAAGGGCAAATTATATTCTGGCTTTTAGAAAGCATAGGGTTTAGAACCCTATTGAGATTAATTTCTGCACGTTTTGAGTGAAAATGACAATGCATTTTAAGTTGAATTTTTTCAAAAAACTGCAAATTTTATTCTGGCTTTTAGAAAGCATAGGGGTGTTGAACTCTACTCATGTTAATTTCTACTTGTTTTCAGTTTGACTCAGTTATTTATTGTAATTTCTGCTCATTTTGGGTTTCATTCATTTATTCGTGCTGACTTTTGGTAATTGTATGGTTGGTAGATTATTTGATTCTATTTTTGTTCATTTTTGGTTTAATGAAGTTCTTTACTTTTTTTGAAAAACTTATTTTGCAGAAAAAGTTTTTTTAATTAATTTCTGTTCGTTTCGTATTGACATAGTCTTTTTCAGGGAAAAAGAAAATCATAGTTGATTTTTTTTTGGTTTATCTTAAGAATTTATTACAACATAAACCCTTTTGAATATCACGACGCAAATAGTAGTATTTAATTTAATCATATACATCCTTTAGTTGACCTGATAAATAAAACTTAATACCATTCTCAAAAAACAATATCTATGCTCTTTCACAGCCTGGATACACTTACACTCTTTTGATTTAGTAAGATCTTAAGAGCAGAAATAGTAACAGAAGTAGCCCCAAAAGTTTCAGCTTATTACCCTCAGTCGTTCTTGGTATATTGCTTAAATGACTTATTGGCAACCAGCACACGAACAGTGCATTTTGATTTAATTTTAGAGCAACATTTAGTTTTTAAGCATAGTGGGCAAATTACATAACTGTGGGGGGTTGACCAGCCCAATAACCCTAGATATATAGTGACTATGCCTTTCAGCTATTCTGAAGAAACAAGTTGTCTTAAAATTTTGATTGGAAGTGTCTGGAAAATTATGAGATAAAGAGGAGGGCTGATTGCCCTCCAATCACTTTTGACCTGACTATGCCGTTCAGCTATTCTGAAGAAACAGGTTGTCTTAAAATTTTGATTGGAAGCGTCTGGAAAATTATGAGATAAAGAGGAGGGCTGATTGCCCTCCAATCACTTTTGACTCTTAAGAGGGCGCTAGAAATTTTAATTTTTAATCAAATTAGCTCCTTTGAAATATCAGTGATATTACTAGCTATGACAGAGCATTGCTGTCTATGTCCTTATATGCCCTATATTGCTTATATGCCCTTTTAATACCTGCATGCATATAGTTTATCCGTTTAATTGAAATGCCGCCCAAACGTTCCCTAAAAGTTTCAACTTAATACCACTAGTGTCGTTACTTACACCAACAGTAAAAGCAGCATTAAATGTATACACACAGTGTCTTCTGGCTAGTTCAAAATCCACAACCTATGAAGGTATGAAGGTGAAATTTTCAGATAATATTTCTGTTGTACGGATGAAAACCTGCCATCCGTATGCAGGTTGTCGAAAGGGCATATCAGCAATATCTTAGGAACAGTTTCGTGCGTGAAATTAAAACTTACAACGCTTGTTGTGGGGGGTGTTGAACTAACCAAAAGACAAAATTTGCATCATAATACTACTGCTTCTACTCCTACAACTACTGCTGCTACTGTTATTATTACTGCTACTACTACTACTACTGCTACTAGAGCTAAGACTACAACTATTGACTGTACTCCTACTGTTACTGCTGTAACTACTTGTGCTACTATTACTACTAATAAATCTAAGGGAAATATTTTGGGTAATATTGTACCTGTATTGAACTAAATCGAAACACACTATACCCATATAGGTTGTCAAGAGAACGCATCAGTAATGCTTCAGGACAGGTTGATGGTATTAAGTTAAAAATTGGTTAAAATATTTTGGGTAATATTGTACCTGTATTGAAATAAATCGAAACACACTATACCCATATAGGTTGTCAAGAGAACGTATCAGCAATGCTTTAGGACAGGTTGATGGTATTAAGTTAAAAATTAAGTAGTCATCGTGTGTTGAAGGGGTGTGGGAAAAAAGGTGCTATTTGCATGCTGCTACTCATGATACAACTATTGCTACGCGTAATTACTGAACCTTTCAAAAGTGCTGAAAAAATTGATGTCTTAAAACTTTGTTTGGATGTTTGTCATGGGAAATGATGGGCGTGGGGAGAGGAGGGGGGTCTCTCAAATCACTTTGACTCTTAAAAAGGGCACTATAACTTCCAATTTAAAATAAAATGAGACCCATCTGAATTTAATACGACCACCCTTTCAATATAAACCTTATATGCCCCAGGGCATATGAGGTTTATATGGAATGGGTAGACCACAGTTTATATAATTATCCAGTATGATCATTCCCTATCTCACCCATTATAAAAACCCGTACCGGGGTGCGAGTGCTCCAGAGAACGTAGAAACATAAGCGGCATCAGATCTTTTCACGGGTAGACAAGTCAGACGCGAAACAATCGGAAACAAGTGGAAACCCGCTATTACGAACAATGCACTTTGTAATCAAGTCAGACGCGAAACAATCGGAAACAAGTGGAAACCCGCTAACACACTGATCCATAACTGCACGAAGAAGTGGGAGGAGCTTTTTGTTCGCACCGAGAACGAAGACCAGAAATGATCTGCGATAAGCTTACTGGATAATTATATAAACTGTGGGGTAGACGTATTAAATTCAGATTCCGTATTAAATTCATCCCTTACCCCAGGGCTCTGGGGGGGGAGGTGCCAACCCTGAAGGCATTGTTATATGTTCTTTGGACTATTTTTAAACAAAATTGCCATTGCACAATTTCAATCAGATACATTTGGTGAAAACAAGGGTAGTTAGGGGGGGGGCTACTTGACCTCCATCACTATTGACTCTTAAAAGGGAACTAGAACTTCCAATTTCAACATAATGAGCCACTTCTAAAGTTTATGCAACTATCCCTTCCATAAGAGGCTTAAGTGCCCCAGGGGCAAAACTTACAACCCTCACCCTCAGGCTCTGGTGGTTTGTATCAACTTCAAAAGCCTTGTTATATGATATTTGGACTATTTTGAATAAAAGAACTGTCTCAAAATATCTATTAGAAACATCTCGGGAAAACACGAAGTGTTTTTTGCGTGTCTGGGGAGGGGTAGCTGTGACCTGACCGTTTTGACTCTGAAAAAGGTCACTAGAACTTATGACTACCAATCCAATGAGTCACCTCCAAAGCATATAGGACCGCCCTTTCTCTAAGGACCTTATATACCCCAAGGGCATAATTTACAATGCTTTCCATGAGAGCTGTAGTGGGGGGGGTCTTCCTCACAGACATAAATTCCTAAACCTTTAACTACACTGAATAAAATTTTTATCTCAAAATTTTAATTGGAGGTGTTAAAAGAAGTGATGAGCGTACAGGGGGGCTGGTTGCTCTTAAATCACTGATTCTAAAAAAGGGTATTTTAACTTCCAATTTAAAATCAAATAGCCCTATCTGAAGTTTATACAACCGCCCATTCCATAACAACCTTATGTGCCCTCATGGCATAACTTACAACCCTATCTCCAGGACGCTGGGGGGGTGTCACCCCTAGAGACATTATTACATGTTTTGTGAACTATTTTGAACAAAAATACTATCTCATAATTTCAATCAGAAGCGTTTGATTTAAAGAAGGGTTGCCGAGGGGGGTCTAAATGCCATCAATCATTTTTGACGCTTAAAAAGAAACTAGAACTTCTAATTTTCAACCAAATGAGCCTCTTCTAAACTTAAACAACATCCCTTCCATAAAAACCTTAAATACCCAGCTGCATAACTTACAGCCCTCATCTCTTGGCTCTGGTGGTTTGTTTCAGCCCCAAAAGCCTTGTTATCCGATCTTTGGAATATTTTGAATAAAATGACTCTCAAAATTTGTTATTCGATGTATTTCGGGAAAACACGACGAGTTGAGGGGGGGGGGGGTCACTGCCTTCTGGTCACTTTGGCTCTTAAAAAGGGCACTAGAAATTCAGGTTACCAATCCTATGAGTTCCCTCCATAGTATTTGCAACAACCCTTTCTATAAAAACATTATCTACCCCCGGGGCATAACTTACAACCCTTTCTTTGAGAGCTATGGGGGAAGGGGTGTCTTTCTCAAAGACATAATTTCTGGACTCTTCATCTACTATGAACAAAATTGCTATCTTAAAATTTTGATTTGATGGATTTGAGGGAATGATGAGCTTGGGGGGGGGGCGGGGGCTGGTTGCTCTCAAATCACTTCTTACTCTTAAAAGGGTAATATAACTCTTAATTTCAATCGAGCCCAATCTGAAGTTTATGCGACCACCCATTCAATAAAAACCTTATGTGACCCCGGGCCATGACTTACAGCCCTACCCCCAGGGCAGTGGGGGGTTGTGTCAAGTGTCAACCCAAGAGTCGTTGTTTTAGTTCTTAGGACAATTTTGAGTAAAATTGCTATCTAACAATTTTAGTCACATGCGTTTTATGAAGAGGGGTAGTCGAGGGGGGGGGGGGTAGCTAGCTACCCTCCATCACTTTTGACTCTTAAAAGGGAACTGGAACTTGCAATTTTAACCAAGTGAGTCTCCTCTAAAGTTTATACGACCCTCCCTTCCACAAAATCCTTAAATATCCCTGGGCATAATTTACAACCCTTGCCCCTAGGATCTGGGGTTTGTTTCAACCCCAAAAGCCTTGTTAAATGATATTTAGACTATTTTGAACAAAATTGCGCTATCACAAAATTTCTAATAGACGCATTTCAGGACAATACGATATGTGTGTGTGGAAAGGGGGGGGGGGGTAAATTCCCTCCGATCACTTTGACTCTTAAAAATAGCAGTAGATCTTCTGATTACCAATCCAATTAGCCCCCTCGGAAGTTTATATGGCCACCCTTTCTATAAAAACCTTATATACCCCCGGGGCATAACTTACAGCTCTTGCCTTGAGGGCTGGGGGGATTGGTTATCCTCAAAGACATAATTTCCGAATCTTTCAAATACGTTAAACAAAATGAGTATTTCAAAATTTTGATTTGAAGTTTTTGGGGAAATGATGGGCTTGGAGAGGAGAGGGTGATTTGCCTTTTATCACTTCTGACTAATAAAAAGGGCACCAGTCCTCTAAATTTCCAATCGAATGACCCGTTTTTGAAATTTCTATGACAACTCCTTCGATACGAAGTGACCTGATCTAAACAAAACAAAAAATAATACATTGTGCCAACATCGTTCTTTACTTAGGCAGCACTACTGCGCTGCCTTTGATAAATTTGCCCATTGTGTACGCATAGTGTTTGTTATTGGAAAGCATGCATACAATTTAGGGTGGGGGAGACGAATTTTCTGCTGGGGGTTTTGCACGGGGGAATTTTTCATGGGGAAGGAAGTTTCCAGCGGTTGACCTTGTCAGTGGAAATTATACACTAGGGGAATTTACAAAATTCCTATACAAAACTATTTTTATGTCCTTCTTTCTCTGTTCCGTCTCAATTTTACGTGTGAAGTTGTTAAGGGTAATTGTCCTGGGTAAATCTTCACCGGGATTGAATTGTCTAGAGGACATTTCCGTGGGAGGCTATTTCTCTGTGGAGTTGGGGCCTGATTTCCTGGGATTTTTCAAAAAAGAAAAAAAAGAACGAATTATCATGGATTTTCAGTTTAATTAACGTATACTGCTATTTATTCCTTAAAGTTCTGATAATTTTTTATTCATAAAAGTAAAAAAGGTGAAAACATTTAAAAGTTTTTTGTTTTCAGTAAAGCGCAAATTATGTTCTGTTCTTGAGAAGGCATGGAGGTTATCAGCCGTACTCATGTTAATTTTTTTCTTGTTTTGAGTTTGAACCGGCTATATACTGTGATTTCTGTTCGTTTTGAGTTTTGTTTATTTATTGATAGTGATTTGGGGTAGGTTTACGCTTGGAAGATTATTTGACTTTTTTCCGCTCATATTTGGCTTAATGGAGCTCTTTACTTTTCTTTGAAAAACTTGTTTTGTGAAAAATATTCTTAATTATTTTCTGTTCGTTTTTTTATTGACATAGTATTTTTCATAGAAAAATAAATACATTCTATATCTTTTCAGTTTTTTTCTATAAGAATCATTAGTTTGGTTTGCTATTTGTTTGTTGGAGACACTTTTTCAACAATTTTTAATCCTGACACAAACAGTATTTTGTTATTAATTATATAACACCTGAAGTTGACCTGATAAGTAAAACTTGATATCATTCCCAAAAGATACTATCTATGCGACATCTCTGTGACAACCTAGATACCCTCACACTCTTTTTATTTATTGAAATCGTAAGAGCAGAAGCAGTACTAGTATTAGCCCTAAAAGTTTTAACTTAATACTCCCAGTCGTTCTCGATATGTTGCTAAGGTGTCTTCTTGGCAACCATAAAGACAATGCCTTTTGATTTATTTTAAAGCAATATTTAATTCTAAAACATAATGGGTCAGATGCATAGTTGTGGGGGATTGACATGACGAATATCCCTAAGGACATAGTTGCTGAACCGTAGTAGAAAGGCCTCAGGAGGTCCAAACCCCACACCATATATGGGCATAGAGTCCCTAGGGAGATGGTTTTCTCACTGAGAATGAAAAAACAGAATTTTTCTCACTTGAAAAAACAGGAATTTTCTCACTTTTATGGATGTTTCTTGGACGGTTATGTGTGTTGGTCAATTTATTTGATGTTTTTCGTGGATGTCAACATCAATTTATGTCTGTTTTATGGTTTTTGTCAGTGAGAATGGAAAAACAGTATTTTTCTCACTTTGATGGATGTTTTCTGGATTATTGAGTCTAACGGGGACCGGAGTCAATGACACTTCTTACGAATGTTATGATCCATGAATTAGGAAACATGATCACGTGTTTCCTTCCCAGCCAATCAGCGAGTCGGTTTACATATTAGCGACGGAGGGTATATGAGGAAAGGATTTTTGCTATAGTTTTTATTAGTCTGTGAATACAATTCAAAGGAGTGAGAAGAACAGTTTGACTTTACTCATTTGGATATATATGCTGATGATGAGTGGAATGTTTACCCTCTTAGAAGTTGATAGTGGAGTTGATGGTAATAATACAAGAGAACCAAACATTGCGGTGGAAATCACGAGAGGATCACGGCTTTGTCTGGAATGGGATGAAGTATATGCAAGATATGTGATATCCTTGAGCAAATTTAAAATGGAGGATCAATTATGTTTCGCTGCTAAAGTTGATATAGCACATGTGAATAGACTTCAATGCGCTTTAAGTGCATTAGTGAAACATATCGAAGACAATAAACTCTATCGCTAATTATACATGCATAGTATTATTGTTGTTGTTGTAATTATTCAATAAAATTATTTCGAAATCGAAAATGTTCCCTTTCTTTTCTGGTTAGGGCTAACGAATCAGGGTCAGTCTAGAGTCAGCAGTCAGAGTGAAAGGATTGAAAAATGAATAAATTTGAGAAAGAGAGAATTAGATCAAATCTAGTGTTTATGGAAAACATTTGATTTTGGATGATGATTTTCTCGAGTTATCTCTTCAACGCAGGATATTCTCTCGTCAGGGAACACTTGACAATATAATGAGGAGTGATTCTCCCCCATTGGACTATTGTATGAAACTTTTAAAATGTGATTCAAATGCTTATACTCAATTTTTTGATATATTAATTGGAACAAAGCAGAATCATATCGTGGATGACAGATTGAAACTCGTGAATTTCATAATATGAATGCAAATAGTATCATTGACTATACAAAGAGATATGAGAAGAGTGAAGTTATATTGTACTGTAGAAAATGTGACCCTGACTTTGCAGTCAATCAAGATCAATATACAGGGAATCCAAATGATTTACCGGCATAAATGGTTCACGACAGTTGCCTATACACCGATGAAGAAATCTAAAGTGAAGATTTAAAGACATTGTTGTATATATATATATATATATATATATATATATATATATATATATATATATATATATATATATATATATATATATATATATATATATATATATATATATATATATATATGCATTTTATTAATAAACAAATTCGCAAACATTTTTAAGCACTTTACTCTTAGGGCACTGAAATCAATACTGTATAGGTCTGAGAGGATATTTTCCACTAGAAAGTCGTTCAGACGTGGATTGTCACTATAAATGTGGAGAAACTGCTTGTAAGTATAGCCGCGACATCGGAACACAAAATATAGTAGTGCATGGAAGCCACAGCTTTTAGTCGTTAGATCCTGAACCCTCTTCCGATTTTGAATAATAGTTTTCCCACTGCTCTCAATATAGTTGCTGATGTGTGGTGTGTCAAATGTATAGGGTAGACCAAGAGGATCAAAAAATGCAATCGTCTTCATTATTTGAAAGATGCACAGCCAATGACCCGTCAGCACAGTCAACGGACTGCTATTAACAATAATCAAGGTATTGTTGACACTTTGAATTTTTCCAAGAAAGTCCGAGGGTAGACAATAGGATTTGTACTGGGACATGTAGGGGTCCATATTAAATACATTGATTATTTGACTGGTGTTCATGGCGCCAAGTCTAGTAGAACACTGCCTTCGGGAGTGATTTCCCAATAGGTTTCATATTGACTTAGTGAGATTAGTGCAATACTCTCAGCCAATGGGTCGGCAAATGTACACTCTAAACGCACACTCCCCATACGTACTATACTCATATCCTGTGTGCCAGACAAATCCAGTACAAAGATACCATGTGTTTTAGCAAACATATCTTCGGTTATACCATTTTCAAATAGTTGTGAATCATGATCTAGGGTTTGCATGGTCAACTCATACAATGTTCTATAGGATTTATCAAAAGATAGATTGTAGAGTGGGATACCGTTTACTTTGCACACAAGAGATGAAGGTCCAAACATCTCGAATTTATGTGGGCATTCAGTCCACGATCCTATTGCACTGGCGCTTTTTACAAATGCCAAAGCGAGTTTTGACGGAATTTCGCCATTGATAAAGGATGAATCGGTGAAGGTGCGTGAGCCCATGGCAATATGACGTTGATTGGTGATTGTATGAGGAACAAGTAGTTTAATATTATTTCCATTGGCTCTCAGTTTTTCCACTGCCAAAGCAACAGAACTCATGACCTGTTGTTTGCGTACATGAAGTATTGCCGAGGTGAGGGAGAGACTTACATCAGGATTGGCAGCAAGTTCTTTTCTCAATATGAAATTGGATGGTGCAAGCGTCAGTTTTATATCCACTTTAATATTGGGCGGCAGCCATTGGGGTATATTAAATATTTCATGATATATTTTTCCAACTAGATGTAATTCACTAGTTGTAGCATTTTTAAGTGCATCTGTACTATATCCATTGGAGGTGCCTCTCAATTCCTTGTATGACTTGGGTGTCATCAACATGAATTGCATATAGCTTGTATAATTTGAGAGATTGTTGCTTGTGCTCACCGGCGTGCCATTGATGTAGACACTAATTTGACGAAATAGATTATGTAATATACAATTTTCATAGGATATTCCATCAGCCCGAATTGGCATTGTATTATCGGATTTCCGGACTTTCATTTGTAAATCTATAAATGTTGAAGACATGTCCATAAAGTAGTCTTCATTGGAATAAATTTGAAAGTGGATATTATCGGAGAGGGGTTGTTGTGGATAAAATTGTTCATAGTATCCATGCTTGACACTCACATCAACATTTTCAGCATTGAATAGATTCAATGAGGCGGTGATTGAAGGTTGAGAATCCTTATGCGGCAGGTATGACATCTTAGGAGAAGAAATCTAGTTTCGATCTAACAATTTTCTTCCTGGGGCTTCTTCTTCTGTTTACACTACGTGTCGGCTTTTTCCTTCTTTTCTTTGACAAGAGGGATGATGTCTTTTGTTTCCGACCTGAGTGGAGACTGATGAGTGATGCATTGTTTCTTGACCTTTTTAAGCCTTTACCATTTTGTTTTAATCTCTCGCCAAGGGTTCGCGCACTGGACCTAAGATTTTCCGTAGCATTTTTTTTAAAATCCTTGCCAGAGCCCCAATCGTATAGTGCAGAGGATGCAAAATCTGTCGCAGCCGGTACAAGATATTTTCTAGCCAGTGGTAGTGAAGAGCGAAACAGCTTAGCAAACCAACTGCCAAGACCGTAGCCAGACATTGACGAGAGACCTTTGTAATAGTCCATTCCATTGCCCTGTTGTCTTGGGCCAAGAGTATTAACATAGCAGTCAATATCAGGACAAGTGAATACCACTTTTTTATTAGACATCTTGCTGTTGAACGATGGGACGAAAATAGCATGTAATCACAGCCAAACCTTTTGAAATTGCTATGGGATCACCCAATTCAGTTCTTAGTGTTAACTGACAGAGTTCCAAATAGGAAGTGTTTACGGGAATATACCGAAGATGCTTTATATTGTAGTGGTGAATATGTTCTTGATTGATTTTTCGTTCAAGAACTCGTAGGAGGGGAACATTTGAATTACCAACCCGAGATGTTTCCACAAATGAAGCGTAGAGAAATATACAAGTGTTTGTGGAGAAGGTAGGCGGGTAGTCAGCAAAAATGAAATTAGTGTTTCCGGCACTTTTACCGTTGATTATATTAAGCTTAAAGCCAAGAACATCCTTTAGGTTATCATTGAGATCATTGGCATTGGTTATCATTGGTTATCACTATCATTGGCAATACGTGAACTAATGTAGATCTTACCCTCCTCCTTTGAATAGTTGAAATGAAAAGCTCCTTTTTTACGAGCGGAAATTCTTTTATTAATAGAACGACATAAATCATTCATACAGGTGAGTTCCTCGTAGGGTAATTCAATATATGGATAATCCATCCAATTGATTTTTTGAATTTGTTCTTGATCACTTGAGGATGGTGGTGACGGCCAATCATAGGGTCTAATTTTTATATCATATTTACGATCTTTTCTCAGGATGTCGTAGGTATTTTTGAGAATACAGTCGACAAGAGCCACTTCATACTTTCCGTCGTCGAATTTGATGGTGGGGAGAGTTTCGTCCAAAAATCACTGGTTCTATTCAAGTCATTGTAGAGAGGATCGGAAATATTCGACATGAAAGTCACATAGAAATCATTGGGCATTGTCAATGTCTTCAGCACTGACCCAAGAATCAAAATCTGAGTTGTATCCTAGCCAGCGAACAAGGAACTGTCTCTTGCCCCTACGAGCACTCTTTAATATCTTTTCAATTTGATAAATTTCACTAGTGTTTCTAACTTTTTGCAGTTCATAGTCATAAAAACCGCCGAGAATCTCATCATCTTTGGTGTCTCGCAGTCGATATGTCATGGGCTCGGTGTCCAGGATTTTGGACACTTTAAAAAGTTCGGTGCTCCATAAATAATTCCCCTTTTCAAAAATATTGGTGGTTCTATTAATTCGAACAGTATCACCAACATTGAATTTCTTCTTCACATTTTTTTTCTTTTTCACCATTGGAATATTGCTTTAGAAAAGCATCAAATGTATTTTCATTGCAGTGAACATCCCGAGGGCTTGAGTTGGACAGAGATCGATGAGGTTGATGGTTGTATATCTGCATGATTTTATCTAAATCATGAATAAAAGCCGGTGTATTTTTCAGGGTACAATATCTTGAAATTAATAGACGAATCGTTCTTATTAATCGTTCAGCCAATGCAGCCTTTATCGGGCTGTGACTATGATAAAGTGTTGTATTATATTTCACAAGAACCTTTTGCACATGGGGATTAACAAATTCACTGCCACGATCCGATTGAATTTTTCTATACGAATCCTGTTCAAGAATACTTTCAATGGCGCGAGCAACTTCAACACCTCTCTTTGATCGCAGTGGAATGGCATAGGCATAGCAACTAAAGACACTGATTGCCACCAGAATATATTTGTAGGGTGCATTGTGACGCTGTTGAACTGCGTCTAAAGTTAAAAGATCCGTTTGCATTATATGCGGAGGGAAAAAGGCTTTAGTTTGTCGATATTGTTTGACGCGAAGCCGGTGATTCCGACGCAGTGTGTAACTCGGTTCATTCTCTAGATACTCTTTTGCTTTTTCCAATGTGGTGCCGGAGACAACTTTAGAAAGCGTTTTGGGAGAACTTAAACTTCCCGCTTCACCAATATTTTCATAGACACCATTCAGAACTTCATCCATTTTGAACGCAAACACGTAGTGTAATGTCCACTCCCCTTTTGCACACTGGAGGGTGAATCAATTCGTCTTCGCTTTTGACTAGCAGCCACAAGTGTTGTAAAATCATTGCTGCTGCTGCTAGTATTTTCAAATATTGAATCTTGTTCTTCTTTTTTAAATGGTGGTGTTGGTGTTGTTGGAGGACTATATTCTCTTAGTTTCTTTAGAATTTGCCTATTGCCAATAAGACTTTTGGGGAAGTTTGATGCACTTAGAAAGGTGTATCGATTATTTTCAAAGGATAAAAGTCCTTTACGATTCGTCACCATATCACAAATTAAATCAACTAGATTATAACTTTTTCCCTGAATTATAATTCGTTTCCCTGTGCTGTCGACTTGAACTTGATCACGAGCAGTTTCCAACATGAGATATGATAATACTCATTTACTCTGTTCTCGATAGGTCAGTGGCAATAGGTTTCCAATTTTCGATACAATTGAATTCAATTCCTTCTCCTTTGAATGCACTGCTGCAGAATCTTGAGGAGATGTTTCCTGTTTAGAGGGATCAGTGGCGACGGTGGGTCTCTCACGATAAGGTTTATGTTTGTCCACACGTCGCAATGCATCTTGAAGTAAAAGCAGTTTTTTGTCATCGGCAATATTCTCATCATTAATGAATTTGCTTAGATTGTCTTCAAAATGTTCGACGGGCGAGAGGACAAGTTCAAATGGTGTCAATTTATATGGTTTAGCAATTCTCTCTCTCTAGAGAAAACTGTTTACAAGTCCTGCAATTATTGGCAGTAAAAGTGTGAAAAAGCTACCGCCCGCTTGAAGGAGTCGTTTTCTTTTAAATTTTTTTCCCTTGTTTTTACAAGCCAAGGCGCGTACAGTGGAACGATGTTGCTTTGTCTGTTGTCTAACACCTTCTGGCAGTTGAACATTGCCCTCAGTTAAATTTAAGCAAAGTTCAGATATTAGATTAATGAAATCATTGTCAACACCATGTTTGAGTATGGCCTTCCTAAGCAAGGGTTTTGAAGTGCTTAAAACGGATAATAAATGCCGTTGTTCGTGTAGTTTCTTCAGTGTCATAACGCCAACTAATAGTCTTTTCTACTGTTTACTGGAAGATATACTGTAATTTCATTGTCGAAAATGTCGGTGACTACACGTAGGTCCTCGGGTGTGCTCTGATTAAGATCCAGCAAAATGTAACCGTATGGTTTATTAGTCGCCTGAGTGTACGCTGACAACAGAAATTTTGGGGCGCCGGGGTATATCTGTTTATTGAGAGTTATGAGCGAGCTAGAATCACGAACAACTCGATAGATAATATAGGTAGTGCAATTCAAAGCAAGGGTTCGCATACATTTGCTCTGATGAAACAGATTGTGTAGAACTAGGGTTATGGAAATGTGTTCATTGTGAGAGCGAACGGTGAACAGTTGTAGCATTTCCTGTTAGAACTGTTCAATGGATTCAGCCAAATCATCAATAATCACCCATGAGTTCGATTCAATACTATTGAAAACATCAAGTCCCCGTATGAATTGTATTGGTATGGTTGTGGCAATAGCTTTTATTTGATCATAGGACTCCTGCCAAATACTATAGCAATAGTAGATTTTTTCGGTTTTTCCAAAAACATTTTATCGCAATTTTGAATTATTTTAGTTAAAAGTGTTGTTTTCCCCGACATCGAGGGCCCACACAGAAACGATCTGAAGGGTGTTTTAAATTGATACATGCTGCTGTTGACAACAGTTGGACTACAACTAACTGTAAATCATACGTGTCCAATGAATAAGTAGTAGTAGTAGCAATAATTTTCCCATAGATCTATCTAGTACGTTAACAAGAACAGTTGACAAAATTTCATGGAAGCATTTATTTCGGCAACATGAAAACGTCTATTTGTTCAACGTGAACAATTGACAACGATAAAAATGACACTTTATGTGCAACAAAAAATTAAAACACTTTTTGTCCATCAACAGCAATAACACTTTTTTGTACAACACTTATTGTCTTTAAACACTTTTCTGTATAACAACAACAACACTTTTTTGTACAACACTTATTGTCTTAAAAACACTTTTCTGTACAACAACAACACTTTATGTACATTAGCAAACTTTTCTATACAACAAAAAAAAACACTTGAAAACAACACTTGAAAAAAAAACACTAGGAACATGAACTAGCACAGTTGAACATTATGAATTTAAAAGTGAGGTCCCCCCCAGGGCCGCGGGGCCGAAGGCCGGCCTGCCGCGGGTGGGAACCCCCCCCCCCCCCCCCCCCCCGGGAGCGGCCAAGGGAAGGGCCACCCCCCCACCCCCCCCCCACCCCCGGGGGCCGTGTGGCGAAAATGGATTGTACACAATAGTTGTCGTCACTGCTGCTGCTGCTACAGGTTAGTGGTTGGGTTAGTTGAGGTTAGATTAGTTAATTTATGAACGGGTTGGTGGTGGTTGGTTAATTTATGAATGGGTTGGTGGTGGTTAGTGGTTGGGTTAGTCAGGTTAGGTTAATTTATCCAGACCAAGTTGATTGCGATAGTCTATGCATTCAACTCGGTCTGAAATACGTTAGTGGCCATGAGGCAGGACACTCACACCATTCTCGAGCACATAGACTTTGTCAGATATACATGACATTGCATTTTTCCACTCTCACAGTATAATTTCTATACTGTAGAGAGCGAATTGCAAGCACTTGTGCTCTCGGCACTAGGCTACTTTCTACACAGTCTCTGTACACGCTCATGTTGAAATTGCTCTTTACAAAATGTGTAGGCACTCCTTTACACGCCTTCTTTTCATCCCCACTATGTGTTTCAACGCAATAAACTTTCGGGCCCGGGAACACCCCCCTGGATATCAAATCACTCCCCGTCTCTGATTTTAACATTAATAGTTGGTTGGGGGCTTGACGTTTCACCAACTCGGGGTAGAGGGATTGATTCCAGTTGGTGAAATCCATCCTCGAGCTGATGTGTTCCCCCTTTTCTAGATCACCCAATAAATTTTCGGTCCCATTTACCTTTAACAGCAGAGAATCTGTATCCCCATAGTAAACTTGAACCTCCCCCTCCCGTGGCCAATGCACCTGGCACACATTGTAAAAAAACGACAACATGAGCTTTTTGGAAATTTCCAGTACTGAACTACCTCCTGCTATATTCTTGTTCAGTACCACATTTCGCTTTCGCCTGTGTAGAAGAACCATGCCAGTCTCTATGCTCGTGAACGATGTAAAATTGGGATCGGCAATAATTCGTGCACACTCTAGAGGGTCAGTCACGACGTCGCAGCGAGATCTGTTACGTACGCTTTCACACATTTTGCCAAACGCTGAATTTAGGATGAGTTTGTACATTTCATT
This sequence comes from Artemia sinica, assembly GCA_027921565.1. Classification (NCBI taxonomy): domain Eukaryota; kingdom Metazoa; phylum Arthropoda; class Branchiopoda; order Anostraca; family Artemiidae; genus Artemia; species Artemia sinica. The sequence continues at coordinate 73,219,832 of CM051257.1, read as the reverse complement.
CTCCACCTTTGAGTTTGCCCTAGAGCGTTTATCGACAAAAGTGTCGATAAACGTCTTTAAATATGTCGCTGATTGAACTGCAGGACCCTGTGTATTTTGGTGATTTTGAAACCATTGTTCACCATCCAATGCAAAAGCACATGGTGAACAACAATATTCTCCTTAGGGTCCAAATCAGCAATCAGTTTTTGCTTAGAGGGAGTCCAGTGCATCCCCATATCCTCAACCAATGATCGATTGTAGGGGCTCAATGAGTCCCTGCTCACGGGTCGATTGATACAGGGAAAAACAAAATCTTTGACGGAGTCGTGAAGCGCTAGAGGAATGTGACCGTCAATTTCAAAGAACCATCCTTGTGGCCCATTGTCCTCGACGGTGGTAATGTCGGGGAACTCACAAGGATTCTCAAGCCATTGATAGTTCCCACACGGCAAAGAGTAGTGAGACATTGCCGAGGGGTACAATGAGTTCATGTCCAAGAACACTGCATTTGACTTTGCACCGGTGCTGTTTTGTCCGCTCGGATCGGTTGACAAGACGCGGTCCCCATGAAAAACATACCCTCCTCTCATTGAACGCTCTACAAAAAGGTGCTGATCTACGTCGGTGATTAGGCCTATTTCCTCCCTACTAATTTTTAAAATCAAATCCATCACCAAATGGGGTGTGGAAAAATAGTAGCCTATATCTAACCCGAACTCTGAATAGATTTGATCTGTGTTCTTACAGACTATATCCAACAGAGTTAAAACGTCACTGGCCAAGTACAGTCTACAATAATCCCACCCATATTTACAATCCCCCTTAGACCACACCTTCTTGGCAAACTCATATTCCTCGGCTGTGCATTCACTGCTGGTCAGTGAATTGTAGAAAGCTTCAATTGGAGGTAGTTTCACCTCGCTTAAGCGAGCGCCAGAACAGTAATAGTCGTATGCGTATACACCTTTGCAGGTCAACAGGTCATACATTTCACTGTCTGGAAAGTGCTGTTTAAGCAAGGGAAAGCTATCAAAATTGTCGCTTTTCTGCACTTGAATCAATTGACTCAATGCCTTGGGAAAAAAACTAAAGGAATCTAAAAACCTGATTTTATTCCAACACGTATGCCCATTATCCACTGCCTGCCATTTCAGCTCGAGAAGCAACAACTTCTCGGCCGATTTGGGAATAATGTTATAGGTAAATGAACTGTTTACCCATGGACTATCTACTCCCCGTCCCTCCCTATGCATACGTGCCAGTGCCGGTAAAATAAATTTTAAATCATAATTTGAGTTGTCGATAAAAACAGGAATAAAAAACTGCTGGCTAACATTTAAGTTACACGATTGATGCGCAACCCCTCTAAAATTACTACCCCCGGAAGATATTTCCTGCCACAAGTGATTATGATCTCTGACTTTCCCCCTCCCACCACCTCTTTTCCCTTTAGTCCCCTTATCCCCCTCTACAAACTCCCCCTTACAGACCCAACATATTTTTTGATTTTTAACCGCGAGACGATCCTCTGCAGACAAAACCATTGGATAATGGGTATTTCTCAAACGAGAAATAGCACCATTAGCTGTGTCAATTAGTTTAGTCAGTGCCTTGACCATACACTCCTCCTCATCCAACGTTTCTACGATTTCTAACAACCGCATGGTGTTAGAAATGTCTCTTTGCGCATGAGCGTAGGACACTGCAATAGCTTGATGTTCACTGACTCGGTTTGGAAATTGGGGATCATTCACCTCCACCAGCTTAGCTTCACAGTCTAAAGATATTTTGTTGCACTGGAGGAGGGTGTTTTGAAAATTTTTAAAACTTAAAATAGCCCTATCCCCTGAAACCGTTTCCACTGTCTGGTAGCCGTGTCGGCTCTAGTGCCTCATATGATTTTGCAACTTTAATTCAGTCCAAAATCGAGAGAGGCATGTGGGACAGTAGAAACGTACCCCCTTATTCTTACCCTCCCCCAGAACTCTACTGATGTCTATGATCGGGTTAAAATGGCCAATTGAATTGGCAAGGTCACTAGATGGTGGTGTATACAACAACCAAACTCAGTGTCTGACTAATTCAATTGACGGGCCCCTTACAGGGAAGACCACCCCCTTCTTTTTTGAACGAACCCCATCTTCAAATTCAGTTTCATACTGAACCACAGTAACGCCGATATTTAAATGGGCATTAGCCCTTTCAAAAATATCAATAGATCTTAGCGTTACTGGGTATTTTCCTTCTAAACAAGAGAAATCTACAATGGGGAAATTGGACCCTTCCTTCCCATGTACAGCCCAATCGTCTAAATTCGTCTTGGTAATGTCACGTGCTAGAGGCTTTAATGCTGATATGAGGAAAGCATACTTGAAACATTTTTGACCTGTTTCAAAACAGATCCGCTGGACACCTTTGCGACCTTCTAGATCTGGATTATATTTTAATTCAATTGCCCTCCCTCCCCATGCCCCCTCTTAAAATAAAATCTTTCTTAAATTTACAGATATTAACGCTTAAATTTACAATAAACAAAACTACAGACCCACTACCGCTTTCGTTAAAGTTCTCAAGATGCGCTATAATTTGACCTACCCACTCCGAAAAAAAACCCTCAAAATTTTCTAAATTCGGATAAATCAAACGCATCTCGGAATGTACATAATGATAATAAACTTCGCTTTTCCCCTCATTTAAATAGAATACCTTTAAAACAATTGAAACCTTAATTGAATCCCTCCCCCACAATTGAATTTGGTTCACCAGCAGTGCACGAATTTTATCTACATAGACATGCACAATTTCTACGGGATCAAACCCATGATTTCTCCCCCATAAGTGAATTAAACGGTTCCCCAAAAGTCGCAGTGTAGACAACTATTGCATTTAAAATTGTGTTGGACAGCTGAAATTTCGGAAATGGTGTAAATTGGACATTACCCCCCTCCCCTTCTTGTATATTATCAACACTCCCTCCCCCACATTGTTCAACAATATTTGGGGTTTGCGAATGCTCCACTTCAGTTGTTTGAAGTGGATTCGTTAGGGCATCGGAGGCTGGAGGAGGAGGAGGGTTCCCCGTTAATTCGTTTGTAAAATCCTCCAAAAGCTGTAGTGTATTTGGGCTCAAGTCCCCCTGCCCAACTGCGCTATAATCTACATTAGAAAGAAAATCATCTAAAAACTCATCAATATTAAACGGTATTTGACTGTCATGTAAAATGCTATCGTCCCATGTTAAATTGTTGGGGGACTCCACGTGTGCCTCCTCTCCTCCAACTGATGATGATGGTGACAATGAATAAGGGACCAATGCTCCAATCTATAAATGAAAAAATAGCTTATTTTCAAAATGTTCAAATCACCCCTACTGTTTTTAAAATTTGGATTATTATTTAGATATTATTTAAAACGCGCTTAGTAGTAGTAGTAGCAGTATGCACATAGTAGCATTTGGTTAATTCAACTGAAAGTTCCAATTTCCAACTTAATATAAGATATTTACAATCTAAAACGCCGCTTTACATAAAATTGACAATTTGATTTTGTTCAAACAACCCCCTTTCCCAATTTCCAATATTTAATGCTCCCCCCTCCGAGCCGGCCATCGCGGCGCTTTCCCACAGCGCTTCCCCCGGCGCATCCCCCGGTGCTTCCCGCGGCGTTCCCCCGGCGCTACTCGAGCCCACCAGCGCTTCCCGGGCTCCACGCCTCCCAGCCGTTTACATAAGTCCAAAAAAATATTGTTAGATCATAAGTCGTTTCTCTCTCTCTCTCTCTCTCTCTCTCTCTAATCCCCTACACTGGGATGTCTAGGACTCATTAGCTTAATTATTGTAAGCCGCCGCGTATGTTCTGTTCCATGCGTATTCTCAGGGAAACACTACAATTAAATGGGAAACCGTTAACTCCCCTAAAATCTTGGCAAGTTGTAAGCTGTCAAAAATATTGCGCAAATTAGAATCCATATGTGCAAAGAGATAAATGGGATAATCTCTGTCCTTTCCCATAAAACAATAATATTCAATTTTGAAAAATAGCATTTTGAGTTTCATAGTGGAGAGATAGTGGTAAACTAGAAATTACCTAAAAATATTATTATGAGATATCGAAGAGATAGCAACAGTGAGGGGACAGAGAAAATAGCAAAGATTAGAAAAAGAGCGGTTTCTTTTGACAAGCAAAAAAAATTACATTATATTTAGATATCTCTGAGGGAGGGGGGAGGGAGCAGAGAAATTTAAAACAATGGTTGGGGACGAGGGGTTAATATTTTAATACCTCTGAGATACACTTTTACACAGTGTTGAAAAATAGTGAAAAGAAAAGACTAAAAAAACATTGGAAGAAATAGATATATATTTCTATAAGATAGGTAGGAAAAATGCTCACATTTGCAAATCCTAGCTGCACTTGGGTGCCGGATGGTCCAGGTAGCGTGTGTTCGAGGGCAACCTCATGATTTTGTATAGTTCCTGAGACCCTCGACAATGTAGGATAAGAGGATGACGGGTAAGCTACCTCACAATTTTCCGCAACTGCGGCATTGAAAGCATCCATCCACTCTCTTTTGGGTTTTTGGCCTGGCTGTATTTTGCCTGCGCAGATTGGGCTGCGGCTTGGTCAGGTAACACATGTTTAGGAGGCTTCGGCCAGCGACTATATTGGACAACTGTCGCCTTCGCAGGGGGCGCATTATTACCCCTTGCTCTCTTACTGGGAGGTGGCACACATTCTTCACCATTGTCCTTAAAGGAAGAAAAAATTAGTATAGAAAATAATTTCACCCTTTTTTTAAGTTAAAATCGCTAAAATATCAAAGAGAAATGGTTCGACACTGAAGTAGAAAACAATTATCTTTTCATTTCTATTTTGTCACTAATAAAAGTGCCAACCCCTTCCCCAACAATAATCCTGGATTCAAAATTGACCCCCTCCCCCTAAATTTTGGAAAATTAAGCCACCCTAGGTCTACCCTCTCATTGAGTTAATCTTGCGTTTTTTTGCAAGCGCAATGCAGATCAATAAAGAATATATCTTACTGCCTTTTATTCAAATGCTATAGTTAAAATCGCTAAAATATCAAAGAGAAATGGTTCGACACTGAAGTAGAAAACAATTATGATAAAAACAATTATCTTTTCATTTCTATTTTGTCACCATTAAAAGCGTTAACCCCTTCCCCAACAAATATCCTGGATTCAAAATTGACCCCCCCCCCCCTAAATTTGGAGAATTAAGCCACCCTAGTTTTACCCTCTCATTGAGTTAGTCTTGCGTAACTATTCAATAATCTCTTTTAATTTTGTAGACAATTCGTTCCCCTTTTTTTTCAGGCATCATTGAAATACGCAAAGCATTGAATCCTCACAAGCTTAATTAAGAGTAATCTCTCTTTCCACGGGAATGTTGTTTAAGAAAATCTCCCCTCTTGTTGGAGATTCACACGCGGCTTTTACCGCAAAGGAGAGCCAGTTCATTTTGATAATTTTAAACACATCAAGGTGAAAAGACAATTTTGAGCAATAACTTCAATTGAAAGAATTAAATGGTGGTGAATGGTGAAAGGAGGGAGGATGACGTTTACGTAATGGAAAAAAGTGTATATTTTCAAGCAATGTATAAAGAATTTTTTTTTTTGGGGGGGGGGGTATACCCTGACTTTGAATATGTTTGGAGGGTGACCAAGGAAAATAATTTTATTTGAAAATAAAAATGTACTAAAACAGAACTTACATGGTAAATTGAGGCTGTCAAGGTTTCAAGCTCATCAATAGTATCCATTCTTGTTATTTCAACTGTGTCAAAATACTTTCTGATAATTTAATTACAATACATGCCCGTTATATACGAAATCTCAAGGGTGAATTGTTATGTAACAGGGAAAATCATATGTAAGCAAGCCTCTGATTGGCTGAGAAGGAAACACGTGATCCAACTGTTTCCTATTCCGTTAGGTCTTAACATTCGCCTCGAGCGTGCACTTGGCCAAAACAACAACAACATCAAATAAATCTACCTTTGGAAATTTAGGTCATTGACTCCGGTACCCGTTAGACTCAATAATCCAGAAAAAATCCATCAAAGTGAGAAAAATACTGTTTTTCCATTCTCACTGACAAAAACCATAAAACAGACATAAATTGATGTTGACATCCATGAAAAACATCAAATAAATTGACCAACACACATAACCGTCCAAGAAACAGCCATAAAAGTGAGAAAATTCTTGTTTTTTAAGTGAGAAAAATTCTGTTTTTTCATTCTCAGTGAGAAAACCATCTCCCTAGGGACTCTATGCCCATATATGGTGTGGGGTTCGGACCTCCTGAGGCCTTTCTACTACCGTTCTACTATGCTGAACAAAATGGCTGTCTCAAAATTTTGACTGGATGCGTTTGGAAAATGAATGGGCCTGAGAGAAGGGGTGCTTGCCCTCCAATCTGTTTTTATTCTTAAAAGGGGCAAAAACTTTTAATTTTGAATCGAATTAGCTCCCTTAAAATTTTCAATAATACTCCTAGCTATTATAATGGTGCTGCCTAGGATATTTCTTATATCCCCATTTGAAAACATGCATGCATAGCGTTTTTTAGTCTAGTTGAAACTCCTCCTAAACTTTCCCTAAAAGTTTCACCTTAATTCCATTAGCGCCATTAGTTACAGCAAATGTAGCGTTAGTAGTAAAATTATACACATAGTGCCTTCTGGCTAGTTCAAAATCCCCCCCCCCACAACTTACCCTTAAAGATCTAACTTAATAATATAACTTGTTCTTCAGATATTGTTTTTTCACCTTTTTGAAAGTCCACATGCTCATAGTTTGTTTTGATTTAGTTCAACATCCGCCTAAAAATTCCTTAAAAGCGTCACCTTAATATCCTTAGATTGCAAGGTAGTAATAGTTGTAGTAGCATTAGTTGCAGTATGTGCATAGTACCTTTGGTTTCTTCAACATCCCCTTCAAAACACGCTGAAAGTTTCAGCTTAATACCATCAACCATTTCTGAAGCCTTTCTGATGCGTCCGCTTGACAATCTGTGGGGTGTTTCGAATTACTTCCATTTAGTCTCTATATATCCTAAATTTTTCACCTTAATATGCTTAGCTTTAATAGCAATAGAAGCAGTATTAGCATTAGAATTAATTGTAGTAGCCTAAGCTTTAGTGGCAATAGTAGTAATAGAAGTAGTAATAATAGTAGCAATAGTAGTGGTATGAGTAAAAGCAGTAGCATTAGCATGAAAATATTTTCTTTTGGTTTGTTCAACATCCCTCACAACAAGCCCTGTTAGTTTCAACTTCACACACCAAACTGTTACCACCAAGATATTATTATTACACCCTTCTGACAACCTGCATACAGACGGAATGTTGTTCTAGAAGTTGTAATTTAATACAATTAGCCGTCGCTATGACATAGCTGATATGTCCTTTTGATAACCTGTATGTCATCAAATTTTCCTCTCAGTCCTGTTAGCCTTACAAGTAGTATAAATAGAAGTAGTAGTAGTTATTGTAGTAAATGCAGCAGTAACAGTAGTATTAGTAGTAGTGTGCATATATTACCTTTTTGTGAGATGATCTTCCGCTTTAAGCATTCTCTGAAAGTTCCAACTTAACACCCAAATCAATTCTTGAGATATGGTATTTTGATAATTTGCATGGGCATAGCATCTTTTGATTTAGCTCGAATTTCCCCTCAATGCTTTAAATAGTAAATAGTAATGGTGGTAGTTGCAGTAATATTGGTAGCATGCAAATATTGCCTTAGTGATCATATCCTGTGTTACACCCTTTTGACAATCCTTATACACATAACGTGTTTTGCTTTAGTTCAATACTCTCTTCAACATTCTCTGAAAGAATCACTTAAATGCCCTTCGTCTTCTTGGAAAGTAAATTTCAAACATACATACCTTGCTCAATAGCATATACTAAAACTTCGGACTTCCAATGAAATGACCTCTATCCGATCCAAAGCTTATACGACCACCCGTTCCACAAACCCGTATATGCTCCGGGGCATAACTTACAACCTTTGCCCAAGGGCTCTGGGGATTATGTCCACCCTAAGGACATTGCTATATAATTTTTGGACTTTTGGTAACAAAATGGCTATCTCACAATTTCAATTGAATGCGTTTTGGAAAAAGAGGACGTCAGGGAGGGAGGCTAGCTGCTCTCCGTCATGTTTGACTCTTAAAAGAGAACTAGAACTATACATTTGAAATTAAATAAGCCTCTTCTAAAGTTCACACGACCACCCCTTCCATAAAAACCTTATATGCCCCTGGGGCATAGCTTACAACCCTTATCCCCAGACTCTGGGGGATTCTGTCCACCCCAAAGGCCGTATTATATGATCTTTGGACGATTTTTGAACAAATGGCTATCCTAAAATTTTTATCAGATACATTTCCGGAAAATACAATTTATGGGGGGGGGGGGCAGCTGCTCCCGATCCCATCGACTCTTACATCGAACTAGAATATCGACTCGACATCGAACTAGAACATCTGATTTCCAATCCAATGAGTCCCCTCCGGAGATTATACGACAACTCTTTCCATAAAAACCTTATATGTGCTCGAGACATAAATTATGACCTTTGTGCTGTGAGGGGGCTGTCATTCTTAAAGACATAATTTGCAGACCTTTCAACTACGCTGAACAAAGTAGCTATCTCAAAATTTTGGTTAGATATGTTTTGGGAATTGATGGGAGTGCGTGTGGGGGGGGGGGTATAATCCCTTTTAACTATTGAAAAAGGTCCTTTCAATTTCTAATCGAATGAGCATTTTTGAAAGTTTCTACGACAACATATGGCCATCTTAAAATTTACATCAAATGCATTTCGGGAAAATACGAGGTGTAGGGGGGAGGTATCTGCCTTCCAATCTCTTTGAATCCTAAAAAGGTATGACTACCAATCCAATGAGCCCCTCCGACCAGCCTTTCTATAAAAAGCTTATATGCCCCCACTGCATAACTTACAACCCTTAACCTGAGGGCTGTGGGGGGGGGGGGCATCCTCAAAGACAATATTTCCGGACCTTTTAACTGCACTTAACAAAATGGCTATCTTGAAATTCGATTGGATGTTTTTGGGGAAACGGTGGGCGTGTGAAAAGGATTAGTTGTCCATACAAGTTTCTAAAACAACAAATAGCCATTTCAAAGTTTCTATCAGATGCATTTCGGGAAAATACGAGGTCTGAGGGGGGGATATCCGCCCTCCGATAAACCCTGGATCTCAAAATTGACACTAGAACTTAGGATTACCAATCCAATGAACTCCCTCCAAAGTTTATACGATCACCCTTTCTATGTAAACCTTATGTGCTCTCCAAGGCATAACTTACAACCCTTGCCCTGAGGGCTGTGAGGGGGTTATCATCGTCAAATACATAATTTCCGGACCTTTCAACTACTTTGAACACAATGACTATCTCAAAATTTTGATTGGATGTATTTGGGGAAATAGTGGCCATTGGAGGGGGGGGGGGGTAGTTGTTCTCCAATCCCTTTCGACTATTAAGTAGGGCACTAGCCGTTTCAGTTTCCAAGAGAATGAGCCCTATTCGAGGTTTCTATGACAATTCTTTTGATTCGAAAGGCCCTCGTCTAAGACCAAAAGGAATAATAATAATACGTTGTGACCACGTCGTTCTTTACTTAGGCAGCACTATTTCGTTGCCTATGATTATATATGATTAAATCACATTGTTTGATCACGAACTTAGATACAGCTTTCTATATTCTCCGGTGAAATCCAAAAATTTTGATGGATTTCCCTCTATTAAATCTTTGTATGATTCTTTAACCCTCTTTCTATAATCTAAAATGAAGTAAAAAAAGACCAGTTAACAGACGAATTAGCAAAATCAAACAATTGAAAAATCTTCAAGCGTAAATATCTTTAGACCAGTCGCCCCTGTACCAAATTCATTGTACTATTCCCCCAAAGGCTCTTTGGTCTGTAAAGGAGGGGGCAGACAAATGAAGAAGCATGTTTATTATATATTAGCAACTCGAAGTGGGTGATCACAAACTTACATGAAGCATTTTTATATTCTACGATGAAATCAAAAAATCGGAATGAATTTCATTCTTTATGAGTTCAGTTTATCTACTCTTTATTCTGGAATCAGCCTAGAGGAGGGCAACGAAATACATTAAAGACCTCCATTATGTCCCTTGTCCACCCAGTCTTCAAAAGCTTAGAATACCATCTCTAACATATTGTCGCAAAGGAGGCGATGTGACAAGAACATACAAGCTTCTAAATGCTGAGGATACCATTTCCTGGCCTTTTCCAACCGGGCAATTCAAAGGGAACTCAACAAGCTTTTCCAGAAACGAGCAACCACCAGATAAAGAACAAGTTCTTTTCAAATAGAGTTTTGCGCTTGTGGAACTCCCTTAGTGAAAAACAGTGACCTCTGCCAGTGGGGATACATTGAAGTGTCAGTGCACAGGGAGTGGCTCAACAAACCGTGGCGGACCATTTGGGATTGCAGCGTGATGATTAACTATCATCACTGAAGCTGGAGGACACGGGATTCATCCTATCGGTAAGAAGTGCTATTTAAGGTAATTTACTAAATCTTTATCATGCTCTTTCTGTATTCTACGATGAAGTAAAAAAATTGGAACAATTTTCCCCTTTATTAAATATATGCTACATTAAGCAGTATGAGTTGACCAGTGTTTTTTTCCCGTAATTATCAACAGTCGCTCGACAGTAGTCTCTTATTACTATCCCTATGAGGTCAATTATGGAAGTAATGTTTCTAGTTTATTTGTAAGTCTGAGCATTATCTTTATTGTTTTAACTAGTAAATTGCATTTTCTCCTTTTGGGAAAAACACAATTATTTGGTAGAGAAGAGGCTTCTAATATTTTGTTAACAAAGCTATTTATCTATTTATCTAAAGCGGTATTTAATTTGAACTCAATAAATATAGTCAAACAGTTCGTTGTAACGAACTGCAATTAAGGAGCGATGCGGCTCAGTAGTAACCGAAATTCTGAAAATAGAGTCTTGATAACAATAGATACATCAAAAGAATTGAATTTTGATGTTTATTCAAAATGTAAAATTCGTAAAATTTAATGATACCCATCAAACGTTACGAGGCTGAGAAAATTTGCCTACTTTTTGAAAAAGGAGGAAAAGACCCCCATAAAATCAAGTGATTTTAGTGAAAATCACACCATCACGTTCAGCATACCAGAGAAATCTAGTACAGAGGTTTCAAGCTCCTATGTACAAAAATGTGGAATTTTGCATTTTTGTCAGAAGAAAGATCACAGATGTGTTTTTTTTTTCAGGGGTGATCATATTGAACCAGTGACCGTAGAAGATCGAGAGGTGGCTCATTTGATCGGAAATCAAAAGTTCTAGTGTTCTTTTAAGTGACCAAAAATATTGGAGGGCAGCTAGCCCCCTCCCACGCTCATTTTTCTCCAAAGTCACCCGATCAAAATTATTAGATGGAACTTTTACAGACTAATCGGAAAACCTAATAACTATGTCTTTGAGGATGACTTAACCCCCCGCAGTCCCCATGAGAAGGACTGCAAGTTTTTGAACTTTGCCCATTGTTTACATACAGTATTGGTTATTGAGAAACATACAGACGTTCCCATGTGGGATTTTTCTGGTGAGTGGGGGGAGGGGGGTTACGTGAGATAATTTTTCCATGGAGGAATTTTTCATGGAGGAAGGGGATTTTCCATTGAGGGGGAGAAGGATTTCCGAGTATTTTTAAAAAAAACGACCAGAAATTACAAAAAAAACAAGTTTTTTCAATTGAAAGTAAGGAACAACATTAAAACGTAAACCGAATAAAAATTATTACGTATATGAGGGGGGCTGCCCCCTCGTCAATAACTCGCTCTTTACGGTAAGGTGTGTTTTTTAGTAGTTTTAAAAGAGCTTTTCATTCTAATTAAACGGTGTTTGTGATTCAGAAGTCATTCTTAAAGGATTGGGACAATATTCGAATTTTAGCGTAAAGAGAGAGGTATTAAATGAGGGGGAGATCCTCCTCATATACGTTTTAATTTCTGTTCGTTTTAAGTTTTAATGTTGCTTCTTACTTAAAGTTGAAAAAACTTGTTTTTTTATTTAATATTAAAAAGAAACAAATGAATCACTTTCTTTGTTATACAGGCTTCTGGTTGCTTTTGATAATGAAATTTTGTATCTTATTCATTCCATTTTGTTATATTTTAGTTAAAGCTTCACGGTAATCACAATTTCTTTCCTTCATAAATTAAAGAAAGGAAGAAAAATTGATATAAAAAGTTGGCGCTGATGAAAGAAACTACTGCAATGAATAACATAGTGATTGCAATGCAAGTATTATACTGTGAGCCAACCAAAATATTGCGTGAGACTTATTAAAGGTGCTAAATAGAAAATTACTTTTTTAGACTAAAAGTAAGGAGCAACATTAAAACTTGAAACAAAGAGAAATTATTCCTCACATGAGGGGGCTTCCCCCTCAAGCTATTGCTCTTTACGCTAAAGTATTTTAGTGCTTTAAAAAACCTTTTTACTCCAATTACACGACCCTTTTGTTTCAGGAGTCGTTATTAAAGAATTGTGACAAAAAGTTAAATTTTAGCGTAAAGAGCAAAGGATTGAGAAGAGAGCAGCCCCCCTTCATATACGCAACAATTTCTGTTCGTTTTATGTTTTAATGCTACTCCATAATTTCATTTTTTAAAAAAACCTTGTTTTTTTTATTTCTGGTCGTTTTTCAAATACCAGAGAATCTGCCACCCCCTCCGTGTAATTCCCCCCCCCACCCCATGGGAAAATCCATCCACAAAATTTCCTCCTTGTAGAAAATTTTGTGTAAAATTTCACGCATAAAATTTGGTCGTCAAAGAAAAAGTAAGACAAATAAAAATAGTTACCATATATAAATTTTAGCTTAGTCTTTCCGTGAAAAATTTTCTCTGGAAAATCCCCCCAGAAATTTTCTCCTTAGAAAATTATCCACGTAGAATATCTTCCCCCACAGACTCACCCCCTAAATAAAATATCTGTACATTTCCCAATGACGACTACAATAAGCAAAGAGTGGCCAAATTCCACATTTTACAGCCCTTTCCCCACGGCTTTTGGGGAGTAAAGTCTTCACCTCAGTCATTGGACCTTTCTACTATATTGAAGAAAATGACTTTCAAAATGTTTGATCAGATGCCTTTTAGGAGAAGGGGGTGGGAGGGAACTAGTTACTCTTCAATTTTTTTTGTACTCTAAAAAGAGCACTAGAAGTTTTAATTTCCGTTTGAATGAGCCGTCTCTCAAAATTCTAGGGCTATTGGTTCGAAAAGATCGAAATAAAAAGCAGATCTCATCAGTGGTCTTTCTTCTGGCAAAAAGAGTAAAAAAAATCCAATTTTCTGATATGCTTTGATATGCTGAATGTCGTGATGTGTCTTTTATTAAGATCCCTTGACTGTTTTTGGGTGTATTCCCCTTTTTCCAAGATCAGGCAACTTTCCCCGAGGATCGCAGCTTTTGATGAGTAACATTAAACTAAGTGACTTTTATATATTTGGGATTAGTAGAAATGCCAATCTTTTGAGGAATTAATTCTTATCAAACTTTCTTTTTCTAAGGTTTCGATTACTCTTGGGCTGAGTCGCTTTTTGCTTACAGTTTGCTACCACGAACTGTTTAATACATCATATTTGAAAAATCCCCTACAAATGTTTTACTAAATCTACTATTCTGCCAGATTTTTCTTGACCGGAAAATGCTAACAATCCAGATTAATTCTCAAATGTCCAAAGTTTTATCCCAAGTTGTCTTAAGCCATTGTAAAATTACACCTGCGTCACATTGTTTGCATCACATTAATTACACCTGCGGCAATATTCATGTTTTGTGGTGGGTTGGTTACGGTTTCATAACAGATTAGATAACCAAAAATTTTCGGTGCAAAATAAATCCAAATTCAGGACAAAATAATCGTTTTGCCTAAAGACAGGCACAAATTGACACTTTGCAGTGACAAAATCTTTTTTGTAACTTAGAAGGGCATTGAAACTTTGAGTTCCCATCAGAATTAGCCCTCTCCTGAGATTCTACAACCACTGTTTCGGTTTATTTAACCACTATCAAAACAATATTTGATACCGACAATAATATACTGTTGCGGCTAGACCCCGGCGCCGCACCGATGAGGGAAGACCGGTGGAGGCGAGGTCAAAAACAGCGTGCCGCCGCCGCGATCAATTTTGGCGGTGCGATCAATTTTGACCGCAAATATTAATGTTTTCATAAGTCTTTCTCAAATCACAGCTTAAATTTACAACAGATTCGAGCCTATTCATGAGTTCAAAACTTCACAAGTTGCTGGCTGGAAACTAGTCTTCTTCGTTATTCATCAAGAGTAGTAGAAATCTGGTAGAAACGAAATGGCTGTGGCGTTTCAGAAGAATCAGAACCCTTGCATAATAGTTGAAATATATATTAGCTATATATTCTTAACATAAATAATTATCAAAATTAGTAGTTTTTTTTCATCGAGCATTACTGCATACAAAACTTCAAATACCATATCACAAAACTCGTCAGTTATCTGGGTAAAAACTTTAAATATAAGTTGGAACTTAGAAGCTTAATTTTTTCATAATGCCCTTTGCCTGTATCTGTTTTGTCACCTTTAAAACAGTTGAAATGGGCGACTTCGATATTGATTGTTTTTTTTTTGCTCTTTTGGATTCCTAAAAAGCCCTCCTTGTATTAAAAACTGGTTTTTAATAACAATTTTTAAAAAAAATATATTTTAAAGTTTTTTTTGGCTTCTTTATAGAATATATGTCATGTAGGCTAAGGCTGAACAGCTGATTTTTTTTATTGCTTTTGGCTGCTCTTTTGGATATTATTCATTTTTTCTTTCGGGGATTCATTCCAAATTATAAACTCATAAATACCTAATATCAGCTTAATTATAAACTGCATCTAAAAGGAGTAAATTTATCAAACTGATAAATACATGATGAACACTTCACATGAGAACACTTCAATTACAATGAAACAAAAAACACTGAATGGTTCATTCGGTATGAAGAAAACTTAAGTGCCAGCTATTTTCATAGGTAAAAAATGAAAAGCTCATCCGTTTTAAATGTAATTAAATGAAATAATATGCAGACTGAAGTAGCTCCAGGAAGATGTTGAGATTTTCTTCTAGTTCGTCACTTTTAATACAAGCAAAATGTTAGGAGACTTAGTATCAGTTATTGAGTTTAAGCTTTGATTTCCAAATGCTCACAAAAATTACCAAATTTAAAAAAGTCGCAACAATAAGTCACCTGTGGTCAAAATACTCAAAGACTCCTGTTTGATCCCCACCCAGGATCAAAGCTTCTGCTATGGTCCTATCCATGGAAATCTCGAAAGAGTTTCTTTTTAAAATAACTCTCAAGCGTAGTTTGGGGTACTAAGCCTTTTTGCTTTTCTTCAACGCTTTCAAAAAAGTGTTATAATATTCCAAATGTTACATTTGTCATATTTGTGCATATTTTTGGTCATCATTTGTGGGGTGATCGAATTTTTTAAACCACTGTAGATACGTAAGAATGTTGCAACATCTAGTACCCTGAGGTCATAAGACTGTCAAAGACTCCTCCTTGAACCTCTCAAGTTGAAAGCTTTTATTATGACTTGGTCTTTTAATTTAACTTGGGCACTGGACCAAGGGCGACATTGTCACTCGAGCGCAACGTTAGTTGGGGATGTCGATATCGCTTTCGTCACACCAATTCGTTTTAGTGTAAATCTGCCTGGTACTTATGAATGAATGTTTTCAAAGTAAACTCGTTTCATCAAAAAGAAAAAAACCGGTTGGACGCATGTGTCCCTTTCCCTTTGGACGATAAAACTAAACAAGTGCCTTAGAAAGTATAACTCACGAAAATCTTGTTAATTTTTGTCAACTTTTCCACTTTTTGGCATCCCTGCTTTCAATAAAAAAAAAATCAAGGTACTATCACTTAAATATAATAACTCCCTATGCCCCCCTCTGGATACCATCTTGATAGGATACCGTCTCTGTTTTAAATAAAAAAAATAATTAACTTACTGGCATCCCTGCTTTCAAAAACAAAAAAATCGAGGTATTATCATTTAAATATGATAGCTCCCTACTCCCCCCCCCTTTCTGGATACCACCTTGATAGGATGCCGTCTCTGCTTTAAATAAAAAAAATCTACTTTTTGGCATCCCTGCTGTCAATAAAAAAATTCGAGATATTATCATTTAAATGCAATACCTCCCTACCCCCCCCCCCCCGTCTGGATAAAACCTTGATAGGATACCGTCTCAGCTTTACATTAAAAAATAAGTTACTTAATAATTAACTAGGTCACTATGTGGTTCAAACAAACACGCAAAATAACGCTAAACAGCTTAGTGTTCCTTGAAAAAAAAATTGAGGGTATGAGTAAAGGGGTACAAAGACAACAACAAAAATGTCGAAATTATTCAGGTGTACCTCAAATTATTGGAAAACTGAGTCATAGATTCGCCGTGGCATTCATTAAGATCCAAAGAATCTAATTAAAAGAGAGCACACACAAAAGCCAAATTAAGCCAGTAGCCTATGAGAAATCGCAAAATACCCAAGACAATGAACAAGTCCCAATGGGGGGCACTGGGTCTATCAAAATATTTCAATAGTTTCCCAGGGAATTTGATATCATTTTCTTCCGTCTCCACTTTAAATGAAAAAAATAATTATCTTGTTTGGCATCCCTGCTTTCAATAAAAAAATGAGGTATTATCATTTAAAAGTGATATCCCCCTATCCCCCTCCCCCTATAGGCAATAATTTACAATTTTTTTATGAATCATATTTTTGGGTTAACTTCCGTTTCAATCTTTAATTCTCCAACCTTGTACACAGCTTAGTCTATAGCTAAATTTTATCACAATAGAAGGGCTTTTTGGGGGAGGGGGGGGATAAAAATTGTTCAGAAAGAAGATTGTATTTTCTTTAATCTATCAGGCGTTCAACGATTGAGTATTAAACTTTAAGAACATCTTATCTAAAAACAGCACAAGAAAAAAAAATTCTGCAAACTTAAAATCCATCTGTAGAAACAATCTGTCGGCTATCAATTTCAAAATCCAACGGAAGGTTGAAGCTGTATAGTAGTGAATACGTTCTATAATTCTACTCAACTTGAAAAAGAAATTTTTTGACTGCGAATGATGTAAGAAATAGCAATTGGGAAACTGAATTCGAAATGATTTAAACTCATTTCATAAAGATGATACTTTTTTGTCAACATATGAAGAACTGTGTATATTGCAATTGCATCTGTCTGGTTTTTATGCAAAGTAACAATAGAGACAAAAATTAACGAACAAGAGAGAAGTGAAGAATTATGGTATGCAAAGTAATATTTGGCAAGGAAAGTCACTGGTGATAAATCGCTAGGGGTGGCACCATGATTGCGTGATTTTCGGGGATTCGGGGAACCAAATTTTTTTTCGGGGTAATGCATAGATTTTCGGGGAAATACCCGAAAATTCAGGGATAGTGCCAGCTCTGCTTGAAATCTAGTCAGGAAAATCGAAATACTAAGCCACACGAGAAAGAAAAGCTCCGACTTTGCGGTTGACGCAATATAGAATTGCCGCAAAATTAATTTAAAGTCAGCCGCCGCCTCTGCCGGTAGTGGCGTGCCTGTTGCGCGCCGGTGGCGTAGAGACACTTAGGTGGTGGCCGACCTGGCCTCTCGTCGGCGGCGTTCGGTCGATCTGCCGGCGTGGCGCCGGGGTCTAGTTGCGGCGCTTTTTGCGATATGATATGCCAAATTTATGTATTCAAATCATTATTCTGATTTTGCAGATAAATCAAAATGCATTTGTAACTTTTTTGATTTTGTAGAAAAGATGAAGATGTTTTCGCATAATAATTTTAATTTCGTTGATAAAAACAAAATGTATTTGTGTTGTAATATTAATTTTGTAGGTAAAATCAAAGTATATTTATACCATGATTTTGAATTTGTAAGTAAAATTAAAATGTATATATAAATTATCTTTTATATAATATTTAATTTTTATATAATAATCTATTTATATAATAATTTAATTTTTTAGATTAAATCAAAATGTCTTTGTCTTTTGATTCTGTAGGTAAAGAAAAATTATGCACGACAACAGTACCAACAATGTATTTTATTCTTCTTAAACCTTGAAATGAAACAATCAGATTGAAGATTTCAGGCATATTTTTTCGAATTCAAAAAGATTAAAGCTCAAAACAACAATTTTACTATTTTTACAGTGAACCTGGAAAATGATTCAAAAGCTGAAAAACATACTATTAGCAGGTGATATTCGAGAACAATTTAATTTGAGAAAAGGAAAAGCCCATGTCATTAATCAATCTTGCATTTTTATCGACACGGGGGGAGGGGGGGCAATAGTTTTGTTCATGATTTCCGCATGAGCCAAATTACTGTTTAGTCCCGTATGTATATTTTTCCACATTCCTTATATCTTGCCAGGGGTTCATACTAGAGCTATAGCCGCTCATTGCCGTAGTTAATTTGTTCATTTTGGCAATTTTAGTCGCTTTGTCAAGCAATTCATCAAGATGGAGACACTCAGCTTATATTGGGTAACTGAGCATTTTTTTTTTTTTTTAACAGCATAGCAATGGAAGAAACAATTAGTCTTATATCGATTTTATTGAGAAGCTGATTATTGCTGTCCAGTTCTATTTTTTTACGAAAAAAGGGGAAACATCCATAAAAATTGAGTTTTGGTCATGAAAGCGGGGGAATAAAAAATTATCCAACCACACTTTTTAAATATCGATTTTTTTTGCCAGTAAATGCTAGGCGACTTCAAAATTATGTGTGAAGACAAAAGCAACTAAAGTTGTTTATTGATGTGATTGGCCAATATTGCCTATCGGAGCAATTTATTTCTGTCCGAAGCAAGGTTAGTTTACAACAGACCAATTATAACTGACCACCAACAGACCAATTGATAAAACTGATAAATTACCCCAGAGATTCCCCTGCAAAAATTCCCTACGGGTAATCCCTTCCTGGGGAAAACTCTGTTCCAGTGGAAAATTCCCCCTTAGCATTAATAACGATCGTATTTTTAAATTTAAAAGTATCTGAACTATTCTGTCGAGATCTCCCTTGCATACAATTTCCCCCGCATGATATTCCCGCCTGCAGAAAATTCCCCCCCCCCCCCCCTACGGAAAATTTTTTTCTGTAGCAAAATCATCCGATACATATCTGTCATATTGACCCCACGCAAAAAGTGAAATTAGGTTAATTCTAATGAAATATACCAAAACATCATGAATATGTAATACTTTAGAAACAAATTTGGGCTATATATTTACAAATTTGGGGGGGGGGGTAAATTATAGCGGGTCTGCATGCAAAATGTGTTACAATAATTTTTTGCATATTATAAAGTAAGAATTGTTTTCTAATTTCATGCAGTCCAAATACATCACCCCCACCCCCTAATGTGCAATTATATAGCCCAAATTATATAAGTCTGATGTATTCTGTCAATCACCGCTTGTTTTCCACTAGGCGTAAGCTAGTTGTTTTTTAATACAGACAGATGAAACAGGTTTGTTCTCGAGTTTTACACTGCGTAATTCTTGAGTGGGGTTGCTATAAACAATAAGAAGCAATCATCCAGGGAGCAGGCCTCCTCACATACAGAACGATTTCTGTTTCTTTTAAGTTTTATGTTGCTCTTTAGTTTCGTCTAGGAAAACATTTTTTTTTCCATTTAATTGCATTCAGAAACGGAGCAATATTATTCAGCTACGCACTTGTATATTTATCGATTTGAAAATCTTAAAAAAGTGTTTAAATCTTATTTTCGCTCTTTTGTTAAATCATAAAAATATTAAATGAGCTAGGGACCTCATATTTTTATTAGAGTTCCTCTTCTATAGTTTTCTAATTTTTATTTCCATTTTAGACTTGGCCAAGAAAAGTGGAAAAGCAAAGCTACCCAAAAAAGTCATAACCCGTCATGGAGAGAACAATTCGACTTTCATCTGTTCGAAGATCGTTCCATCCTAGATGTGTTTTATTGCGACAAAGAAAGTCGAAACAAAGATGAAATAATTGGAAAGTAAGCTTTTTTGAATAGAAAAAGATAATAACAAATATTTTAAATCAAATTTGGTTAAATTAATATAAAACATACAAGGTATTACTTTCTTTCAGTAAGGCAATGTCCTTTTAGTGATAGACCTAATGCTCGTTAAAAATTGAATTGATTCACCAGTTTAATAGTTTTTCCTACTGACCGTTCTATCAGGTGTCGAGATAACTTCACCATAACTGCAATAAATTGTAAAGCCACACCAAAACAGCTTTTGCCATTTTACTTTCTCTCATGGGAGCCTTATTTCGGTTGGTCTAATTTTGGTGAAACTAGGCTGCTTACATAAGATAGTCAATTTAATCAAGGAAAAGCTTACATGGGGAAGCCCCAGTTTGTTGAGATTGGCTTCGCTCTTGGAATTTAGAGCTCTGGACTTCATCGCTAGAATATTCCCCTTATAACTCATGTCAGTCGAATAGATAGAGTAGAAGCTAAGCAAAGTTAAAACCTGCCGTGAAGAGATAGGACATAATATATTCGCAAGCAAAAACAGACATCGAATACAAAGGCACCAAAGACAAAGGCAAAGAACAAAGACACCAGGAATTGTTAAGGAGGATATGATGTACGTACTATTTAAAAACTAACTCATAAGCAAAAGAGAGGGAGAGAGCGAGAGAGAGAGCGAGAGAGAGGGAAACAGAAAGATAGGAAGTGGAAAGGGTTTTAACAGTTTTGAAGAATTTTTTGTTGTCCCTAAAAAACAAATAAGCATACACTAATAGAAGCCAAATAATTACAATGATTATGTACAAAAATGTTTTGAATTCATAAACGAAAAATAACAAAGATACCAAAAAAAAATTAAGTCCTATAAAAGTGTAAAACAAGTGACCAGAAAGACTACAGGAACTGTAAAGAAGGGGAAGACAGTCATATTATTACAACACTAACTCATAAGCAAAAAAAATTAGAAAGAGAGAGAGAGAGGGGGGGGGAACAGACAGAAAGATAAGAAGTGGAAATGGTTTAAACAATTTTTTATAAATTTGTTATTGTCCCTAAAAAAAAAAAAAAAATAGACAGACACTAATAGAAGCCAAACAATTACAATGATTATTTAGAAAAAAATTTTAAATTCATAACCGAAAAATAATAAAGAAACAAAATAATTTTACTAGTCCTAAAAGAGTACAAAACAAATGGCCAAAAAGGGTACGGGAACTTTAAAGAAGGGGAAGACATACTATTACAACACTAACTCATAAACAAAGAAGGAAAAACGAGAGAGAGAGAGGGAAAACAGAAAGATAGAAAATGGAAGTCTATTGTATAGAAAAATGTTTTAAATTCATAAACGAAATATAATAATGAAACCACAAAATTTTACGAGTCTTTTAAAAGTGACAAACAAGTGGCAACAAAGGCTACGGGAGCTATAAAGAAGGGGAAGACATACATAATATTACAGCACTAACTCATAAGCAAAAAAAGAAAAAAAGAGAGAGAGAGAGAGAGATTGGAAAGGTTTTAATAGCTTTAAAGAAATTTTAGCCTTAAAGACTGTTAGGCCAGTTTTGTATTTAGGCATGTGGGTGTTTCGCTTTGGAATAGTCTTCCGGGAAGCACTATTCCGGAAATCCTCTTTGAAAAATAAGATAAAGAATTTTTTGGCGAGTAAGGATGAATGGGGGGGCTGTCTCCTGTAGGTATTGGCTCGCGGTTCCCACGGGGTTTATTTTTTATTTTTTATAAAATTGCAGTTTTTCTTTTTTTTTTCTCAATTTATATGTAGTAAGTGAGTAAAATATTTGAGTCCTGCCACAAACAAATCTGTATAGATTTTCACATGGTAGGTCTGTTTGATATGATTTTTTGTGAATATTGGTCTTTAATAATTGAATTTCTCTCTTTCTTCAATATTATCCCTCGGAAAAATAGACAGACTCTAAATAAAGACATGCAATTATAATGATAATAGAGAGAACTTCATTTTGTCAATAAATCATAAATAGTAAAGAAAAATAAATTTTTTTTTAAGAAAGCAAAAATTATTTTTTGAAAATACTTGCATTTTTCTTCTTTTTCTCTGGCTGTTAATCTCATCAGTTTACCTGTTTCGTCAAACTGGTGCAATAGCTTGTGAAGATAGGCAAGTAACAAAAAATATATGCTTAATGAGATCCAAGGACATTAATTGGACCGTAAATATAATTATAGATACAAAAGGGAAAGAGACTGATAAAAAAACGCATAGGTGAACAATGGGCTCCGGGGGGTGCAGGTCCTTTTATATATGGAACGATATTTGAATGAACAATACGTTAAACATAACTAATTTAAACACTGAAGAAAGTACACCTACATCTGCTACTAAAAACACACTGAACTAATAAACCGCCTGAGGCCAACCCACCTGCGCGAACTCCTCCCCCATCCGATCTGTTTAAAACTTTACTCTTTAACTTTTGCCATTAAGGCTGAACATCTTTTGAATCCTTCCTTGGGAATTCTTCTAACCCAGTTCGGGGACGATCTACTTTTCAGTGACCTTCTTTTCGCTCAGAAAAATTCTTGGGTCGTTAATAATTTTAATTAAGAAATGGAACCCTTAGCGCAATTGTCTAGAGTATGAATTTTTGGAGTCACGCTTTCAAATTAGGCTTTGCCAAAATTTACCCCCAACAGCACATTGTACTCCCGGCAGAAGACACCGAAGCAGGATATTGGTACCTGCGCAACGCAGACCATTGGTCAGCACGCAAAAAAGTTTTTTTTAAGTTTGTCCTTAGCAGCATTTCAGATGTTACATCACTTGTTATGTTACGTCACAAGCCAATGTACTAATAAGAAAATACCACTTGATAGGCCGGTTCGATCTATTTGAAGGTTATTCCATTCTAAAGATGGTTTTACTCTGACAGAGGAAATCGAAGTTTAATTTTATAAAAAAGGGCAGAAATGAATCCATTTTTTGGTTTAAAACGTATTAGACACTGTTACCAAATTACCTAAAATGACAAGGTTCGTATGTACAGAGTTTTGATTTTCCCAGAGGAGGCTCGACCTTTGTGTCCCCCATCATCCCAAAATTATTTTTTTTTAGAAAATTTAGAGCATTTTAGAATAGGCCTTGAATTTATTTGGGGGTAGGCTCTCCGAGCTTCACCTCGGAAGGGTCTTGGCCTTCTGCTCCCCCGCACTCTACGCCTATGCTAATGCTCATACAAAGTTTGATGTATTAATCATTACGTCTAGCTATAAATAAATAACAAAGCCGCGCCAAAACAAGTTCTCTGATTTGAATTCGTTTCTCCCTGGGAACCCCTTTTGAATCTGGATGCTAGGTAAGTTTCCGCGACGAGATAAAATTCCTAGAAACCCGCATCTACCAAGTCAAGTATAATAATAATAATAACAATTTATTATAAGCCAAAAAACAGGCCATACAACACAGTATTCTTAAATACACTCCACAAAAAATAACATAAATATCAAGTTTCACTCATTGATGTCAACGCTTCATTTACATATTTACATAACTGTCTGATTGTCCTTTTTACAGTCGTCTTCAGGATCCCCGGGAACTCAAAGTTACCACCCTCAAAATACTTTCCACTTAAAAGAGAAAGTTCCTGGCACTCGGCGAGAACATGGGCCACATCATCAATATCTAGGTTACATCTGGGGCGAGAGTAATCCGCATATGCATCTGAGGCCACCCTTTTTCTTTCAAATACTCTTTTCTATTTTTTAGTGGCAGGCTCTGGTGACTTGCCTATCAACACCGCATCATCAGCAAAAGGCAACAGAGATAATGTCAGGTTCCCTAGTGACACCGTAGGGGCCCATACCTTTTTAAAATGGTCAACAATATCATTTATATACAACGTGAACAACCTAGGCGAAATACTGCTACCCTGTTTTACTCTTTTTCTAATTTCAAACGGCAACAATAATCCCTTCCTCAAAACTTTAACTATACCAAATGTCTTTCTATACATATCAGCTAATATCCTAACGAAATGTTTTGGTAAGTCTACCATTAACAGTTCTAAGCACAGGAGAATCCTACCAATACTGTCAAATGCCTTTTCTAGATCTAAAAATGCAACGTACAACCTATTTTTCCTTTTTGCATATTTCTCTACGAGCGCCTGTAGGACTAAAACCCTATCAATAGCATTATATCCATCTCGAAACCCTGCCTGCTCCTCCTACAAAATCCCATATTTTTCTAACCAATTAGCTAATCTAGCATCTAGTATCCTTTCTAATATTTTGCTAAGACTAGGTACTAAAGATATCGGCCGATAATTACTGTGATCCGCTGGGTCTCCTTTTTTGAATAGCTGCAAAATCAAGGATGTTTTCCACAGCGAGGGCCATTCTCCAGAAGCCAGAATTGAGTTGAAGATAGCCAAGAAGATGTGCATAAATAGAAGTCGGAATTGTTTCAAGATCTTTGTTGGGACTCCATCACTACCAGGTGCTGATCCACCTTCCATGGCGCTTATGCATTCTTCGATTTCTTCTTTCGATGCTGGTTTTATCAGATCATATTCGTGTTCATTCAGTTCTCCTTCTCTGTATTCGATAATTCGTCAAACGAATAGTCTTCCTGAACCGCGTCGTTGTAGTATGTCGGCCTGTCTTCGGGTCAGGTACTTTTGGCTGGGCTAGGAAGGCCTCTTTTTTATCTTTCTCCAGAAAGACCGCACATCACTCTTTTCATAAAACTGGATCAGCTCCTCCTTACTTTTTTGAATAGCGAGTCTCTTTTTCTTTTTTAAAAGGGGTTTATACTTCCGGTGAACATTTTAAAACCTTGTTACTAGTCTAAGCCTATTTTCCTCTTTCCTCAAAATCTCCAATTCTTTAATCAATTCTAATTTCTTTATTCTACAATCCTCATAAAAAATTCTAAATCCTTACAATCTCCTTTATTTCCTAGAATTGGGCCTGCTATTTGATGTAAAATCTCCGTGAACTCTTCTATCAATCTACATTGGTTATTTATCTTCTCTAAATCACTTAACCTTACAGCTAAATCATCCTGTGAAAACGCTTGACTTAATTTAACATTTTCCTCTGAAGACCATTCCCTAGGTATCTGACGTCTAACATTTTTATTATAAATACGATTTTCCCTTGAAATAACCCTCCTATGGGGAGCACTCCTTGATCTAATTTCTAAAAATACCGGTAGATGGTCCGATCCTACTAGCTTAAGCACATCCACTTTAAGGTCATTCGGATCCCAGCGAACATCCACCAAAACATAATCAATTAAACTTGCTTTAGCCCCAGAAACGCCGGTAAACTCACCCCGATTTTAATCCTTTCCAAATCTTCCATTTTCAATCGTCCAACCCGATTCTGCGCATAGTGTCAGCTGCCTTCTTCCCCATTGATTTATTCTTCTTTTTTCATCCCTGCTAGCTCTGGGAATCCTGTAGACGACTGGGACTGCTGACGGAATACCTGGAATTAACACATCTTTTAATTCAACTTCATCACTAGTATAAGCATTAAAATCACCCATTAATAACAGTCTATCATTTTCAAACTGAGCTCTTTTTTCTTCTATTTATTTTGCCAACAAATTTCACGTATCTTCATTTCGGTACGAGCTATTTTGAGGCGGAATATAAATCGATCCTATTACAATACATAGTCCATCTAAACATTCTAATCTAATCCAAATAACATTTTTTGATTTACTTTTCAGCTTTGTATAACTTTTGAAAGACTCATCTTTTATCAACACTACAAGGCCTCCGAAATAACGATTGTTCAAGGCTAACTCTCGCGATACACTTTCCGTATTGAAACCTCTTACTTTTGGAGTTTCACTAGGGCAATTCCAGGTTTCTATTAATGCTACGAAGTCAAAATTTGACAACTCACTTTCCACAGAACTTAATTTATTTTTTATACCCTGTACATTCCAAGATACAAACTTCAGGGTTTGTGTATGGCCTTGCCGATCCTATTGGGCTCCGTAGTCACTCGGGGGGAAAGCTACCCGGTAATAATCGTCGCTTCTAGGCCTATTAATATCCATGTACTGCCAAGGCTGATTTTTTTGTAGCTGCCTGAACGGGCGTGTGTTTTGTCTGTAAATTGGTGGCCAATTGCCACCAGTAACCTGGGTTGTCGATGGCTCGTCATTTCTTTGCCGTACATTTCTAGCGGTGCGACTGTAAGTATTATCGACGGAGCTAATCTTGCTGCTTTTCTGACCTTTCCCTGTTTCTACTGTTTTCGGCAAGTTGCTGCTGAGTTACTTTTTTCTGGATTAGGGGGCCTAATTGGGTGGCTTACAGTCATTTCTTTTACTTTTTGACGTTCACGGTCGTATGTGTACGTTTACCATCAATGATAAGCCTATCGCCTTTGAGCCGCACATTTTGACCTTTTACAAGGGCTTGGGACAGTACTGGTTTTAAATTTTGTCTAGCCTCGCTTGATACGTAGTGTAGTCCGGAGCAACCCCTACGCCGTTCTGTTTCAATACAAAACATTTCCTGAGAACCGCATTTTGGATTTCCAAGTCGTGCCACTTAACTATTAAAGGGGCTGATCTCGGGCGGAAGGCATCCTTTATGTCCCTCCCAGAAAGCTGTATGTTTGGGAGGTACCAGCTAAGAAACTCGCAAAGCTCATCCTCAAACTTGACTGGGACGGACCAGTCAAAAGGAAATTGTAAAACACGAGGTTATAACGCTTTATTTCTGCCTCCAATGAGTCAACTTTCAATGTAGAATCCCTGAGTTCGTTCCTCATTTCCGCTAGATCACTTAGAATTTCTGATTTTGTTGTATCTAGCTGTTTACTAAAACTATTCATTTGCGACTCCATACCGGATAAGCTGATTGAGAGCTGTGGGATCAAATGCAGTTTGAAATTTATTTCACGCATAAACTTAGAAAGAGTATCAGGATCTGATGCATCTGGAATTTGAAGTGGCTGAATCTGGTTCCCCTCCATTTTTGCTTGCTTATTCAAGGTAATTAAGATTGCCTACCTTATTCTCTGCCAGCAATATTCTCCGGCAGTAGAGTTTATTCGTTGCGTCCCGTTTTAGCCCCGGACACAGCTTTGTAGCGCTCTTTTCCTCAGTTGTCAAAGAAATGAATCTTTATCCGGAGACGCTGCTATGCTGGGAGGCGCGGCTAACTTCTTGCCGTCATTGCGAACTATATTAAACTGTTTTAAACTAATAAATGTTGACGCTCTGAATGGCCAATGAATTCCTCGATATATTATATGCTAAATCGTTAATTGAGTGGTTTTCTTGTGAAAAATGAAGTGTATCAAAATAGTTATGGTTTGCTTTTATACAATCATCGGAGGAAATCTATGATTTGTAAAAAAAAAAAAAAAAAAAAAAATGAACAGAGGCCGTTTTGACCCACACCCTAGCAGGTGGCTCAGAATAATAGTTTTGTAGAGAAAAGAAAGGATTTTTTAAGAAGTTTCAGAGAAATAGATCTTACAAATATAAGAGGAAAACAAGAGAAGTAGGCGTAGTAATAGGAATTCCATAAATAAGACAGTGATGTCTTGCATTGGCATGTTGAGAATGTCAAGGGGGATGGTTGGTCCGCACTAGATACAAAAGGATAGGACCAGTACCTCGATTACTTACTTACTTACTTAAGAGGAGACACAGGCTATTCAGCCCCCGCGGCCCCCCGCTCATACCCCCCGTGGCAAATACTTCCCAGAAAATACCCCCCGGAAAATACCCCCGCGGAAAATACCCCCCGCGGAAAATAGCCCCCCGGAAAATGCCCTCCGTGGAAAATAACCCTCGGTAAATACCCCCCCCCGTGGAAAATAAGGCTTTCAAAATTTGAGAATTTTATTCGAGTTTTATTTTTTTAATTTCCGTAGGGGGAAGGAAATTTGGTACTTGTGTATTATGCGCCACTTGCTCAAGTTTACGCTGTGTAAAATTCGAGAGCACACCGGTTTTTTCGTTAGTTTCTTTGTTACTTTAGAAATAAATTTGGGCTATAGATTTGCATATTAGGGGGGGGGGGGGTAAAGTATAGCGGGTCTGCATGCAAAATGTGTGTTCTACAAATATTCCGCGTATTAGATAGATAGATAGATAAGCTTATTTTAAAGCCAAATATATGGCCATGAACACAGTAAAATAACATAAATAAAAGGCACAAATAACATAAACTTTGATGTTGCGATCATCATAAAACACTTAAATGAAACACTAAATTAACGTAATAATAGTACTTAATACTTGGAAAAACGGTCATTGAAAAGAAAACACTTAGGACTTGGAAAAAAAACACTTAAATGAAACATTACATTTACTTTATACTGGGATTTTTTTTTTTATAGTTAACAGAATTTTCAGATACCTCGCTATTCTTCTGTAATTTTTTAGTGGTCATATACCTAGAAATAATTGTTTTCGGACTTCAAACTGTCCAAATACTTTACCCCCCCCCCCCTTATGTGCAAATATATAGCCTAAATTATATATTTCCCATATATTCTGTCACTTGTCTTTGTCTTGTCTCGTGCTAAACTGAAAAAAACTAACGAAGGAACCGGTTTGTTCTTGAGTTTTACACAGCCTAAGCTTGAGTGATTGGCCCATAATACACAAGTACCAAAACTCCTTCCCCCTGCGAAAATTAAAAAATAAAACTCAAATAAAATTCTGAAATTTGGAAAACCTTATTTTCCTCGGGGAGGCATTTTTTTTTTGGGGGGGGGGGGTAAACATCGACCACCGAAAGGGTGATGATATAAACTTTGGAGGGGGCTTATTGGATTGCTAATCAGAAGTTTTAGTGCCCTTTTTAGATTCAGATTGATAGGATATCCAACCACCCTACCTCGTATTTTCCCGAAATGCATCTGATAGAAATTTTGAGATGGCCATTTGTTGTCGTAGAAACTTAAAAAAAGGCTCATTTGAGTGGAAATTGAAAGGGCCAGTGTCCTTTTTAATATAGAAAGTAATTGGAGGGCAACAACCCTCCTCCCACTCCTACCATTTCCCCAAACACATTCAATCAAAATTTTGAGATAGCCATTTTGTTCAACGTAAATTAAAGGTCCGAAAATTATGTCTTTGAGGATGACAACCCTCCCAGATCCCTCAGGGCAAGGGTTATAAATTTTGCCCTGGGGATATATAAATTATATATAGAAAGGGTGATCGTACAAACCTTGGAGAGGGCTCATTGGATTGGTAATCAGAAGTTCGAGTGCCCTATTTAATATTCAGAGTGATCTGAGGGTGGATATCCACCCACACGTCGTATTTTCCTGAAATGCATCTGAGAGAAATCTTGATATAGCTATTTTTTGTCGCAGGGGGGGGGGGCGAGTATTTTCATGAGGTGTTTTCCGCAGGGGGGATTTTCCGGGGAAGTATTTTACGCGGAGGGGTATTTTCCAGGGGGGGGGTAAACACCGGCCATCGAAAGGGTGATGGTATAAACTTCAGAGGGGGCTTATTGGATTGCTAATCAGAAGTTTTGTGGCCTTTTTAGATTTAGAGTGATAGGATATCCCACCCCACACCTCGTATTTTGCGGTAATGTATCTGATAGAAATTTTGAGATGGCCATTTTTTGACCTAGAAACCTAAAAAATGGCTCATTTGATTGGAAATTGAAAGGGCTAGTACCCTTTTTAATAGTCGAAAGTAATTGGAGGGCAACAAACCCTTCTCCCGTACCTACCATTTTCCCTAACACACCCAATAAAAATTTTGAGATAGCCATTTTGTTCAACCTAAAGGAAAGATCCTGAAATTATGTCTTTGAGGATGACAACCCTCCTAGAGCCCCCAGGGCAAGGGTTATAAGTTATGCCCTGGGGGCATATAAAGTATTTATGAAAGGGTGATTGTATAAACTTTGGAGGTGGCTCATTGAATTGGTAGCCAGA
Organism: Artemia sinica; assembly: GCA_027921565.1. Taxonomy (NCBI): domain Eukaryota; kingdom Metazoa; phylum Arthropoda; class Branchiopoda; order Anostraca; family Artemiidae; genus Artemia; species Artemia sinica. The sequence goes on along the minus strand of CM051257.1, from coordinate 73,189,770 downwards.
AGATCTAGTGCCCTATTAAAGATTCAGAGTGATCGGAGGGTGGATACCCCCCCCCACACCTCGTGTTTTCCCGAAATGCAACTGAGACAAATTTTTAGATGGATATTTGTTGTCGTGGAAACTTCGAAAAGAGCTCATTCGAATGGAAATTGAAAGGGATAGTACCCTTTTTAATAGTCAAAAGTGATTGGAGGGCAACTAACTCATCCTCCCAACTCCTCCATTTCCCCGAACACATCCAATCAAAATTTTGAGATAGCCATTTTGTTCAACGTAATTGAAAGATGCAGAATTTATGTCTTTGAAGATGATACCCCCCACAGCCTTCAGGGCAAGGGTTGTAAGTTATGCCCTGGGGACATATAAGATATGTATAGAAACGGTGATCGTAAAAACTTCGAAGGAGACTCATTAGATTGGTAATCGGAAGCTCTAGTGTCCTATTAAAAATTGAGGCTAATTGGAGGGTGGATATCCCCTCCCCACACCTCGTGTTTTCCCGAAATGTATCTGATAGAAGTTTTGAGATGGCCATTTGTTGTTGCAGATATTTCGAAAAGAGCTCAATCGAATGGAAATTGAAAGGGCTAGTGCCCATTTTAATAGTCGAAAGTGATTGGAGGGCAAATAACGCCCCTCCCACGCAAACCATTTCCCCAAACATAACCAATCAAAATTTTGTGCCTTCATAGCAAGGATTGTAAGTTATGCCCTGGGGGTATATAACGTTTATATAGAAACAGTGATCGTATAAACTTCGGAGGAGGCTCATTGGATTGGTAATCAGAAGTTCTAGTGTCCTTTTTGAGATTGAGAGTGATCGAAGGGTGGATACCCCCCCCCCCAACCTCTTATTTTTCCAAAATGAATCTGAAATTTTTTTTAATATGGCCATTAGTTGTCGTAGAAACTTCGAAAAGGTTCATTGGATTGGAAATTCAAAGGGCTAGTACCTTTTTTATTGGTAAAAAATGACTGGAGGTCAACAACCCCCCGCCCCCCACAATCCCCACAAATCCTCCCAAAAACAACAAATCAAAATTTTGAATTAGCCATTTTGTTCAACGTAGATGAAAGGTCTGGACATTATGTCTCTTACAACTCCCATAGCTTCTCAAGATCGGAACATAATTTGTACTTTAGTGAAAAAAAAAATGGCTGTGGATTGTCTGCTTAGTATACATGTACTAATATTTATTCATTGAGTTTAATAAAAATTTTATTTATTAAAGTTTAAAAAGTTAAAATATTTTAAACGTATTTAGAGTCAACTTTTAAGAGTCAGAAGTGAATAGAGGGACGTCAGCACCCCGCTCAAGCCGATCATTCCCCAAAACATATCCGATGGAAATTTTAATAGAGTTATTTTATTCAGCATTGTTGAAAGGTCCAGTATTCGTGATGTCAACCTCCCCACAGTCCTCAGGACAAGGGCTGTAAGCTAGGCAATTCGTTTATTATTTACAGAAGCATATGATATTGAGAAAGGTACGCATGTTTGACCTCCATGCCTTCTTAAGCCCAGAGCACAATTTGCGCATTACTGGAAACAAAATAAATTTGAAATGTTTTCACTCTTCTTACTTTCATAAATAAAAAATTATCAAAACTTGTAATAAATTTCAGTATTGTTCAATTAAACAGACAATCCACGGTTGTTGGGGTTCCACCCCTGTTTCTTTCCCTTTCAGATAAATGACCTGTTTTTGTTTTCTTAATTACATTTGCTTATATTATAATTTCAAAAGACAGGTTAAATTCTCGTTGCTAAGTTAGAGGCGTCGCAATAAGTAAGCTTTGAAGTAAGTTCTATTTTTGTACTTCCTGGTTTGGATTCATTGAAAGATAAAGCTAAGAGGTAGAATTTGTTTTGAATGGGGATTGGGATGATTGACTGGGCCAAGTGGAGGTCCACCCCTATGAACAGTTGCTGTACCTATTATTATTATATTTTTTTTAGTCTGCGTTTAGACCCCGTTCGGGGAGATATATTTACTGTGTGATTATTGTGACCCTTTTGGAAGAATACAAGTAAGGTATTTTCTACAAACTGTGTACTAGTTTCCGTAACCCAGGAAGGGTAGGAATAGAGCTACGAGGTACCGTCATTATTATATTGACAGGGGGGTTTGTTACCTCCTAGGAGAGGGTTAGAGATTTTCTAGCCGTAACCCAAGGCGGGTACACTTGGCTTTAGGAAGTGGCCATTTGACCACTCGATCGCGTTATCATACGCGATCGAGTTATCATTTTGGGGCCGGGGCTTTCCCCTCCAATAAGTGGTGACACCCGTATATTACCACGCCAGTGGCATTGTGGCCTACCGGTATAACACTGGTGGCTAAAATACCACGAACAATGGTCATCTGTTTTTTTTTTTTTTTTTTTTTTTTTTTTTTTTTTTTTTTTTTTTTTTTTTTTTTTTTTTTTTTTTCAGCAAAGCGCAAATTGTGTTCTGGGCTTGAGAAGGCGTGGCGGTTATGATGAGGGTTATCTTGTTTTGAGTTTGATTTGGCTATTTATTGTGACTTGGGGTAGTTTTACGCTTGGAAGATTATGGAACTTTATTTTTGCTCATTCTTGGCTTAATGGAGCTCTTTACTTTTCTTTGAAAAACTTGTTTCGTGGAAAAAGTTCTTCAAATTAATTTAAGAGAACTTTAATTAATCTTCATTATAGGGAAGATGGTAATACCTTTTAAGGTTTTAATTGAACCTTTTAAGGTTAAGGAAACAAAGAGGCATGTGCTTAATTTCGATAGGGAGCAAACTGCTTAGCTATAAGATGGTTTGACAGTCCTAGGATTTTTTTAGAGCACTAAGATGAGACGAGGATTGAAAATCAATTTTAATTAGACTATGTTGTTTGTGGAATCCATATACGAGTTTAAAGTAAGTTAAGTACGTATAAGTAAGGACGGAGAGGTGAAGCTAGGTACCGTAACAAATAACCGAAACAATGAAAAAGACAAAAAAAACAGAAAACCGTGGATTGTCAGTATAATTGACATATACTGATATTTATTCCTTAAACATTTATTAATTTTTTATTTATGAAAGTAAAAACGTTAGAACTTTATAATTTATTGTGTTTTCAGTAAAGCGTAAATTATGTTCTAATCTTGAGAAGATATGAGTAGTCAACCCTACTTATGTTAATTTCTGCTCGTTTTGAGTTAGACCAAGCTATTTATTGTAATTTCTGTTCATTTTGAGTTTTATTATTTTATTGATAATGGTGTGTGGTAATTTTACCATTGGTAGATTATTTGACTTTATTTCTGCTCATTTTTCGCTAAATGGAGCTCTTTACTTTTCTTTGAAAAACTTGTTCTGTGGAAATAGTTTTTTAAACTAATTTCTGTTCCTTTTTATTGACATAGACTTTTTATGAAAAAAAATATTTTATATCTTTCCATTTTTTTTTTTATATAAGAATCCATAGTTTGGCATGCTATTTTTAAGTTGAAGGAAATTTTTCTACAATTTTTATTCCCGACACAAACAGTATTGTTTAATTTTATAACTCCTGAAGTTGACCTAAAAATAAAAGTTAATATCATCCCCAAAAGATTCTATCTATGCTCTGTGACAACCTGGATACGCTCAAACTCTTTTTATTTATGTAAATTGTAAGTAGTAATAGTAGTAGCCCCAAAAGTTTCAACTTAATACCCCCAGTCGTTCTCAGTATATTGCTGAGGTGTCTTGTTGGTAACCATAAACACAATGTCTTTAATTTAAAGCAACATTTAGTTCTAAAGCATAATGGGCCAATTGTATAGTTGTGGGGAGGGAGGTTGGCATGACCAATATCCCTAAAGACATAGTTGCTGAACCGTTCTACTATTCTGAACAAAATGATTGTCTCAAAAATGTGACTGGATGCGTTTGTAAAATGAATGGGCTTGAGAAAAAAGACTGCTTGCCCTCCTATCTCTTTTTACTCTTAAAAAGGGCACTACAACTTTTAATTTTGAGTCGAATTAGCTCCTTTACAAATGTCAATTATATTGGTAGGAAGTATAGAGTGATGCTATCTATGATACTGCTTATATGCTCATTTAGAAACCTGCATGCATACAATTATTTCATTTAAATTAAACTCCTCTTAAACGTCCTTTAAAAGGTTCACCTTAGTACCCTTAGCGTCGTTAGTTACAGCAACTGTAGTGGTAGTATTTGAAGTATACACATTGTGCCTTCTGGCTAGTTCAAAACTCCCCATAACCTACCCTTAAAGGTCTAACTTAATGATATAAGTTGTTCTTCAGATATTGCTTTGTGACCTTTTTGAAAGTTCACATGCTCATAGTTTGTTTTGATTCTTTTTTCAAATCTATCTAAATATTCCTTAAAAGCTTCACTTTAATGCCCTTGGCTTGTGCAGTCGCAATGACTTTAGCAGCAGTAGTAACTTTATGGGCATGGCACCTTTGATTTCTTCAACATCCCCTTCAACACACGCTGAAAGTTCCTGAACATCGTCAACCATTCTTGAAGGACTTCTGATGCGTCTGCTTGACAACCTGTGTGGGCATTGTATGTTTAGAATCAGTTCCATACAATTTCTATGTATCCCAAAGTTTTCCCCCTTAATATCCTTGGTTTTAATAGTAGTAGCAGTAGTATTAGCAATAGAATTAATTATAGTTGCCTAAGCTTTAGTGACAGTAGTAGTAATAGAAGTAGTAATAATAGTAACAGGTAATATGAGTAGAAGCAGTAGCATTAGGATGCAACTATTTTCTTTTGGTTACTTTAACATCCCTCACAACAAGCCCTGTTATTTTCAAGTCCACACACCAAACTGCTCCTAAGATATTGCTGTTATACCATTTTGACAACCTGCGTATAGACGGGGTGTTGTGATTCAATTCACCTTTCCCCCTCAAAATTTCTTGAAAAGTTCAGCTTCATAGCCTAAGGCATAGTTGTAATTGTGGTCACAGTAATAGTATTAATATTACTAGTAACAGTATTGAATGCCAGTAGTACTAATAGCGTTAATGGCGTTAACATATTCCCTTTTTGTCAGTAGAACATCCCTCTCATCTAGTCCTGCAAGTTTCAACTTAGTACAAATAGCCATTGCTACGATCTTGCTGATATGCCCTTTTGATAACCTTTACCTTCATACATTTCTTGAAATTTTCGTCTCAACGCTTTTAACCTTGCAATTAGTTGCAATAGAAGTAGTATTAGCAGTAGTAAATGTAGCAGTAACATTAGTTTTAGCAGTAGTGTGCCCATACTTCCTTTTGGTGAGACAATCTTCCCCTTTAAGGACTCTCTGAAAGTTCCAACTTGATACCTAAATCAATTCTTGTGAAACGCTATTTTGACAGTGTGCATATAATTGAATTAAGCTTCCTTTTGAGAAAATAAGACGGTGGCTGAAGATTCTATTTCTCCTCAGATTTAATTAGGAAATGGGAACCTACTTCATCTATTGTCGAAAATCTTAAGCAAGTGTTCACTTTGTAAAGGTGGTAGAACCCTCCTTGTATTCAATTTATAAAGCCTTATTCGAGATGATATCTTATTACAGCCAAGACTTAGAGAGGGCAAATTCTAGAATTCAGTTTCAATGAAATTCATCCAAAATCAAGACCCCGAGAGGCAGATATGCAAATTTAGATTTGAAGAGTGTGATCGAGAAACTATCGCAAGCATGTTCTATTAACAACGGCATTTGAATAACACCAACATCGAGTTAAAACATTTTTTGACACCAGTTTGTCCCGTTGTGGTTCAATCTGTTTGATATCATCTTGGTAATACGGGACCCAAATTTCGAACTTAGCTGCTACAACACACTGAAAGGCCAGCACAAGGACTTTAGTGATCAAAAAGCGTCGTTATTCCAATACAATCATGTGTGACATCAGTTTGAACTGTACCTGTTCACAATCAAGATTTTCAGTAGCTGAGATGACTGAGATAAAAAAAAAGCGATATCCAGAAGGTGATATTTATACTGATTCCTGCAAATTCTATTTACTTTTCTCACTACTTTCTTTGAAATGTTAAAGGAACCTCACAATTGATTCAGAGTTGCAATTCCTAATCTACCTCAACTACATCAAAACAACTACCTCAATTCCTAATTTACTTCAACATGCAGTAGTTGAATAAACCTCGTGTGGTCAATTTATCTTCTGATCTTTGACATTGATTCACATACAATCATAGAAATAGTGACCCTGACGCAATTATGAACGTTCATTAATGTTCTCAAAAAGTTTTTAAGCTATGTGTATAAGACGCTTTACCGAATAAAATGCTCAGGAATTAATTCAACTGTAAACTTCTAAAATCATAGGTAGCGCAATAGTACTATGCAAGTAAAGAGCAAAGTGGCCACAATTTGATATTTGTTTTTCTTCTTCTCTTTTCTTTTCATTAAGGCACTTTGTATGGAAGATTTTTCGTATAAAATTTGGGAGGGGCTCATTTTATTTGAAATTTAAAGTTCTAGTGCCATTTTGAAGAGTCAAAAGCGGTTTGAAGGCATCCAGCCTTCCTCCCCTGTATATTTTCCACTAAATTCATCGGATCAAAATTTCAAGTTGGCAATTTTGTTCATCATAGTTGAAGGCTCCAATAGCTGTGCCCCTTTGGATGTCGATCCCCTTAATCCTTGGGGAAAGGACTGTAAGTTATACAATTTGCCCATTGTTTGCATATAGTTTTTGAACTAAACCAAACAGTCAAATAGTAACCAGCCAGAAGTGTCCAAGGTTCACCGTTGGATATTCTAACACACGTGATAGCCCATGCACTGCTAGCCCAAAATGCTCTAATTGGGGGGGGGGGCTGTTTCTTATAGTCTTAGATGCCCAGTGTTTAAAAATTTTCTACTCTTAAACTACTCTTAAACAGATACTCTTAAACGTTAGCCACTCACCATGGGTTTGTACGTGAAGTAAAAAAAAAACTCACGGATAACTCTCTGAGGGCCTTGAAACTTTAATTTTCTCTTCTCAGAAGCCTGAGCTTATCTCCTCTGATCATAACTTACTGGCAGTGAAGTGTGGTAACATGACCCTCAGTAATGTCTACAAGCTATGCAATCGCAAGAACATATTATTCCTATCTTTCTTCGTGGGTGATTGTTTGTGACTCTGGGCACTTCTGCAAAGAGTGACTAATCAGGGATTGAACTGGATTATGGCTAGTAATATGAATGCTAATCTTATGTTCCGATCTGAAAGAAGTAACCTGCTCTTTGGTGTTTTGCCAAGTACCCATCAAATAGTTGGTAAAGACAAGCAGTTCACCTTCATTCATAACCGTGATTGTAAGATAAGATAAGGTATTTATTTCAAAAAATGACTATCACAAGGCCGAATGTGCTAGATCAAACTTTGATCATATTATCGCTTCAAATGAGTAACTTGTGATTCCTCCTGTTATTGTTTTGGATGATAAAATTGATGATGATCACCTGCATTTAACTTGTGAAATAGAGTCGTCTATTGTTCTTGCTTCTGACCGTTCTTCTAACCATAATAAATGGTTTTAAAAGCCAAATTGGAAACGTGTAGATTCTGAAGTTTATTTCTATGTTCTCTGATCGCTGTTGTCGAGCCTGAAAGCACCTTTTTACCTTTTATAAATCTTAGTAAGGTCATCGATAGAAAAGATATATCTAAATTGTTTCTATTATCAGGTCGTCTGTTGTTTGAAGTCAGACGCTTCAGACACAGTTCCTGTTGAACGTGTAACAATCCACATAACAAAGCCATTGTGGAATGTGTGTCATAAAGTGAAAAAAGCTAAACCACGTGCAAAGCGCAGGCTGAGCCTTAGATTGCTTGTGATGGGCTCAAGTCTGTCGAAGTGTTTAAAATTAAGCAAAATTTCAAACATCAGTTTTGATTTTATTTACTTCAAGCCCACCTAAATGCTTCGGACTGCCCTTCGGATCGGCTCAAAACCCCTATGCCTTCCCAAGGCTACTTACTTTACTTACTTGTGGCGGGAATCAGGCATTTCCACCTCGCCCGGCATCGATGATCTTGGAGACCTTCTTGGACCATGTTGAGCGATCTTCTGCCAGCTGCTCTGCAAAAGTAAGCCACTGAGTTGACCATCTGTGTCCAAACTTTCTGAATCCCCCGATAGGTTCAAGGTCTGATTTGGCCAGGTTCCACCAGTTTTTCCTCTGTCCTCCTTGGCGTCTCTTCCAGGAGCTAATAGGCTCGACTAGAAGTATTTGGCGAGGCAAGTATTCTGGCGGCTTCCGTAAAACATGGCCCAACCATTTCAAACGGCGTTCTTTAATAGTGAGCGCAACATCTCTCTGAATATTGCACATTCGACGTAGATCCGCGCTGGAGATACGGTCACGCAGCTGTATTCTGAGAATTCTTCGCAGACAGGTATGCTCAAACACCTTCAGCGCATTCTCATGCTGTAGTTTTACCGACCATGTTTCGCATCCGTAAAGGAGAACGGTGCGGACTAGTGCCATGTAGATTCGAACTTTCGTTCGGACACTGACTTCGCGGCGATTCCATAAGGGTTTCCGAAGGGAGGCAAAGACTGTCTGCGCTTTCTGTATTCTCTGTTGGATATCAGCGTCGGAGGATCCGTCAATACATATTTGGGAGCCTAAGTATGTGAAACAGTTGACTTTTTCCAGCTGAACTTGATTGACAGTTAGTGTGAATGGTCCTGTGTCGTGGTTAATAGCCATGAATTTCGTTTTCTCTGTGCTGACTTTCAAGCCGATCAGGTCTGCCCAGGCCACCACGTTGTCAAGCATGTTTTGAGCTTCTACGGGTTCTGACAGGAGGCCAACATCATCCGCATAATCGAGGTCAGTCAGTGAAAGATTCTGTCCGATCTGAACTCCTGGATAGGACGACAGTGCATTTTCAAGCACCCAATGGACGCAATAATTGAACAGAGTCGGAGAGAGGATACACCCTTGTTTTACTCCGAACTCAACCAGGAATTCTTCAGTTTCTTCACCATAGACTCGAACTCGGCTCACTGACGCGTCATAGTATGCCTTCATCAGTTCAACAAACTTCAGCGGCATTCCGTCATTCTCTAGGATCTTCCAAAGTTTCTGGCGACTGACAGAGTCGAAGGCGGCAATGAAGTCCAGGAACATCAAGATCAGAGGTAGATTGTACCTTTCAAACTGCTGGATAATGAGGCGAAAAACGAAGATATTATCAGTACAGCCTCTACCTGGCCGAAAGCCGGCTTGATTTTCTCGGGTTCTTTCCTCCCTTGCCCCTTTGAAGCGGTTCAAGAGTATAATCCCGAATATTTTGACCACAATGTCTATAAGACTTATTCCGCGGTAATTTTTGCATTCGGTTTTATCTCCTTTCTTATAGAAGGGGAGAATGACTGATGTCTTCCAATCTTTTGGGAAAGAATTGGTCCTCCACACTTCTTCGAGAATGCCATGGAGCTGTTCAGCAGTGACCTCAGGGCATTGTTTGTACACTTCCGGGGGGAGGCCGTCTTCACCTGGGGCTTTGTGGTTCTTCAGGGTCTTGATCGCTTTTAGTATTTCGGCTCTGGTCGGTGTATCCAGCTCGACGTCGTAGGGTTCTTTAGAAACGGCAGGTGGGAAAGCATCAGGGGCGGATGATGGGGATGGGTTTAGGAGGATCTGAAAGTGATCCTTCCATCTTGCTAAGCACTCCTTCTGACAACTGATGATTTTTCCTGATCTGTCTTTGACTATTTCTGAGACAGCAGCTTTCTTACCAACGGACTCTTTCAGGATCTGGTAAAGCTTGCGGGTATCATGTGAGCGTGCTGCTTTCTCTAACGACACGGTAGCATCTTCCCACATTTGGCGGCGGTCCAGACGAACAGAGCGTTTTACCTGTCTGCGCAGCTCTTTTGTTTCTTCTTTAGGGCCGCTCATCTTTTGTCTTCGCTCACCGACTATTGACAGGGTCCTAGCGGTAATCCAGTGCTGTCGTTTGATTTTTGCCCGGCCTAGGATCTCATCAGCAGTCTCTGTCATCACTGTTTTAAAGGTCTCCCATCTCTTCTCGGGGGTTGGGTTTTCATCAGAACTGAGGGCGTCAAATCGGTTAGTCAGTTCCAAATTGAGGGCCTGCCGAACTTCTTTGTCTTGGAGCTTACCGATGTCGAATCTGGCCTTGGGTTTGTTTTTCCTCCGAGTTGCAAGACGTAGCAAAATTTTTGCAGCAACAAGCCTGTGGTCAGACCCAGACTGCGAGCCTGTGTCCGCGCCGTTGTAAGAGCGAGAGTCCTGTACGGAGCTTCTCCAGCGCTGGCGTACGAGAATGAAGTCTATTTGAGCCTTAGTGACACCGTCATTTGAATGCCAAGTTAAAAGGTGGCTAGGTTTGTGCTGAAATATGGTATTGGTGACAACAAGGTGGTTCATCAAGGCGTAGTTTAACAACCTTTGCCCATTCTCGCATCTGTGACCTTGTCCAAATTTTCCCAGGACTTGTCTTGTGGTTTGGTCAGAGGGACCAACTCTTGCGTTGAAGTCTCCAGCAACAATCAAGTAATCACGTGCGGCAACAGAAGAAGACAGCTGCTGTAGCTCGCCGTAGAAATCATCCTTGGTCGTATCAGCAGCGTCACGGGTGGGGGCATAGGTAGAAATTATCGACACATTTGCGGGGTTTCCTTTTAGTTTGATTCTGGCAAGTCTACAGGAGACTGGTTCCCATTCTAGGAGAGCATTTCTGGTTCTTTGGTTCATGATGAAACCAACTCCGTGGAGTCCCGAATTATCCTCTACTCCGGAGTAGAAAAAATGGAATTGATGTAGCGTTTCAGGAGCTGTAATAACTATGGAGCCAGAACCTGAAATTCTGGTCTCGGATATGCAAAGTATGTCTATGTTGTACTTCTCCATCTCATGGACAAGAAAACTTGCGTGGCTTCTTGTTTGACGGATCTTACATTCCAGCATCCCACATTTATTTAGATTTTGCCTGTTTAATGACTGTAGTGGGTTTTCCTAGATTTATGGCATGAAAAGGATTTTTCGACTTCGCCGCCATATTCGAAGTCGCGTCGCCTGCCGGGAACGCCGTAGTATGGTTGGCTTGTTTACTTCTCGACACCCGCGCCAATACAGGGGCCGCGTCGCTTGCCGGGGACGCCGTAGCCGTTACAACTTTTCTTCTAGGTCTCAGATCCATCGATGTTTCTTGGGAATAGAATTGACCGCAAGGTCCCCAGTCTTGCGGGTCACCCGGAGCGCGTTGGCCACCAAATCGCTCGGCGTGGAGCTCAGTGGTGTTTACACCCTTCCACCGCTTTGAGGTGCGCTGACGGATTTCCTCTGCTGCCCAGGGACGGAAGATCGAGCCTCATTGCCTGTAACTACCATCACTGCCATGGAGGTATACAAGCTTAGCTTGACCTTTAATTCCCACCTGGAATCAGCAAGGGCTTCCCACCAAGGCTAGAACATAATTTGCACTTTACTGAAAAAAATATAATTGTTTTTACTTTTATAACTTTAATAAATCAAATAATATTAACATTTTGATTACTAAATATCAGTATATGTTATATTAAACTCACAATGCACATTCATTTGTATTTTTTTTTCAGTAAAGTGCAAATTATATTTTGGCCTTGGGAAGGCATAGGATTTTTGAGACCTACTCATGTTAATTTCAGCTCGTTTTGAGTTTGACTCGGTTATTTATTGTATTTTCTGTTCGTTTTGCGTTTCATTTACTTATCGATGCTGATTAGTGGTAGTTTCACGCTTGGTAGATTATTTGATTTTATTTTTGCTCATTTTTGGTTTAATGGAATTCTTTACTTTTCTTTCAAAAACTTATTTTGTGGAAAAAGTTTTTTTTAAATTAATTTCTGTTCGCTTTATATTGACATAGTCTTTTCAGGGAAAGAGAAAAAATAATACTTTAAATCTATTCGTTTTTTAAGACTTTATAGTTTTGCCTGCTATTTGTATGCTGGAGAAAAATTTTCAACAATTTTTAACAACATACACCCTTTTAAAAATCTAGACACAAATAGTAGTTTTTAATTTAGTTTCATACCTCCTCTAGTTGACCTGAAATAAAAAAAACTTGATATCATTCGCAAAAGAAATCTGTTTACTTTCTTTGATAGCTTGGATACACTTACGCTATTTTGATTTGGTTAAATTTTAAGAGCAGAAATATCCCCTACAGTTTGAACATAATACCCTCAGTCGTTCTTGGGATACTGCTGAGATGCCTTATTTGGGATTAGCATTAACACAGTGCATTTGATTTAATCTTAAGGCAACATTTAGTTTTTAAACATTGCTGGCAAATGAGAGGGTGGGCATGGGAGGGGGACTAGTGGCCCTCCAATCACGTTCTAATATTATAAAGGGCATTAGCCCTTTCTATTTTCAATCGAATGAGCATTTTTCGAAGTTCCTAAGACAACTCCTTCGACACGAAGTGCCCTGGTCTAAAAAAAAAAGAAAAAAATAATAATGCATTGTACCCACATCGATCTTTACTATAAAAAAGCCAAGCCTTCCAATCACTTTCGAATATTAAAAAGGCCACTAGCCCTTTCAATTTCCACTCGAATGAGCCCTTTTTGAGTTTCTACGACAACACTTTCTAGAAACACCTTATTTGCCCCCAGGGCATAAATTACAATCCTTGCCCTTAGGGCTGTGAGGGGGTTGTCATCCTTAAAGACATAATTTCCAGAACTTTCAATTACGTTATAAAAATGGCTATTTCAAAATTTTGATTGGATGTGTTTGGGGAAATAGTGGGCATGACAGGGGCGTTAGTTGCTCTCCAATCACTTTCAACTATTAAAGAAGGCACTAGCCCTTTCAATTTCCAATCGAATGAGCCCTTTTGAAGTTCCTACGACAACGCTTTCCATAAAATCCTTATATGACCCAGGGCATAACTTACAACCCTTGCCCTGAGGGCTGGAGGAGGGTGTCATCCTCAAAGACCTAATTTCCAGAACTTTCAACTACGTTGAAGAAAATCGCTATCTCAAAATTTTGATTGGATGTGTTTGGGAAAATGGTGAGCGTGAGAGGGGCGTTAGTTGCCTTCCGATCAATTTCGACTATTAAAAAGAGAACTAGAACTTTCAATTTCCAGTCAAATGAACCCTTTTTGAAGTTTCTACGACAACGCTTTCTATAAAAGCCCTATATACCCCAGGGCATATTTTTCAACCCTGACCTGAGGGCTGTGAGGGGGTTGTAATCCTCAAAGACATAACCCTTCAACTTCGTGGAACAAAATGGCCATCTCAAAATTTTGATTGGATGTGTTTGGGGAATGGTGGGCGTGAGAGGGGTGTTACTTACCATCCAATCACTTTCGGTTATTAAAATGGGCACTAGCCGTTTCAATTTCCAATCGAATGATTCCTTTTTGAAGTTTCTACGACAACGCTTTCTATAAAAAAAACCTTATATGCCCCCAGGGCATAACTTACAACCCTTGTCCTGAGGGCTGTGGGGGAAGTGTCATCCTCAAAGACATAATTTTCAGACTTTTTACCTACGTTGAACAAAATGGCTATCTCAAAATTTTGATCGGATGTGTATGGCGAAATGGCGGGTGCGAGAGGGGCGTTAGTTATCCTCCAATCACTTTCCACTATTAAAAAGGGCACAAGCCCTTCTAATTTCCAATTGAATGAGCCCTTTTTGAAGTTTCTACAACATCACTATCTATAAAAACCTTGTATGCCCCCAGGGCATAACTTACAACCCTTACCCCGAGGGCTCTGAGGGGGGGTATCATCCTCAAAGATCTAATTTCTAAAAGTTTTAACTACGTTGAACAAAATGGATATCTAAAAATTTTGATTGGATGTGTTTGGGGAAAAGGTGGGCGTGAGAGAGGGGTTAGTTGCCCTCAAATCACTTTCGACTATTAAAAAGGGCACTAGCCCTTTGAATTTCCAATCGAATGAGCCCTTTTTCAAGTTTCTGCGACAAATTTTTCAATAAAAACATTATATGCCCCCAGGGCATAACTTACAACACTTACCCTTAGGGCTATGGGGGGACTGTCATCCTCTTAGATATAATTTGTGGGCCTTTCAACTACTTTGAACAAAATGGCTATCTCAAAATTTTGAATGGATGTGTTTGGATAAATGGTGGGAGTGGAAGGTGTGTAATTTGCTTTCCAATCACTTTCGACTATTAAAAGGCACTAGCCATTTCAATTTCTAATCAAATGAACCCTTTTTGAAGCTTCTATGACAACGCTTTCTATAAAAAACCTTATATGCCTCTAGGGCATAACTTACAACCCTTGCCCTGAGGGCTGTGGGGGGGGGGTCGTCATCCTCAAAGACCTAATTTCCAGAACTCTCAAGTACGTTAAAAAAATGGTTATCTCAAAATTTTGATTGGATGTGTTTGGGGTAATGGTGGGCATGAGAGGGGTGTTAGTTGCTCTCCAATCGCTTTCAACCATTAAAAACGGCACTAGCCCTTTCAATTTTCAATCACATGAGCCCTTCTGAAGATGATCACATGAGCCCATTCGATTTCCAATCTAATGAGCCCTTTTCGAAGTTTCTACGACAACTCCTTTGATACAAAGTGCCCTGGTCTAAGACCAAGAAAAAAAAATAATACATTGTTCCCACATAGTTCTTTACTTAGGCATCGCTATTGTGCTGCCTATGATTTAATCAGTCTATCCAGTATGTGTTCTCTTCCTTAACGGATAATATCATTCCTCAAGATGCTGGATTATCTGGTAGCTATTATCTAGTGGTGGTATCTACCGGGATTTGAAGATGGTTAAAAAGTCAAGTGCTCTTGATATGGGTTATCTGTGTTAAAATCACTTCGCCATTAAGTGTTCATTATTGTTAACCCACACTCGGCTCTTATTCCAGATATGTTTAGCTCAGTAGCTAGTTCTAGATAGTTTTCTTTTGAGAATCGTAGCAACGGTTTTGAAAAAGGGAAAAGACGCAGACCTGAAACGAACAGAAATTAGTCTTAAAAAACGTTTTCCACAAAAAAGTTTTGTCAAAGAAAAGTAAAGAGCTGCACCAAAGACGAGCAGAATTAAATTTAAATAATTTTTAAAGCGTAAAACACCCATAAATCACAGTCAATAAATAAATGACACCTAAAACGAACAGAAATTAGATAAAGAACTGAGTCAAACTCGAAACGAGCTGAAACTAAGAAGAGTGGAGCTGATGCCCCGTGCCTTCTAAAGACCAGAATATAATTTGCACTTTATTGAATAAAAATACATTTCAAATATTTATTCTTTTTTTAATTTAATGGATTCAAAATTATTAAGATTTTCAGTAATGGATACTAGCATATATGTTAAACTATCAATCCACATTCATTTGTGTTTTTTTTTCTCAAAAATATTGGTTATCATGGTGATTGCTTTTTTTTCCTTTTTTATCGATTTGATTAGAAAAAAGCACACTGGTCGAAATAGGGATTGTTTTAAGTAAAGTGCTTATTATATTCTGGTCTTTAGAAGGTATGGGGGGCGTCAGCTCCTATTCTCTTTGTCTCTTATTCTGTTTTTCACGTCAGCTCCTATTCTCTTTGTCTCTTATTCTGTTATTCGTCAGCTCCTATTCTGTTTTGAGTTTGAATCGGTTATCTATTTAATTTTTGTTGGTTTTGGGCTTGATTTATTTATTGGTTTGGCTTATGGTAGCTTCACGCTGGAAAAAATACTTTACTTTATTTGTGATCGTCTTATGTTTGATGTAGCTCTTTACTTTTCTTTGAAAAGCTTCTTCTGTGGAATAATTTCTTAAAGTTTAATGTCTCATAAGGGATTATCTACCCTATATTTCATTACAATTAATATTGTTATTATTGTTATAATAGTAATAATTCTTATTATTATCACCACGCTGAGTCAAGGCTCAAGCCTAGTCTAAGAAGGTATCTCTATAGAGAGCTTGTTTACCCTACTAGGTAAATATCCACTAAAATTTTGAAATTACCTTGCCCAAACTGACATGAATAGCGTCATTGGAGCAATTCAAATTATCGATTTAGGTGCCTCCATCTAGATATTCCATCTTCTGTTTACATGTGCCTATGCCTCTCTTTTCAGAACACTCGTTTTTTTAATGACTAAGACTATAGCCACACTCTCTGTGGCTATAGCCACACTATCACTCTGTCTAAAAAGGAAATGCCCTTCCAAAGATCAAAAACTGACCGAGAAAAGCAAGAATAATCACGTTTATTATCTCCAAATAATCAATATTCTACTCATAGAATTTGATCGTTCATAGAATTTGAACATAAAATTTAACTTGGGGCTTCCCGGTCCATTTACTGACACTAATAGTTCTGGTGCCATGATTATACTCTTGGTGTAAAACAGAGAGACTAAATAACATAAATAAGACATGTACCGGTGATAAAGTGACAATTGCCACCGGAATATAGGTGCTTGAGATCAATTTTAGAATTTGTTGTAAAAAGAACGCACAATATAATGGCCTTAACAAAAAATTCCATATGAATCACTTGAATCACTTGAATCACTTGAATCACGCATGGGCATATGAACCACTTACGCTTGATTGTTATCTTAAGGTGGTGGGTAAAACTTCAAAAAGATGCTCCAAATTTGAAGTATTTAGAAAAAATAGGATGTCTATACATTGAGTATTATTAAAACAACTTTTAAGTCCAGTTTGCAAGTGCCTCAATTGGGCCGCTTGGATTGCATATAGATAGATTCTTTTTGGAACTAAGGGGTTTGATCCAGGAATTAATTTTTTTCAACAAGAACATTACTCTTGAATTCAATTTGTCCTCCTTTACTAAATATTTTCATTCTTGGTTCTACTATATCCCAGTCCAGTCCCCTCACTGGAAGCGTGCCCAAAAAGTTATATTATTTCCCTCTTTCCCTCCTTGTTGTCCATAGAGCTTTAAAGAGCCTTCAGAAATAGATATACCCAACACCGACGTTTTTCTCAACTTGGAATTAATTAGGGATGGTCAACCACTATAAATGCCATGCAGTTACAATTACCAATTCACGGTGGGATAGTACAGCACTGGGTGTTGTTGCCAGACTCTGGTCCCTAATACTACCACTGGTACTAAAAACTTGCTGCAGCATCAAACCAACTGAGGTCAACGCAGCTTTGCAGGCTTCTACTCCATCCTGGTCTATCTGAAACGTCACTTTTTATCTCTGTCCGTGAAGTTTCTGTTTCAATCAAATCCCTTCTTCTGACCCTTTTCCACCCTATTCAGGAATGAACTGCTTTTTGGTTAGCCCAAAACTGCATTTTGGTTAGCCCAGAACTGCTTTTTGGTTAGCCCAGAACTGCTTTTTGGTTTTTGATTGGTGGAAAAGCAGAATCTTGGACGATCTATTATCTTTCATCTATAAGACGTGCATTTGCTGTCTTAATCTTTCCTTTATTATAGATCAAGAAAACGGATCAGAAATAAATTTTTTGTGCTGATTATTGTTCGATATACGATTAATCAAATGAATACCCAGAACTCCTGCTAAAGTTCATCTCGAAAACTTGTAACAAACCTGCATCGGCCCTTTGATGCACGCAAGTGTCAGAGCCATACTTGATTACTGTCATGACTATGACTACGAGTATTCTAATCTTGTTCACAGACTTATCTTCCTATTAAAAGAAAATAATAATAACTGCGAAAAACACTGTCTTGGCTATTGTGCTTTGTATTATGCTTTTTAAATCTTTACTGCATGCACTTTTGTGTTAGTAATACTACCCAGGTATCCAGCTTGACCGGTTTTCTTGTTACCGTACACCACGTTTCACCATCAGTTATTCCTGATCCAAATAACATAATTTTTTTAGTATCCATTTTCAAACTGATTTTGGTGTCCCCAAGAAAATGCAATTATCTTAAGAATTTCAAAATTCTGGCCACTATGATTAGCTACTATCAGAAACTGAAACTAGGTGAGCATTAATATGAGTGTTATTTAACACTAGGTATGTAGAGCACCTGCAGTTGTTTAAAAAAGGTCAAAATTGTCAAAGGTGAGACAAGTTTGAAGAATGAAATTAAATTTGTCTTTCATTCAATTATTTTTTAGTTTATCTATAATTCGTTAAACATGTGTTTTATTATCATTTTTGGTTGTTATGCTATGATTTTTTCCCTCGCCTTTTTTTACGAGTCTATTTGTTTCTTTTTTTCTTTGATTGTTGTCTTTATATTTTTCTTACTACTATTAAGACTATATGATTGCTGTAATTACAACCATCTAGTGTTGGTACAATTTAAGTCTTTTCAAACTGTCGTAATAGTTGTTACTTTTGTTTACAGATACAGGCGCCCTTCAAGATGGTTCCCTCGAGATATGCCTTTGTTAACTAATTTTTTGATACCTATTAGGATGGAATCATTGAACCTAAATACTTGACGATGGTCAACTAGTACCACTAAAGTGTTTAAATAAGAGGAAGCTCAAAGAGTATGTGAAAATGATAAGAGAGGAGCTGAAGCTCCTCTCTTATTGAGCCTCTTTTATTCTTCTGAATCTAGCAGAGTTGGTCTTGAAGAAAAAAAAAACAGCGCTATCTAATGCAATCCAGATGGCGTTCATGAAAATTATAAAGTTAAATATGTAAATATAAATATAACATTATCTGTATTTAATTTGTTTATTCCCTTTTTTTGCTTTTACTTTACATTGGGATAAAGATTGAATATTCTCCTTTTCTAAGAAGGAACAGGAGGTAGTTTAAAAAAAAATTATACCTCTTTTTTAGTCTTACTTTATTTATGCACCTCTTTACTTATGTAAATAAAGCACGTCTCGAGTCCTGGTTAGGAACATCCGGAGGCTGATTTCATTGGGGGGGGGGGGGAGGGTGATCTTCTTAAATTTTACAGAATCGCTACCTGATTTATGCCGAATTTTCTGCAAAAATCTCCCCCCCCCCCCTCGGGACGCCCCTGATCCTGGTCCACCCATTCTGATTGATATATTTTAAATTTTGCCGAATAAAAAACACCTTTTAAATAGATCGAATGGAATTCTGTAGGGTTACTGGACTTCGCAAGATTCCCAAGTAGAAAAATACTAACATACGCCCTAAATGTCCAAAAGAGCAAGTATTTTCTCACTGACAGGATTAACGCTATTGTATGTCTTTTGAACAATGGCACAGACAGAAAAAATTATTTGTACTATGTCTTTTGCATTTATATTAATTGAAAAAAAAAAATCTTTTTTTCACAAAAGAAGCTTTCCAAAGAAAACTAAAGAGTTACATTAAAGCTAAGATGAGCAGAAATAAAGTCAAATAATTTTTCAAGTATAAAACCACCAATAATCCCCATCACTAAGTAAATAAAGCCCAAAATAATCAAAAATTACAATGAAATAATTACTGAGCCAAACTCAAAACGAACAGAAAATGAGAGGAGTATGGTTGAAGCCCCCCCCCCTATGCCTTCTAAACACTATGATATAATTTCCACGATACTGAAAACAGTCCTTATTTCGAGCTATATGTTTTTATTTCCCATGATATCGAAAAAAAGAAAAAACAAATAACCATCATAACCAATATTAATGAAAAAAAAAATAAAGGAAAGTGAATTGACAGCTAAAAACGTACTGATAATCATTCCTGAAAGTGTTAATAATTATGGATCATTAAAGTAAGGTTAATAATTCCTTTTTGAGATCAACTTAATGCGCTATCACGTTTTCAAAAGGTAATAATACAGTTATTTTTTATTTTAGGTTTACTCTCGACCTATCAAAACTAGAACGTGAAACAACGCACAGAATACGGCAAAACGTTGTTGTTGATCACAGCGATGGGTGCATATCTGACGTAGTGGGGACGCTGTTTTTACTCTTAACAATTAGTGGTAGTACTTCCACGGAGTCTATATCTGATCTGACTGCCAATGAATCTGATTCTGATAGATCAACTACACTAACCAGAAGATATGTACGTATTACATAGTTTGTTTTCCAGAAATAAATGAAGGAGGAAAGAGAGATTACAGTTCTTATGCTTCAACGTTTAAAAAACGTGCTTTAATTTTACTGGTTTACCGTTGCACTTTTATGTTTTATTCATGTACTTTGTATCTTTAACTTTTACTCATTTTCATAAGCCACCTTTTGCTTTTACCCATTTACTTTTGTACTTTTACCTGATTTCGTAAGCCTCCTTTAAATTTTACATATCTTACCTTACTACTTTTACCTATTTTCGTAACCCACCTTTTACTATTACCTTTTTACCTTTGTATTTTTACGTTTTTACTTTTTTTCATAGCCCACTTTTTACTTTTATATATTTATCTTTGTAATTTAACATTTTTACTTTTACCTATTTTTGTAAGCCACCACTTATTTTTACATTTGTCCGCCTATTTACATTTGTACTTTTACGTTTCTTCTTTTACCTATTTTCGTATGCCAGTCCCAGTATTCCTTAGTTTTGGAAATAAAACTGTCCTAGCCTTATAAAACTGGGTTAACTAATGGATATTAACTTATGCGAGGCAAAAAGTATTGACAAACAATGAAATATTATTTCTGAAGAGACAAATAATTTGTCTTTCAAACAATTCTTAGTAACGAAATGTAAGTAAGGAGTGACCCTGCCCAGTATTAATCGAAAATCTAAAATACGAAATTTGGAAAACAATTGATAAATCACAACAATTGAATTTTTATCCTGATTCCAAATATACGAAATCTATTATGTTTAATATTAAATACTATTAATATTGAATTAAAATCAAGTTTAAAAAAAAAACTAAAGAAACTAAATGTATCCAAGTTATCTAAAAGGACTATCTGCAATATCTTAGGAAGAGTTAATGGTACTAGATTGATACTTTAATGGCCACTACTACAACTGCTACTGTTCTGGCTGCAAATAAGACTGGTTGTGACTGCAATTGTGACTACTTCCAACTACGAAAACTTGCAACTGTGACTGTGACAGCTTGCAACTACCACTGCATTCATTTGTGACTATATTCGAGGAATGTTGAGGGGATAATGAACCTTGAAACTTAGCGTTTGAAACTTCGATATTGAAAAACAAAATTGATTTTGAAATGAGGAATGTTGAAAAACTTGAAACTTTGGCAATCAAAAACGGACAAAAATTAATTAAAAAAAAAACTTCCCGAAAAAGAAGTTTTTCAAAGAAAATTAAAGACCATATTAAAATTAAGATCGGCAAAAATAAATTCCTATTATAATTCAAACCCGAAACGACCAGAAATTACTACTAAAGAATAAATGAAACCCAAAATGAACAAATATTAAGCGAAAAATCATAGCAAACAAACATACAAGAGGTACTAATATAAATGAATAAACAAATCTTAAAACGAGAAAAATTTAAATTGAATATGCAAATCAAGCTTAAAATAAACAAAAATCACTACAAACAAGAGTTTGGCTACTGCACCCTTCCATAACTGTAAAAGTATAAATCCAACTACCTCATTTGCTCTTTACTGAAAACTACGTGTGCCTTGAAAAGTCCCTGGAAAGAATAAATAAAATTTAACTTAACGTTTGATATATAATGGTAATAATTATTGAAAGCTAAGTAGTTCAAGGTTTTATTTTACTGTAATTATTATCATTATTTTCAATGTTGTAACAAGTACAAAAAATACTTTTATCATTATTCGTTTCCAGTAAAGCGCAAATGACGCTTTAATTACTAAAAATACAGTAAATACGTCCCAAAATAAAATCTAGTACTTTCCAAGCTTTCCGACAATTTAATGATATTATTTTTGCTTTGGTTTTTTCTTTGTTTGTGGCTAGTAATTAATGCATTCTATCGATTTAAGCTTCCTTTTCTTTCTCTCTGTCTCACCTATCAATAACTATATAGCTTTGTCTCTAGGGTGTTTTTCCCATATTAGGGGATCTATTAATTGCCAACAGTTAAGTGATTGACTTGGCTTAATAATCTGGGCCTTAAGTTAGCTTCATCTTTTAATTAGTTAGTATCAAACAGTCCGTGGTAGGGAGTGACTCGGCCCAATTGTAATCGAATCTCTAAAAAAAGAAATTTTAATAAGAGTTAATAAATTAAAAGAAATAGCTTCTTACGCTGATTCCAAATATATAAAATTCACCAAACCCAATGTTATTCATTATTTAAAAAAATTCCAACAAAACAAGTTTTTCAAAGAAAAGTAAAGAGCGCCATTAAGCCAAGAATGAGCAAAAATAAAGTCAAATAATGTTCCAAGCGTAAAAGTACCACAAATCACTATCAATAAATAAATGAAACTCAAAACGAACTGAAATTACAATAATTTGCCTAGTCAAGCTCAAAACGAGCAAAAATTAACATGAGCTGGACTGATAACCTCTATGCATTCTCAAGACCAGAACACTATTTGTGCTTTACTAAAGAAAAAAAAAAAAAAAAAAAAAACAAAAAAACAAATGACCTCGGATTGTCAGTTTAATTGATATGTACTGATATTTATTCCTAAAAGCGTTGATAATTCTTTATTTACGAAAGTAAGAAAAGTGAAAACATTTCAAACATATTTTGTTTTCAGTAAAGTGCAAATTGTTTTCTGGTCTTGAGAAGGCATGGGGGTTATCAGCCCTACTCATGTTATTTTTTTTCTTTGCTCGTTTTGAGTTTGACTCGGCTATTTATTGTAATTTCTGTTCGTTCTGACTTTCATTTATTTATTAATAGTGATTTATCGTAGTTTTACGCTTGGAAGATTATTTGACTTTATCTTTGCTCATTCTTGGTTTATGGAGCTCTTTACTTTTCTTTGAAAAGACTGTTTTGTGGAAAAAAAAATTAATTAATTTCTATTTGTTTTTTATTGACATAGCCTTTTTCATGGAAAAATAATATTTTATATCTCTTCAGTTATTTTCTATAAGAATCCATAATTTGGTTGCTATTTATATGTTGGAGAAACTTTTTCAACAATCTTTAATCGTGACACAAACATTATTTTTTAATTCAATATTATAGCTTCTGAAATTGTTTTAAAGTTTTAAAGTTAAATTGGCTAACTGCATAATTGTGGGGGGTTGGCATGCCTAATATCCCTAATGACATAGTTGCTGGACCATTCTATTATGCTGAACAAAATTGCTGTTTCAAAATTTTGACTGGATACGTTTGGAAAATGAATGGGCTTGAGAGAAGGGCTGCTTGCCCTCCTATCTCTTGTTACTCTAAGAAAGGGCACGAGGACTTTAAAATTTTGATTTGACTTAGCTCTTTTAAAAGTTTCAATGATATTTCTAGCTATTATAGAGTAGTCTGCGTGGGAAAGAATCTCAAAATTTTGATTCGATGTCTTTGGGGAAAGGGTGGGCGTGGGAGGGATGTTAGTTGCCCTCCAATCACTTTTGACTATTAAAAACGGCACTAGCCCTTTCAATTTCCGAGCCCTTTTCGTTTCTACGACACCTCCTTTGATGCGAAGGGCCCTGGTCTAAAACAAACCAAAAAACAAAAAATAAAATACATTGTGCCCACATCACTCTTTAGGCCGCGCTATTGTGCTGCCTATGATTCCAAATATGTAAAATTCAGAAAGTCAAATGTTATGCATCAAAAGCTATAAGCCTCAGAAAATTTGCCTGATTTTGGAAGAAACAGCCCCCAAAAGTCAAGTGATCTTGCTGAAAATTGCACCATAAGATTTAGCATATCAGAGGTTATTACTGCATAGGTTTCAAGCTCCCGTCTGCAAAAACGTCGATTTTTTTTTTTTTTTTTTTTTTTTTTTTTTTTTTTTTTGTCAAAAGAAAGGTCACGGATGCGTGTTTATTTGTTTTTGTTTTATTCTCGTCATGGGTGATCGTATCGAACCGATGGTTTTGGAAGACTGAGAATGATCGGGGCTCATTCGAGCGGAAATTCAAAGTTCTAGTGCCCTTTTTACGTGATTAAAAACAACGGAGGGCAACTAGCCCCCTTCCACGCCCCTTTCTTCCCAATGGCATCTAATCAAAATTTAGAAATGGTCATTTGATTCAGCATAGTTGAACGTACTCCCTCACGTACTCTCTGAGAAAGGGCTGTAAGTTTTGTAATTGGTCCATTGTTTATACATAGTTTAGGAAAACAAAAACAAGTTAGTAGTGCCTTGAATTACAGGCAGAATAGAATACATATTGAACAATTGCATAAAGAGCAAGCTCTGATAGATTGCTAAGACTGACACCGTAAGCATACTTATTGGCAATCAGATTTTGTAATGAATCCGTCCACAATATCCCCTTAAGTAACGTATTCCGTAGCTAATCACTTGAGTTCAAGTCTGCTGAAATTGCAAGAAAAGTGTTTGCATGTAAGTCAAAGCTTGCTCGGTCGGGAATTTTTGTCACCGAGTACCTAAAATCAAAAAAGAAACAGATTCTTGACTTGGCTAAGAGTAAGCTTGGAAACAGAAATGTTTGGTCGAATAACGGGACGATTTTTGGAAAAAACTCAGTGGGAGAGATCCGTAAAATTCGAGCTATGGCTGAAGTGGTTCGTTTGCCGAATCTGACCATATAATTTTGTGTTGTGTAAATTGTGTTGTTGAATTACTTGTATGCTTGTTTTCCCTTTTGTATTTTATAGCCAAATTTTCAGTTCCTTTCACGTTTTTTTTTCTTTTCTTCTCTCTTTCGTTTTCCTTCTTCTTTCTGCCTATCAGTATGTTTTTTTTTTTTTTTTTTTTTTTTTTTTTTTTTTTTTTTTTTTTTTTTTTTTTTTTTTTTTGTCGTAAAGGTAGTCACCCTCTTCAATGAGTGCGAATATACATGATGACCCTTTGAATGAATTTGAAAAAAAAACGGTTTATTCTTGGAAGCCAAGCTCGTGACACACTTGCGGGGGATTATGAATGCATCGATAATTTTTCGTTGAATTGTCGCCCAAGTAATTATGTGAATCCGAATAATCTTTATGAGTATTCAAATCCTGTGAGTGCAGAAAGAGCGATCGTTTTCTGGAATTGTCAAGGTCTAAGAACGGCATATTCTTCTTTATGTGAGATTTTAAGTTCGCTAGATAAGAAACCGTGTATTGTAGGCTTTTGTGAGACATTTGTTTCTAGCAAGTCACTGCCATGGGATTTTTCTTTCCCAGGATATATTTGCGAGCGAAGAGAACGGACAACCATGGAGCGGGGCGGTCTAGGCCTTTTGATTAATGAAGGTACCCAATATTGGGTTAGGGATGACCTTTCCCTTTGGCTTGAAGGTAGGATCGAAACACTTTTCATTGAAATAAAAAATGAAGGGGAAAGGAACTTGATTTTGGGATTAATTTACAAAAATCCGTCATGTGACTTTAGTTTTTTTCTTGATGAATTTGAACCATTGTTAGATAAAATTAATAATGAAAATAAAAACAAATTTATGATGGGAGATTTTAATATAGATTTACTAAAAAGAGCGAATAGCTCAGATTTTGTTAATATGATGGTGTCACATGATAGTTTTCCTCTTGTGACTATTCCAACTCGGATTTCGCATCTCTCGGCATCTTTAATTGATAATTTTTTCGTTAATGGGGGATTGCTTGAAAGATCCCAAGCAGATGTGGTTGTGTCCGACGGCTCGGATCACCTTCTTTTAATAAGTAAAATAAAGCTGAATCGGTCAAAGGAAAACAAACGAAATGAAAGGGCTTCGTTTAACCGTGAAATGAATAATAAAAACCTAAAGAGTTTTGCAAATATGATGGATGAAACAAATTTCTCGCGTGTAATAAAGGAAAAGTGTCCAAATACTGCATATGACCTATTCAGTGAGATAGTGACGAAGGTAATGAATGAAACATGTCCCTTGCGAAGAATAAACCCTAATAGAAATTTTCCCAAGAAACCATGGATAACAAAAGCTATTCTAGTTTCAATAAAGCAGAAAAACAAACTTTATGTGAATTATTTAAAGGATCATTCAGATGATAGTTTTATAAAATTCAAGAGATTTCGGAATATTTTAAATTCAGTAAAACGGAATGCTCAGAAACTTTATTTCCAAAATGAATTTCATGAAAATCAAGGGAATATGAAAAATACATGGAAAACAATAAATAAACTTTTGGGTAAATTTCATAGTAAGGAGGAGGTGAGAGTCATGGAGACAACAGGAGGTCGTGTTACTGATTCTCAAGACATATCTGAATTTCTGTGTGGCTATTTTGCAAATCAAGGAAAAAGACTCTGCGATCAAGCGCGGGCTAAACTACGCATATCTGCGAGTTTTGGATCTGTCGTTGAAAGACAGCCCGCAAGTCAGAATTCCTTTTGAGTTTGCAAGATATTCGGAATGGGAAGTGGCACGATTCTTGGCTACGATGAAGTCAAGCTGTAGCGGGATGGACGAGTTTTCCCTGAAACTCATAAAGGCCGCAAAAACGAGTGTCTTACCTGTGTTGACGCATCTCATCAACCTTTCTCTGGATCTTGGAGTCTTCCCGGAAGCACTAAAGATTGCAAGAGTGGTTCCTCTTCATAAAGGAGGGAAAAAGATGACCCATCGAATAGAAGACCTATATCTATTCTCCCATTTTTCTCTAAGTTATATGAGAAAGTGGTACATGCCCAGTTAAGTTATTATATTGAAAAGAATAAAATTCTAATGGAAAATCAATTTGGGTTCAGAAAAGGGTTATCTACGGATAAAGCAGTTCTGAAATTGGTTGATTGGATTAGTGATGCATTTGAAGCTGGTCTCATACCCGCAGCTGTGTTTTTGGATATGAAAAAAGCGTTCGATACGGTGGACCACTCAGAGCTTATTCAAGCTCTTGACTCGATTGGGGTGAAGGGTTCAAGTCTAAAGTGGTTTTCATCGTATCTACACAATCGGTATCAGATAGTTCAGAATGGGTCATTTTTATCTTCAAAAAAGAAAGTAGAGTGTGGGGTCCCACAAGGGTCAATCTTGGGACCTCTATTTTTCATTATTTTCATTGATCGAGTGAAACACTACCTGTCAGAGGCTGGTTCGTCCTGTTTGCAGATGACACTTTGCTCTTTCTGGCAGCGCCTTCACTTGATGTTTTATATAATAAAATTCATAATGCAGTTTCTGAATTTCTAACTTTTTCTCAGCAAAATATGTTAACCCTAAACTTTTCTTCAACTTTTTTCATGATATTCTCTAGACTTTCGTTTAGTGCTGGAAATGACCATATCACGGTTCAAGAAAATGTGATAAAGAGAGTAGCAACAACGAAGTATTTGGGGTTTTTAATTGATGAAAACCTGTCGTGGAAAAACCATTCAAGTGCAATAGCTGAAAAATTAAGCAGGGGCCTTGGGGTGATGCGAAGAATTAAAAATCTAGTCCCAAAAAAGATCCTGAAAATGATATATTTTTCTATATTTTACCCATATATTCCCTACGGATGCTCTATATGGGCAAGTAATTTTGTAACATGTTTCAAAAGAGTACAAAAACTTCAGAATAGAGCTGTAAAATTATTATCTGAATTTGATGATTCTGATGAGGTTCCTGCTCATGAGCATTTTAAAAAGAATAAGTTAATGGATGTATCCCAAATTCAAGATTACCAAGTCGTGATTTTCTCGTATAAATATTTGAATCAGCTGCTCACCCCTGCTTTTGAAAATCTTTTTACTTTTAATAGAGACCGTCATGATCATAATACAAGAAAAGCTGATAACTTAACTCATGAGTTTAGGAGCACCACTCGGGCATCTTTTGTGATTCGCCATTATGGTCCCCATGTTTGGAATATATTGCCCGAGTGTGTGAAAAATGCGCCTAGTCTTCCGGCTTTCAAGTCACGGGCAAAGAAGTTTCTTTTATCTCGTGAGTGAATTTGGTGTTAAGCCCACTCCAGGTTGTCATTCTGTTTAATGTATTTCCCCGATTTACTTTTTTTTTCTATCTACTTCTTGTCTTTTCCTCTTTCTCTCTTTTTTCCTTTATTCCTTCATCAGATAAGTTTCTTGTGTGTTAAGTAGCAAGGTATGAATGTTGTTTTAATTAGATGAGAGTGATAACCTCGCTTGCCCTTTCAAGCTTATTGCCTTTCTTGGCAGGCGAAAGGCGAATAGTGTTTGTTTTCTTTTTTAATAAATGTATATCTCATATCTCATAAAAAAAAGGACAGATAACTTCGTAAGGGAGAAAAGCATACATTTAAGTTAAATGGGTAGTAGTTCTCCCCGATATCTACTAATTCGACAATTTGCTTACCTTTCTTTAACTAAAACTTATATGTTTATATAATCCATGAATAATAACTTTAATTAAAATAAACAACTTAAATTTTTTAGGACTTGTTACGAACATTCCGAAATCTACGAGATGTTGGACATCTAACTGTTAAAGTTTTTCGCGCTCGTGGGTTAGCTGCTGCCGACATTGGAGGAAAATCGGATCCTTATTGTGTCTTAGAGTTGGACAATGCAAGGCTACAAACTCAAACCGAATACCGAACTCTGACCCCAAACTGGTATAAGATATTCACCTTGTAAGTTTGTCGATATTTTGAATGCAATAATCAGAGATAAGTCCTTTATCAGGTATCCCTGTGCCTGAATGAATTTCAGTTTTTGTATTTTTCAGGGTTTAGGATGGTATTATTTTTCAGGTTTAGGTGAGGCATTTATCCAAGCACCTCCATTTAGCCTCCCCCCTCTTTGTACTGAAGTTTCAGCTATTGATCATTTCTTCTGTGAGGCATAACTTAAATTTTAGCTTAAAGAGTGGGAGCTGAAGAGGGTGGGCATACTAAGAAACAACCCCCTGTCTATACTATTGTGTAAATGCGAAACATAGACACTGAGAAAACAGCTTCGTAAACTAATACAAGGTCTTGAAAATAATTACCTTTGGAGCAACCCGGGAATCTACTGGTCTGACAGAATTATGAACATCTCCATACGTGAAATAGCGAATCGACCATTGATAGTCCAGAATATTCTAAGTAGTAGATGGAGGTATTTGGGGCTACTTCGTCCTTATGGACTATGGTGGGCTCCCCCAGGATGTCTGGTGCTGCCCCCCCCCAGCATTAGAGGGTGTGGACGGCAGAACGTGACGCTTGGCAAAAACCTAGAGAATGATGCTAAACTGCTGGGAATATCTTTGGAAGATTTGTGGCCGCAAGCTCTTCAGTGGTAATCGTGGAGAGGTACCATTGTTGCCTTGTGAGTCAGCCGGTGTGGGAGTAATTAAGTCTAAATAAGTTCATTTCATTTGGAAATTTTATTTTTTATTTAGAAATCACTACTTTAGCAAGGTCTCATCATTTCTGGACTTGGTTTAACAAGGAAGGAACTATTCCTTATGAAAGTGTCGCTATTCCTTTATTAGTCAACTAAAGTTAACGTCATTCCCTAATAAAAAGTGGAAACTGAGGAATGAATCAGAATGAGGCTTTCTTAACAAAACAGGCCTTAACGGAATTTTTTCTGTCTGGTGCCAAAGAGGGTTGAACTCATAATTCTAAAATTAGTGCTTGTTTTTTTTTGCAGTAAAAAATAAAATGTGTTTATCATTTTTCTTTAAGCCAGGTGAAGGACATAAATAGTGCTTTGGAAGTAACTGTATACGATGAAGTTCGTTCAAGACGTTCTGACTTCCTTGGAATGATTGTGATCCCTCTTTTACGTATTAACAACGGAGAGCGTCGTTGGTTCACTCTCAAACAAGATTCTTCCAATCACCTGCTTATACTTAGCTACTTTAGCTAAAAAGGCTGCGGGCCGTCGGGAGAGGGCCGGATGGACTGTTGATCCACACTTCATAAACATTTACCAAACATTTTTAAATGGAACATAAGCCAGTTCTAACGTGGTATTACGACCACACTCAAGAAGTAAAGTTAGGTTAATCTTAATGAAATATACCCGTATATGATGAAAATATAACCCTTTAGTAACAAAATGAAGAAAACTACAACAGAGAATTATGGAAAGCAGGCCGACCCAAAATGCATTATATTAAATACCTAAGCAATTCTATATACTAAATGTTTAATTAAAATATAACTGCAATCTAGTTTATTTCGCTCAAGCTAAGCTGATTATCTCCGAGTGCACACAAAGAAACCAACAGAGAAGCCGGTTTTAAACAGATCAAACATGTCAAACTTATTGAGTGTGGTCGGGACACCACGAAATAGCAATAAGCCTTAATTGTATATACAAATCGAGGTACTTGTTAGTTAAACGAAACACACCCAAGAAGTGAAGTTAGGTTAGTCCTAATGAAATATAACCTTTAAATAACCTTTAGCTTGTATAATAATGTAATTTGGGTAAATTTGTACATTAGAGGGTGGGGTGGGGGGTAAGTTATTTGGACAGTGTCCCTAATATACCCCCCCCCACCAAATGTGCAAACATATAGCTCAAATTATACAAGTCCAATGCGTTCTATCACCCGTCAGTTGGCTTTGTGGTTATGAAACTGGTTTTCCGAGATCTAACCTAAGCAGAATTCTTGAGTGTGTTTCGTTTAATTAACAAGTATCCAAATCAAAGATAATCCTGGTCAAGAGCTGTATTATAAATTAGAGCTGTGAAGTTAAGAAATGCAATGGTGCTTTGAAATTCTTGTAAATTGTCTGTTATCTCTGTGGTGGACAGTAGGATCGCCTTGGAGGATGGGATTATTTTTCCATGTGTATACCAGTTTTAGTGTAATTGTAGGGTTCTTCTAAGTTTCAGAGATAATATCGATCGATATTTAGTTAGTTGGTATGAGTATTTAGTTATTTAGTAAATTGTAGTAAATTTAGTGTTCAGTAAATATTTCGTAAATGAGTATTTAGTTAATTGATATTCTTTTGTTTTATATTCTTCAAATTTTAATGAACAAATTTGAATAGCAAATAACTGGTAAAGAAAATAAGTAAAATAAAAAGAATATAATTCAACATTATATTAAACAATTAAGTTTAAGAAAACTATGCGGATTAAGATAAAACCTTTGCTCCAAGTTTTATTCCTTAACTTTGAACTTACTGTGTTTATTTTTCAACTGTTCTTTCATCATGTGTGGTCTGTGTGTGTTTCTGTCCGGTGCCAAAGATGGTTGAAAAATGTTTTGTTGCCTTGTTTCAACCCCTCAGAAGCCAGAATAATCAATTCCAAAAACAGCTACAAAAGAATCGAAAACAGATACAGACTCATAATTCTCAAATTAGTGCCAGTTTTTTTTATAGTAAAAAATAAAATGTGTTTATCATTTTTCTTTAAGCCAGGTGAAGGACATAAATAGTGCTTTGGAAGTAACTGTATACGATGAAGATCGTTCAAGACGGTCTGACTTCCTTGGAATGATTGTGATCCCTCTTTTACGTATTAACAACGGAGAGCGTCGTTGGTTTACTCTCAAAGATCGTACTCTAAGGACAGTGGCGAAAGGAAATAACCCAGAGATACTGTTAGAGCTATTTGTCGAGTGGAATTCGGTAAGTCTGGTTAGCTTAGCCAATGTGCACGAGGTCAAGACCTCAAAATTTTAAGAAGTCTGTCTTTGCCATCTTCTTCAAGGTATGATCCCAAAACTGAAACTATGTTTTGACTCTGGGAAAGAAGCTATTTATAGTTGCACCCTTAGTTTGGAAATTAGCCAAAGAAAAAATTTGCGTCACTAGATAGAAACTTGTAACATAAGACATGTTGCAGAACTGTTTGGAGGAGGAATGTTGTTTAGATTACCGAATTTGAAACACAAATTTCGTCTAGCTATGTTTCCAGGCCTTTTCCTATTCTAGCTTGACGAAAATTTTACCTTTCTTACTCGTTGACTCGGATGGTATTATAAGTCTAAAAGTTTTAAACTCCAAACCTAGAAAAAAACATTTGCAACAATATTAGTATTTAGATAAAACTAAAAGCCAACCAGGTCGGTACAATTATTTGTATTTAACAAATATATAAACCGTGATGAAGCTTACTGGTCAAATCTGGCATATTTTTTTTACATAGCTTGGCCAAACCGATGTATTAAATCACATGAAAATTTCAACTGAAACTAATTTTTAATTCACTTAGCTTGTGCTTGCATGGAAAACTTCTTGGAAGAATCTAAGGAATAATACTGATTTTTTTAAATTGCAAAAGAAATTTTAGTCACAAGAAATCAAAAAGGGTCAATTCCAAGTATTTTTGATATTGTTCAAGGTTTGTCCTTGAAAAAAGGTTGTCTTCAAAGCTGTCCTCGAGGACAAGGTTTGTCCTCCCTCTGAAGCATGTGATTTTACGACAGTAACTTAGCCAGTCGATTTTACGACTTAACCAGCAGCTGTAACTCGAACAGAAACGACAAGATATTCAAATCATTGGATTTACTAGTTTCAGATCTAGTCGTGCCCAGTATAATGGTTAATGAGTAATTAGACCTAAATATTTGCAATACTTAGATATAATTCTAAGGGAGTGGTACAAGATATAATTTTATAGGAAATGGTACTTGAACTTTTTCTTAGAATATGATCTAAAATTATTTAAGACTAGAAATTTCCTGTTTTTGAATTTTTCTGGTGGATTTTTCACGATGTTTTGAATATAAAAGAATACAAAGCAAGTCTCAAAATGTGATTCTATGTATATGTGAAGTTGGATCTAATCTATCACCCTATGGCAAAATTATGGTTTTGCTTTGGAACGTTAAACTTTCATTCCGTTCACCTGTTTTTTTTATGTTTTTTTTTTCATCTAGTGATAATTTTTACTAGGGATAGACTGAGACTTAGAGTATAACTCTTTTGATATCTCCATATTTCAGAGCCAGGATAGATTTGTTGGAAATGAAATAAAATGATGGTGGGTTAATTAATTTCCCAAAATGTAAACATAAATTACCGAAGTTTCTGATTTTCCCAGTACCGGTGTGGTGAGAACAGGATTTTCAATTGTAGAGGTTGTTTTAGTTCTCAAGATAATCTTGTCAATGTAGTTTACAAACTTGTCAATGTAGTTCACAAAACATCACGTCATGTCGTTGGATTCTGATAGACTTTTCTTACAGAATCAACTCACTCGTGTTGCTTTTCCTGGATATCAATTTACTTTTAAAACCCGATTGACAAGGCGCCAAGGTGGTTTAGCAGTATTAGTAAAAGAAGGTATCTCTTTTCTACGCCTTGCAAATCTGGAAGGTTCTCATGAGGAAATGCTTTTTTATATTGACCTTCTAGGATCATGCATATTGACCTTCTAGAAGCTTCGAATGAATCGTCTGTCGATTTATTATCTTCTTGTTTTTCTGATTATCTACTTCCTACTTTGATAATACATGCGAGAATCTCACCCAGTTCTGCTTCTCTCGTTGATAATATTTGTACATCTTTACCAGTTCAAGCAAATTTTGCTGTTTTAATATATCAGATCATTTTATGGTGATTTCAGATTTAGCTTTTGCTTATAAAATACCGCAGGTAAGTAAAGAACGTCAAGTACGGATAACAAATAAGATAACATTAGAGCATCTCAATGAAAGCCTTGGTTTGTTGGTTTGGCAGAGTGTTGTATCCACGGAGAATACAGATGTGGCAACGGATACTTTTATAAGAAAATTTAAATGCTCACTTGATTCTAGTTGCCCATTTGTTACGAATAAAATTTGGGGAGAAAAATTTCTTATTAGGCCGTAGATAACTTCTGGAATTTTAAAATCAGTAAAAAAAAATGATTTATTTAAAAATCAGGTAAAGACTGATTATAACTGATTATAATATTAAAAAAAAATCATTTACAAAAATAAATTAACCACACCGATACGATGGTCGAAACAAAGGTATCATAAAGTCTTTTGACTAACCTCAAAATTCTCCTCGTAAAACGTAGTCTTTAATTAATTCTTTTTTTTTGAAAAAGAGATTCTAAGTTTCCTGAAGTTATTAGTGTGGAGGATGGATCGGCTACTAATAAACCGGAGAAAGTGGCTGATATTTTGAACGATTATTTCGCTAATATAGGAGAGAAAATTGCTTCCTCAGTAATAACCCAGTTTGATTCACGCAGCAATAAACCTTTGTCTTCGTACCTTCCATCTCTTCAAAGTAATTCCATTTTTCTTTCGCCTTTTTCTCAGTTTGAAGTAACAAAAATATCGTTTGCGATCTAAATCCAGGTAATTCAACGGGAACAGCCAGGTCTAGTTCTATAATTGTTAAAGAAATACTGTCCGCAGTAATTTTTTCATTACAGTATATAATTAATCTTTCATTTAATTTGAAGTTTTCCCATCTGTTTTTAAAAAAGCGAGGGAAATTCCACTTCACAAAGATGATTCTCCTGAAAACCCATCCAACTACCACCCTATTTTTATTTTTTCAGCTTTTTCAAATATGTTTGAGAAGTATTTTATGAGAAGAGTTTTATAATTTACTTAAATCGTCTAATTTCTTGACAAATTCTGAATATTGTTTGCTTAGATAAAAGAGGAATTCCAGCAAAAATTTATTTAGATTAAAAAAAAAAATCATTCGATACAATATCCCACTGTATACTTTTTTGTAAATTGGATAATTGTAGTGTGCGTGCACTAACGTTGGATCTAGTTAAATCTGATCTCGGTAATAGAAAGCGAAAAATAGATGGAGGCAATATCCTCTCTCCACCTGTTCTTCTGTCTTTGAAGGTTGGGGTACCTCAAGGGTCTGTCCTAGGTCCTCTGCTTTTATTAATTTATATAAATTATCTCCACCGCGCTTTGGCAAACCAGTGTCTCAACAAATATTTTGCTGATGATATGGCAATTTCACTTTCTGAGAGGAATGATGAGGATTTGGTTGTGAAACTGGATACTGCATTTTCTAATGTTCTTGATTGATGTTCATCAAATTTTATTACTTTGAATTTATCAAAAACTAACTTCATAATTTATGGCTGAAAGTCAAATGTTTGCCCTCGTATTACCCGAGTTACTTCTTCGAAATATCTATCATCAATATCTCGGGTGGAAACGATTAAGTTCCTTGGACTTGTGATTGACAAAAGCTTACCTTTTGAAACACACATTCAAAAACTTTGCTTAAAGATTTCAAGGTGTGTTGGTTTAATGCGAAGGTTGGAACATTATTTGCCCTACTTTGCTTTACGAAGCACTCATTTTGCTCTGATTCAGTGTAATATTAATTATTATTCTCTGCTCTGCTATACTGAACATTTAAAAGCCATATTGAACCAATACAGAATTACAAAATAAAGCCCTAAGAATCGTGAAACTTTTTATTCCATCACCTATTGCACTTCCAAATAAGTCTTCTACGGTATCATTTTACTTATTTAGATATATTTCCAGTTTTTCAACAATTTACTTTTGGAACAATTCTTTTCAAGTTTAATTCTAACATTAAGAAATTACCGCCATATTACCTCAATCAAAACTTGTTCTCCCAATCGCAAGATTTACATAATTATAGCACTCGACAAAAAAGAGTATCTACATTGACAAATATAGTACTGAAAGATCTAAATTTGCTTTGTTTGTGTCGATAGCTCGGTGCTAGGATGCTCACAAGGATCATATTGATAAATTTACTTCTATCCAGTTAATAAAGAGGAATCTTAAACTTCATTTAGTTCAAAATTATCTTTAATTTAGTGTCTATTTAATAAGATAAAGTTGTTTGTGTGCTTTGTTGCTCTGGTTTAATGTGGGCCTCTTCTCTATCTTCTGGTATTAATTATATTTAATATAATTAAAAATTTTGATATTTTTTATGAATTTGAAATGGCTAGCTGCTACTTTCATATTACTGTTGTGCTATTATATCTTTGAAGTTGTGTTTATCTTTGCACTGCAATGTTATTTGTTATTTTATCTTTGTCTAGGCCTAGCTTTTCGAGCTTGTCTCGCCATGGGCCTATGTCAAATATTTACATGTATTTGTGAATAATAAAATGATTGAACGTGAACTTGACCCATCCCTATCCAAGGTTCATCCTCCAAAACAAGATTCTTCCAATCACCTGCTTCTATTTGGCTACTTTAGCTAAAAAGGCTGCGGGCCGTCGGGAGAGGGCCTGATGGACTGCTGATCCACACTTCATAAACATTTACCGAAAACTTTTAAATCGAACATAAGACGGTTCTTACGTGGTATCCCGACCACACTCAAGAAGTGAAGTTAGGTTAATCATAATGAAATATACCTAAATATGATGAAAATATAATACTTTAGTAACAAAATGAAGGAAACTACAACAGAGAATTATGGGAAGCAGGCCGCCCAAAACGTATTATATTAAATACCTAAACAATTCTATATACTAAATGCTTAATTAAAATATAACTGCAATCTAGTTTATTTCGCTCAAGCTAAGCTGATTATCTCCGAGTGCACACAAAGAAACCAACAGAGAAGCCGGTTTTAAACAGATCAAACATGTCAAACTTATTGAGTGTGGCCGGGATACCACGAAATAGCCATAAGCCTTAATTGTATATACAAATCGAGGTACTTGTTAATTAAAAGAAACACACCGAAGAAGTAAAGTTAGGTTAATCTTAATGAAATATACCCGTATATGATGAAAATATAACCCTTTAGTAACAAAATGAAGGAAACTACAACAGAGAATTATGGAAAGCAGGCCGACCCAAAATGCATTATATTAAATACCTAACCAATTCTATATACTAAATGCTTAATTAAAATATAACTGCAATCTAGTTTATTTCGCTCAAGCTAAGCTGATTATCTCCGAGTGCACACAAAGAAACCAACAGAGAAGCCGGTTTTAAACAGATCAAACATGTCAAACTTATTGAGTGTGGCCGGGATACCACGAAATAGCCATAAGCCTTAATTGTATATGCAAATCGAGGTACTTGTTAATTAAAAGAAACACACCGAAGAAGTAAAGTTAGGTTAATCTTAATGAAATATACCCGTATATGATGAAAATATAACCCTTTAGTAACAAAATGAAGGAAACTACAACAGAGAATTATGGAAAGCAGGCCGACCCAAAATGCATTATATTAAATACCTAACCAATTCTATATACTAAATGCTTAATTAAAATATAACTGCAATCTAGTTTATTTCGCTCAAGCTAAGCTGATTATCTCCGAGTGCACACAAAGAAACCAACAGAGAAACCGGTTATAAGCAGATCAAACATGTCAAATTACTGAGTGTGGTCGGGATAACACGAAATAGCCATAAGCTTTAATTGTATATACAAATCCAGGTACTTGTTAATTA
This sequence comes from Artemia sinica, assembly GCA_027921565.1. Lineage (NCBI taxonomy): Eukaryota > Metazoa > Arthropoda > Branchiopoda > Anostraca > Artemiidae > Artemia > Artemia sinica. The sequence continues at coordinate 73,152,595 of CM051257.1, read as the reverse complement.
AACGAAACACACCCATGAAGTGAAGTTAGGTTATTGTTAATGAAATATAACCTTCATATAACCAATAGTTTATATAATAATATAATTTGGCCTATATTTGTGCATTAGTGGGTGGGGGTGGGGGGGACAGTATTTGGGTATAGTTCTATCACCCGTCACTTGTCTTTATGGCTATGAAACCGGTTTTCTGATATCTAACCAAGCGGTATTCTTGAGTGCGTTTTGTTTAGTCAACAAGTACCCAAATCAAAGCTAATCCTGGCCAAGAGCTGTATTATAAATTAGAATTGTGAAGTAGAAAAACTCAATTGTACTTTGAAATTCATGTGAATTGTCTGTCATCTCTGTGGTGGACAGTAGGATCGCCCTGGAGGGTGGGATTATTTGTCCAATGTGCATACCATTTTCAGTGTAATTGTAGGCTTCTTCTAAGTTTCAGAGATAATACTGAATGATATTCCGTTGGTATTCTCTTTTATTATATTCTTCAAATTTTAATGAACACAATTGAACAAAAAATAACTGGGAGAGAAAATAAATAAAATAGAAAGAATATAATTCACCATTAAATTAAACAATTAAATTTAAGAAAATTATGTGGATTAAAATAAAACCGTTGCTCTAAGTTTTATTCCTTAACTTTGAACTTGTTGTGTTTATCTCTCAACTGTTTTTTCATCTTGTGTGGTCTTTTGGCTTGAATGAAGATATGGATTTATCAATCTATCTTGGAAATATCATTTTGAAAGATTTGTCATGCCAGGGACCTGATAAACCATAGCACCAAACTTAGAATATATCAATAAGTCTAAAGACTTAAACCCCTCTTCAAAGATTTTAGAACTGCTTTTTGAGAATTATTTTCAATGAGTGAGTTTTCCACGTCTAATTTGATCATGGGAGAAGCTTTTTTATAGATATTTTCACATAAAAGTTACTTGGCGAAGATAATCAGAAGTAATGTCAAAAAGTTTAAGTCTTGTCTCCGCAGCTCTAGCAAGGGTCTTAAGGGAAATTTGCTCGGATGAAAGTGTCATTATGCTGTTGAATTTCAGAAGCTTTTAGTTCATTTCCACGGGTTTCAAGTTTTTATATTCAGCCTAAGAAAAGGAATCCAAAGCAGATAGAGAAAAAAATCCTAAGTTTTGAAAATAATTATCTTCATCAAGTTAAGTTTTTTAGGGTTTCCCATAATCATTCGAGTACAAAACATAGAATACCAGATAAATATGTTCATAACTTCTATCTTTGCTTGCTTTGCCGATAATTGACAGTGACATTTTGTAAAAGATGAAAATTAACTGTTTTTGTAATTCTAGTTCTCATTCTGTTTTACAGATCCGCGGAGCATTAAGAACTTTGCAGCCAAAGGAGAAAAAATACATGGATAGTAGTGAGGGCTTTAGTCGAATAATTTTCATGAGAAATGTGACAAGACTAAAGGCGGTTGGAAAAGAAATCTATTCAATTGTTCAGTTTTTTGAGTAAGTCTAAATATCAAAACTTACGGTTTTACTACTAATAGGGTGAAGTACAAGGCCGTACCCAGGATTTTTTTCGGAGGGGGTTTTACTCAAAAACAAGAATCTCGGGGTGGGGGGTGTTTTACACAAAAAAAAAACTCAAAAAACGCATACAAAATTTGTTTGTATCCATTTTTGCTACGTTTTTCCGAGTCAGACAAACATTTCTAGGGGGGGGGGTTCAAACCCCTAACCCCCATCTGGGTACAGCCTTGGTGAAGCATGACTTTTTAGAGAAAACTCCACTACCATAGTTTCGCTGAGTAAAACTCCCAACGGAAACAAAATTCAGGAAAATGACATATATAAGAGACAAATTTCCTTTCCGAAATGCGTAAAGGATGCGTGCGTGATAAACGCAGTTACTCTGACCTCTGAGAAATAAATTATCTGTACAGTTAAAGCATTCTTAAACCTGAAAAATTTCCCTTTAAATTGTTATTTTAAGCGGTGAATTATGTATAAAACGTTTACCCTTCCACTAAAGACAGTAATCTACAAAAATCTTTTCCCTGCTGTACCAATTTCTTCTTGAAAGTTATATTGGGCTTAGCGGGCCCGTATTTATATAGATATGATAGGCGGAATGGCAAGTAGTAAGGCTTTGGTTATTTCACACCTCAAATCCCTATCTAGCTGCTGCAAAGCCTTTTTTGGGCGTCGCTATACTGACAGAAATTTTACTTCTCAAGCCTTCCGCTAGGAGCATTCATCACGCTAATATTTTCTTGTATGTAAACGCATGTTATTAATCTGAGAGGTGAAAAAGAATCCAACCGCACATATGTCTTCTGGCCTTTTTGTCAGAGATTTGAAATAGATTTTTCTAAAAACATTTTGTTTTACGAATTTTCTAACCATTTCTTCATGAATTTTCCAGACATCTCCCAGAATATCATCTTAGAAACTCGTCCAGACTACACATGGCCAAGTTTAACCCTGACTATTTCAAGCATTCTACAAATAAACCCTACACGAATGTTTGTCTGGCAAAGTTTCTTCTTCAGTTACAAGTTTATTTCGGAGATATTTATTTGGTCCAAATATGCTAAGAGCAGGTAATTAATCAAAAGAGCGTTCTACAACATCGTACAGAGATAGCCATTTCCAAACGCTGATTCATAGAGACATGGCGGATTTTTTACGGCAAATTCTAGATCTCTGACTCATACTCTTACTTTTAATGTCACCCACCCACTCACCCCACTAATCCGGAGGATTTTTATTTTCTTTTTGTTTAACTTCACCTTTTTTATTCCTTATTTTGTATACTTTCAAGAGTTTTATGTTTGATTGTGGGACATATGGGCACTTTGGCATTTTTGGAAGGCATGACACTGACTTTTCAAGTTCTACGAGATCCTTCGGGGGCCTCCCCCATCGCTCTATTTCAAACACTTTTGTACCACAAATATTATTTGATTTTCGTTTTACTAGTTATTCACCTTACTTCTTTTACATCTAGTTAATATTTTTTAAGTTTTACTTCTAAACTCCTTATATTGATTATTTTTGAAATTTTTTCATGATATTGATGTTTTGTCGGGGGAGTGAGACCGAACTGGCATTTTTGGAAGTGACACCCCTTAGCTTTTCACAGCTATAGTGACCCTTCTCATCACTTTATTTCAGGGGCTTTGTAAAGTTTAAATTTTGGAAATTTTAAGGGACGTTCCTCCTACACTCTATTTCAGGCAAATATGGACCGCAAATCCTTTTTTTACTAGGCATTACACTTATTTTCTTATACAGATTTGTACACTCCTAAAACACCATAATGATAACAAATCTTTATTTTATTATGTTTTCGTACAACTGATGTCTTTTTTTAACTTTCCAGACCTACAGGAGCCCTTCACAGTGAATTTTGGACCGCAAAACAAGTCTTCTCCTTCTTTAACATTCCAATTATTTAACAGGGCTTTTCCCATCCCTCTTGTTCATGTACTTTAGGACCCCAAATCTTATTCTTTTTTCTTTTACTAGTCATAAGCATTCTTTTTTTTTTACAAATTCGTACATTCCTTTAGCACCACAATAATTAAAAATCTTTATTTTTACTATTAGCTCCAATAATTCATGCTCTTCTATGACCTTTCCAGAGCTACAGGAGCCCTCCGTTATGACTTTAGTACCGCAGTACAAGTCCTCTCTTTCTTTGACAGTTCCAGACCTAAAGGGCCCTCTCCCCCCCCATTACACTATTTCAGGGACTTCTGGACCGCACATCCTATGCCACATTCGTTTACTAATCACTAGCAATTTCTTACATTTCCCTTTACTGGTTTAATACCATAATGGAAAAAAATCTTTATTTTATTATTTTTGAACAATTCCTGTCCTTACATGTCATTTCCAGACTTAGGGGAGCCCTCACCCCCCCCCCCCCACACTCAATTTCACGGACGTTTGGACCGCATATAATGCTCAACGTCCTTTTATTGCTCTTTTACATTGTTTTTTCTTAATAGTCTTCAATAGTCCTAATTTTTCTTTGATAGTCCCAATCTTAAAAATAAAAGAATCGTGACAAAAAACTGCAAAATAACATTTTAATGAAACAATATCACGTACGATATTGCATTTTATTAATAGTGATCAAAGTTGGATGTTAAGAATGCCTTCCATTAAATAATTCACCAAGTTCTCTCTTGACAAGGCACTTATTATCTTGTTTTAATTCGTAACCAGTGCAATGTTCAGTATTCTATTTTGAGTCATACACAATGTTTATTGCGGTTTCACCTAAAAGCTCATTAACCTTTTTGTCATCGTTATTATTAAATTCAAAGAGTGAATCTATTGCTACACCATCAATAGCACTATTCACGTCCGCAAGCGCTACGCTTTTCACCAATAGTCACCTTTTTACACCTTTTTATTTTACTTGAGATTTCATGGTCAATTATTACATTATTTTTTACATAGGTTACAGCTCCGACATTTTGATAAAATATGGCTTATGACATTGCTACAGCACTATGCCTGCCTTCTTTTTGGATTCTTTTGAATGCTAATACCGGAAGAATGACAATACGATTTATCAGTCGGTAGAATGTTACCAGAACCATAAGCAAGAAGTTTGCCATTGTCGTCAACAATAAGTTTTAGGCTTGCATTATCCTTGATCAATAATTTCTCTGGAGATGTTACTCTTGAATGTCCTCCATTCTGCCTTCGGAATTGTTTTGATGCCCCAAAGGAATTTAATTTCTGACTTTCGTGATAAAGCGCACATACATTTCCCATAAGGTCATCATTTCTGCTTGTTTCGTAGTTCAAGTATTCGTCTTTGTGAGCATTCAGTGCTGAAATAACTCTATCATCTACACACTCTTTTTTGGGTAATCCATATCTACTCTTCAATTGTTTCTCTCATTGCTGTTTGCAAATTAACTCACGACCTGAAAAAAAATTCTTTTTACTCCGGATGCCTGTTTAAGGTGAACCCCTATTGATTCCTTAGAGAGACGGTGGTTCAATGATTAAATCTAATGGTACACCATCAACAGCACATGAACGGGATTTTTTAAACGCTTATTTCTTTAAAACAAAATAAAAATTAAACACTTATTTCTAAGAAAAAAGCCAACTTTATCGTCAGTGCGGTGTCATGACAGGCTAGCTTTTCGTGGTTGTTTGGTTCCTTGGGGTTATTAAATAAAAAAAAAGTTTTTTTTAACTGAAAGTAAGGAGCGACATTAAAACTTAAAATGACCAGAGATTATTTCGTATATGAAAGGGCTGTCCCCTTCTCAACGCCTCACACTTTACGCTAAAGTTTTTTATTGTTTTAAAAACTAAAGTTGTGAGACAGAGTCAAACTTTAGCGTAAAGAGCGAGGCGTTGAGGAGGGGACAGCTCCTTTCATATACGGAATAATTTCTGTTCGTGATAAGTTTTAATGTCGCTTCTTACTTTCAGTTAAAAAAACTTGTTTATTTTATTTAATTTCTGGACGTTTTTTAATTAATGCAGCTTTGATTTTGGCTCACAGTACATGGATAATAAAAACGAAATTTGTATATTAATTTTACTTTTTTTGGCTAAATGACTTTCTTGAAATTTTGATCCGACGTAACTTACAAATTAACTTACGTAAAGAACTTCTATATTCATATATTTTTATTACGTATATTACGTTCGCCCGCTAGTCAATGCCTTGCTCTTTACGCTAAAGTACAAATTTTGTTCCAATTCCTTATGAATGACCCCATAACCACAAAGGCCGTTAATTAGAATAAATAACTTTGATGAAAGTGCAAAAAAACTTTAGCGTAAAAAGCGAGGTAATGACAAGGGGGCGAACACAATCATATAATTAATAATATCTGTTCGTTTTAAGTTTTGATGTTCCTTACTTTCAGTTGAAAAAATGTTTTGTTTTTTTTTTGTTTAATTTCTGATCGTTTTTTTTTAAATAATGCTGGGAAATCTGGCGCCCCTTCATTGCAATGTTCCTTCCTCCGTGAAAATCTCCTCCATGGAAAGTTCCTCCTACGTAACCTCCAACCCACCCACCCTCCAACTACCAGCAAAAAAACCCTGAAAACTTCTGTATACTTCCCAATGACCAATACTATATGTAAACATTGGGCAAAGTTCATAACTTGCAGACCTTACCCCGGGACTTTGGGGTATTAAGTCATCCTCAAAGACATAGCTATTGTATTTTTAGACCATGCTGAACAAAATGGCTGTCTCAAAATTTTGATCGGGTGACGTTGGGAAAAAATGAGCCTGGGAGGGGGCCTAGTTGCCCTCCATTTATTTGGTCACTTAAAAATGGCACTAGAACTATTAATTTCAGTTCGAATGAACCCTCCTGCGATATTCTAGGACCACTGGGTCGGTACAATCACCCCTGGAAAAAAAAAATAAACATTCATCCATGTTCTTTCTTTGATGCGCTGAATCTGAGGGTTCTTTGATACATTGAATCTGATGGTGTGATTTTCATTAAAGTTCTATTACTTTTAGGGGGTGTTTCCCCCTTTTTTCGAAAATAAAGCGAATTTTTTCAGGCGCGTAACTTTTGATAGGTAAGGCTAAACTTGATGAAACTTATATCTTTGAAATCAGCATGAAAACCTAATTTTTTTTATGTATCTATTGGTATCAAATTCCACTTTTTAGAGTTCCGGTTACTATTGAGCCGGGTCGCTCCTGTTCGTTACCACGAACTGTAGTCTCACCGCCACCCCCCTCAAATTAAGTTCAAACACCTCACTACAGGAAACTACAAAAAAGAGGAAAATTAAAGAACAAAACCTCATTATTCGTCACGTTTCGCACGCCATCCCTCCGACCCTATAATAGATTAAAATTCGATTTTCTATCGGAACCGCGCACCTAGCTAATTTAAAAATGCACTTTGGAACCAAACTATAAGACTCTTTATTGTTTAGTAAATTAAAAAAAAACAAGTTTTTTAAACTGAAAGTAAGGAGCGACATTAAAACTTAAAACGAACAGAAATTATTCCGTACATGAAAGGGGCTGTCCCCTCCTCAACGCCTCGCTCTTTACGCTAAATTTTTTTATTGTTTTAAAAAATAAAGTTATGAGACAAAGTCAAACTTTAGCGTAAAGAGCGAGGCTTTGAGGAGGGGACATCCCCTTTCATATACGGAATAATTTCTTTTCGTTTTAAGTTTTAATGTCGCTCCTTACTTTCAGTATAAAAAACTTGTTTTTTTTATTTAATTGCTGATCGTTTTTTAGTTAATGCAACTTTTATTTTGGCTCACCGTCATTGAATAAGTAAACAAAATTTGCATAAAAATTTTACTTTTCTTTTGCTAAATGGATGTTTCTAAATTTGGTTATGACGTAATTTACAAATTAACTTACGTAACTAACTTCTATATTCGTATATTTTTCTTCTAGCAAAAAATACAAAGTTGCAGATTTTTGCAGATATGAGCTTGAAACCTATATAATTGGGTTTTCTGATACGCTGAATCGGACGGTGTGATTTTCATTAAAATTATTTTACTTGTAGGGGATGTTTCCCCCCTCTTTAAAAAATCGGGTAAATTTTCTCAGGCTCGTAGCCTTTGATGAGTAATACTAAACTTAATAAAATTTATATATTTAGAATCAGCATTATAAACCCATTCTTTTGATACATTTATTGACATCAAAATTCCGTTTTTAAAAGTTTCGATCACTATTGAGCCGTATCGCTTGTTTTTTTATTGTTTTTTTTTATTACGTATATGTTATTACGTATATGAGGGGGTTCTCCCCTTAGTCAATACCTCGCTCTTTACGTTAAAAGTTAAAAACAAATTTAATTCACAAACCCCTGAATCACAAAGGCCGTTTAGTTAGAATAGATAGCTCTTTTGAAAGCACTAACAAAAACTGTAGCGTAAAGAGCGAGGTATTGACTTGGGGGAGAACCCCCTCATATACGTTATAATTTCTGTTCGTTTTAAGTTCTAATGTTGCTTCTTATTTTCAGTTGAAAAAAACTTGTTTTTTATTAATTTAATTTCTTATCGTTTTTAAAATAATGCTTGGAAATCCGGCACCCCCTTCATAGAAATGTCCCTCACCCCAAAGAAACTACCTCCACAGAAAGATTCTCCCGAGTAACCCCCTCCTCCAGCCCCATCCTCCAGAAAAAAAATCCTTCCTGAAAATGTTTGTATACTTCCCAATAACCAATAAATAATGCTGGCAAGTCCGGCTTCCCCTTCATGGCAATTTCCCTTCCCCCATGAAAACTTCCTTCATGGACAGATCCTCCAACATAACCCCCGACCCCCCACCCCTCACTACCAGAAAAAAAACCCTCCTGAAAACGTCTGTATACTTCCCAATAACCCATACTATATGTTAACATTGGGTAAAGTTCATAACTTTTAGCCCTCCCCCCGGGGACTTCAGGGGATTAAGTCATCCTAAAAGACATATTTATCATATTTTCGACCATGCTGAACAAAATGGCTATCTCAAAATTTTGATCGGATGACTTTGGTAAAAAAATGAGCGTGGGAGGGGGCCTAGTTGCCCTCCATTTTTTTGTCACTTAAAAAGGGCACTAGAACTTTTAATTTCCGTTCCAATGAGCCCTCCCACGATATTCTAGGACCACTGGGTCGATACGATCACCCCTGGGAAAAAAAACAAACAAAAAAACAAATAAACACGCATCCGTGATCTTTCTTCTGGCAAAAAAATGCAAAATTCCACATTTTTGTAGATAGGAGCTTGAAACCTCTATAGTAGGGTTCTCTGATACGCTGAATATGATGGTGCGATTTTCATTTAGGTTCTATAACTTTTAGAGGGTCTTTCCCCCTATTTTTGAAAATCAGCCAAATTTTCTCAGGCGCGTAACTTTTGATGGGTAGCACTAAACTTGATGAAAGTTATATATTTGAAATCAGCATTGAAATTTGATTCTTTTGATGTATCTATTGGTATCAAAAACCCGTTTTCTAGAGTTTCGGTTACTATTGAGCCGGGAACTTTTACTTCCCAAAGCTGCCGATAGGGGCTCGTGTCACTATTTTCGTGTCACAATCGTGTCACAATTGTTTGTGTCACTATTTTCCCTGTGCGGGCCGCTTTTTTAGTTCTCAAACCTTCTGTCAGGGGGTTCATAGCGCTTGTGTCGCTATACTAGCTGCTTTTCAGAGGGTCAATCCCTCCATGGTGTTTTAACCGACTATTATGTGCATTTTAATATTTGGTCTTTTTTAAGGGGGGACTCTATACCCCTTTTGTGAGATCCAGGGTATAAGAGGTGGAAATTCGAATTTCTGAGATTCCAAGATTTAACATTACATTTCATGTTTCGTCATGTTTATTCATGATTTAATCCATAAATAACCCCCCGCTGAGAATTCATTCAATAAAGGGGATATTTAAAACCAAGTTCATACACCTTACTACAGGGAAACTCCAAAAAAGGAAAACTAAAGAATGAACCCTCCTTATTAGGCACGTTTCGCGCCTCACCCCTCCAATTCTATAGGCCAGTGAAGTTGGTGTTGTGTTCCAACGCTACGGGTTTCAAAAATTCTTACTTAGAAGTCCCAAGCTAGCTGAAAAAATTGGAAATTAACTACTTTATTCATAAAATAGAAAGCTTGACCTGAAACCTTATCAGAAAGATGATAAAACGAGAAATGAAACAGTACTTAAAAAAATTAAACACTTGATTTTTTAAAACAAAAGAAATGAAAAATTAGTTTTTGAAAACAAAAAATTAAACACTTGATTCTTTTAAAAACGAAAAAATGAAACAATAGTTTAAAAAAAAATAAACTCTGGATTCTTTAAGCACAAAAACGAAAAAGACCTTCTTAAAAAGACCATTTTAGCACCATAGCGGTGTTTTGCTAGAGGCCTGTCACGATGCCGCATCCATCCGGTCCTTACCGGCCCCTTCTTCACCCCTAACGCATGCTGCACCCTGCGTGTCGACCCGTATTGCCACCTAGCGTTTCGTAGTTGGAATTATTGTAGTTTGAATTATTGCACTTGACCTTTGACAAGAAGATAAGCTTCACTGTACTGAATTGCAACTCTCCAAGTCGCAAACGAGTCCGACTTAAAATCTCTCTTAAGAAAGATGAAATTGCAAGGCTACTGGATAGAATTGTACTAACTAGGAAAGCAGCCATGCAAGGTGCCATCGCCTCACCTTTTAAAATTTCAATATTTATGCTTTTGATGCTCAAGACCAGCGTTAGACGTCTTTCTGCCCTCAGTATCTTCTAAGTCACTTATGCTGATGACATTTGACTGATGACGGAAGGCCCACTTCCTGATAAAATTGTACTCGGAAATTCCAAAATCTTTGGCTCACCTCGTCCTAGCATCCGTCTGTAGTTCTTAGCTCATCTAGCAGCCTGTGAGGTAGATTGAGAGGCAGAATCATTATAAATAAAACCTCCGTACTTTAAAAACCTTATATTTGTGAACGCCCTTAACTTAAGCTTAAGGGTCGACCTAATCTATTGTATTTTGGTTTACATGATACTATATGATACGAAGTTTACTGCGTAAGAGTCTAGCGAGCCATGACATAAAATAATAATAAATAAGTGTACATCCTGTTAGTATAAATAGTTTTACGTAAGAACTAGCCTACAACCCCTTAGAATACTCAACATGATCAATACCTACCTTGGGGTGTATATAAAATTCAATCCCAGTCACACTATTCAGCGACTGCTTGTTACATTTCTCCTTATTAATAATATAATATTATTTCCTATTATAATATTATATATAATATTCCCTAAATCCTTTAATGTTTCACATTAACGCACCGAATAAAATAACCGGTTTGCTTATTGCTTACCCTGTATCTAATAACAAATATTTAATGCAGATAGCTCATTCTATAGACAATCAAACAGTTCGTGGTAACGAACTGTAAGTAAGGAGCGACCCGGCTCAATGGTAACCGAAACTCTAAAAAATGGAATTTTGATACCAATAGATACATCAAAAGAATCAGATTTTAATTCTGATTTAATATATGTAAGTTTCATCAAGTTTAATTTTACCTATCAAAAGTTACTAGCCTGAGAAAATTTGGCTGATTTTTGAAAAAAGGGGAAAACACCCCTTAAAAGTTATAGAATCTTAATGAAAATCACACCATCATATTCAGCGTATCAGAGAACCCTACTGTAGAGGTTTCAAGCTCCTATCTACAAAAATGTGGAATTTTCCATTTTTTGCCAGAAGAAAGATCACGGATGCGTGTTTATTTGTTTTTGTTTTTTTTTTCCCCTGGGGTGATCGTATCGACCCAGTGGTCCTAGAATATCGTGGGAGGGCTCATTGGAATGGAAATTAAAAGTTCTAGTGCCCTTTTTAAGTGACCAAAAAAAATGGAGGGCAACTAGGCCCCCTCCCACGCTCATTTTTTTCACAAAGTCACCCGATCAAAATTTTGAGATATCCATTTTGTTCAGCATGGTCGAAAATATTATAACTATGTCTTTTAGGATGACTTAATCCCTCGAAGCCCCCAGGAGGAGGGCTGAAAGTTATGAACTTTACCCAATGTTAACATAGAGTATTGGTTATTGGGACCAATAGTGACAGGGAAAATAGCGACACAAACAATCGTGACACGATTGTGACACGAAAATAGTGACACGAGCCCCTATCGGCAGCTTTGGGAAGTAAAAGTTCCCGGCTCACCCGGCTCAATGGTAACCAAAACTCTAGAAAACGGTATTTTGATACAAATAGATACATCAAAAGAATTGAATTTTAATGCTGATTTCAAATATACAAGTTTCATCAAGTTTAATCCTACCCATCAAAAGTTACGCGCCTGAGAATATTTGGCTGATTTTCGAAAAAAGGAGGAAAGACCCCCTAAAAGCTATAGAACCTGAATGAAAATCACACCATCATATTCCGCGTATCAGAGAACCCTACTGTAGAGGTTTCAAGCTCATATCTACAAAAATGTGGAATTTTGCATTTTTTGCCAGAAGAAAGATCACGGGTGCGTGTTTATTTTTATTTATTTTTTTCCCCAGGGGTGATCGTATCGACCCAGTGGTCCTAGAATATCGTGGGAGGGCTCATTGGAATGGAAATTAAAAATTCTAGTGCCCTTTTTAAGTGACCAAAAAAATGGAGGGCAACTAGGCCCCCTCCCACGCTCATTGTTTTCCCAAAGTCACCTGATCAAAATTTTGAGATAGCCATTTTGTTCAGCATGTTCGAAAATATTATAAGTATGTCTTTTTAGATGACTTAATCCCCCGAAGTTCCCGGGAGGAGGGCTGAAAGTTATGAACTTTACCCAATGTTAACATATAGTATTGGTTATTGGGAAGTATACAGTACAGACGTTTTCAGGAGAGATTTTTCCTGGTAGTGGGGGGGGGGTCGGACAGGGACGTACGCAGGGGGGGCCTCCGGGCCCGCCCCTCCCCCCCCGAAATCTCACGATTTTTCATTTTCCCATAATTTTCTGATTTTTCTCACAGAATAATGGGTTTGAAGGATTTGCCCCCCCCCCCGAAACAAATTCCTGCGTACGTGCCTGGGGTCGGGGGTTATGTAGGAGGATCTTTCTTCAACGCCTTGCTCTTTACGCTAAAGTTTGACTTTCTCACAACTCTATTTTTTTAAACAATAAAAAACTTTAGCGGAAACAGCGAGGCGTTGAGGAGGGGACAGCCCCTTTCATATACAGAATAATTTCTGTTCGTTTTAAGTTTTAATGTCGCTCCTTACTTTCAGTTAAAAAAACTTGTTTCTTTTATTTAATCTTTTATTTAACAGTTAAAAAAACTTGTTTCTTTTATTTAATCTTTTTACTAAGATGATTTATGAGAGAAAAAGACATTCTCTATAGACTAGTAATCTATTACTGACCAGGAACAGAAGGCTCATATAAATTACAAGTCTCTATCAACAGTAGCATGTTATAAATTAGTAAAGTTTTTCCAAGACAAGTTTCCAAATTAAAATCATCATAAAAAAATATGTAGAGACGTTATTTGCCAAGTTAAATGTTGATAATGATAGAGGTAATGTGAAAAATACACTTTTGTCTTTTTCTGGACAAACGTTATTTTTCAGTAACTATTAAAGTATAACTGATGTTTCTTCATTACGATTGATCTTCTGGTCGTTTAACTATCCTGTACTCTCTTCTTTTCCAATTAAATTAAAAAACAAGTTTTTTCAACTTAAAGTAAGGAGCAACATTAAAACTTAAAACGAACTGAAACTATTACGTATGTGGGGAGGGTTGCCCCTCCTCGACACCTGGCTCTTCGCACTAAAGTTTTAAAGTACTTAAAAAAAAATTCTTATTGTTTTAATTAAATGACCCTTGTGCTTCAGGAGTCGTCCTTAAAGAATTGGGACAAGATTCAAAGTTTAGCCCTAAAGAGCAAGGTTTTGAAGAGGGGGTAGCCCCCCTCACATACGTGATAATTTTTGTTCGTTTTAAATATTGATGTTGCTCCTTACTTTCAGCTGATTTTTTTTTAATTTAATTTCTTATCGTTTTTAAATGATGCCAGGCAACCCGGCTCAACCTCCACAGATTAAATCTCCCCTCCCCACGGAAAGATCCTTTATGCAATTCAATTCCGCTGAAATTCTACTCCGGATCTCCACAAGCTATGCTTCTTGGGATCTCTAGCGCCTAAGTGTACTTATGTAATTATTTTAGTAATTAATAAATTGAATTGAATTGACAATTTCCCGTAGCTTCTCAACGCCTAAAATTGAGTCGAAATCAGCCCCCCACAAATAAAAAGAATTTCGTATAGGAATTCTGGCCAATTCCTCCAGTGTAAAGTTTATCGAGAAAATTTTGTCCCTCAGGAGCTTCCCTCCTCATGGAAAATTTTTCCCGTAGAAAATCTTCCTAAGAGAAAATTCAAATCCCCCCTCCACTCAAAAAATGTATGTATGCTTCTTAATAACAAATACCATACGTAAATGATGGGCAAATCTTATAACTTTATGACCGTTCCCCAGTGGCTGTGAGGGGTTATGTTATCTCAAAATTTTGATCGGACGAATTTGTAAAAAAAAGGTGTGGAAGGGGACCTAGTTGCCCTCCAACCTTTTTGGTCCCTTAAAAAGGGCACTACAACTTTTAATTTTCTTTCAAATAAGCCCTCTCCCGATATTCTGGAACCATTGAGTCAATACGATCTCCCTAGGGGGAAAAAACAAAAGCACACAAATAAACATGCTTCCGTGAGCCTTCTTTTGGCAAAAAACACAAAATTCCACTTTTTTGGCATATAGGAGCTTGAAAACTCTACAGCAAGTTTCCCTATTACGCTGAATCTGATGGTGTGATTTTCATTAATATTGTTTGACTTTTAGGGGCTGTTTCCCCCTTTTTCAAAAATCAAGCAAAGTTTCTCAGGCTCGTAGCTTTTGATGGGTAACACCAAACTGAATAACTGTGATGTATTTGGAATCTGCATAATAATCTGATTCTTTTTATGTATGTATTGGTATGAAAATTACGAAAAGTTGATAAAACTTTTAGATTAATAAAAAACAAAACAGTTTTTTTCAACTGAAAGTAAAGAGCAACATTAAAATTTGAAACGAACAGAAACTACTCCATGTATAAAAGGCACTGCCCCCTCCTTAATACCTCACTCTTGACGCTAAAGTTTTTATTACTATAAAAGCTTATTGTTCTAGCCAAACAGCCCTTATGCTTAGAAGTCGTTTTTAAAGAGTCGTGGTAAAGGGTCAATCTTTAGCGTAAATAGCGGGGTACTGAGGAGGGGGCAGTCCTTTTCATATACGGAATAATTTCTGTTGGTTTGAAGTTTTAATATTGTTGCTTGCTTTCAGTTGAAAAAAAAACTATTTTTTTGAATTGAATTTCTGATAGTTTTTTCAAATACTGTACAACACAAAAACGACTGTGAAAGACTATTAATAAGAACGATAATGTTTCAAAGCACTGAAAACCAGCCCACTTGCTACAAAACACTAATGTTGTGTGTAACAGAAGTTAATGACACTTCTTTTTAGCTCTATGTCTCTCTTCCAATGCTTGACTTGCAGCTGTGTAAGAAGTTTCTTAACTTAGCGCAGTCCATATATGTTGCTAAGAGAGTAAATGGTTACTATCACATCGGATGTGACAGCAGTCAATAATGCTTTGGCTTTTACTGCAGTTGTGTATTCTGTCCAGATGCTGATGATCTCATGTTATTCCACAACTTTAGGGGGGTCTACCTTAAACTGCATGAAGGAGTCGTGCCTTTCAATCCAGTGCGTTTCGTGCATGCCAGTTAGCTGTTCTTTCATCACTCTGGTCAAGACATAATTGTACTTTTTAGAAGCACAAAAAAAGATCATCTCTTTTATAATCCCGATGGAGTTTCTAGACAGAAGAAGTTTTGACATGGAAATAGTCAGAGCATGATTGAAGCTTGAACAGCACAAGCCGTTCTTTGTTACCTTTTTAACTTCTTTAACAGCAAAACAATGTTCTGAAGCCATCATAACTTCCGTCCGATCCGTCAGTGCCTATGCTTACACAATTTAGCAAGTCAAGCCTAAGAGATCGAAGAAAATTCAACTTGACATTTTTTCGTGTTTCCCCTTTAATGATCAGTTCAAAGTTTCCAATGCTTTCAATTCAATTCAATTCAAACTTTTTATTTCCTCCGAATACGAAGAGTAAAATTTAAAAATAACCACTAATCAACAGGCCATAAAATTCTTTGAAACCATATAACAATAAGTAAGCAAAGGCCTTCAATCAAACTTACCACACAAATTAACACTTCATTCAGTAATCAATAAATTAACACTTAAAATCAACACTTCACAAATTAACGCTTCATTTAATAATTAATAAATAAAAAAAAAATTCAAATTAAGCTTCATGCGCAGCTTTATATAAATTATTAGAAAATAGAGGTAATTTAGATAAAAATTTCTTTTGCTTTTTCTCCAAAACATCAACAGGGTTTTTTATTTCATATGTATTTAATAAAAAAGTATTTGATTCAGATTTAGAAAAGCGGCAAAGGAACTTAGAAAAATTAAAAAAAAAAAAGGCGGTTTTACATGCGCAATATTACTAATTCTAAAAAACGGGACAAGCGATGACAAGAGTAAAATCTGAGGCAAAGCGACAGTATTATATACCCGAGCCAGTGATTTTCGAGAAAGAAGATCGCGAAGACAAATTACTTGTTGTTAAAGTTTGTCCATAAGGCACACCAAGATATAAAAAAGATTCCAAAGGTTTTAAAATACTATCATAAATACGAACAGAAATTTCTGAATTAACTAGATCATTAGCCTTAGGACCAAGAATTAAAATTTCCAAGTAACATTTTTCGTGTAAGTCTGAAAACCAACGAAATTTTCACGTTTTGTGCAGTTGTAATTGTAGCAAAGGGAATACAAGTAGTTGTACCCGAGGGGTTAACAACTGGGCATTTTGAGGGACACCTGGAGGCATGAGGCACGGAGGCACGCCGGAGGCATTAAAAATGGACAGGGAAGGAAACTTATAAAATATTCCAAAGGGCGCAATATGTAAATATATACAGCTTGACTGTTATTTGTTATCTGTCGAATATTTCAGCACCGTCAAAAGCGATCTTTTAAAACTTGGAAAAAAAACATTTACGGGTTTATTTGGCAAGGAAAAGAACCCCCAAGACTGAAAACAACTGATATGTACCTAAATAAGAAGAACGGAGGACTGCAAGTTATTGATATTCATGCAAAAACTAGGTAACCCTACGACGGCACTGACGGTGTCACTTTTTCCTATTACGCATGCAGCGTTGCCACCAGCTCAAAAATAAAATTCCAATTTTTCTTCAAAAAAAAATCCCGAAATTTCAAAAAAAAATCCCGGAACACGGTTTTTAAGTTATATAACATGAGCTGCGTGGTGATGAAGTAAAAAGCAAGGTGCGAAATTCAAAGTACCGTGAAACGTGGTTTCTAGTTGTAACTAACAACTGATTGTCAATATTCATAGTATTATTTCGACGTGAAAACGTTCTGGTGGATTAGTAGGATCTACGACAAATATTTTAGGCCAAAACAATTCGCCAGAGTTCCGAAAAAACGTGCCTACGCATCCACGTTTCACCATTATTTGAATTTCCCGCCCAAGAATTGACGTCACGCTTCGCAGCCCTATTCAATATCGCTTGGCCAGCGGTAAAAGTTGCCTTTTATCACGTCTTCAAACGCCCCTTTCCCTTTTATCATACCTGCTTTTCTGTTTAGTGGCTGTGCCAAGACGCACCCTCGGATCTCGGATTCTTAATTGTACTAAAAAAAAAAAGGAATCTGCTGCTTTGACACGAAAGAATCCGGAAGAAACACAGGTCCCTTTTTCCCGAATGTACTTAGAATCCAACTTTCTTGGTGTTAAACCCAGGCCTTTGGGTATTTGAAGAGAAAACTGTAAAGCAACAGTCAGAACAACTGTTACTACCGAGTTATTATTAAAAAGCGCTAAGTAAAGCAACCAACTAAAAAAATAACTAGTTTCTAAGATATTTATTGGTAAGTTTCAGCAATCATCTCGATAATCACAGCTCAAATGACAACCCTAAGAAACTGGACAGATGAGCTTCAGTAAATCAAACTAAGCTCGGTTAGCACAAGTATAAACACTAAGTCTTCTACTACTAAGTCTTCTACTAAGCATAACAAGTTTTCCGATGGTATTCATCGCTTCCGGTGCCCTAGATCTCGGAATGCATTCGAGACTCATAAAATTATATCAAGAACTCATGCGAATGGGGGACGAGGGGCAGACGCACTTGAGCTGGAAGGACCAGCCCCGCCGTGGGTGGCCTCCTCGTCCGTAGGAGACATGGTTCGAGATTCTGTTCAGTTCTGTGCCCTCTTGCACGTCGGTATTAAGGTTATTTTTGTTTTTTTGTTGATGGGTTGGTTGTATTTTGTTTTTTTTTTGTTGATTAAGGTTGGTCGTAAAAAGGGCTGAAAAAAAAGAAAAAAAGAAGGAAAAAAGTGCCACCGCAAAAATGGGTTTCTTGAGGACGGAGGACACCCAGTCTACGGGAGAGCAAATAGTTTTTTTTTGTGTTAAAAAATTTTAAAGTTGTAAGAGTAAGCCTTTTGGAAGACCACCTTTAAAATTCGAATTCGTATTAGTGAAAATTGAAGGATATGAATTTTAAGAAATTGAAGTAAAAATGCCACCGGAAACGCGTCTCCTAGAGGGGGAAGGACACCTTGGAACGGGGGGAGCGATAGATATTTGGCAAGAAAAAAGTTAAATGGTAGTGGGCCTTCATGTCCACTAATACATTGACTGGTATATAATATTTTTTTTTTGAAGTTTAAGTGATATGATAATGTATAAAGTTGTAAGATTTATATGTTTTTGTATTAAAATATCACCGAGTAGAGAGGAGGATGGGAGGGAAAAAAAATAACAACTACCTCTGAAAAATGTTAAACAAAATTCTTTCTGTTGACACACAGAACATGGCGGCGATGGTGGTGGTTATGGTCTTGAGGTCAGTTTTGGGTTTAGGTGCCATTTTTAACATGATGATTGCGATGCTGACTAGACATCAAAAAAGTGGAACCCTTTCTTCTGTATAAATGGATTCAGCTTTGTGAAGACGTCTGAGTCAAAGCCAAAGACAATGTTGGTGCCGATTTCCATAGAAACGGTTTCTGCTGAATGCATGATATACAGGCTGGAGTCACAGTAACCCTGGTTTACCAATGTGGCTGTTAATGTGAGATCAACATTCAGCCGGAACCACTAGCACAGAATTCCTATGTCGTCAGGGAACGGCATCGCCATATTCTGCGTGTCAACAGAGTGGCATCTTCGCACAGACAAGTAGCCAAACTGTATGACCCGCCCAACTAATACTCTCTTTCCCCTGCCAACCGGTCTGTAAACGCACCATTCACCGATACGCAATTCCGATTTCACACCGACCTCTGCATTGGTTTGTGGCAACTCACGTAGTCCTACTCGTCGGCCCTGGACCATCACCCGTTTTAATCGGTCACTACTCAGCTTCTCAGAGCTTTCCCTCAGAAGCCACAGCAGCGTGGATTTTTTTATTGGTGTTATGGAGCCGTCAGAAGTCTTGACAAGACAAAACCTAGAATTCTTCATGTTCGTCACCGGCTCACTAACCCAATTTTTCTCAACTTGGTGTTTCACACAGTGAGCAATCACTGGCAAATCTTCAAAGATGCCGTCACTTTCCGAGCCCGATTCAGTGTCAGCCGCGGAAGCCTTTTCCTGCTTATCGGACAGAGTATTTTCCTCTGAGTTATCGTCTGAGTCACTGTCGTGAAGTACAGAAAGACGAACATGCGGTACTTGGTGACCGAAAGCAGAAAGTACGTCGTCGGGTATCAAGGCTTTCATTATTCGTTGGCTTTCAATACTAGCTCGCCCTAGCTCGAGCTTGATTTCATCGTCCCCGGGCAAAGAAAAATCGGAACTGACAGACACAATACCAATGGATCTAACTCGCTTGGCCTTGGGCAAGGACAACTGTTCATTAGAATATTGAGCTTCAAAATCCGTTATACTTTCATATCGACGAATTCGATGCAGAAGTTGGAGGAACGAAAAGTTTATTACAGTACTGTAAGTGCTGGTTTCAGACCGCATCTTCCTAAAAAAATCTTCATATGGTTGGCTATTCATGTCGGAGAGTTTGAAAAGACGTTCGAGCCCAAGCTGTTTGAATCGACGAATGAGAAGCACTAGCGAATGCATATTTATCTTTAGGCAATGGTAAAGGTTTGTGGTAATAAAATTCTCGTTCAAAGCATAATGTCCACTTTTTAGGGCCCAGGATCTCCAATGTCGAACGCAGTAAACAACACGACCAAGTAAAGATAACATCTCAAGAGGAGAAAGTTTGCCGTCGTAAAAAACGCGCCGTACGCTTTCCATAAGCCAAAGATAAAACTGTGTTCCTTCGCTTCCAGGAACACGCTGTTTCAGGTGTGCCGGAGGCACGGAGGCACAGCCGGAGGCACGAAGGAAGGGACACCTGCGACGGTCAGTTATTAGCCCCTCGGTTGTACCTTGTGTGACACATCCTTTGTCTCATCAACAACCACACTGTAGAACTTAACAGAATGAATTCGTGTAAGAATTTCTTTAAGAATCTCTTTTGAACAACATTCAATAAGTTCATTCTGAAATATTTTGCTTATGTAAGTAGCATTTGCACCTGAGCTTGCCATTTGTTGTTTAAAGTGATACTTAAAAATTTCTTGAAAGTTCTCTTTGTTTCTCAACGGGTCCTTTTCCGTCAATAATGTTCTATTATCCATGGGCTTCACTTTACTAACGTTTGCAATTCATTAGAGCGTCCAGCCCCTCGGAAGTTAAAACAAAACACAACGTTTACAAAACAAGTTTCTAGTCTGGTTTGAAAATACTAGGCAATAAATTCCTCCTATCCAGTGCGATTGGAAAATATCTTTTCGTCCCTGCCCTACTTCCTATTATCTTAATGGGGTAAGCTGTAGTTAGACGACGGTTTTTAAAGCAATTCATATTGCAGATGATAATCAAATATTTCTATTTTATCGATATGGCTTCCCATATCATTTTCGCTGAAAAACCCTTGTGTCTTTGGACTTTGTGTTAGAGGTGGGGCTACAAATTTGAGTTAATGCTTCTGACGGATCTCGCGCAATCTCACTATCTGCCACAGTACTCAAATCACTAGAAACACTGAAACTTTAATTATTTGTATATTCTGTTAAGCTGTTCACTCGCCCTGATTTTAAACAAAAAAGTTGTAGAGAGTTCTCTGTTACCGTACCTTCTCTTCGACATGATAAAAGCTTAAAGTTATTGAACGACTTTCCTTTCCTACACGTTCCAAACCCTTCTAGAATAGTAACCAAAGTATAATCACCTACGGAACAAGTACTGAAAAAACCTATCCTCTCCACACAAAAAAGTGACCCTTTGCATACCTATGCGAACCTGGCAACTAAAAACCGTAGTTACACAATTCATCCCGGTCACTCGTCGCCTGAATCACGCTCTAGCATAATTATTGGCCGGAGCAAAGTACTTTGGCTCGGAGCGATTAAGTAGTACAACATTTTACGTCTAGAGGCGCTGAGGTACGCGGGGTCACTTTTGGAGAGCTTTGTCAGTACTTGTTCCGTAGGTGATTATACTTTGATAGCAACTAACCCTAAGGCGTTTCTGCCATAACTTTCTTAGTTATTGAAAAAGAAACAGGTTTTCTTGGGTGCACTCTTTGACAGTTCTACGATTTACGAGATGACAAGCTGCAACAAGAGTGTCAAAGCCTCGTCAATATCTCGCTCTTTCAACTAAAGTATTTTTCGTACTTTCAAAAGAGCTATTTATTCTATTTTAACGGCCTTTGTGATTCAGGGGTCGTTCTTAAAGGATTGGTACAAAATTAGAACTTTAGCATAAAGAGCAAGGTAGAAGGTATAAGGGGGCGAACCCCCTCATAGACGCAATAATTTCTGTTCGTTTTAACTTTTAATGTTGCTCCTTACTTTCAGTTGAAAAAAACTTTTTTTTTATTTTGACTTTGACTTTATTGAATATAAACACACAAATAAAACACAACTCCAGGGGCTGATCAATGATCCCTCAAAGAATGGGTTTCTTGAGAAATGTCTTTTTACGACTAGAACGAGATAGACTTAAACCTCCAATATTCACACCTTCTCACAGATTAAAGCAATGAGCACGGGAAAGTAATAAGAGTGGAAACTGGCGCTAATGTGAAAATCAGAGATCACTAATGCCATTTAACACTAAGTGATTTTCGATCTTTTTTTAGGCTACCTTAAGCTTTTGCATAATGTATTTTATAGGTACTTTAGAATGTGATGTATGATAACAGGTAGAAGTTTGTCAAAAGTAGACCTAACAGCTTAAAGTCAACTTGCCAACTTAAACCTGCCAAAATTTTCTTAATTTAACCTAGGCCCACTTTTTGCTGTCTGGATTGGACTGAAAATAATTCTTGAGTAAAAAAACGATTATCATCACTTGTTGAGAAATTTCAGTTTTAATCCTATAGAATTATAGATCGTTTATGTCAACCATCTTATTGTCTTTGAGACTCTTACTTTTCCTACCAGAGAAATGAATTAGACAAACGAATCTAGGGTACTCTGTATAGGGAGGTGGCGCCTAAATCTCAGTTTGACAAGGAAAAAGAAGAAAAGGATTTTGCATTCTCAAACCTGAGTTTATATCCCATTTAATTATTATCTGCATTTATTTTCTTTATTCCTACCCTTTAGTTTTAGTTTCTACCTTTAGTTTTATCGATTATCTAATTGTCTTAGAGAGCTCTACCTACTATCTGTAGGCTCTATTAATTTTTGTTCGTATATTTTCATCTTAAATCACCAAAAATCAGAGTTTAATAAGTTTTCCTTTTTTTAGTTGGAGTTAGTTGAGATTTCTAATTAAATCTTTTTTATAGGAGCTGTTTTGAGTGGGAATCTCCTATCCGAAGTGGAATAGCCTTTTTGTCATTTATTGTTGGAAGTTTTTACTTTGAGCCTTGCATGGTGCCTTTGGCCTTGTTACCGTTCTTCCTGAAAAATTACATTGTAAGCTATTATTTTATTTTATATTATTTTATTGTATAATTAGTTTTATATAAATGTAGATAAATTAAGTTGCCCTAGTCAATTCGATAAAAAATCGACTCGGAAAGTAATTCAAAAAATTAGTAATCAACAGGTTTTGATAAGTAGCTGGAATACATCTTTTTGATTTCTTACGTTACTGTCTTTTTCTCAAAGACATCCGTTCAAAATAAGATTTATGGTATAAGCTTAGAGTTGTACCCGAAGATCTTATATTACTAGACATCAGTTGTTGGTGACAAGTATTTTCCTTGGGCAGAATGTACAATATTTCAAGTATTTCCTTGGGCAAGGTAGACTAATAAAAAAATAAAAATGCAGGAGCATCACTTAAAAAAGTGTTGTCTGGAGACTATAGTATTCTAAGATTGGTAGTTGTATTTGTACCTGAATCTTATGGGTAGTAGTAGTAATAGTAGTAGCGGTTGTAGTAGTATGGCTGTAGTAGTCTCTACTGACTATACAATGTGTATTCTGACCAAAATGAAAACACGGAAGAATATCACATTAAAAAGTAAAAATATTATTTCAGGTAAATATTGTGTCAAGTGGAAGAGCTTGTGGCAGTAGAGAAGTGGATTTTTCAGACGTATCAGGTGGGTCTGCAGCGGAGGAAGATGATGATAAGGTATGGATGATTTACTTTGTTAAGCAATTAAAATCACAAATAGTGGATTTCCCCCAATTTAAAAAGTAAAAAAAAAGAAAGAAAACTTTTGCATAAGGACCAATGACGGCGTGAACAAACGCACGCAAAAGACAAAAAATTCAGATTAAAACGCTTAATCTTCAGCAGGTATTAAAAAAATAGGTTATAAACATTTTTTTTTTCATATGATATAATATTCTAATCAAAAGGAGAATGATAATAATAAAGACAAATTCAAATACAACATTGATAGGAATTGAAAAAGGTCCAAATATTTTTTACTCCGATCTCCTTGAAACTATTACCTGTAAGCCATAGGGCCAAGGAGACACCAGTACAAAGCAAAAAATGAAAAAATATTGTTTTTTACAAAAAGGATTCCAAAAAAGGGCCATACTTTTTTTCCTAATTGCTCAAAATCTACATTCTTAAATCCCATTGTTTACCGAATCCTAAGATACAAATAAATGTTTAGGGTAGGAGCACAGGCCCCCTTTAAAGCGATGCCCGAAGGTGGGCTAAAAATCTTTATTTTTTACTCTCTAGAAATTTGTATTTTCTTTTTATTTTGTTCTCTTGAAACACGAAATTTGCCAGTCCTTGGGAAGAGATGAAACCAATTCGCAAAAAAAATTTAAAATAGGTATAAGTTTGGCGTAAAACGGTAAACAGAAATGGTCCGAAAAATAGCTTTCAAAATGAGTGAAAAATATATCTGAAAGTCCTGGATCAAAGACCCCAATGCGCAGAAAAAAATTTGAGAAGTAAATTTAGTTCACCTGAGAATGGGCCAGAATGCTGAGGTGAACTCAAATGGAGTTCAGAAGTTGCTCCGAATTAGTTGAGTTATGTTCGAATAGGGTCAAAAACACCAAAATATGTAAATTTTAGTTCAAAGGTGGTTAAGATGGAACTGAATTACAAAATAAACGCTTAAGAAATATCATTGTGTTTCAAAACGGTAGCGACCCGAATTCTTCTGCCTTAAGAGGGTTGATAATGCCACCCACTTTCTCTCATTTTTTGTTGCCACCCACTGTTGCCACTCTCTGCCACCCACTTTCTCTGCCACCCACTTTCTCTCATTTTTTGTGACTCCAAACTTTCTCGGAGATAAGTACTTATTTAATTTTTATAAGATAATATGACATATTGGCCTTCGTTCTATACAACCTTTCTAGTGAATAGATCTCAAATATTGGCCGTCTTAGCTTCCTTAAATTTGGGCCTTAGTCAAATCTCTGAAAACACTAAGAAAACTGTTGGTAAAATTGCTTTTCTAAAAGGAATAGCAATAACGTTGCAACATTTTATGCCGTAGCTTTTATCTTATCGAAATCCTTAAAAGGAAAAAGCAAATTTTCTTAGTAGTATAGACCAAGGACCAATAATTCCACCTCAAGATTAAATGAGGATAAGGAGGTAATGTTAGAGAACCAGAAAATTGACCGAGTGGACGGCTTTGCTTACCTAGATGGTTTTATTAATAGGAATAATTGATGCATGGAAGATGTAAAAATTAAAATGGCAAAGGTGTTTTTTGAAGTGAAAAATAGTTCCGAATAATTAGAAGATAAGGCTTAGAAAATTATTGGCAAAATTTGATTGGGTTAAACTTACATATTGAGAAACTTTTTATATCCTAAAGGTTTCATAGCACTGAATTTTGTGGAGTGGAGGTCTCTGTGACAATGTTTACTTTTTACTTGAAATGTTAGCTCACTGGCTGACAGTTTTTCCTCGGTTCTACCTCTTTTTTTTTACTTTTTAAGGAAATGTTTTTTAATATTAGACAGCTGACTAGTTCCACATGTAAACAATTCGTCTTATTAATCTTTAAAATCCTGGGATATAAGCATATCCTATCTTTTTTTACATTGTTGGCAACAGAATGATCTTAAAATAAAAAAAATTGCCCCTTCCTTGTCCCCCAGGCATCCTCAATGCCAAACTTGTTCTTAAAAAAAATTTACCACAACTACTGTTAACTAATTACCAGAGCATAAAGCCGGTTGAGGCCAAAACAACTATACACGCCTCAACTCCTCCCTCTTTGGATGGGGGTGAAATCGTGACACCCAAAGTGATGACTAAAACAAAGCTTATGTACAGGGACTTTTGCTAATATTAAATGGGGAAACTTTACACAGCAAAAGTCTTATAAATCTCTTTAGTTTTAGGTAGGAAACAATCAGTTTGAAACTGTCTTCAGAGTTTCGCTCTTTACACCGAATCATGAAACTCCGTCTTTCTTTAAATTTTTTCTTATTGAAGATTAATTTGATGGGCGATAAGACGCTTTATGATCTCTGTCTTATGGCCCATTCGATGAGGTACTCCCTGGAAATGCAAATCCCTGGCCCTTAAAGTGGAGAACATTGAAAAACTTCTAGTGCTTAAAAGCCTTATGCTAGTTCTAAATGCCGCGTAGATAGTGACTTTTCAGGATTTTATAGACAGAGCTTAAATTGAAGAGTGCAAAGTTAGTGGCCATGAATTGAGAATGACAGAATCGAACTATGGGTTTTGAGCTAGTTTACTCTACTAAACTCTTACTAGTTTACTAGTTACTTTTACTCTACTTTTACTAGTTTACTTTTAGGGAAAAAAAATTCATTGAAAACTAAAGCTTTTGAGTCAGAATCACAAGTATAACTGAGAAGGTGAAAACGCTGAGTTCATATGAATAAGTAGACCAAGTTGGCGAAATAAACAAAAAGCGTATTGGCTTTCCAAGCTTTTATATCTATTGCTCTAGGATCATTTCCTTGACATTTCAGCTGTCAAATGTACCCTGAGCTTTATTCCATAGTGACAGAATATCCATGTAAATATTCAGTGAAACAAAACATTTTTTAGATTCAGGAGTAAGAGTTTGATACCTAAGATTTTAGAAGTCGTGTCAGAACCCGGCCTTTGAAATTGACCTCTATGAATTAGAATCCACAATTTAATTTATTGATTTTACGGCACTGATTCATCAGTATCAACTAAGGAGTGTTTTTGTTTTTCCTCAATTTTAATGATGTTTGGATCTTCTTTTTTTATGCAGACAAGAAAACCCATTAAGGCTCTCTATTTTCTCTTACAAAATCTTTCAATCTATTATTTAAGTGTGTCAGACCACTCGTCGCAAATGATCACTTATACTTCCCCTCCTCGATAAAACTGAGGAAAGGCATAAATTCATTACAAGAGAACATCTTAATGGAAGCTTCATCAAAGGACAAGCTTTCAGCTCTGAATTTTCTTTTAACTTGCGGAAGAACAAATAATAAATCAGTTTGTGATTTTTTGAAAAGGAAAAATGTAATCTGTAACGAACAGAAATTATTTTGTATGTGAGGGTGGTAGCTCTTTCCTCAATACCCCGCTCTTTATGCTAAGCATCGACTTTTTGTCCCGATACTTTAAGAACGACTCCTGAAACACAAGGGCCGTTTAATTAGAATCAGAAGTTTTTTTTAGAAGTACTAAAGAAATTTAGCGTGAAGAGAGGGGTATTGAGGAGGTTCATACCCGCTCATATATGGAATACTTTCTATTCGTTTTATGTTTTAATTTTGCTTTAGGAAAAACTTGTTTTTTTTATTTTAGTCAAGCAGAAATAAAGTTGAATAGTAATTCAAGCGTAAAACGAAAGTTAGTTACCATCAATAAATTAATAATACCCACCACAAACAGAAATTACAATATATTGCTTACAAGATTACTTTCAGTAATCTTGGTTATTGTGATGTTTTTCTTCCTTTTGTTTGTTTTTTGATGTTATGAGATTTTAAAACAAATAAAAACAAACAGCGCCAATTAAAAACATCATTAGAGCACAACTGGTCTTTAGAAGACAAAGGGTGCTTTAACCCTAGTTCTGTGTTTTGGTGGTTTCAGTCCGTTTTAAGTTTGACTCGCTCATTCATAGCAATTTCTGTTTGTATTGGGAATAATTTATTTATTGATAGTGACTTGTGTTCGTTTTATGCTTGAATTACTATTTGACTTTACTCCTACTTGTCTTTTGTTTAATTTAGCTCTTTACTTTTCTTTGCAAAAGTTCTTTGTGCAAAAAGCATTTTAAAGTAATCTTTTCTAAAAAGATTTGTGGTTCCCTTTTTCCCTTGAAATATAGATGAGAAGAGCATCTTTTATTAAGTGAGGAGCAATTAAAAAACATGAGCTCTGGGTACCTTTCTGTGTTTAAGAATAAATTTTTATTACAAGATATTGAACTTTCGGACGATTGTTCTCGTTTTTAAACTTTTATATATTAGCAGTCCAGTTAATATAGACATGGTTGCCCTTTATCTACCTTTCATTATCGTGAACGGTTTGATTAAAGGGTTCCCTCTTGGTTTTTCTTGATTTGTCCATAAAATCATAGAGACTTCTGGAATAGAAAATGTGTCATTCAATGAGATTCTTTTAGGAATATTCGGCAGGTTTGGTGCTTGCGTATATTCAGAAACTTCCTTGGGGGTTCAGTTAAAATCGACGCGGGTTGTCCTTTATTTATCCTTTTTTTTTACCGTGGACGGTTTGATTAAATTTTTCCCTCCTGGTTTTTCTTAATTTGTACATACAATTATAGAAGCTTCTGGAATAGAAAATGTGTCATTCAATGAGATTCTCTTAAGAATATTCGTGAGGTTTGGTGGTTGTGCATATTCGGAAACTACCTTGGGGGTTCAGTTAAAATTGACATGGGTTGTCTTTTATTTATCTTTTTTTTTGTTTGATTAAATTTTTCCCTCTTGGTTTTCTTAATTTGTCCATAAAATTATAGAAATTTCTGGAATAGAAAATATGTCTTTCAATGAGATTCTCTTAGGAATATTCGGGAGGTTTGGTGCTTGTGTATATTCGGAAACTACCTTGGGGGTTCAGTTAAAATCGACGCGGGTTGTCCTTTATTTATCCTTTTTTTTTTTACCGTGGACGGTTTGATTAAATTTTTCCCTCCGGGTTTTTCTTAATTTATCCATACAATTATAGAAATTTCTGAAATAGAAAATGTGTCATTCAATGAGATTCTCTTAGGAATATTCGGGAGGTTTGGTGCTTGTGTATATTCGGATACTACCTTGGGGGTTCAGTTAAAATTGACATGGGTTGTCTTTTATTTATCTTTTTTTTGTTTGATTAAATTTTTCCCTCTTGGTTTTTCTTAATTTGTCCATAAAATTATAGAAATTTCTGGAATAGAAAATATGTCATTCAATGAGATTTTCTTAGGAATATTCGGGAGGTTTGCTGCTTGTGTATATTCGGAAATTACCTTGGGGGTTCAGTTAAAATTGACATGGGTTGTCCTTTATTTATCTTTTTTTTTGTTTGATTAAATTTTTCCCTCTTGGTTTTTCTTTATTTGTCCACAAAATTATAGAAATTCCTGGAATAGAAAATGTGTCATTCAATGAGATTCTTTTAGGAATATTCGGGAGGTTTGGTGCTTGTGTATATTCGGAAACTACCTTGGGGGTTCGGTTAAAATTGACATGGGTTGTCTTTTATTTATCTTTTGTTTTGTTTGATTAAATTTTTCCCTCTTGGTTTTTCTTAATTTGTCCATAAAATCATAGAAATTTCTGGAATAGAAAATATGTCATTCAATGAGATTTTCTTAGGAATATTCGGGAGGTTTGGTGCTTGTGTATATTCGGAAATTACCTTGGGGGTTCAGTTAAAATTGACATGGGTTGTCCTTTATTTATCTTTTTTTTCCGTTTGATTAAATTTTTCCCTCTCGGTTTTTCTTAATTTGTCCCTAAAATTATAGAAATTTCTTGAATAGAAAATGTGTCATTCAGTGAGATTCACTTAGGAATATTCGGGAGGTTTGGTGCTTGCGTATATTCGGAAACTACCTTGGGGGCTGAGTTAAAATTGACATGGGCTGTCCTTTATTTATCTTTTTCTTCTTTTTTTGATTAAATTTTTCCCTCTTGGCTTTTCTTAATTTGTCCATAAAATTATAGAAATTTCTGGAATAGAAAATGTGTCATTCAATGAGATTCTCTTAGGAATATTCGGGAGGTTTGGTGCTTGTGTATATTCGGAAACTACCTTGGGGGTTCAGTTAAGATCTAACATGGGTTGTCCTTTGTTTATCTTTTTTTTTTACAGTGGACGGTTTGATTAAATTTTTCCCTCTTGGTTTTTCTTAATTTGTCCATAAAATCATAGAGATTTCCGGAATAGAAAATGTGTCCTTCAATCACATTCTTTTAGGAATATTCGGGAGGTTTGGTGCTTGCGTATATTCAGAAACTTCCTTGGGGGTTCAGTCAAAATCGACATGGGTTGTCCTTTATTTACCTTTTTTTGCCGTGGACGGTTTGATTAAATTTTTCCCTCTTGGTTTTTCTTAATTTGTCCATAAAATTATACAGACTTCTGGAACAGAAAATGTGTCATTCAGTGAGATTATCTTATGAATATTCGGGAGGTTTGGTGCTTGTATATATTCGGAAACTACCTTGGGGGTTCAGTTAAAATTGACATGGGTTGTCCTTTATTTACCTTTTTTTGCCGTGGACGGTTTGATTAAATTTTTCCCTCTTGGTTTTTCTTAATTTGTCCGTAAAATTATAGAGATTTCTGGAATAGAAAATGTGTCATTCAGTGAGATTATCTTATGAATATTCGGGAAGTTTGGTGCTTGTGTATATTCGGAAACTACCTTGGGGGTTCAGTTAAAATTGACATAGGTTGTCCTTTATTTACCTTTTTGCCGTGGACGGTTTGATTAAATTTTTACCTCTTGGTTTTTCTTAATTTGTCAATAAAATTATACAGATTTCTGGAATAGAAAATGTGTCATTCAGTGAGATTATCTTATGAATATTTGGGAGGTTTGGTGCTTGTGTATATTCGGAAACTACCTTGGGGGTTCAGTTAAAATTGACATGGGTTGTCCTTTATTTACCTTTTTTTGCCGTGGACGGTTTGATTAAATTTTTACCTCTTGGTTTTTCTTAATTTGTCCATAAAATTATAGAGATTTCTGGAATAGAAAATGTGTCATTCAGTGAGATTATCTTATGAATATTCGGGATGTTTGGTGCTTGTGTATATTCGGAAACTATCTTTGGGGTTTAGTTAAAATTGACTTGGGTTGTCCTATATTTATCTATTTTTTACCGTGAACGGTTTGATTAAATTTTTCTCTCTCAGTATTTTTTTTAATTCTCCTATAAGATAAGCGAAATTTCTTGAACAGAAAATATATCATTCAATGAGACTTCCTAGAGGGATAACCTGGGGGTTTGGCGCTCTGGGACAATCGGAAGCTTCCTTGGAGATTCAGTTGAATTTGACATAGGCTTTTCTTTATTTACCTTTTTTTTTACCGTGGACGGTTTGATTAAATTGTTTCCTCTCAAGATTTTACTTTAACCATCAGTACAATGAAAGAGATTTCTGGAATAGAAAACTCCTCATTTAATGAAGCTTCCTTCAGAATATTCTCTCTATATGAAGAATGTTTGTCTTGCCCTATTTTTCTTCTTAATTGTATGGGGAAAGATCCTTGTGAATCATTTGCACCTAGTGGCCTGGGGTAACTGAAATAGAATACATTTAGATAGAATATATATAGAAAGTTGAAAACCATATTATTTTCACTGAAATTACACATAAATACAAGAAAAGCAGATAGAATAGATTTAAAATAAGATAGAATAGATAAAAAGCAGATAGAATAAAGAAAAAGGAGATAGAATAAATTTAGGAAGTGGAAAACCTTATTATTTTGAAATAACGCTTAACGCATAC
Organism: Artemia sinica; assembly: GCA_027921565.1. Classification (NCBI taxonomy): domain Eukaryota; kingdom Metazoa; phylum Arthropoda; class Branchiopoda; order Anostraca; family Artemiidae; genus Artemia; species Artemia sinica. The sequence continues at coordinate 73,121,506 of CM051257.1, read as the reverse complement.
TGAAATAACTCATAAATACAAGAAAAAATATACAAGTTATTTGGTATGTGAAGATTTTTAGAAATGAGAAGAGTAGCGAAGAAGAAGAAGAAGAGCGAAAGTGAAATAGTTGTAGAATAAATGTATAGCTCCAATCAAGGTTTATTTAAATCCTTCTTTATTTAAAAGCAAAAGATCTGTTGTATAAAATTGTAGTTTGGCCGGATTAGGATATCAGAGACCCGCAGACCACGAACTTTCTCAATCACCATATCATTTTGGCTTAAAAAAGACGTAGCATAAATATTTATGGGTGTAGAGGACATTGCAAAAATCATAGATCTTTACTTAATCAAGAATATTTGAAAGCTTCCTAGGGAACGTTCAATTAATACTGGAATAGGTTTCCCTGTATTTACCATTTCTTTACCTGTTCGATTCAACTGTTTCTCACCAAGATTTCAAAATAAAATAATGTATTTCTAACCCACACTATACAGAGGTAAAATACGTGGAGTATCACAAAGAAAAACACATAAAAATGCAACGCAAATCAATATAGAAATCAGAGAATACCAGTTACAGAGTAACACATAAAAATTTAAAAGAAACTAAAGCAAAAGAGAAATAACATAAAAGGAGGAGAAAAAGAAGAAAAGAAAGAAAACTCACAACTTGAAGATTCTAATAAGCAGTAACATACAGAAATATGGAAACAAGCTGTCATTATTGTTATTATTCTATAATTTTTATTGGGTATAGAGCCTTGTAAATTAGTTTTTTTTTCTTTTCTGCAGGCTGCTTATGGAATTTTCTGCTCCTAAGAGAAAATATTATTTTTTAGTGTAGGTTTTGTGTTTTTAGCAAAATGCTAGAGCTAAACTTGTACCACAGAAGTAGTAAAATTCAAAGGGCAAGAAATTAGTTCGAAAAGCTTGCATCACCACTAATTTGTTCCCAGCTCCTACTTTTCATTTGTACATTCTGCCCACTGTATATAAATAATATAATATGTTATATCTACATACAGTGCTTCTGCCTTACAGACGGGAAAATCGTTTTTCCGGGCCACCATATTTTTAATTTAAAAATATAATGCTTTATGTATATACTTTGATTTTTGAATTACAAATTTTATACCTGAATGTTGAATGACGTTCAACTCCATAAATTTTAGATGGGAAAAAAGTGGCACCGTAATCTTACGTAATTTTGATTTTATGCACAAGTGTGACTATAACGTGGCCGAGGCATTCGCCACAAATGTATCATCCTTATGGTAGTGAACCTTAAATAATTGTTTACTGTTATTCAAACTGTTAACTATTATAAAAGTGAGTTGTAGTAACGGCCTCTTCAATCACTATGAGACGAGGCCTTAAATTTAAAGGGATTTTAGTAAAATAATAAATTTTTTCTGGCATTGGAGAAGGGATTTTTTTTCAAGCCGGTCTTAGGAGATAGGATAAGATAAGATAATATTTATTTTCCAAAGGCTATCACAAGCTCTAATAGAGCCGAATTCTCTTGATATGTCAAAAAGAAATAGACAAAGCAAAACGAAGAAACAAATAATACAACAAGAAAAGAAACACCAATCAAGCATAAAAATGTTCGATAATAATTTAACAAATGGCTAGAATAGAAACAGAAAAATAGAAGAAGAAGGGGTGGGGGATAAAAGAAAATCAGAGTCAAGAAGAAAAACATTGCCGAAATCGTGTTCAAGGTTAAATACATAAAATAAAAAAAACACTTAAAATCAAGCCAAATTAGTTGTCAAAAGAAATATTTACAATTGAAGAAAGGAATACGAATAAAGGAAAAAAAAAATTAAATTAAAGGTCAGAAAAGAAATTTAGCATAAATAAGTATCAACAAAAGGGAAAATAAAAGTGACAAAGATAAAGAGAAAAAATGACGCATGATTATTGTGAAAATACACAACAACTAAAATAAGGGACGGAGGAGTTAATTTTAGTACAGATCATAGTTCAGGGATTATTTAGGTGTGCCAAAATAAAGGGGATAAAACTCTTCCGGAACCTCTCAGTAACGGTATGGATAGGTGAATATGTTGGGATTACCAATGAAGCTAAGCGGGGGAGACGGGGTCTAATGGGGTCATGTAAATCAGGAAAGATGTCCTCAGTACGAGGATTAGATATTGCGGATTTAGCAAAACGAAAACAAATTTGTACTCTCCTTTCTTTTAACGTGGTAATACCTGCGGATTTAAGGAGGAAGGAGTATGGAATTTTGCTCTCTTTGCAGATGATCCTGAGCGAACGCTTTTGGACCGACTCAATTTTGTCACTAAGCTCGCTTGAAAGATGCGAATGCCAGATTGGACATGCATATTCTAATAGCGGCCTGATAAATGATAAATAAACACGGAGGGACTGCATCTTAGGGCAATTATATTTGTTTAAAATTTTTAACATAGATAATGAAACGTTTTCTTGTTCAACAATATTAGAAACATGCATGTCCCATTTAAGATTATTTGAAATTGTGACACCAAGGAATTTAACATGTTTCACAAACATTTCGGGTGGGATAAGGTCAAGGAAAGCGGGAGTGGATTTCAAAAAATGTATCATCATTATATTTGATTTGGTGGAATTTACTTTCATATTTAGGTTCTTAGCTTCATCCGAAATGTGGGTTAGGATTTCGAGGGGGTCACTTTTAGTATTCCTGTGACATACTTCAAGGATCGACAAGTAATCCACGTATTTCCACCCTTGGGGAAAATCCCTGCCAATATCGTTAATCATGACTAGGAATAAAAATGGTCCCAATAAGGTTCCTTGAGGAATCCCACAATATATAGGGAGGGGGTTAGAGAAAATATTTTTGTATTTAACAACTTGAGATCTATTCGAAAGAAACGATATAACAATATTTACTAACAGAGGATCGAGTTCAAAGTTAACCAGTAGTGAACGAATTAGGATGGTGTGGTCAACCAGGTCAAAAGCTTTTTGGAAATCAACTAGGACAAGGTTCAGCCAAACATTTGGTTTATCAAGGTTACTCACGATGGTATGCATTAAGTGCACAAGGCAATGGGTGGTGGAATTTTTCCTTAAGTTACCAAACTGCCGGGTGTCAATACGCGGACAAATTATATCCCTAAGCCAGTCACAGAGGAAACCTTCATAAAGTTTGGAAAAAAAACAGAAGTGAGTGTAATGGGGCGAATGTTGGCGAAAGTGATACTGGTGCATTTTTTTGGGACAGGTGTTATAAAACCTTGTTTCCAGCAACTTGGGAATTTACCAAATTTTGTGATGTGGTTGAAAATATTTGATAAAGGGTCAGCAATTTTGTCTGAAAAGGCTTTAATTAAGTCAACTGGGATGTCCAGGGGACAAATACTTGATTTTCTAAGCTTTATAATTTTATTTATAACATCAGAGGGAGAAATAAAGGGGAAGGAAGTGTTGGGAGGAATAGTTGGACTTGAGCCAGTGAAAGGGGGGAGACTTTGCACGATGGAAGCAAGGTACAAGTTTAAATCGTTGGCAGTCTTATTAGGGGGGTTTAGGGAGGTGAAAATCAACCTCGGAAGGACTTTTTCCGCATATTTCTTTAATTTTTCTGCACCATTGCTTGGGCTTGTTAGAACATAGATCTTTGACTTTACTATTATAATAATTAGAAGCTACTTTTCTTAATTTTTTTCTTTAGGAACTTCCTTAGACTATTAGCCTCAGTAATACGACCTCCTTTGAAAAAATTGATTTTTTTTCTTATAAGTTTTTTAAAAGACTCAGTAACATAAGGCTTATCTGTAGAACACGTTTTAAATTTTTTCTCAGGGAAGTGGGATTCATAATTACTCCTCAATAAATTTTGGAGGGACAAAGCCATGCAGTCTACGTCATTTGTTTGATACACAGTGGGCCAATTTTCAGTAGTAATCCAGGAGCCAAAATTGAAAAGTCCTGAGTCAGTGAGAGGTCTATAAGCGGTTTCAGTTATAGAAAACGACTGTTTAACTTTAGTCAGCGGAGATAGGAAAAGGCTGAAGGGGTAACTACCCCCTAGAGGGGGCAGAGTGGAGACGGGTTTGTAAAACTTTGAAAGATTAGTGCAAATTAAATCAAGAGTAGTATTGCCTTTTGTAGTTGGGACATTAACGACCTGTTTTAAATTAAAAGCATTACATGTAGAATCAAGTCTTATATGGTTTGCGTCACCCATCAGGAAAATTCCTGCATTTGGGTATTTTGATAGTACAAAGTCAGCACTTGCATGTGAATTTTTCGATAAAATTTATTTTGTCAGCGGATCTCTGATTAGGGGAGTAATAAAAACAAAACAGAAAAATTCAATTGGAAGGACGCGGCAAGACTTCAGGTCGAACACACACCCACATAATCTCATCAAAGGGAGCGAGACACGGAATAGAGATTTCACTTGGGTACAAGTCATTACGGACAAAGAACAGAATTCCGCCACCTTTCTTACCCAGAGGGTGGTTTTCTGGTCTGAGTTTAATAAATTGAGAAAAATTGTTATAATCTTTAACATGTGCAAATTTTGAGCTTGAACTTCAGTAATAGCGATTAGATCTAATCTATATATTTTAGAAAGGGTGTCTAATTCATTAAGTTTTTCAAAGTTAAGGCTTTCAGCGTTGCTCAACAAAAATGTGGGGAATCGAAAGCGACTTGTGAAGGTACCGTTTTTACACTTTACTTTTATATCACAGAGGGGGTCAGGGGTTCTAGTGGAATTCTTGACGGGGGCTAAACTTGGATAGTGAGAACAAGGGACAGGGGGATCAAATCCATCTTTTTCAAATACAATTGCATTTAATTGAGCAGGTACTAGCGGATACTCTAAACAGCGGTAACTAAGTAGCGGTTGAGTTTGGGGTGAAATGGAGGAATTAAGAGAGGTGAGGTTATTTTTGCAGGGGAATGGTACGAAGAGTCCACGTTTAGTGGGTACGCATGGTGGTGGGGAATGATAGATGGAAGGGTAGAAAAATGTTGGAGAGTAGCCGGAGGGTTTGGGTGGGTTTATCTTTGAAAAAGAAGGAAGGGGGTAAGGACGTGGATATGGAGACGGGGGTATCCTTTGGATAGGTACTCAATTGGTAAGGACTGGATGGCTCGTGGGATTTCTTGTGTGTGAGCGATGGTCAAAAAAATATTTAGTATGATTAGCAGAATTTAAGTGGCCTCTGGGTAGCCCAGTTTTGTGGAACCTACTACGACTCTTAATGGGCAATTTGATATGATGTTTTGCACAGCCAAAGCATCTTCCACTTGAAAATTGTTTACAGATATCAACATGGGGATATGTGCACAGATTATTTATACAACATCTAAAAACATGAAACTTACAAATGTGTAGATATTTACAATTACTAGACATACATCTACTGTCTAAAAATCTAAAGCACACATTAGGTTGATTACACTTAAGATAACTGAACTCATTTTTGTGAATATATGATTGCATTGGGTGAGAATTTCCACTTGTAAGTTCGACATCATTGTCAATCTTTAAAGATGTGTCATTACCACTGGATTTCAAGAATAAATTATCTTCAGTTAAAACAATGTCAGAAGGATTAGTTTGCGTTATCTTTTTAATCCCTTGAATAAATTATGACGAGGGAAGTTTACTAGCACTTGCTTGATTAAATATAGTGACGTTTTCAGCTTCAAAGGGTTTTAAAGTTTTTACGCAACTTGAAGAATTTGGATAATGCATATTTGGAGTAGAAGTATCAGCTGATGGAGAAACACTGGGCGATGTATGGGATTTTAATGCATGTATAGCATCAGCAATTGCTAGCTGAAAACCGACTTTTAACATTTTGATTTCATTATCCTTGAAAAGATCACTTTTCTGACGTTCGTAAAGATCAGATAAACTATCATAAAGAAAATCAAGATTAGTAATCCGTTTACTGAGATTGACGATTTCCGCGTCTTTTTTTAGGCAATCTTCACAGGTATGGGGCTTGAAGACACTAGCCGTTTCTGTAATGCTTGTCGATTCACCTTTACTGGAACAATAGATTTGGAGGGTAATTTGGGATTGATGGGTTGTGCTTATTTTTGCAGAATCAATCGATCCATCAGAACTATTATTGACATTACTCGAAGCACGAGGTATAGTAGGGGAATTTGTAATACCACTTCGAGCGATCACTTCAAGTTGATTTTCGTTGGAGATAGATGAATTTTCTTCATCCGAAATAACGGGGGATTTTACAGCCTCGATTGGTTGAACCACTTCTGGTTGATTATCGATGGTATTAATCATGTCATTTTCAACCATCGACGCTCGGCATTGAACGCATAACCAATTAGGGTTTTTAAGGCGATTACTTTTTGTTATGCCAGCACAAGCAGGGTGCAACCAAGCATTGCACTTAGAACACTGGAAAGACCCAGTTCCACATTTTCTGTAGCATTCATTACAAGGATGGGACATTCTAGGCAAAGGAATAAAACGAGACAGACCTTGAATTGGAAGCTATATCTTCAACTAAAACCTGGTCGCTTAAGCCAGAATTAGCACTGGTACTTGCTAAAGAAAAGTTCACAAGGCTGATCTCGCGTCTTCACTTCAAAATCACAAGCGTCATTTATTTCAAAACAAGACGTCTTGACAGGTCAAAATCTAATGGAAGACTGAAATTCGAATTTAAAAGCGACGCAATAAAATACAATGACTAACCATATTCTAGGTCTTAGATTCTATCTGTAGCCTATACTTTAATTTAAATAATATTTTATACCCTTGAGATTCTTCTGAAGAACCCTTTTTGCCAGGAAACAGTATGCCTAAAATGTCTTAGTAAAAAGTTTGAACCGATCTCTCGGTGTGCAGATTTGCTCAAGTTTCTTGCATTTTTTTTTCTTTTTTTTACATAACACCAGTAGAATATGTCAAAATCAGTGTACTGCTTTACGGAATTTTAATTTTCTTTAATCGTGAATTAGTTTTTTCTGTCATATATTGAATGACTGGAACACTATATCTTCCTCTCACTAAAGAATATCCGAAACGTTTAAAAACAAGCTAAAATTTTGATAAATTATATGCATCGAATATAAAATATTGAAGGACCAAACGTACCATGCAACCAGCTATTTTGAATATTAGTCAACCCTGGTAGCTCGCTTCTTACTGACCAACCTGAGGTTTCAGAAGGATCAATCTGGAATCTTTTCTTGTCTTCTTCTGACTACTAAAACATGACTACACATCCCTTTAGAATTCTTTTACCTACAAAATTTTTTCTGAAATTCTACCTTTCACTAGTAACTTAAACGCAATGAAAAAAAAGTTACATATTAATTTATCTTATGCGTCGCTTCTCTGAGATTTTCTTAACTATTGGTTTTATTATGGACGTGAAAAAACTTTGGTAGCTGCTTTAAAATATAATAAATGGAAACCATTTCATCACAGTGGCTAAAGCTGTGTTTTACCGAAGGAATTTTAAATCAGCTTTGTTTTTTTTTCCGAAATGCAGTTTATAACTGTATATGGTGAGCTGTATATTTTATAATTTAGTACCAGGTGATATTAATACTAAATGAAAGAAAAATATTTCGTCGCTTTGACGACCCCTGAAACAAACAGCCGTTTCGTTATAATATGAACCTTTTCTATAAGTGCTAAAATCTTAGTTTTAAAAGCTAGTTTATTATCAATTTATTAAGTATACCAATTTTAAGGAACAAATAAATAACAGATAATATAACCATAATTAATAAATAAATAAAATACATACAATAAACTTAATTTGCATCATTTTTAGGCAATTGAGCAATCTTTTGACCGAGCGGCTACCCACTCTCCATCCCCTTTTTTACATCTCAGAATGTCTCTTTTTCCACCTCGCATAAGCACATTTCCAGCACGGCACGCATAGTCACATCACGTATGACAGATTCCTGCCATGCGTGGTGTGTGTCAATCAGATTTTGCGTACAATTTCTATGAGGTAATCCCGAGCTTTTTACAGCCTTTTTAATCATACGTCATTTTCTTTCACGTACGAATATTTTGTTAAAAATCATACTAGAATCTTTTACTTCATAAGAAATATAGTTTCGTGTTTTCTAGTTCCAGAAAAGTTGTTCTTTAGCAGAAAAAATATCACGGGTTTGTGTTTATTTATTTATCGCTATTTTTGCTTTCTTCCCGGGGGTGATCGTATTGAAGCAATGGTTGTCCTAGAAGATTGGAAGAGAGGTCATTTGAACTGAAATCAAAAGTTATGGTGCTCTGTTTAAGTGATCAAAAAGATTAGAGAGCAATTTGCCCCCTTCCCATGCCCATTTTCCTCCCACATACATTCAAGCAAAATTTTAATATAGCCATTTGATTCAGCATAGTTGGTAGGTCCAATAACTGTGCCTTTGGTGATGACATGACCCTCCATAGTCCATGGGCAAAGGGTTGTAAGTTGCGTAATTTGTTCAATTATCACATATAGTGTTTATTATTGGGAAATATACGTATCTGTTTCTGGGGGGAGGGGTTGAACTTTCTGCAGAGGGAGGGGGAGGTTTCACAAGAGAAAATATTCGGTGGCGAAGAAGGTTTCCCCGGAGAATTTTACACGGGGGTGGGATTTCCTGGCATGATTTGAAAAATGGTCAAAAATTAAATAACGAAAAAAAAGTTTTTTCGAGTGGAAGTAAGAAGAAACATTAAAATTTAAAACGAACATAAATTATTCTGTATATGACAGAGAGCTGCTGCTCCTCCCTCAGTTCGTGGTAACGAACTGTAAGTAAGGAGCAACTCGACCTATTAGTAACCGAAACTCTAAAAACAGAATTTTGATAACAATAGATACATTAAAAGAATTGGCTTTTGATGCAGTTTCTAAATATATTACATTCATTAAGTTTAATGTTACCAGTCAAAGGCCACGACCCTCGAAAAATTTGCCTGATTTCCGAAAAAGGTAGGACACATTCCTCAGAAGGCAAGGAATCTTATTGAAAATTGCATCGTCAGATTCAGCGCATCAAAGAACAGTTAGGACATCTACATCAGTTAGGACATACAGTGTCCTACATCAAAGGTAGGACACATTCCTCAGAAGGCAAGGAATCTTATTGAAAATTGCATCGTCAGATTCAGCGCATCAAAGAACAGTTAGGACATCTACATCAGTTAGGACATACAGTGTCCTACATCAAAGGTAGGACACATTCCTCAGAAGGCAAGGAATCTTATTGAAAATTGCATCGTCAGATTCAGCGCATCAAAGAACAGTTAGGACATCTACATCAGTTAGGACATACAGTGTCCTACATCAAAGGTAGGACACATTCCTCAGAAGGCAAGGAATCTTATTGAAAATTGCATCGTCAGATTCAGCGCATCAAAGAACAGTTAGGACATCTACATCAGTTAGGACATACAGTGTCCTACATCAAAGGTAGGACACATTCCTCAGAAGGCAAGGAATCTTATTGAAAATTGCATCGTCAGATTCAGCGCATCAAAGAACAGTTAGGACATCTACATCAGTTAGGACATACAGTGTCCTACATCAAAGGTAGGACACATTCCTCAGAAGGCAAGGAATCTTATTGAAAATTGCATCGTCAGATTCAGCGCATCAAAGAACAAGCGCATCGTTGATCAGTTTGTAAGCTCCCATTAAAAAAAAAAAATAGAATTAAATATTAACATTTTGATTAATAAATATCAGTATATGTATATAAAACTGACATTGCGCATTCATTTGTATTTTTTCAGTAAAGTGCAAATTATGTTCTGGCCTTGGGAAGGCATAGGGGTTTTGAGCCCTACTCATATTAATTTCTGCTCGTTCTGAGTTTGACTCGGTTATTTATTGTAATTTCTGTTCGTTTTGGGTTTCATTTATTTATCGATGCTGATCTGTGGTAGTTTCACGCTTGGTAGATTATTTGATTTTATTTTTGCTCATTTTTGGTTTAATGGAGTTGTTTACTTTTCTTTGAAAAACATATTTTGTGGAAAAAGTTTTTTTTAATTAATTTTTATTCGTTCTATATTGACATAGTCTTTTCAGGGAAAAAGAAAATAATACTTTAAATCTTTTTGTTTTTTTAAGACTTTATAGTTTGGCCTGCTATTTGTATGCTGGAGAAAAATTTTCAGCAATTTTCAACAAGATACACCCTTTTAAAAATCTAGACACAAATAGTAGTGTTTAATTTAGTTTCACACCTCTTCTAGTTGACCTGAAATGGAAAACTTGATACTATTCGCCGAAAAAAAAAAATCTGTTTACTTTCTTTGATAGCTTGGATACACTTACGCTATTTTGATTTAGTTAAATTTTAAGAGCAGAAGTAGCCTCGAAAGTTTGAAAATAATACCCTCAGTCGTTCTTGGGAATCTGCTGAGATGCCTTATTGGGAATTAGCATTAACACAGTGCATTTTGATTTAATTTTAATGCAACATTTAGTTTTCAAACTTAATGGGCAAATGGGAGGGTGGATGTGGGAGGGGTACTAGTTGCCCTCCAATCACTTTTGACTATAAAAAAGGGCATTAGCCCTTTCTATTTTCAATCGAATGAGCCCTTTTCAAAGTTCCTACGACAACTCCTTCGATACGAAGTGCCCTGGTCTAAAGAAGAAAATAAAAAATAATAATACATTGCACCCACACCGATCTTTACTATAAAAATGTCAAGCTTTCCAATCACTTTCGACTATTGAAAAGGGCACTAGCCCTTTCAATTTCCAATCGAATAAGTCCTTTTTGAGATTTTATGACAACGCTTTCTATAAACACCTTATATGCCCCCAGGGCATAAATAATAACCCTTGCCCTGGGGGCTGTGAGGGGGTGGTCATCCTCGAAGACTAATTTCCATAACTGTCAACTACGTTAAACAAAACGGCTATCTAAAAACTTTGATTGGATGTGTTTTGAGAAATGGTGGGCGTGAGAGGGGCGTTAGTTGCTCTCCAGTCACTTTCAACTATTAAAAAGGGCACTAGCCCCTTCAATTTCCAATCGAATGAGCCCTTTTTGAAGTTTCTACGACAACGCTTTCTATAACAACCTTATATGCCCCAGGGTATAACTTAAAACCCTTGCCCTGAGGGATGTGAGGGGGTTGTCATCCTCAAAGACATAATTTCCGGACCTTTCAACTACGTTGAACAAAATGGTTGTCTCAAAATTTTGATTGGATGTGTTTGGGGAATTGGTGGGCGTGAGAGGGGGTTACTTGCCCTCCAATCACTTTTGACTATTAAAAAGGAGAATGGCCGTTTCAGGTTCCAATCGAATGATTCCTTTTTGAATTTTCTACGACAACACTTTCTATAAAAAAAAAACCTTATATACCCCAAGGACAAAACTTAAAACCCTTGCCCTGAGGGCTCTGGGGGGAGGGTCATCCTCAAAAATCTAATTTACTGGATTTTTAACTACGTCGAACAAAATGAATATCTCAAAATTTTGATTGAATGTATTTGGGAAAATGGTAGGTCTGAGAGGGGTGTTAGTTATCCTCCAATCACTTTCGACTATTAAAAAGGGCACAAGCCCTTCTAATTTCCAATCGAATGACCCCTTTTTGAAGTTTCTACAACATCACTATCTATAAAAACCTTATATGCCCCCAGGGCACAACTTGCAAGCCTTGCCCCGAGGGCTGTGGGGGGGAGTGTCATCCTCAAAAACATAATTTCCGGACTTTTTAACTACGTCGAAAAAGAAGGCTATTTCAAAATTTTGATTGAATGTATTTGAGGAAATGGTAGGTGTGAGAGGGGTGTTAGTTATCCTCCAATCACTTTCGACTATTAAAAAGGGCACAAGCCCTTCTAATTTCCAATCGAATGACCCCTTTTTGAAGTTTCTACAACATCACTATCTATAAAAACCTTATATGCCCCCAGGGCACAACGTACAACCCTTGCCCCGAGGGCTCTAAGGGGGTTATCCTGCTCAAAGACCTAATTTCTAAAACTTTTAACTACGTTGAACAAAATGTCTATCTAAAATTGTGATTGTGTTTGTTTGGGGAAAAGGTGGGTGTGAAAGGGGGGTTAGTTGCCCTCAAATCACTTTCAACTATTAAAAAGGGCACTAGCCCTTTGAATTTCCAATCGAATGAGCCCTTTTTCAAGATTCTACAACAAAGCTGTCAATAAAAACCTTATATTCCCCCAAGGCATAACTTACAACCCTTACCCTGAGGGCTGGGGGGGAGTGTCATCCTCAAAGATATAATTTCCGGACCTTTCAACTACTTTGAATAAAATGGCTAGATCAGAATTTTAATTAGGTTTATTTGGGGAAAAGGTGGGTGTGAGAGGGGCGTTAGTTGCTCTTCAATCACTTTCAACTGTTAAAAAAGGCATTGGCCCTTTCAATTTTCAATTGAATGAGTCCTTTTGAAGTTTCTACGACAATGCTTTCAATAAAAACCTTATATGCTCCCAGGGCATAACTTACAACCCTTGCCCCGAGGGCTCTAAGGGGGTTATCATGCTCAAAGACCAAATTTCTAAAACTTTTAACTACGTTGAACAAAATGTCTATCTAAAATTGTGATTGTGTTTGTTTGGGGAAAAGGTGGGTGAGAGGGTGTGAAAGGGGGGGGGGGTTAGTTGCCCTCAAATCACTTTCAACTATTAAAAAGGGCACTAGCCCTTTGAATTTCCAATCGAATGAGCCCTTTTTCAAGATTATACGACAAAGCTGTCAATAAAAACCTTATATTCCCCCAAGGCATAACTTACAACCCTTGTCCTGAGGGCTGTGGGGGGATTGTCATCCTCAAAAACATAATTTCCGGACTTTTTAATTATGTCGAACAAAATGGCTATCTCAAAATTTTGATTGGATGTGTTTGGGGAAATGGTGGGTGTGAGAGGGCTGTTAGTTATCCTCCGATCACTTTTGACTATTAAAAAGGGCACAAGCCCTTCTAATTTCCAATCAAATGAGCCCTTTCGAAGTTTCTACAACATCACTATCTATAAAAACCTTATACGCCCCCCAGGGCATAACTTACAACCCTTCCCCCGTGGGCTCTTAGGGGATTATCATCCTCAAAGACCTAATTTCTCAAACTTTTAAGTACGATGAACAAAATGGCTATCTCGAAATTTTGATTGGATGTGTTTGGGGGGAAAGGTGGATGTGAGAGGGGGTTGAGTTGCCCTCTAATCACTTTCGACTATTAAAAAGGTCACTAGCCCTTTGAATTTTCAATCGAATTAACATTTATGAAGTTTCTACGACAACGCTCTCTATAAAAAACCTTATATGCCCCCAGGACAAAGCTTACAACCCTTGCCCTGAGGGCTTTGGGGGAGTGTCCTCCTCAAAAAAATAATTTCTATTTGGAAATCAACTACGCTGAAGAAAATGGCTATCTCAAAATTTTTATTCCATGTGTTTGGGGAAATAGTGGGCATGGAAGGGGTGTTAGTTACCTTCCAATCACTTTCGACTATTAAAAAGGGTACAAGCCACTCCAAATTCCAATCGAATGAGCCCTTTTCGAAGTTTCTACGACAACACCTCGGTACGAAGTGCCCTGGTCTAAAGGAAAAATAATAAATAATACATTGTGTCAACATCGTTCTTTACTTAGGCAGCGCGATTGCGCTGCCTATGATTTCCATCACTAGGGTTGTTCAATTTCCTAGGTTTACAGTCTAATATCTAGTTATCAGGATTATGTTTCCCTTTCTTCTTTCTGAAGCATCAATAAATACAAAAAAAAAATCATTTATTTCACAAGAACAGAAAATTACAACAAAAAATTTCTCCCAGATAATATGACACCTCTTAACGGCTGCATTTTTTCATGGTGGAAATCAGTAAATCAGTGGCGTAGTAGTAGCCCGACAGAAGTCACTTGAGTAAGAAATATCTTCCGATCAGGAAAACAGTGACACGTGGACCTGAAATGAAGTTGAATTCAAATCGAGACACAAATTAAAGAAAGAATTCCCCCACCCCCCTTTTTTCTACCTCCAGAGCTGAACGGTTGCAATAATAATGCCACGAATCCTGTCTATTCTGAATACCTTTGATTTACTCATCAGATCTCTTCAAATCTCTTGCTTGCCGCCTCATCAAATCTGTGTGTTATAAAAGTGAAACCTTGCAAAATAGATCTTCTGCCTAAATGAAGTACAACAAAATTGTTTTCAGCTTCACAAATTTGCTCAATCCCAATTTATGAGGTTTTAAAGATATACAAATAAATTTCCTAAATTTGGAAAAAGAAACATTGATATGGCTTAAAATTCTACTTAAATAACAGGAATTGCATTTTCAGAACTAAACCTTCAGAAAAAAACTGATAACTGAAAATTAAGGTAAAATGTTGTTTTGTCAAAATTTCAATAGGTATAGACCTGTCATTTAGGCAAATTTCAGGACCCTATAGAGGGAGAAGGAGTGGAGGTAGGTACTTCAGAATACCTTCCCGGGACATTCTTTGGTACTTATGGAACACAAGCGCTATATCATATAGGGAATATGCGGGTTTCTTTCGAAACGGGTTTCTTTCAATAGAGAAATGGATTGCAAAGCGTGGTTTGTTATTGGGTTCACAATATTTAAGCTATTGTTTTTTGTGGTTTAGGGGGAAAAAAGGTACCTAGGTTTGGTTTGGTATTTAATATATGCTATACTTTACTCCTCCACCCCCACCCATAATGTGCAAATATATAGCCGAAATTTGTTTCTAAACTATTATATTTTTATCCTATTTTGTTTAACTCAATTAGCATTAACCAAACTTCACTTCGCGTGTGTGTTCCAGATAGTACATAAGTACCCATACTTCAGCCTGTAGACCCATCCCTGAAAGTTTCATGTTTCTAACCTAACTCCTTTCCAAGATAGCCAAAAGTAGCTAAAGTAGAATTGGTACTGTTCTATTAGCTGTAAGCCACGCAAGATAGGTGATAAAATAAACTAGTCAAACAGGTTTTTTCAACGGAGAATTTGATTGCAAACATTGGTTTCTAACTGTGGTTTAAACTTTATTTTTTGGGGGTTTAGGGGAAAAAAGGTACCTAGGTTAGGTTACGTATTTAATATTTGCTATGCTTTACCCCCCCCCCCCACCCCCCTAATGTGCAAATATATAGCTAAATTTTGTTTCTAAACTATTATATTTTTATCCTATTTTGTTTTATTTCATTAGCATTAACCAAACTTCACTTCTTGTGTGATTTACAGCAAATAGAACAGTACCGTATGATTTTACCGAACTTTTTTTTTTTATAAAATACACTATCTTAAACATTTTGGGAAACATAAGACAAAAGTTATCAATATTAATTAACTAAACTAAATACTTACCATCACAACCAGACTGTCTTCTGTCTCTGATCCCTCCGAATAAGAATGTCTTCTCTCTCTGATCGGAATGCCCCTAGGCAAAATCGTCGCTTCGTTGTTTAAAGGTCTTATCATTAAATCTACTTCTGTATTATATGTTTGTAGTTGAAGGAGATGATTTTTTTTTGGTCAAATTGATCTCCATTCTCAAATCATAACATTCGAGAACAAAATAAGAGAAAAATTAGGTCTTGGGAGGAGGTTTAGTTGCCCTCCAATCTTTACGGTCTCTTAAAAAGGACACTAGAACAAATAAAAAACAGAAACGCATCCGTGATCTGTCTTCTGGCAAAAACACGCAAGGCCACATTTTTGCAGATAGGAGATCGTAACCCCCACAAAAACATTTTCTGATACGCTGAATCTGAAGGTCTGATTTACATTAAGATTCATTGACGTTTTGGGAGTTGTTTCTCCTTTTTTTGAAAATCAGGCTCCCTGTTTTAAAAATCCCTTAATCCATCAAATCCCTTTTTCTTCTGAGGCTTGGAGCCTTTGGTGGGTAGATATTAAACGTAATGAAATTTATATATTTGCAATTTGCATAAAACCCCAATTCTTATCAATTATTATCAAAATTCCATTGTTGAGTTTCGGTTACTATTGAGTGGAGTCGCTCCTTAATTATAGTTTAAGACTATGAACTGTTTGATAAAACTTATTGGCTAACGTCCTATTTTTTAATTAATCCTGTAGCAAACCGGAGTTTTTGAAGCACTATTCATGCTATTAAAGTGTAGTATTTCTGAGTCCAGTTGAAATGTGCACTATTTTAGAAAATTCTCTTCTTGGGGGAAGCTTTTGGTTCCTTTACGTGTACGTAAAGGAATGAAATACCCTTACAGGCGTCTTCTTTCCTTCGATATATTATTTACTTGGTTATTCAGCGCAAGCAGCAAGTTTATGGCAAATACAGGGAAGAATTTTTTTTGAAACACTTTTTGGGTCTCATTACAAAAATGACGTTCATCGCAAAAACAAAAGTTGTTCCCACAAAAGGATTCGTTATTAATTAGAAAAAATTTAATTCAGAAAGCAATAAATTTTCACCGTTAGTATTGTCCAGATTAGGGTAGCATCTTAAAAAATTGTCTACCCACAGAAACTCACAAAAAATGTATTTAAAAAAACGATTGTAAAAGTTGAAAGATAATTTTTGCACATAAATTTCTGAGTGTTCATTTTGCAGACAAGTAAGCTCAACTTATTTCAAAGTAAAAATATATTTACTTGTTTTTATAAGTATCTTTTTATACTCAAAATTCAATAAGCATCCCCCTTTCTCTGTTACAATTCAAATATTTGAATTGGACTTATACTGAACATATTACTTTCAATGGTCCTATAGTCAAATGCAAAATGATATTCAGGAAACTTCAAACTCTTATTTAAGTTCAAACCGTGTTGATTAATATAACTTTTTGTGACTTGTTTGAATTCACTAAGCAAGTCACAATTCCAACCGAAAATTGGATTTTTTTTTTTTTTTTTTTTACTTATTTGAATTCGAGCAAAACATTTTGTTGAAATTTTTTTTTTTTTTTTTTTTTTTTTTTTTTTTTTTTTTTTTTTTTTTTTTTTTTTTTTTTTTTTACAGTTTATTTGCAAATAGTATTTGTTATTGGGAAGTATACGAACATTTTTCAGAGGTGATTTTCTGCAGGGGTTATTTTCCACGGTGAATTTGCCATTGAGATGGAAGTTTCTGGGGGTGAACTTTCCAGGGAAGAATTTACATGGAGGAATTTGCTAGAATTCATACACAAAATTCGTTTTATTTGTCTTAATTTCATGTTGGCAACCCCATTTTACAAGTGGAGATGCTCTGGGAAAATTATCCGGGGGGAAGACCCATTGTGATTTTCAAGTGCGGATGGGTCCGCGGGAGATATTCTCCATAGGGGAATTATAATTAGGAGCAACTTTCCATGGAGAAACTTTCCCCGGGAGACATTTTCCATTGGGGAGAGTGGTTTCCGGGAAAGTTTGTCCATAAAGGAGGAATGTCGCCATTCCTGAAAAACTATCTAAAATATAAATAAGAAACAAGTCTTTTCTCAAATGAAAGTGTGCTAAGGAGTATTTTTCAAGCGGAATCGTCTACAAGAAATTTTTGGGGGGAATTTGAAGCGAGGATGCATTTTTCCGAGGGTAGTTTCCCAGGGGAAGGATTCCACGTGGAAGAATTTTTTTATGGAGGAATTTTGCGTGACGGGAGACTTCCATGGAGAGGGAGGTTGATTTCCTTGGATTATTTGGAAAACAATCAGAAATCAAATTAAAAAAAACTTAAGTTTTTTTGCTGAAATTAAGGGGCAACATTAAAACATAAAAAGAACAGGAATTATTCCGTATATTAGGGGGTGCTGCACCCTCCCTAATGGCGTGAAGAGGGGGTAGTAAGGAGGGGGCAGCTTACTTGCTGTAGTTGATCCTTACTTTCAGTAGAAATTTTCTTTCTATTTAATCAAACACAAAAGCCGATGGAAAATAAAAGTTATTATCTGGACTGAAGTATCAAACTGGTTGTACTATTTTTATGTTTCTGTACGAAAACTATTAAAATATGAAATTTTACGTGGTAAACATCACGAAATAATTGAAACACTCAATAAAAGATTGAACCGATGTCCAAAGAGATAAATTTTGTGATAACAGTTCCAAAGTTAAGGACATACGTTCAGTGCAAAGTCAACTTACGTTCGGATATAGTTTTACAACATGCAAATAATTGCAAGATATAAAAAAAACAGTATTCTACGTATTCTAGTATTTTCGGCAAAACCGAGAACAATAAACGAAAACAAACAAAAGAGATAGCATTATAATTATACATGTAGATTATTTTCGGCTCATTTTAATATTGAGTCTTTCGATCACTTCGTGATTCTTATCACGTAATAATTTGTGTTTTAATATATATCGTGAGGAAAGATAAAAGTACTATGCCCAGCTTGATAATATAGGTGTACACATGATCGATCCACGGAGGGGGATCTTTCGACGAAACTTGGGAGAATGCCACAGAATGACTAAATTACTCATTTTTATTTATGTTTGTTCTAAGTTTCATCTTTTTGTTCTGTTTGTGTGCGAATTAAATTTTGAAAAAAAAAACTTTTTTTCAACTGGAAGTAATGAGCAACATAAAAACTTATGATGAACAGAAACTGTTCCGTATACGAGGGGGCTGTACTTTTTAGTACTGCTGCAGTTTTTAGTACTTTAAAAAGTCTTCTTATTCTAATTAAACCTAATTCTGGGAAATTCACTCATGCAAAATTTCTCCTGGAAAATTCACCCCAGGAAAATTCCCTCCTCATGGAGAATTTTCACCGTGGAAAATTCCTCCTGAAAATGTCTGTCTACTTTCTAATAACAAATACCATAATAAACAATGTGCAAATTTCACAATTTACAGCCCATTCTCGAGGGGTTGTTGGGGGCCATGTCATCCCCAAAGGCATAGTTATTGAATATATCAACTATGCTGAGAAAATCGGTTATCTGAAATTTCATACCGGATGACTTTGGGGGAAAAAGACTGTGGGAGGGGGGCTCGTTGCCCTCCAAAGTTTTCGTTCACTTACAAATGCCGTTAAAGATTCAAGTTTGATTGTATCTGGTGATGTGATTTTCATTACGATTTCTTGACTTTTTTGGGGATGTATTTTTTCCGAAAATCAGGAAAAAAAATTTTCAGGCTCTTAGCATAGGATGGGTAGCATTAAACTTAATGAATTTTATGTATTTGGAATCAGCATAAAAAAAATCTTTTGATGTATCCCTTAGTATAAAAAATACGTTTTTCAGAATTCCGGTTGCTATTGGGCTGAGTCAATCCTTGCTTAGTCGTTCTTTACCTCGAACTGTTTGATCTATACAAGACTTTATTTAATTTCGTGTTAGTTTTTAATATTGCCAATTCGTTGTCTGTGAAAACCTTATTTCTGTGATTAAGTATGAAATGTGTTTTGGAAAATCTAGGGAAATGGGGAAATTCTTGTTTTTTATGTGTTTTCAATGGAAATACAAAAAAAAAGATTTTTTCGATATCTTGCAGATGGGGAAAATGCAGAGGACACTTACCCTCTGCCTATTATTTCATTCTCTATTTCTGACATCCACGCTAAATAGAAAAGGAGAGATTACGTGCTTATAATTCCGTGATATCTGCGACATATCTGTGACTTATCTTTATATCTGTAACGTATTTGTGATATATCATGTTTGTGACTTTCTATCTGTGACACTTTTCCTAAGCTAATAAGATTATTTCTTAGCGTATGCCAGAAAGGAAAGCCAATTGCCACGCCTTTTTAAAACCTGATCGGTCTTTAACGAAGTGTTAACTTTCACCTGCTAGGTTCGCTTACGTGAAAATTTAAGCCTTTTAGAAATCTTTGCTTTTCTCTGTCCATGCCTTCATAACAATACCGTTTGAAATTATAAAACTTTGAAAACATTTTCGCATAACAAATAAGAAGTAAGATTTTTACAATCACTCGTTAATATTAATCTAAGAATGTTCGAAAATAATCTAGTTTCCTTTTGTTACAGGAAGAAAAGAAAAGCTTAAAAATGAAATTACAGGCTATACAGGAAGTTACTCAAACCGTGCAAAATTCAATTGGCTATATGGCATCGTTGGGTGAACAAGTAAAAAAGTAAGTTATAACTGTTGTTAAATTTCTTTTTCTAAACATAATATCATGACAACACTGGCTATATGGCATCACTGGGTGAACAAGTAAAATAGGAAGTTATAACTGTTGTTAAATTTCTTTTTCTGAACATAATATCATGGCAACACTGGCTATATGGCATCACTGGGTGAACAAGTAAAATAGGAAGTTATAACTGTTGTTAAATTTCTTTTTCTAAAGATAATATCATGACAACACTTCAATTTGAAAGTAAATACTTTACAGCTTACTGCTCCCGATTAATCTCTCCCTTTTCTACTTAAGCAACTTGCAGATTTACTTTTTAAATAATTTCATGAATGATACATCTATGTATCAGGGATGGCAACGCTTTGAAATAAACTGTACCGGTTTTTCAACTAAAATTGTACCAAAAGAGATTAATTTGTACCATCTGAAGAGTAGGTTAAACTTTTCCCGCAACAAGAAGAAAAATTTTGACTAACTAAAACTTGAATATATACCGGAATTGGAAAGGAGCAAGTAAATCCGAAATGTACTAGAAAATTTGATTGTACCAAAAAATTTCCAAATGTACCGTACTGCATCAGGACCTCCAAATTGTACCAAAAATGGTACAATTGTACTGCGTTGGCAACACTGTTATGTTCTAGCCAAAGAACCTGTCGACAGATACTTATATAAAAAGAAAACCGCAACATATACTCTTATGGAAAAAAAATAACCAATATTGCTGCAGCAAAAGAACTATAAGGCGCACGTTGTCAAAACTAAGAATTTTATTCAGAAGAAAATTATCTCTCAAATAAAAAGCAATAAATATCATAAACTCTTTTGTGAAGAGCAATTTAAACATTTTCCCAAAATTGCTGGTGGTAAATCAGGCCCAAGAACCAGTCTTAGATCGCCTGCATCTCAGGTCTTAAATTAAATCACCCAATTCAGGTCTTAAGGCTCTGAATTCACCCAATTCAGACTTAAGTTCTTAGAGACTAGACTAAGTTTAAGTCAGACTTAAAATCTCAGTTCGGAATTAAGTTTTGTAAATAAAACAATTTTACTTCCTATTTTTTACCTGAGCTTATGCATACATTAAATTAAGTGCAATCCGAGACATAGAACGAAAATTTGTCTTCTTTTGGTGAATAAGGGATGTACCAGGGCATATTTTGTAGGAGTTAGGGGAGATTGCGCATAATTGGTTGGAGAGGTATTTCTGCACCTTAGGCAGGGAGACTTCTAAACAAAATTTAGTTTACAGATCTCAAAGTAAGGCCATAATCATAGGCAGCGCTCTAGCGCTGCCTAAGTAAAGAACGATGTGGGCACAATGTATTTTTTTTTCTTCAGCCGGACACTTCGTACCGAAGGAGTTGTCGCAGAAACTTCGAAAAGGGCTGATTCGATTAGAAATTAGAGTGGCTAGTGTCCTTTTTAATAGTCGAAAGTGATTGGAGGGCAACTAGCCTCCCCCCCCCACGCCCATCAGTCCCCCAAACACATCCAATCAAAATTTTAAGATAGCCATTTTGTGCAGTGTAGTTGATTTCCGAATAGAAAATATGTTTTTGAGGAGGACAATCCCCCACAACCCTCAGGGCAAGGGTTCTAAGTTATGCCCTGGGGGTATATAAGGTTTTTATAGAAGGCGTTGTCGTAGAAACTTCAAAACAGGCTCATTCGATTGGAAATTCGAAGGGCTAGTACCCTTTTTAATAGTCGAAAGTGATTGGAGAGCAACTAGCCCCCCCCCCACGCCCATCATTCCCCCAAACACATCCAATTAAAATTTTTAGATAGCCATTTTGTTCAACGCAGTTGATTTTCACATAGAAAATATGTTTTTGAGGAGGACACTCCCCCACAACCCTCAGGGCAAGGGTTTTAAGTTATGCCCTGGGGGCATATAAGGTTTTTATAGAAGGCGTTGTCGTAGAAACTTCAAAAAAGGCTCATTAGATTGGAAATTCAAAGGGCTAGTGCCCTTTTTAATAGTCGAAAGTGGTTGGAGGGCAACTAGCCCCCCCCCCCACGCTCATCATTTCCCCAAACACATCCAATCAAAATTTGAGAATGCCATTTTGTTCAGCGTAGTTGATTTCCAGATATAAAATATGTTTTTGACGTGGACACTCCCCCACAACCCTCGGGGCAAGGGTTTTAAGTTATGCCCTGGGGGCATATAAGGTTTTTATTGAAGGCTTTGTCGTAGAAACTTCAAAAAAGGCTCGTTCGATTTGAAATTCAAAGGGATAGTACCCTTTTTAATAGTCGAAAGTGAATTGAGGGCAACTAACCCCCCTCTCACGCTCACCTTTTCCCCAAACACATCCAATCACAATTTTTAGATAGCCATTTTATTCAACGTAGTTGAAAGTTTTGGAAATTAGGTCTTTCAGGATGACAACCCCTCCCCCCACAGTCCTCTGGGCAAGGGTTGTAAGTTATGCCCTGGGGCATATAAAGTTTTTATTGAAAGCGTTCTCGTAGAAACTTCAAAATTTTGAGGTATCCATTTTGTTCAACGTAGTTGAACATACTGATATTAAGTATACTGATATTTAGTAATAAAAATGTTAATATTATTTGATTTATTAAAGTTATAAAAGTAAAAATAATTTATATTTTTTCAGTAAAGTGCAAATTTTGTTCTGGCCTTGGGAAGGCATAGGGGTTTTGCGCGCAACTTATGTTAATTTCTGCTCGTTTTGAGTTTGACTCGGTTAATTATTGTAATTTCTGTTCGTTTTGGGTTTCATTTGTTTATTGATGCTGATTTGTGGTGGTTTCATGCTTGGTAGATTATTTTATTTTATTTTTGTTCATTTTCTGTTTAACGGAGTTCTTTACTTTTCTTTGAAAAACTTATTTTGTGGAAAAATTTTTTCAATTCATATTAAGATAAACACTGTAGTTTTTACACAACTTCCTCATTTAAATCCTCAAAGTAAACTCTCTTCCCACCCAAAAAGAATAAATGCTTCTATTATAATCTCACATAAAATCAGTGGTGGATCAAGGGGGACCCCCCCCCAGCATTTTTTTCTGGCGCTCTCATTCCTTTTTTTAGAATAAATTTGTTAATTTGGTCAATTATTGGCACCTTTGTCACGTTGGGCCCCCCAGGACTTTCCTCATTGGCGCCCTTGTCACGTTGAGCCTCCCCCAACATTTTGCTCTAGATCGCCCCTTCATAAAATTATAAAATGTATGATACGCCCTTTCGTTTTTTTCAGTATCATATATCAAAGATAAAGCCTGATTACAGTTTTTCATGGGGTGTTTAAATTCTCTATGAATCTGGATAGTAATTATTCAAATATTTGCTTATTTAGGAAAATATAATGACAAGATGTCACTGAACCAGTACTCAGTTAGCATTACTGTCGTACTACAAACTTCTGAGATAATTCTGAAGACTGGTTTTTACTTGTTCTGAAGGAGGTTATAAGCAAGACAATCTAGATCAGGAGGATCAAAGTGTGTTTGAATGTATATTACACTGTTGGGAGCAGCTTGGCAAACTATATATTCGCACATTAGGGGAATGGGGATTTTGGTAAAGCATAGCATATATTAAATACGTAACCTGACCAAACCTAGGTACCTCCCCCCCCCCGCCCTAAACCCCTAAAACAACAGTTTAAATATAGTAACCGCAATTTTAAATCACTCTTTTCCATCAATTTATCTCTTGCAAATACCCGTTTGACGGGTTTCCATTAGTAGTTCCTTGAACATTCTATAGCGCTGTTTACCATATAATGCACAAGTACCAGTCATTTCTATAAATTAGTAATAATTAACTGGCACCTATAGAATGGTGCAATGGAAATGAACGGATAGTGGATAAATAATTCGAAATGACTATATAATTAAAGTTAGGCCTTGAGAAACATTTCAATTGACCACCTTTCCAAATTTGTGGTTACAGCTAAGGGATACAAAAATTAGCCTCTCCCTGAAGCGAAAGAAAAGTCTAAAACAAGAAAAAAACCAAAATCCAAAAGAGAAAAAAGAAGATTTATTCTGCATTTTCTTAAAAAAAAAAATAAATAAAAAGATTGTCTGGGCCAGTTCTCCACCCGTGAAGGTAATTCACTGTCTCTTTCTCCATATCACCCTGTTCAAGGATATTTCACTTCTCAAGAAATCTTCAAAAAATTCAGGCTGCTTGTAATCTGTTCCCAATTTAGTCTCGGCCATCCAGGAGTCTTATTGGCCATTTTCTGAGCTATTAAGTTTAACATTCCTTGTTGCCTACCACTTTGCCTATAATATGGTGTCACTCTTAATTGTATTACTATTTTCTTGATTTATTATCATTATTTACTAAGGCACTAATATTTGAATTTGTCCTTACGCTTTGTAAATGATTATCAATTTTTCTTTTCAGCACATTCAACTTCACCGTCCCTTTTCTTTCTTGGCTTGCTGTTTTTCTCCTTTTTGGTGTTAGTTTATTATTGTACCTGATTAATATTCGATGGCTCATAATGATATGGGGAACGATTAAGTTTACGAGAAAACTATTAAGACCTACTTCAGTTCCAAACAATGAGCTTCTTGATTTCCTATCACGAGTTCCGGACAAGGAGTTTCTGGTAAGTTGATTTTGTGTAATAAGATACAATAAGAGTATTGCTGAGAAGGCCGCATCCAGGAGGGGGGGGGGGGTTTAAGGGGTTTGACCCCCCTGAAATGGTTTTCCGACTCGTAAGAACGTAACAAAAATGAATAAAAACAAGTTTTTGATGCGTTTTTTAAAGTTTTTTTCTACCCCCCCCCCGAAACAAATCCTGGATACGTTCTTAATTGCTGAGTGTAAATCCAATGTCTGATTGTAAAATTTAGTTTGAATAATAATCAGATTGTGCTAAAAATTATTCTTTAGAGGATGGAATTATTTGAAAAAAGTCAATTTGTTATACTGTAATGAAATTACGGTTCCATTGCAACTGAACCACCGTGTAACTGAACCCCAAGCAACTGAACCACTGTAATTGAACCACCGTGCAATTGAACCACCGTGCAACTGAACCACCGTGCAATTGAACCACCGTGCAACTGAACTACTCTGCAACTGAACACCTGGGCAACTGAACCCTCGTGTAACTGAACCCCCGTGCACCTGAACCACCGTGCAACTGAACCACCGCGCAACCAAACCACCGTGCAACTGAACCCTCGTGTAACTGAATCCTCGTGCAACTCAACCACTGTACTTACATTGGGTAAAACACAAGTTAGAAGCTTTACATGTTCAACCTTGTTGGGATTGTTTGCTTCCTAAAGTCTTGATATAAATGACTGTCAAGATGATTAATAAAAAAGCTCTGTTTTGTTGTCACACAAACAAAGAAAATCGGACATCATAAACTCTTTAATCCAGATTTAATTTTCCTTTTTTATGTCTGTTAATGGGGGTTCCCTTCGCCCTGTCACTGTCTACGGGCCTAAACGTTTACCCCCTCCCCCGCCGTAAAATATCCCCCACCCTCTCACGGAAACCCCTCACCTGGAAAATACCCCCCTCGCGAAAATTATGGTTTTCAAAATTTGAAAATCTTATTAGAATTGTGTTATTTTTTAGTTTATTGAGAAGTACTAAGGAAAGTGGAAAAAAGGAATTTATGTGTAAGTCTTGCCCCCCTCCTTCCGTGCAAAAACTTTCTTCTCATAGAAAATTCTCCAGAGAACCCACACGCAAAAAATATCCGTATGTTTTCCAATGACAAATACTATCTGTAAGCAATAGACAAATTACAAAACTTAAAAAGGAACTGAAACTTCTGTATTGGGTTTATCTGGTTGTTTTTTAGCTAGGGAGTGAGAGAGATACCTCAAAGGGTGATGCCATTTTGATGCCAAAACATCTCAGCAGGGTTGCCACCACAACCAAATAAAAATCACTAGTTTTTTACCGAGAAAATCACCAGAAATCACCAGTATTTTACAAAAATCACCAGAAATCGGTGGTCAATAATGATAAGCCTTATACCAAAAAGACGCGTTGGGCACCCTGAGCTAAGACATTTTTTTTTTCAAAGGCCGTCAACTGCTGAAGAAGGAAGAGAATTTATACCTAAAACCGTAATTCCATGCAAAGACTGAAATCGTTACCTAAAATCATGTTACTGGACATGAAGAGCCTTTTTATTTATTTAACTACTATTATACTTTTCTTTGTCTTTACTTTTCTTTGTCTTTACTTTTCTTTGTCTTTACTTTATTTATTTAACTACTATTATACTTTTCTTTGTCTTTACTTTGCAAAATCTTTTCTTTTTCTTTTTTCTAGGTTTCCATTGAAAAGAATAACCCCAATAATCCTCTTTTGTCCTCAAATCGAATTTCATTTGCTTATGAGCGTTTTTAATCCCCCTGCCATAGTTGGTATCCTTATAGTGGTAAATTTTAGCTCTGAAAAAGACGACTCAAATGGTGTCAATTTCTTATATATTTATTTTACTTCCGGAAAAATGTCGTGGGTCAAGTCTAAGCTGAAATATCAGACAAGCGGTGATAAATCTTATTTCCGTTTCTGAGCCTCAGTCGGTTTTTATCACACATGGGACACACATGTATGTATTTATAAATTAAAATTTGTAACTATGGGGAAGCCGATTGCCAAGCTAAAAGGATACACAGAAGCCCAAAATAATGCCACTATTTAGAAATAACGAATAAAAACAAGACATAAAATTTGAAAGTCACTGATTATTTTACCTCAGTAAAACAGCGAAACCAATCATGCATGGAATGTCAACCAATTTTATAAAAAAATCACCAAATTAAATGAAAATCACCAGATTCAAGAGAATCACCAGAAAAATCACCAGGAGGATGAAAAATCACCAGAACTGGTGATAAATAACCAGCGGTGGCAACCCTGCATCTCAGCTCTCATTGAGCCTTCAGATAAATATAGAATTAGCTCTAAGGGAGAGACGAGAGGAGGATGGAGGTAGAGATTGTTCGATAATCCCCAGGCATTTCTAGTCTTTTCTTTATAAGCCGAAAGTGATTGGAGACTAACCAACCGCAAGTGTTATTTTTTGGGGGGTGATTTTCCACAGGTAGGTATTTTCCCAAGGGGGGTATTTTCCGCGAGATGGTATTTTCCACTCGGTATCTTCCCCGGGGTATGTTTTTCACGGGGGGGGGGGGGGGTTAAACGCCGGCTACTACATACTGTAATGTTTTTTTTGCCACTTTGCTTATTTTGTTGTTTTCATTTTAGGGTATTTTTACGCTCGTAGTTGGTTATCGTTTGGTTTGAAAAAGGTTAATTACCTGCTTTGGTGGGGCCGACACAAAAGCTGTTTTCTCTTTGTGTTTGGAAACTTTTGGTTTGATTTTTTTTTTTTTTTTTTTTTTTTTTCTTAGATGAATCAGACCTTTCCAGAACGTTGAGTAATAAAAATCTGTGTTGAAAATATCGGAACTTTAAAAATTTCGACAACAAAAAGTTGCTTTTTGTTGCCTTTTCTTTAAATTAATTAAAAAGATTCTTTTGAAAAACAATTTTTCAAAGAAAAGTAAAGAGCCTTATTAAACCAAAGACCAGCATAAATAAATTCCTATGATAATTCAAACCAAAATGATCAGAAATTACTACAAAAAAATAAATGAAGCCCAAAACGAATAGAAAGTAAAAAAACGATCATAGAAAACATGGGGGTTTGGGGAAACCTAAGTCAAGGCCTGAAAATAAGTTAGAACTAAGCTGATTAAAAGCTCAAAATCTATTTCTCGCTTCGTTTTCGGTTTCTAACTTGTATTACTCATCAGTGTAATCCCTAAACCCTCTAAATTGATTGAAACTTTCAGGATTGGACCTATCTCCAAAAGCATAGCCCGATAAAGTGTTCGTTTTGGTTTTATTGCAAACTATGAACTTTCAAATAGTTCGTGGTAACGAACTGTAAGTAAGGAGCAACCAGGCTAAATAGTAACAGAAACTCTAAAAAGAGGAATTTTGGTACCAGTAGATACATCAAAAGAATCGTATTTTTATGCTGATTTTAAATATGTAAGTTTGATCAAGTTCAGCCTGACCCATCAAAAGTTACGAGCCGGAGAAAATTTGCCTTATTTTCTAGAAAGGGGGGAAGCATCCCCTAAAAGTCATAGAATATTAATGATTCTATTGGTGTGAAAATCCCACCATCAGATTCAGCGTATCAGATAACCTTTTTGTAGAGTTTTCAAGCTCCTATCTGCAAAAATGTGGAATTTTGTATTTTTTGCCAGAAGAAAGATCACGGATGCGTGTTTATTGGTTTTTTATGTTGTTTTTTTTTCCAGGGATGATTGCATCGAACCAGTGGTCCTAGAATTTCTCAAAAGGGCTCATTCGAACGAAAATTTAAAGTTCTAGTGCCTTTTTTAGTGACCAAAAAATTGAAGTACAACTAGGCCCCCTCCCCTGTTAATTTTTTCCCCAAAGTCACCGGATCAAAATTTTGAGATAGCCATTTTGTTCAGCATAGTCGAAAAACCTAATAACTATGTCTTTGAGAACGACTTAATCCCCCACAGTGCCCGGGGGAAGGGCTGAAAGTTATGAACTTTGCCCATTGTTTACATATAGTTTTGGTTATTGGGAAGTATACAGACGTTTTCAGGGGGAATTTTTTCTGGTGGGGGGAGGGCCGGGAGAGGAGGTTACGTGGAAGGGTGTTTCCATGGTGAAATTTTTCATGGGAGAAGAGAATTTTCAGGAAGGAAGCGCTGGATTTCCCAGCATTATTTAAAAACAATCAGAAATTAAATAAAAAAGCAAGTTTTTTCAACTGAAAGAAAGGAGCAGCATTAAAACAAACTGAAAATGTTACGTATATAAGGGGGTTGCCTCACCTCAATACCTCACTCTTACGCTAAAGTGTTTTTCAACTTTTAAAAGAGGTTATTATTCTAATTATACAGCCTTTGTGATTCAAGAGTCATTATTAAATAACTTGAACAAAAATCAAACTTAGGTTATTATAAGGTTGTTATTAGTTTAAAAAAGTAAAATTAATATCCTAATTTCGTTTTAATTATTCGTGTTCGAGGAGCCAAATTCAAAACCTGCATTAATTCAAAAATGTTCAGAAATTAAATTATAAAAACAAGAATTTTTAACTGAAAATAAGGAGCGACATTAAAACTTAAAACGAACATAAATTATTCCGTATATGAAAGGGGCTGTCTCCTCCTCAATACCTCACTCTTTACGCTAAAGTTTGACTCTTTCTCACAACTCTACTTTTCAAAACAATAAAAAACTTTAGCGTAAAGAGTGGGAAGTTGAGGAGAGGACAGCCCCTTTCATATACGGAATAATTTCTGTTCGTTTTAAGTTTTAATGTCACTCCTTACTTTCAGTTAAAGAAAACTTTTTTTTTATTTAATTCAATTAGGGCTTGGGTAAAGATGTACCAAGGGGCAAATAGACGCATCGATTTTACAATTACAACCGGTTCCCAAAGCTCTTTCAGTTTGACTTTTGAACATTGAAGTTATGTAAAAGCATTTTTTGTGCCTGTGCCATTCTGATGTCTGAATTTGCTATAACTAAATCTCAACGTGGTGAAAATGTTCTAACCTTGCCTAACCTTCGCCATATTGTTGTTTCCCAGAACCAAAATTCTTTTGTCATGATTTTCTCCTGAGTCAATGAGAACTAAATCCTTATATTCTTGGGGAATAGAAAAAGTGCACGACAGTGGCTTTCTTTGTTCAAAGTTTTTGTTCCGCCTCTCCCTGCGAATAGCTGATTCATTTGACCTTTTTCTGGTAATCTGGACATTGCATCTTAATTTAAATTTCTCAAGTGTACACCTAGGACATTTCTAGTTGAAACACTTGTTGTGTGCAACCAGTGCAACCAGTCCGCCTCCCATGTTCTTTTTAGCTGCAATCTCCTCAAAGATATCTGATCAAAATTCTTTATCTAGATTCACAAAATTCAAATGTTTTCACCACATATGTTTATTACTTAACGTCCAGAAAGGTCTGATTCATCTGAAAAAAAAACGAGAAATAAATCAGCTTTAATGATTTGTGACATCGGATCTCCTTTTTCTTTTGCAAAAACAAAATAAAGTTTTTTATGAATGATCTTGACAGGCGTTTATATCATGAGTTTAAAAAACAAACAGTTCCAACAAGGTTGGATATGTGAAAATTCTAACTTGTATTTTACCCAATGATATTGCCTAATATTTTTAGAATACTGGCCAACTGAATTTAGTGGCTCAGTTGCACGATGGTTCAGTTACACGAGGGTTCACTTGCACAGTGGTTCACTTGCACGATGATTCAGTTACACGGTGGTTTAGTTGCACGGTGGTTCAATTGCGCGGTGGCTCAGTTGCACGGGGGGTCAGTTACACGAGGGTTCAGTTACACGGGGGCTCAGTTAAATGGGGTTGAATTGCACGGGGGTTTAGTTGCACGAGGGTTTAGTTAAACGGGGTTCAGTTGCTCGGTGGTTCAGTTACACGGGGGTTCAGTTGCAAGGGAGTTCGAATATACAGGGGTTCAGTTGGACGGTGGTTCAGTTACATGGTGGTTCAGTTACATGGTGGTTCAGTTACAGGGGTTCAGTTGCTTGTGCTCCAGTTACACGTTGGTTCACGCACACCGAGTCGGAAAACGCGTGGTCCTGATGCAGCAGCATGATGATTAGACCTAAGATGGGCTCAGGGGCAAATATGTGTTATTGCCCTTGTCACTTTAAGTAGAAACGAAGAGAAAATAATTAAAATTATTTAAGTATTAGAAACAATATATTTTTTTTCATGAATAAAAGAAAACTCCGGATCGTTTCTGTGCAATGTATAGCATACAATTGTAAAGTAAGGCGCGATACATAGTTTTCGGATCGAAAAAGAAATTTTAAAATGTTCAAAGTTCTTCATATGATCAGATGTCATCTGACATCTGAATTCTTCTTCATCATCTTAACCACTTGTTTTATGTTGCCTTTTTGTCTTCACGGCTGACGGCTGAGATGGCTTCATGGCTGAGATGAATAAATAGAACACAGAGAATTTCGTTAAATTCACTACATTATTAGTGTGTATACATATTACTAAAAATCTCCAGGAGTTACGATTTTCCGATATGTTTCACATGACTATCCTTTCCCTTTTTTAGGGAAGGTAAAACTCCAGATCTACTGGAGTTATGCTCAAGATGTTTATTCTCTAGATTCTAATAGTATTTATTTTTTCATTATTTATCTCCTAGGGTATTGGCAGAATTTTTTACCTCTCTTTTAAAACCATTAACGGTCATTATTCATAATGTCTAGTTTGTTTAAAGCAAGGCGTCAGACAAGCGAAAGTTTTATCTCCTTCTATTTTTAAACTCTGTGTGTCTAATATATTGAATATTCTTCCAACCTCTTGCTTTTTCAGAATTGTTAACATCCCATGTCTAGCTTACGTGAATGACATTCTCATTATTAGCTGCACCCATAAGCTGCTTTCTAATTCAATTACTTTTGGTCTCTTTCCATTACTAGTCTTTCTCTGAATTATGATAAAATGGAGTTGCTCTTTTTTATTAAAGGCTTTTAATAGATCAACACTTGGTTATAATTGTTTTTATATTTTTCGTAAATCTGATAGAAATAATAGAAAATAATATAAAACGATAGAAAATTATTTCCGCTATTAGATTTCTTTTTTCCTCCTCTTTCAGGTCCTGTTAAAAAAAAAAAAAAATTGTCCCCACAACAACGATCAGTAATCAGGATTATCACGATTAGTAACACATTCATCACGTAGTAAAAACGGCTCATCGTTTAAACCAAGTCAGCCCACACATTCCCCATCTAAAGTGTATATTTACAATTGGATTTAAATAGATGAAACAAACATCCTGACTCTTTTAATTATAAAATAAGTCTGATTGACTTCATTCGTTTCAGATTCAAAGTCGTGAAGTGTCTCTTGAAGATTCTCCAATCAGTATTCGAAATAAGAGACGGAAGATATAGAGAATGTTTTTTGATGCTGGAATTTTTTCCCATTTTAAGTCTTTCATTCAATTGATGTTGCTTCACTTTTATATGTTCATTACTATATTTGACCCTTTTTTAAACCAATTCCAAATTTTAAAATAAATAAATAATTCATTTGTACACACTTTCGCTATTTGAGGAAGTTTAGCCGATTCTTTTCTGTCAAGCATTTCTTGTAAATAAGTTTGTAAAATGCGTTTAGTCTCTTTCTCAATAGATCTAGTTCATCGGTCCTTGTAGGTAAAATGTCTTTAAGGTACATGCTTGGTGACCGAAAGTTCACCAGAACAAAATCGTTGTATACCTTTAATTCTTTTTGCATTTCCAAAGTCATTGCTAAGTGTTCTTGGCTTTTTTTTCTCTCTTTCTCTTGCTTTTTACACGTTAATTTTTGGATTAACTTCATTCAAAATTAGAGATAGATCTTTAGTATACTTTTTATAATGCATAATCTGTCATTAAAGCCAATTCACTACAACGTAGGACAGGATGGAGATTCACTTCAATTTTTGCAAAATAAGATACAAAAGACGTACTTTTAAACATCAGTGGGATGGGCATTTTTTCCAACTTTCGACATGAAAATGCGAGACGAAGGTGTTTTTTTTTTCAAAATCAAGAGTACCAATCGTTGCTTTCTCTTATTGCAACAAAACATTCTAACAATTTTATCTACTGAGTTAAGTTACTGGTACGTGTACTTTTCTTATCTGAGTTGTTGGCTGCTGAGTTATCAAGAACTCAACTGCATGCATATAGTTGGCCTTAGTTGAGAAGTCTTTGGAATTTCCAGGGTTTGAAGCTTAGTTTTTCTGAATCACTTTATGTTGAGTCTCCTTTCTGTGTTAATTTTCCTGTTTTTAGTTTCCTTTGCTGAAAACCTATGTTGAGCTCGCGGCGTTTGGTTTTAAGCATGATAATTATTCAAAGTTTCCTTAAACGAATTGACTGGGTTGATTTTGTTGTATTAAGCGTCCTAGGTTGAGCTCATATGTTGAGTTCCCTGTGTTTAGTTTATTGGGTTCAGTTGTTTGTTTGTTGAATTCTTGTTTTGATTTAAAAGAGAAATAAAATGAATATTAGTTTTTTTTCGTTTTATCAAATTAAATATTTTTTCTTTTTGTATGTCAAAAAATTAAGCAGCTTCAGAACATTAGGTCAAATTAAGAACAAGTCTAATACGGTAACCAGCTCCTGAGCGACAATCCGACTTAAGCAGAATCATCACTGTTTCCTGGTTCTAAAAATTAGGCCAAACAGCAACATCCTAAGTGTTTGAAACTCGATTGAAACTCAAGATAATAGTAGATAATTCATTTTTATTAATATTATTTTTTATCTAAAGCACAGTTTTGTACTTCTGGCAAATATGAAATAAAGCATAGTTTTATATTTAGGAAAAATTTTACGTTTTATTTCAAAATTATCTTCGTAATAACATAATATAAAATATAAACACAAATAGGCACGGAAATGGGAACTTTTAGGATAATAATTTGCAAATTGGGTTTGGCACCTCAAAAGGCGTTTGCATTACACATAAATTCGTAATTCGTTACGTTATAGTAATCGTAAAGACTTTAATTTTATAAGAGGGCTAAAAAACTGAATAGTTTTTGTTAGATTTTAGATGTTATTAAAGAGTTATTAAAAGTATTTCGAGTCCATTCACTAAAAATGTTATTTATGTCACATCTACATGTATATCTTTTAAAATTTTGGCCATTCGAAAATAAAAGAACTATAAAGGTTTGGGTGAAACTGTCTCTCCGTGAGCAGCGTTATTTATAAGTGACCATCCCTATTATATGGTAATATCACATCAGCGAAACGTAAAAAAATCAAACTATGATTCTGTAATCAATAAAATATAATGTTGAATAATTATTAAACCAACGAAAAGTTTAGTTCTTGATCTTCATGTTCTTGTCTACCCTGTAAATTTAATGTGAGGAGACAAATACATCTTACATATAGTACACACTATTGAGTCACTAATAATCCGAAAAGAAGTTTTTCTAGGTCGAAAAAGTACTAACTCTTCTCTATTTTTTAAGTTCAGACTAAAAAAATAGAATTCTGCTCTATTTTTTAAGTCATTTGACATCGTTAGAGTTTCAATAGACTGTTAAGAAAATATTTATAAAATAAATCGACAAGGTTTTTTGCACGTAGTTTCAATTCGTTTTCGGACCATATAAAGCCTTTTTTGCATCAGCTTTAGTAGGAAGAACATGCCATTGTGTTCTATTTTTAGCATCTTCCAATTTTTTCCGTTGTGTCGAGATTAAGAAGAACCATAATGAATCAGAATAGAATTTGAGTGTTTGTACTTTAATATTTCAGTTTCACCCTGATATAACCTACACAAGCACCATCGCTGCATAAAAGAATGTAAAAAAAATTTTAAACTTTAATGCTGCTTTTCACTTTCGTTCGATTTTGTTTCAACTGATTTTTTTCGGTTCATTACCCATAATTTGCGCTATGAATCTAATCACTTTTTCCCAAATTCTATAGTAATTGAAATGTCAATTAAGGGTATCGGCAGATACCCTTAAGGGTATCGGCAGATCATGAGATTTATTTATGTCTTGAAATGCTGAATGGAATTATGAGGCCTCGCGATCAATCCGGAGGCATGGAAGCTATTTACGCAGCTCTTTTTCAGACTAAGTAGGATAAGAAACCTCTTGGGCATGGGAACAAACGACTTGTTAAGTTGTTACTTTTCTGCTATATTTATTTCGCTGAAAAAGTGTGTCTCAAGACGGTATCTGGCCGTTTTATAAATATTGACAACAGGCAGCTACCGGGCAAAATTCAAAAATAAAATTTAAATGGCCAAATTCTACAGTTGAGGATAGAATTGTTAGTATCCTTAGAAAAATACCTGGGCTAGGCTATTGAAACTTTTGGCAGTGGATCCAGAGACTGAATTAGGCCTATGGGCTATTTTAGGAAGGCCTTTTCAAGTCTTTACATCCAATGTTTACACTGAAAAGAATGCTGAGTTTTAAAGCTTTAATAGTTTTGCATAATTCCTTTCATTGTTGTTTCACTTTTATTTATTTGTAGCATAAGTGACTTAGCCTAGGCCTAAGTCTAGGCCTAGTATTCTTAACATAGGCTTTCAAACTTATTCTTGCACTGTATACCCTAAAAACAGGTAAACTTCTACTTTAGCTTCTTTTAACTATCTTCAAAATAGGTTAGGAAAATGAAACTTTCAGGGATGGTTCTGCAGACTAAAGTATGTCCTTGGAAGGTATTTGGAAGTACCCACTTCCATTCCTTCTCCCTTTAGAGGGTTGTGAATTTTGATTAGGCCTACCTTTAATAGGCCTAGACTAATCTTTTTGTTATAAAAGTAAGCTAAAGCCTTGCAAAATAGATCTTCTGCTTAAATGAAGTAGGCTAGGCTACAAGGAAACTGTTTTCAGCTTTACAACTTTGTTAAATCCCAATTTATGAGGTTTCAAAGATCTGCAGATACATTTACTAAATTTAGGACTTGAAAAAATAAACATTGATAGTCTATGGGTTAAAATTCTCAAATAACAGGAATTGAGTTTTCAGAGGTAAAACCAGAGAAAAATGAACTGATAACAGAAAATTAAGGTAAAATTTTATATTGTCAAAATTTCAATAGATAGACCCAGGAGCATCCTGAGGCTCATTGTATTGGGGGGGGGGGCATTGGCATAGGCAGCATATTGTCTAGGGGGGGGGGCAGTTTATAGTGTGATGGAGAGGGAGATGAAGTTATATTGGCATGGGTGTATGTAGCTTCTTGCCAAGGGGAGGGGACAGCTGCCCCCTACCCATTATTTATGTATTTCTATAATTGCCTTTATATATAAATGTAAAGGCAATGTGGCTTATGGAGTTTTGAGCCTGAATGAAGACATTTGTGAGGTCAAAAATATCACATAGATCAAAATATTGATTCTGCTTCTGCAAGTAAAGTGAAGGTCTAGGGGGGGGGCAGCTGCCCCCTGCCTCCCCCTCCCTGCACCCATGAGGGGGGAGAGGCAATCTTCTTAAATTTGGCTGAATTGCTACCTGATTTATGCTGAATTTTCTGCAGAAATCAAGAATTTTTCTAAATTTAGGCTGATTTAGCAAAATTTTTGCCTTCAGCAAAAATTTTACTGAATGCCAAAAAGTTAGGGGGGGGGGGCAGGGCATCCCCCTTCCCCCAATGGGACACCCCTGTATAGACTTGTCAAGTAGCCTAGGCAAAATTTCTAAAGCTCAGAGATCAAAAGAGCATTAACATAGAAGCTTGGCAATACCTTCCCAGGGTGTATTATTAGCCCTGGATTCATTACTTATAGTTTCATTTTCCTAACTTAACTGTTTTCTAAGATAGCAAAAAGTAGCTAGATTAGAATTTTACCATTTATTTTGCCAACATTCATCTGCATAGCCTTGCCCAAGCATAGTTTAGGAGAGTTTTAGGCTGACTA
The DNA here is from genome assembly GCA_027921565.1 of Artemia sinica. Classification (NCBI taxonomy): domain Eukaryota; kingdom Metazoa; phylum Arthropoda; class Branchiopoda; order Anostraca; family Artemiidae; genus Artemia; species Artemia sinica. The sequence goes on along the minus strand of CM051257.1, from coordinate 73,084,986 downwards.
AAAGTCTTTTTTAATGAATTTGTTGATGACAACATAGTTATATAATTTGGCTAGGATAAAAATGAATGCATCATTTGATGCATGTTTTTGCTCTTTCATAATTCAATAGGCTTATTGCTTATGGGGGAAATCACATTTTGAGCCCTTAATGGGGCCCCAAAAGGTGAAATAGCCTTGTCTATTGTAATCAACAGTTTAAAAACATGTTTCTTAAAAAAAAAAAAATTGTGATAAAAATTGCTATTTAGCTGATTCAGGAATGGTAGGCCTAGTCCTCAGAGTTATTTTCCTTATTCTTGATAGTAAATTGTTATTTTGAAAATAAATTTGCAGTAATTTTTTGAATCAATCTAAAATCCATCAAAATGACATAGCAAAACTAGAATCATATTTGAGGGATTTCTGGCTCTTTTTTAAAAATTTTGCAAATTTGTTTCCATACTTACCTTTTACCCTCAAGGCTAGCCTAATGATAATGATTAGGCTATTACCATTCCTGAATCAGCCAATGAATAGCTAATTTTCTTACTAGAGAGTTTTCTTAGATTACATTTTTAAATTTTCAGTTACTATATGCTGTTTTGAGCCCTGTAAGTGCTCAAAATGGAATTTCCTCTAGAAGTAATGAATGAATTATATAAAAGCATCAAGTGATGTATTCACTTTCATCCTAGCTAAAATATGCTGCCAACTACAAATTTACTCTTATTGGAAATAGAAATTGTGATGTATATAGTCATGTTTTGTACCTTGCTCTTTCATAGCCTTTGTTGTGCTGCTTTGGCAAAAATCCATCAAGATAATCCATTTGAATGGGTAAGGGGAATTAAGGCAACACCCTGCTTAACTCCTGATTCCACACCAAACCAATTACTAACCTCACTTCCTACCTTAACTACAACAATATTAATCTCATACACAACAATTATTTAATTTATTTATAACCCACAAATGACAGAAACAAATGACATAACAAATGACATATTTATAAAACAAATGACAGGTTGGTGACAGAAACAACATTACAAGTATTTGTAATCATATTAGGAGCCATACTGACCAGTTGTGCACAAGCTTCAATGACACCATAACAGGATACAATATTTCTAGTTCTGAAACAGCTGGGTAAATACATCAGATATTTTCAGTATCTAAAGTAGCCACTTCTAAGTCTCCATAAATCTTTTTTTCTCAGCAGGTGGTGGAATCCATATAGGAAATTTACTCCTGGAGAGAAAAACTATTATGAAGCCAAGCTAGACTCTTACAGATATAACACCCTCTATTTGGAGATATCTTACCATACAACACACAAATATTTTTTAATGCATTAGTAACCAACTCAGAGCAAGTTTCAGAAATAGATGGGCAAAATGATATACCAAGCCACTTAATATTACCCAATCAAGGTAATGAAATCAAACCAAGGTTTAGTGGAGATACAGAAGTTCTACTATTAAAGCACATAAACTCACACTTTCCCATATTGACAGATAGGCCAATATCACTAAGTAGAGAAGACAGCTTACAGAAATTTAGAGCCAACCCTTGACAAGAAAAACTAACTAAAAGGACATCATTGGCATATGCAATATAACTTAAACCTATATCATGAAAAAACACAGTAGGAGATAGTGAGGACACATTTAAATATATAAGTAGATAAAACACCACCCTGTCTAACGCCTTTCCTAACAGCTATCAAATCAGAAATATGTGACATCCACTTAATACACACATAAAAATTATCATACCAATATCGCAATATAGAAATAACTGAATAATTAACTCCAGAACAGGCAAGGGAATGCAAGGCCTGGGCATGAACAACATTGTCAAAGGCCCCAGAAATGTCTACTGTGCAGCAATACAATGAACACTTTTGAGCAAAAGCTTTCTTTAACAACCGGCTGAGCACATGATGTGCTTGGGGGCAGCCAACCCCTCTTCTAAATCCCAATTGAAAAGATGACATAGGCCAACACAATCTGGAGAATCTGATCTTTTTACTTTCTTCAGCGACCAATATAAATCACTCATACTTATTGCAAGAACTCTATGTTGACAAAGAGACACTGGCAGGACCAAACTAAGTAGATTAGAAAAATGTTTCTGAACATACTGGTTGAATACGGAAAATATGTCAATATAATGGTGCACAAAATTCAAAAGGTTTAATTTCGACTGAGCTGGGGAGTACACTTACTGCTATTGATAACTCTATTCCAGGTCATTTTACTATTTGGAGCATCCTGTGCATTGAGCCTTGCATTACATAAACAGGATTTGTTTTCTGTCTTTGTTCTTTGCTTGACTATAAACAGGACTGGAAGAAGGTCAATCCACAGTTGCAAAGTTGGAACCAAAACTTTGTGCAGTTCTTTACTCTTTTCACTTTCAGATGTATATTCTACAAGGGCTTGCAAGACCCAGAATGCATGTGCTCAAATGGAACTGTAGCTTTTGTGGCTGACTTTAAACATTCCACAATTTGGTGATAATACAAATTTAGGCTTCCTTAGAATCAGGGCAATTAATCAAAGTCTGGAGCATGTGAAACAGGACTTCAATAGTTGAGGGTAGAGTGCATAAAGTATTAATATACATCTCAACGTTTCCAATTTCCAACTGGGCTTTTGATACCATTTTGAATGGGGAACCTTAAAGTGGGCTTGAACATGAGGAGGCTCAATTAGGCATGAAATAGGGAGATGGTCATCACTGATTTTATCTTCATCAACAGATGCCTTGGATTTAATTGGACTGAACTTAGACACAATAATATGGTCAAGGTTGGATTTAATGGTGCTTCAATTATGAATGTAAGTATAAGCCAGGTTCTTAGCAGCAACATGATATACACTTGGTAGAGACTAGTAGGAGTTAAGAGCAATCAGATGAGGTCAGTATTTATATCCCCAGCTAGGATCCAATCAACATTTTTATCTGAAAATTTTGTGAAAAGAGATTTCAGTTTATGGCAAGCTTTAGCAAAAGCAGTAAATGACTGAGAATTTTGAAGATTGCATGGGAGATACACATTTACAGAAGCCATGTTGTTACACTGGATTGCTAGAATATTAACATCAGAATAAATTTGCATATGCTAATATCCCAATTGAATGAAGATGCCAGTACCACCAGAAGGGCAACTGCAGGTCATTTTTGCTTCTTGAATAAATATATCATGGGTAACAGACCAACTTAAACTGGTTGTATTAACTTTAGAAAGTAGATGCTCCTGTAAGAATATAAAATCAAAATTTAGCAGCTTGTCAATTAGCAGATCCTTATCTTTAGTACTATTGATGTTCAGAGAAACAAAACTTAAGGCTGAAGGAGAAGTCGTCATAATGTCTTGGCAAGCATATTTCTCAATACCCAGCATTTTAAACTAAAAGAAACATGATTTCCTCCTCAATTGGCGCACTTAGGAGCAGCTGAGAAAGGGTTCTCTGTGGTGTTTTTGTGAGCCCCAGCACAGCAGGAGCATTTTGGTAAATCAGGAGAACGTGGGCATCTAGCAATAGGGTGATCTACCCCTTGGCACCAGAAACAGCAAGATGGTAATTCTTGATAGACTTCAACACAAAAAAGCTCATATCCAAGCTGGAGACCATGGTTAATTGCGTTTTTCAGTGCTAGCTGATCCAAAAATTCCAAACAGAAACAATTTGAGTGTTCTATTTTTATAGCACAAGCTAATCCCAGTTTACTTTTTATTAGAGATGATTCTGTTACATTTTCAGGGATACCCCAAACAATACCAAGTGCTTTTTTGTCAAGGACCTTGGTTTGAACATTAGGTAGGCTCTTAGAGGCTGAGGTGGCAAGGGATACAGCTGACTGCCTATCTTGAGTAACTATGAGCCATTTTTAATTCTGAACATCAGGTTTTAGACTTAGAATCCCTTCATGACCTTCAAGCATTTCCAATTAATTTTTTCACAAACCAGAATCATTTAAATTGGTAGGAATGTTTTTCAAAATTTCTGCATACATAGGTTTATCTTTAACTGAAGGGCAGCAGCAGAGGGGAAGGGTAGCTGGGTTTGAAGCTTTTCTGATAGAGTGCATAATTCATTAAAACAGACGTTTACCTTACTACTAATCATGGAATATGCCAAAGCAGGAAATTATCAGGATTTCACTCACGTTTCTTATTACAAAATCTGGCACATCAATATTTTCAGTTGCATCTTTCAAACACTGCAATAATATTGGCAATACCATTTGGTTGGGCATTGATGCCAGCTCGCCTGGGCAGAATGTCCCTTGGAAACACTTTTTGGAGGAAAAGCTTTCTCACATCCAATACATCAGTAGCCAAAAAAATATCAAAAGTTTGTTCTTTAATTGAATCATGGGGAATCCCCTGTTTGATATTTTTCTGTATAAAATTCAACACTGGATTATAAAAAAAGTTTATCCTTTGCCCAAATTCCAATGTCAGTCATTTTCACTTACAATTTTGTTCTTGAATAGGGCCTTCCCATTCCAAAAGAATGGTAAACGCTTTGGAAATTAAGCAAAAGCGCCAGTAACCACTTTAATTCATTCAGTATTTTTCTGGTGGTTTCCATGCGAGAGAAGTAAGGGAAGCATTGAAGGCTCTCTACCTTGTCCCCGCAATTTAAGGGGCAAGCCCAGCAGGTACCACGGCTCTTGCTAACAACTCTCCACCCCTATTCTGCTTACTTTTCTTTCCTCACCTCAATTGCAGCATAATTGCCTCTAATATCAGATGTCCTATTTATTTATATTAGCACTGCGTGATGGCTATTCTCCAATATTATCACTGGAATAATTCAAGTTCACACCACTTTTACAAAATATAAATAAATGTCCAGGAACTAGGTCTGTAGATTATAACATTTGTAATCCTTGTAAAAATGTTTTGAAAGAATGGTCACACAGTTAACACTGGTCACTGAATTAATTTAAGATCCTGTCAAGTTTTAAGTTCATAAAATCCAGAAAAAGGTGTTATTACTTTCAAGACTAAATCAAGACTGCTAAATCATGCACTTAATCACTTCTATGACAACTAGTTTACTGCAAAACCTTCCATGATACCACCTAGAAAATAGGGTTAAGACATTAACCTACAACTGGGGCCATTGAGAAGATAGCATGTTAAGAAAACAATTCTTACTTCATAATATGTAGAAAAACTGTAGTTGACACATTTTGAAGGCACTTTGACTATACTTAACCCCCTCTCTCTAATCTGCAAATATATAGCCAAAATAATATATTTCTCATATGTTTTTCCATTACTTCTTTTTCTCAGCATTGATTCAATCTATGAGCTCATAATTTGAAACAAGAATGATGTATGGCAATTAGTATAAGAGTGTTATTTATGCTCTTTTCAAATATCATCTTCACATTTTTGACAATGTACCCAACCCCTGATGGTCCCAGATATAGCCCTAAATAGTATTTTCTTTATTGTTTTGCATCATATTTCCTTGTTAACAGGTAGCTATGTTCTTGACCTGTGAAAAACATTGGACCTATGTCATTGCAATATACTTGAGTTTGATAAATGTATTTAAAAAAAATAATTCAAGAAAAGTTAAAAATATTTATAAAAAGATAAATAATATAAATGCTAAAACACGTTTTCCTAAATTTTAGTCAGCCAACTCCAACTATCTAAACCTATCTGTACCATATCCAAGATTTGAAACCTACTGTCCATGTTTATGAAAGATACATTTTTATCAAATATTTGGAAGTTTTGTTATTGGATTTAATTAAATTTGGCAGATCTATTAAATATTCTGCAGAAGTAGAAACACCAAGACAAGTATATACAGACCTGTCCTCACACTATCTGCAGACCCTTACAAGCTGAGATGTGGTAAGATAAGTGCTTGAAATAGCTTAACATAATTTTGGGCGTAGATCCATTCCTGTAATTTGCTTTCACCTAGCACAATAAGTCTCCAAGTTAGAAGAAACAAGCCAAATAGGGTTTGCCAATTTAAACCCCTCTCCATCCTCTGTAACACTGGATTTTTATGAATTAAAAAAAATGGCACTAGAGGAATAAACAGTAATACAATACAAGGATTAGAAGATTCAAGAAAATTTGGTCTTGATTATGGGACAAAATTCAAATTTAGCTAAGAACCTGGTTAAAATCCTGGATACTGCTTTGCCAAAGCTTTCAATCTAAGAAAAGCAGACTCTGGAGATAATCTTGAAAAAAAAATAAAGTTAAGAAAGTCCCTCTGAGAATCTTTTAAACTTTGCAAAAATTGATAAGTGGCAAATAGGCAGCTTAAAAACACTATCTGGGTTTTAGATTCATTTACTCTCCTCAACAACATTCAAGGTCTGTAATAAGCTTCTAAACTAGGCTTGCCATAGCAGCCTGAGTACAGACTGGGACACTAGCAGTAAGTGGCTGAAAATTTTACCTTTATTTTGTTGACAAACTCAATTATAAAAAGAATTAAACAAATTACGGCATAGATTCTACACATGAAACTCTAATTACTTACTATATATGCTAGATAGCTTCACCTTATTTAGCAGGTTTGGTGTGCCCATAACTTAATTATGAAATCCTAAGCACATACAAAAACAGGAGCAAATAAATACAGACTAAAACTCAAATAAACTAAACAGTTTGGAAAAATAAGCCACTCCAAGGGTGGTAATCCTCTTTAAATGAATCATACAAATAAACACAATATAAAAATTATAGTAACCCAGCAAAAAAAAAAAAAAAAAAAAAAGGAAACCACCCTATAAACCGACTATTGTATTTTATTGGTGGTGGTTTTATTTGTTTTTGGTTTAGTTTGGTTTTTATCTTTGTTTCTCTTGTGCTGAAGACGCCTAGTTTGGATACAGGTAAAATATCCACATTGTTTGAGTTTTTCATCTTTTCTCTCTACTGGCTGTAGTCTTGTTTGTTGTTTTTTCATTGAGTTTTTTTCTCTTTGTTAGTTTTTTGTATCTCTCATTCAGTCTACCATTCCTAGTCAAAGGAGGAACCCAAATAAGGAACTCTAAATATTTGAAATTTCATCCTGTTTTCTATTTTATCTGATTGGTTAAAAATGTCCCAGAGAGGAACTAGGTATAGAACATGAGGGAGAGAGATAGCATTATATACTTCTGCAAGGTGGCATAGATCAAGATTCAGCTGTGATCCAACTGCACCAGCATACCCATTACAAATTATACGGTTGGTTCAGGCAATAAGTAATTTCTGAGTTGACAGGATGTAGCCTACAAATAGGTAAACCAAGGTACACAAGCTCCTGCAGTGGTACAACATCAGAATCACCCAGATTTACTCTATCAGGGGGTTTCAGAATGGTTAAAATTAAATAATAGCACCTGAGACTTAGCCACATTTAAAGAAAGACCAATCTCATTATAATTCTTAGCAATCTCCCTAAAACTTTTCTCCAAACTAAACACAGCCCAACTTAGGTCAAGAACGTCATCTACATAACATAAAACGGATGCACTAACACCATTCAATATAGGCTACAGGAAGGTGATAAATTTCCTTGGGCTCTTAGGGTCACATTATTGTAAATAGTAGGAGAGGTAATGGCCCCTTGTTTAATTCCAAGATTCACACATAATTCTGAAGGAAGAAGCAAAGATCTGATCTTTAAACATGCTCAGTCACTGCACATGTGACCGAAATATCTTGTATTTTTTATGAAATTTATCACTGTTTATTATAAGGATTTTATCCCTATTTGAACTTTTATTTATCATTCTATAAGATCTTTGAGGTTCACTATTTCTTCAAATGCACTGTTGACAATCACTATTCCCCTTTGTGGCAAATAATGTAGTGTCAAAAATTCAAATGATTTACTGAAGAAAATGTGCATTGTCAGTTTAATATACATTTGCTGATATTTATTCCTTAAAATCTTAATTGATTTTGTTTCTTAAAATTATAAAAGTGAAAATATACAAAAAAAACTTTCCAGTAAAGTACAAATTATATTTTGGCTTTTAGAAAGCTTGGGGTTTAGAACCCTACTCATAATAATTTCTGCTCTTTTGAGTTTGACTCTGTTATTTATTTTAATTTCTGTTCGTTTTGGGTTTCATTTATTTATTAATACTGATTTGTGGTAGTTGGATTCTTGGTAGATTATTTGATTCTATTTTTGTTCATTTTGGTTTAATGGAGTTCTTTACTTTTTTGAAAAAACTTATTTTGTTGGAAAAGTTTTTTTAATTAATTTCTGTTTGTTTTATATTGACATAGTCTTTTTCAGGGAGAAAGACTGAGCCTCTTCTAAAGTTAAACAACCATCCCTTCCATAAAAACCTTAAATACCTCCTGGGCATAGCTTACAACCCTTGCCCCTAACCTCTGGGATTTGTTTAAACCCCAAATCCCTTATTATATGATATTTAGACTATTTTGAATAGAATGGCTATCTCAAGTTTCTATTAGATGCATTTTGGGACAATACAACGTTTGTGTGTGTGTGAGGGGGGGGGGGTAGCTGCCCTCTGATCACAATGACTTTTACAAAGAGCACAAGCGCATCTGATTACCAATCCAATGAGCCCCCTCCGAAGTTTATATGACCATGCTTTCTATAAAAAAAAAACCTTATATGTCCTCAGGGCAAAACTTAGAACCCTTACCTTGAGGGCTGGGGATTTTGTTATCCTCAAAGACATTATTCACAGGCCGTTCTGATATGCTGAACAAAATGGCTATCTCATAATTTTGATTTGAAGTGTTTGGGAAGTGATGGGTGTGGGGGGGGGGCATTTGCCCTCTGATCACTTTCTACTAATAAAAAAGGCACTAGTTTTCTCAATTTCCAATCGAATGAGCCCTTTTTGAAGCTCCTACAACAAAACTTTCTATAAAAACCTTATATGCCCCAAGGGCATAACTTACAACCATTGTCCTGAAGGCTGTGGGGGGAGGGTTGTCATTCTCAAAGACATAATTTCCTGAGCTTTCAACTATGTTGAACAAAATGGCCATTTCAAAATACTGATCGGACATGTTTGGGGAAATGATGGGCATGGCGGGATTCTCCCTCCTATTACTTTTGACTATTAAAAAGGGCAATAGCCCTTTCTATTTCCAATCAAATGAGCAGCCCTTTTTGAAGTTTTTACAATAACATTTTCTATAAAAACATTGTATGCCCCTAGGGCATAACTTACAACCTTAGCCTGAGCTAATTATTACTTACTTAGCCCTAAAATTGTTTTTACTATTACTAAACTTATTTACTTAGCCTTGAGGGCTGTGGGGGGAGGGCTGTCATCTTCAAATACCTAATTTCCAGAGCTTTCAACTATGTTGAACAAAATGGCTATCTTAAAATTTTGATTGGATGTGTTTGGGGAAATGGTGGGCTTGAGAGGGGGGTTAGTTGCCCTTCAATCACTTTTGACTATTAAAAAGGGCACTAGCCCTCTCAGTTTCCAATTGAATGAGCCACTTTTCAAGTTTCTAAACAACGCTATCTATGAAAACCTTATATACCCCCAGGGCATAACTTACAACCTTTGCCCTGGGGGCTCTGAGTTTTCTTTATCATCAAAGATATAATTTATACAACTTCCAATACATTGAACAAAATGGCTATTTCAAAATTTTGATTGAATGTGTTCGGGGAAATGGTGGTCATGAGAGGGGGGTTAGTTGCTGTACATTCACTTTTGACTATTAAAAGGGCACTAACCCTTTCAATTTCCAATCAAATGAGCCGTTTTTGAAGTTTCTACAACAACACTTTCTATAAAAAACCTTATATGCCTCCGGGGCATAACTTACAACCCCTGCCCTGAGGGCTCTGAGCGGGGTATCATCCTCAAAGACCTAATTTCCAGAACTTTCAACTACGTTGGACAGAATGGCTATCTCTAAATTTTGATTGGATGTGTTTGGGGAAATGGTGAGTGAGAGAAGGGGGTTAGTTGCCCTTCAATCACTTTCGAATATTAAAAAGGGCACTAGCCCTTTCAATTTCCAATCGAATAAGCCCCTTTTGAACTTTCTACAACAACAATTTCTATAAAATCCTTATATGTCTCCAGGGCATAACTTTCAACCCTGGCCCTGAGGACTGTGGGGGGGGGGGTCATCCTCAAAGACATATTTCCAGAGCTTTCAACTACATTGAAAAAAGTGCCATTTCAAAATATTGATTGGAAATTTTTGGGGAAAGGATGGGCATGGGGGGATTCTCCCTCCAGTTACTTTTGACTATTAAAAAGGGCAATAGCCCTTTCAATTTCCAATCAAATGAGCCCTTTTTGAAGTTTTTACAATAACATTTTCTATAAAAAACGTTGTATGCCCCTAGGGCATAACTTACAGCTTTAGCCCTAAGGGCTGTTGGGGGGGGGGGGTTGTCATCCTCAAAGACCTAATTTCCAGAACTTTCAACTACGTTGAACAAAATGGCTATCTCAAAATTTTGATTGGATGTGTTTGGGGAGATGGTGGGCGTCAGAGAGGGGTTAATTGCCCTTCAATCACTTTCGACTATTAGAAAGGGCACTAGCCTTTTAATTTCCAATCAAATGAGCCCTTTTTGAAGTTTTTACAATAAGATTTTCTATAAAAAACATTGTATGCCCCTAGGGCATAACTTACAACCTTTGCTGTGGGAGCTTTGGGTTTTTTTATCATCAAAGACATAATTTATAGAACTTTCAACTACGTTGAACAAAAAGGCTATCTCAAAATTTTGATTGAATGTGTTTGGGGAAAGGGTGGGCATGAGAGGGGGGTTAGTTGCTCTACATTTGCTTTGAACTATTAAAAAGGACACTAGCCCTTTCGATTTCCAATCAAATGAGCCCTTTTTGAAGTTTCCACAACAACACTTTCTATAAAAAACCTTATATGTCCCCCGTGCATATCTTACAAGCCTTTCCCTGAGGACTGTGGGGGGGGGGATGGTCATCCTCAAATATATAATTTCTAGAACCTTCAACTACGTTGAAAAAAATGGCTATCTCAAAATTTTGATTGGATGTGTTTGGGGAGATGTTGGGTTTGAGAGAGGCGTTAGTGGCCCTCCAATCACTTTCTACTATTAAAAAGGGCACTAGCTTTTTAAATTTCCAATCAAATGAGTCCTTTTTGAAGTTTCTACAACAACCTTTTCTATAAAAACCTTATATGCTCCCAGGGCATAACTTACGACCCTTACTCTGAGGGCTGTGGATGGGGGGGGGTTGTCATCTTAAAAGACCTGATTTCCAGTACTTTCAAGTACTGTTTCGGGAAATGGTGGGCATGAGAGGGGGGATAGTTATCCTCCAATCACTTTTGACTATTAATCAGGGCACTAGCCCTTTCAATTTCCAATTGAATGAGCCTTTTTTATAGTTTCTATGACAACGTTTTCTATGAAAACCTTATATGCTCCCAGGGCATAACTTACAACCCTTGCTGTGAGGGCTCTTAGGGCTTATCATCCTCAAAGACCTAATTTCCAAAACTGTCTTCTATGTTGAACAAAATGGCTATCTCAAAATTTTGATTGGATGTGTTTGGGGAAATGGTGGGCGTGGAAGGGGTGTTAATTGCCTTCCAAACACTTTTGACTGTTAAAAAGGGTCCAAGCCCTTCCAATTTCCAATCGAATGAGCCCTTTTCGAAGTTTCAACGACAACTCCTTTGATATGGATTGCCCTGGTCTAAAGGATAAAAAGAATTACATTGTGCCAACATTGTTCTTTACTTAGGCAGCGCTATTGCACTGCCTATGATCATCTGCAAAACAGCACTTACGCCTTGGCATTTCGAACTAATTTTTCCTTCCTTTCCTTTATTTCTATTAGATGCTGTTGATTCAATCTATCAATTTATCCACAGCAAATAAAGCAGTATTGGTTGTGACTAACTGGCAGGCGGTCTTGGGTAGGTGACTGTTTTATGGGCAGCAAGGCTTGCCACGCCTTGCTTCCTTGCTGGTGTGCAATGTGTTTTGTGTGTTACAATTGGAATACCAGGACATTTCAAATAGGACATTTCAAATAGAAGTCATTTTTTTATTTTTTTTTTTATAAAAAATTGTTGCTTAGGAAATGGTATTCTGTTCTTAAAAGATGGAAGTAAATGGCTAAAATGGATGAAAAGCTCTATTTCAATAATATTAAAATGGTTATCTGGTTACATTTTTATTGGAGTTCCTGTGAGAGACTAATTTTAATGATTGTTTATCATATAAGAGCAAATTAGACGGCTGTCAAGTGCCATACCAATTATTAGTTCGAATTTTTTTATGACCTTCATTGTTAATTTTCATTGATGTGCAATTGAGCTTATTTATTACTATATAGTCATAAATAAGCTCAGTTACTATATAGTATGTAAAATCAAAGATTTTTTTCTTTGATTTTAATCAAAGATGAAATATTTATGATTTTAACAGAATAAAGTAGCTCTGAAGCATGTGCTTGTGTTGGTAGAATGTGAATCAGATACAAAATAAGATAAACACTGCAAATACTTCTTATTTTTGCTGCATCTTAATTTCATACCAAACATGCTTTCAAAACATTGTCAAGTATCCACCTTGACATCATGATTGATTCACCTGTTACATGTGTACATTCCTGTTCAAATTGCCATCCTGTGTTCGACTCTGAAGGCATAATTTTAGCTGCTTTAATCTATGTGCTGAAGGTGATGCACATTTAACAAGTGGAGTGGAAAATACAATCAAGGATTAACACACCGTTAGCAAGAAGGTTTGTAGTACTTCATTTGCTTTGTCCTTAAACTCAGCATGGAGGGGAGTTTCTGGGAAACAGAATGGCTAATGTTTTTGCAGTTATTATATGATATTTGCCAACACAATGTCAACAGTAAAATAATTTAGCTGAAATCGGATTTGAAGTGCTTATCTTGTGTCCTACACGTCACTAACCTGCTCAAGATAAGGGTAAAGGATAAGGTCCTTGGGATAAAGGGAAATGTTAGAAGAGGACAATACACAGCAATAACATCTTGATATTGAAAGAATATGTCCTGGATCTTGAAGAGCTTCATAACTTGATGTGTCTGCAGTGGGTAAGTTTACCTAAATTTTCTTTTAAATGAACAGAAGTTGAAAGTAAAATTGAGTTAGAATTTTCAACAAGAATCAGTACTTAAAACAGGTATTTCAACAGTAGGTATTTAAAAGCATTATAAACAGGAATCAAATAGAAAAAGAAGCCAAACTTAATTGTACATTTTACCAATTAGTTAATGGCTTTCGTTCTAACCAGATTAAACTTGCCATTGACAAGCCTCTTCAGTAGCCTACATTAGTAACAGCAGGCAAGGGTTCCAGAAAAATTATCACTCTGTTGTATATTTGATCCCAGTATGTGTTTCTACAGGAAAGCAGCTATTTTTGTGTATACAGCTGAATAAGGTAGAACAGAGACTGCAGACTCAGTTTATTTTGGGAAGGCAAAAAGAAATTCCTTGTAAATGCCAATATTGGATTTGAATTAGGTCCAGTTTGGAGTCCTTTATCAAAGCAAGATCTAAGCCATGGAAAGTGCAATGTATGTAAAATAAACACAAATCCTATGTTTGTTTCTATACTTGAGTACCCTCAAACAAACCAGGGATAATACTACCCCAATTAAGCCAAATCCCAATCAGTTTGTTCATGGTTAACCTCAACTTTAAGCACAGTCTAATACTCAGTTTTGCCAGACTTACACTAGTACAAGTCATGTCATACTTGAATTGTACACTTCTATAACAAGCATTTAAATTTTGGTGCAATCAGCATTAATGAAAATTAATTAAAATAGCTAAAATGAGTGTTATAAAATATTGCTGATAAATGCTAGAAAATAAGAAAAAATGCCATTTGAATTTATAAATGTGGTTTATTTCTGATACACTAGATTAGGCTTTGGTGGACTTAACTAATATATTTGAAGATATTTCATTTTATTTTAGGTTTCTGTTGGATCCAGGACAAGAAAAATGTTAAATAAAAATAAAAATGGGAAAACAATTTTTAGACCAGTAAGGCCTAATATTTTTCGTGAAAGGGTCCATGGTTTAGATGAAGTTGATGATGGAAACAGAGCACAATCTGCTCAATATCAGCCTGAACTTGGGAGAACTCCACTTATTACTGCCAGTGACAAACAAGCTGGGGCTGCCTCAAGTACCAAATCACCAAATGAGTGTAATGAGTTTTATCAAAAAGATTTGCAGCCTATGCCTGAGATAGACAGTTGTGGTGTCAAATATGTTGACTCAAAATTTATGAGAATTGGTTCAGTTGGAAGCTCTATAAAAAGAGTACCTTTGAGAGAACTTGATTTAGAAAAAGAGCAAGCCATTGTTGCTCCGAAAGGGGAAAATAATGATTCTGCCCTAGGAGCTTCACTTTCAGATTCTATTAAAGGCAGAGAATTGATATGTGACTCGGCTGATATTATTTCATCTGCCAAAAAAGCTGTGTCAGAAATTAACGACAATCCAATAAACATATTTAATAGTGAATTTACACCCAATAGTAAGTTTAGGTCTCAAGGTGATGGTTTAAATGAGTTTATACCTTGTAAAAACTTGACTCCCCATTCTTTAAATTCTCATAATGAGGATGCTGCTGGTGATAAAGGATTTCTAATTCCTCCAAATTTCAAACTCTCAAATAGACAAAGGACCCCATCCCGTTTTGAAAGTGGGATTGCTGACACGTGGAAAAGGCCGAATTCTCTTCCAAGCTCTTGTGCTAAATCTTTTTACAATAATAGAAGTGTAGAAGAGAAGAGGACTCTAGAAGAGAAAATTAATTACTATAGCAAAAGCAGAGTTTCTCCCTTTGACAGTGGAAAAACAATTCCAAGTGAACTAGAAACACCTGCTGTAAGGGAGATTAAAAAGACTAGTGCAAGCCTATTTACAGACGATGCAAAACAAGGACCAAGCATCAATCCTGTTGCTCCAACACCACGAGCTAGTTACTGCGAAGTTAAAGGCAGACCTTTAACCAATGAAGTGCCTCCTAAGCAGTTGCCATTAATATATAATAAAGAAGTAAATCATATGCCACCTTCAAATAAAGAGTCTTCTAAGCAGGTGCCATCAATGCAAAATGAAGAAGCAGGAAATATTCTGGCTGCTAATCACGCGTCTTCCAGACAAGAGCAGGCATCCTGCAATCAACAGATAAAAAATGGACCATTTGTTGTGCCCATTCCCCCAGATGCTTTAAGAAAGAGATCAGACCTTCTTTATATTAAAAATAAGCCATATGTAGCTCAGAGTATTCTTGGCAGGGGTGGTACCAGTAAAGTATATCAGGTAAGCTCAGTTCTGTATTTATGTTTCACCTTTAATCCTTTTTTTAGTGAAAGTATTAGAACTATGAAGATCCTAACACTGTTCTTGAGATGGAGTTGCTACAAATCTATTGCTGAAGAAGTTGGAATTGATCATAACTGTCATGTTTTGGAGTTGATTTGACCGTATTGCATAGTATTCTCAGGAGGGGAAGTTGTTTTAAGTGAACAAACCCTGATTTGTGAAATATCAATTTCACCTATGGAAGATCCAACTGATGAAATACTGCTCTACACAAATAGGCGTATTTAGGGGAGTCCTATGTTTAAATCTTAAGATTATAGTAATGGGAATGACTCCAAAGCATTAGGCTACTAGGGTGGCTATAAGATATAATTAGCCTAAAATATCTATTTTAATACTAATAATTACTAGTTTTTTTCTATGCAAAAATGTTTTTTTAATCTAAAATTTAAAGCTATTTCACGTGGAGATGAAATCAGACATTGTATTTTTTATATTTGGTTTAAAACTCTATTTTTGCAGATCCTCTCCCCTGAAAAAAAATCTGGTAGATATCAGTCTATTGTGTTGTAGCCTTGTATTCAGGAATATATCATAGTCGTTCTCAATTTTTTACTGTATTTGCTTAAATAAGAGTGTCAAATAAAGAAAATAAAACACGCTTCTCTGAAAACAATAGAGTATCTAGGAATATGTCATAAGGTTAAATAGCCTATAAGATTTTAGTGGAAAGTATCAAGTTTTAGCAAAACTTGGTTCAGCTGCTGCTGCCAATCCTGAATGAAGTTGAATTGTCAACATTTTCAAATGTTCATCTCAGTTTTTTCAAGCCAAATTGCTGAGGTCTCACTTGTCTAATCCATAATCTTTCTTTATAATTTTCTGTTTTTTATGCTCTGTGCAAAGCACTCATGCATGATAAATTTTTGTGCTAGAGATATCCCTTGCCTTACAAATACCAATCACTAGTCAATATATTTGGCACTTGGTCCTTTGAACATAAAGAAGGCGTCTTGAAGAGGGCTTTGACGATATTCCCATCGAGTTCGTTATTCCTTGGAATAGAAAAGAAAGAAGTGGGACGAATGCTAAAAATCCCTTAGGGCTAAGTACTTAGACCTTTTGTGAACAAATATGTTTTTTGTTGTTGTTGTGGAGAATCAATATCTTTGGTTTGATTAAAAAAAAACTAGTCTTCAGTCAGTCATTCATTAATATCAATAAATCATTTTCAATTAATGAATTAATTCAATCATTTTAGGTTTTGGACCCTGTGACAGATGAAACTTATGCACTGAAAGTTGTTGACCTTGATGGTGTAGATGAAACGGTGGAAGAAATGTTTATCAATGAAGTCAAATTACTTGAAACGCTCCAAACAGCAGCTTCTGGTCATGTTGTCAAGCTGATTGATTAGTAAGCATTCATACTCTTTTCTGCAACGAAAAGTTTAAACATATTTGCTTGTCATCAGGGCTGAATCAAGACTTTGCAGAGTTTCCTAGGTGAATTAAGTTTTTACCCCCCCCCCCCCCTCCCAACCCTAAAAGTTATATTTAGAAATTCTAGAAAGTATCTAAGAGTCCCAAATTTAGGCTACTTATAAACGAAATAGGACTTAAGATTAGGGCCATTTTTTAATAACTGGTCTCAGTTATGAGTATCACATAACCCAGGAAGCTACATATGTAGGGAGCCTCTTTGTTGTTGTTCATTTACTAGAAGATCCTCCTTTAGATGTATTACGATATGTAAAACAAATAGGCAAAATTTTCGTATTTAGGTACAAAGTTTTTTTTTAATAGTCATACCTATCGATAGAAGCAAACATACGCACAACTAGAGTCTCAATAATGTACCCTCTGCATATGATGGGCTATGATATATGCTGAGATGGGCTGTGTCAAACTTCCAAACGTAGTCTTTAAATTTGATCAGTGACAGTGAATATTGAACCCACATTTTTTGAAATTAGAATAAATGGAGCAGTAGTTTCGCTATCTGTATGCTAGGTCATGGTTTTCTAACTGTTTTCTGGGGACCCCCTGGGGGTCCGTGGTGGATCCTACTGTTTCTGTTTTGTTATCCAGTTATGTTCTTAGATTTTTAGTTTGTCGGCTACATGTGTAAGGTAAGGAAGCATTTATAACATCTGTTATAGTATTATATGGACTGTAAAGAATTATTTTTCGTGTTGAATTTACATTTTTACCAATCTTTAATAGAATCTTTCTTCAGTTGTCTGATTATCAACATTACATGCTACGTTATGCATGTAAACAATCCTCTGTATATATCCTTCTGTGGAAGAAATATACAAAATATGTTGGAGTTTTGGGGGTCTTTCATGGTAATAATTTTAGAACCAGTGTTCTAAGTATTTAAAAAAAGATATAAATATTGGGTACGGGTGAAAGATACTTTTGAACAAAATAGTACTGACAGACTCGCATTGAATGGTGAGAATTCGGGGCAAATTTCTCGCCATTTAAGCAGTCAACATGTTAATCTTAGCTTTTAAATAACAATTGTGACTGTGATGTGCCTTGATTGTAATTTCACTTATGTATCTGCTATTTGTTTCGAAGCTCAGTTTTATTTTATAATAGACATACTATAGTCATTATGTCAAGTGTACATGTAAGTGATTTAAGATTCTAAGCGTATTGACTGCTGAAATTGATGGATTCCTGTAAGCATATCAAAACCTCTTTCTAAAATTGTCTTTTATTTTAGAATTATTTTTAACATGGCTTATCCAACCGTCTATCGCTGGGCCGTATCCAGGATTTTTGTTGGGGGGGGGGGGGTACAAAATATTAAAAAACCCTCAAAGATGTGTTTTTATTCATTTTTATTATGTTTTTACGAATCGGGCAAACATTTGGGAGAAGGGTCAAACCCCCTATCCCCTTCTGAATTAAATTAAAAAAACAAGTTTTCTCAATTGAAAGTAAGGAGCAATATTAAAGCTTATAACAAACAGAAATTATTACGTATATAAGGGGGTTCGCCCCCTTGTCAATACTTCGCTCTTTACGCTAAAGTTTGAATTTGTTCCAATTCTTTAAGAATAAATCACAAAGGCCGTTTAATTAGAATAAGTACTAAAAAAAAACTTTTGCGTTAAGAGTGAGGTATTGATAAGGGGGTGAACCCCATCATATACGTAGTAATTTCTAGTCGTTTTAAGTTTTAATGTTGCTCCTTACTTTCAGTTGAAAAAACTCGTTTTTTAAAAATTTAATATCTGATCGTTTTTTAAAATAATGCAGGGAAATCCGACGCCTTCATGAAAAATTCCTCCATGGAAAGAACCTCTCACGTAACACCCTCCCCCCGACCTCTCACCAGAAAAAATCACCGCTGAAAATGTCTGCATACTTCCCAATAACTAATAATATATGTAAACAATGGGCAAAGTTCATATCTTGCAGCCCTTCCCCCGGGGACTGTGGGGGATTAATTCATCCTCAAAGACATAGTTTTTATACTTTTTGACTATGCTGAACGAAATGGCTGTCTCAAAATTTTGATCCTAGTTGCCTAGTTGCCCTCCAATTTTTTGATCGCTTAAAAAGGGCCCTAGTACTTTTAATTTACGTTAGAATGAGCCCTCTTTAGGTGTTGTAGGCCCACTGGCATAGTGACACATTTTTCAGATAGGAGCTTGAAACTTTTACAATAGGGTTCTCTGTTACGCTGAATTTGATGGTATGATTTTCACTAAGATTCTATGACTTTTAGGGTGTGTTTACCCTTTTTTTTTAGAAAATCGGGCAAATTTTCTCAGGCTCTTAATTTTTGATGGGCCTAACAAAACTTAATGAAATTTATATAGCCTATTTGAAATCAACATGAAAATTTGATGCTTTGGATATATCCATTGGTATCAAAATTCCGCTTTTTAGAGTTTCTGTTACTATTGAGCCGGGTCGCTCCTTACTTACAGTTCGTTACCACGAACTGCTTGATACGGTCTTGGCCCATGGTAGTGACCAGTACATAAAAATCGAATTTAGTTAGTAGAAACTTAAATTCCAGAAAACGGAGTTATGGTAGCAGTGTACACATCAGAGCATTCTACTGCTCATGCTGATTCCAAATATGTACAATTCATTGATTTTAGTTTTACTCATCAAAATTTATTAGCGTAAAAGAATTACATAATGTAAAAAAAATAAATAAATAATAAGACTCAAGAGCAGGTCCAGGGTTGCTGCCCCCCAAGATTTCTCTTACGTCTTCATTCCGTTTTTCTTTTTTACTCTCTTTTTAATAAACTTGTCAATTATTGGCGCCCTTGTCACGTTGACTTACCCCCAAGCTTTTGCTCTATATCCACTTTTGGTGAGACCCCCCCCCCCTTTCCACACGCACACACCCTAAAAAGGGGGTTGCTATCTTATTGAAAATTGTACCAACGCATTAAACATGTTTAAGACCCTCCAGCCGGTAGTTTCAAGTCCCTACCTACGAAAATTCAAATTTTTCCTGAGAAGGATGGTCAGAGACTTGTTTTCTCTTTTTATTTTATTTACATATTTGTAATTTCAGAGGTGATCGTATAAAACCAGTGACCGCAGATTATCGAGATTGATCTCATTTGAACGGATATCTAAAGTACTAATACCCTTTCAAGTAATAAAATGTATCGCAACACTGCAATATGGTGATTTCTTCCATTTCGTGGAACGAAACGATTTTACCCGAAAAAAGTCTAAAATACTATCGAATGGAAATTCTAAGGTAAGCAGTCACATTTGAACTGTGAAAGTTCTATTTATGTAGCTTCCCAGCTCCAGTGACCATAGTACCGCGCGGCAGCGGAGTAATCCCTAAACATTTGTTCAGTCCATACAAAATCATTTCATTCCTGGTAGCAGTCTTGTTCCAGTTAAGAAGGGGCCGGTCAAGGAGCAATCAGGGGGAGGGGTCTCCCCCTTTTTTGGACAAAAGGTGATTTTAGCGGGAAAGATTAATTTCTTATAATTGAAGAACTAAATAAAGAAGCTGAACCTTAATGTACTGACCGGGAATTTCTAGCGGTGACAGCCTCCTTTTTATTTAGGAGAGTTTTATTTTAATTTGAAAAGCAAATGCACCACATCTCTTTTTGTCGAAGAATTGTTATTCCAAATTAAAGTTTCGTACAAAAAGCAGGGGGTTGACCCCTCCTCGATGTTTAGGATAACCCTCAATATGATATAAAAACTGTATAGAACCTGTGTTCCTTTTCAGTTTTAATAGTTCCCCTTTCATTTGAAAAATAACTTTTTTTTATTTTTTCCTCGTACGATTCTAAGAATTCAGTTCCACTGTCTAATTTGGTTTCATGTCTCTTGGTGCCAGATTATATGGATTGGGAGTTGTTTTTCTCTCTAAAACCACTAGATAAAGCGAGAAATCTTATCTAGCAAACAAATTGTTCGACAGCTAAGCATTACTTGATCCATGAATCACTTATATTCTTTCAAGTAAAGGTGCAATCACGTCGCCCAGTCTTCGCAAAAACTGCATTATCAACACTGAATCAGTATGTCTTTGCTATGTTTTGCTGACGACATTTTGAATACTTATCGGGCTCTCCAACAGACCGCAGAAATCATCGAAATTTCTGCGGTATTTTGGACCGTGATCGTGAAATTTTTGGAATACTGGAAAATTGGATTACAATTCAACTCTGTAAAATCAGAGATCATCTTTAGTTTGAAAACGGACAATCCAATTCCTTTTGTAACTCTTGGGAGTAGCTTTGTTCATCTAATTGGCCACCTTATTTATCTTCGCCTCATCATAGAGGGGGGGGGGATCTATCCTACACACCCGTGAGCCTCTCCTAGGTCTAATTGAACGCTAAATTCCAGCAGCTTATGCCTCTATTGCTTCATGCAAGCTTCACTTTAATCAGATACTCCTTGTCAGCCTCTATAATGTCACTGCTCTTCTTTGTATACCGCACGCTGTTCCCTTTTGAAAACTCTTGGCAAAAATTGATCTGCTGCAAGTAAGGTCAATGTTTTTCTTATTTGCCAAGGATCTACTTCGCTTGCCTCTGTGGTACAGGAAGTCACAAATTGCTACTGAATTCAAATTAGTGGATCCCAAAGTCTCAATTGCTAGACGAATTGGAAAACATAATCAAAAAGCTGAATTCCGCAGAAATGAATGGGTGCGTTTATTAAAGTAATGAGTTTGGTTCATTCATCTCCTTGATCTTTTTTATATATATAAATATACTTATGGTGTCTATTTCTTCTATTATGCTCCCATAGGTTCGCAAATAATGAATAATAAAAATTGTAATAATACAAATTTTAATAGACAGATTTCTGTGCTTACTATTTAACTGAGTTTATCCATTTCATTTTTCCTTAACGTATGAACAGTAGAGTTTAATATTGCATCGACCATTAATAGAGGATTGTGTGTGTTTCTAAATCGAAATTTATTTTTATTCAGATTTTCATGAGATGTTTCAGATATGGTAGAGTGTGGGAGAATTAACCTAACTTCCCTTCATTTAGAGGAAAATACTTGAACTATGCTTGAAAAGTGGATGTTTATCGGGTTGAAGATTGCAGAAATGTTTACGTGAAAAAGACAAAATTCATATGCTTAGCTGCATAGGGGTGGCGAAAAATCTAAAAACAAAATAGTTTTGAGGAGTCACCCAGTTTTTGAGGAATTCTCAGTTTGAAAAACTGGAAAGTCATAGGCTGAAAGTTAATTTTCATGTTTTAGATGAGAGGGGCGAAGTCTCCTTCATAGTTAGAGTAAGTCTGAATATGGTGCTAAAATGTACAGAATTTAAAGTTGTAAAGAGTAGCATTAAGACAATAGCCTAATAAGCGATGTTGCTGAAATTAAGGAGCTTGGGCGTCCTTGAATAACAAAATAGAACATTCTTTAGGTAAAAAACATACAAAATTTAACTCGTTTAGAGCATCCTCAAATTCGTAGCCTAATAAGCGACAGTAATAAAATTAAGGAGCAGGGGTTTCATTGAGTAAAAAAGTTGAGAACTTCTCTAGGTCAAAAACGTACAGAAAATAAAGTTTGTAAAGCGTAGCATTAATTTTCAGCCTAATAATCGGCATTACTAAAATCAAGGACAGCGTGAGTCTCTGAGTAAAAAGCAAAACATTTGATTGGGTAGACAATTTCCCAACTTTTGAGAAAAAAAAGTTAAAATTAAAAAAGATGTTTTTACATTATTTCACCTGCAAACATCAAAAGGATTCAGATCCTATGAAAAATGCACGTTTCATTAGCTGTAAGATTCATCCACTTTTGAGAAAAGAAAGCTGCAACACAAAAATTTATTTATATTGTTACCCCTACAATCACCTAAAACATATTTTTTGAGGATTTGGCCCCTATCTTAGGAAAAACAGATTGTCAGTTTTATTAACCTACTATTTTTTATTATCTAGATTAACCGTTCGAAAGCTTTGACTATCTATAGTAAAATTCAATCAAATAGTTCGTGGTAACGAACTAATGGTCGCGGAAGAGGTCATATTTGAACGGAAATTAACAGTTCTTGTGCCCTTTCTAAGCTATCAAAAATATTGGAGGACAACTAGGATCCCTCCCACGCCCCTTTTTCCCAAAAATCGTCCTATCAAAATTTCAAGATAGACATTTTGTTTGGCATATTTGAAAAATTCCAAAACTACGTCTTTGGAGATAGCGTGACCTCCCCACCCCAGCCCCTGGGTATAGGTCCTTAAGTTAAAGAATTTGTCCATTGTCTACGTATAGTATTTGTTACTGGGAAGTATACAGGCATATTTTTTTTGGGGGGGGGGGGATTTTGAGCTTGGGGTGGGATTCCATGTGGATGGAAATTTCCAGGGGTGAACTTTCAAGGGTAAATTTTACACTGGGGGGGGGGGGTATTTGACAGAATTCCTATACTAAATTATTTTTAATTGTCTTACTTGCTCTTTGCCTACTCAAGTTTGTATGTGAATATGAAGGAGTCCCCCCCCCCCTCGAGTTCCGACAGAAAGCATTTATTGCCTTAGTTAAATCAAGTGCTGCGGTCGACTTGGTTGATCTACAAGCTCTTAGGCAGTCTCTAGAATTGCCTGGCCTCCCTTGCAAAATCTGCAAGCAGATTTTTCAAGGCTTTGCCCTATGGGACAGAGAGTTGTGTTCAAATAAACGCCCGGCGCATTCTGTTCTTCCAAATTACGACAAGTGTTCTCAAGGCTATTCAGTAACCCCAGAAAGCTTTATCAGCGTCATTGGTCAATTTATAATGGAGATAACTTCACATTTCAGCTTAGAGCTCGGTTCATATGATCTAGCCGTTCTGGTGGACTCCATGGAGCAGTTGCTGGAAGCGCTCCTAGTCCTACGAGAAGAGGCTGCAGAAGTAGACATGCAGACACAGTGAAACAAAATCAAAATTTTGGCTGTAGACCCATCTTCTCCTGCTTCCGATTCCTCAGCTAGGCTAGTCTAGACAGTACCACTAATATTGGCGTAGCTCCAAAGTTCACTTACCTCGGCTTCATAGTTTCTTCAGATGGCTCGCTTCTCTCCGAGGTGCAAGCGAGAATATCCAAGGCATTTTCTGCCATGGGCATACTAAACCGTCACCTTTGGTGAAAACCTTTGGTGAAACTGCAAATTTTCAGCACACTCTTCGGCTATGTGATGCTTTAACCAAGCTGAGACGTGGCAAGTATAACACGCAATCCTCAAGGCCACTGACATTTCAGTCGATGGTTCGAATCTGTCAGCAATGAGAAGTTGTTGCAGCTCACTAAGCAGTCTCGGTTTTCCACCCAAGCAGCCGAGGGAATCTTACGATGATTTGGACACCTGCTGCGAATGCCTTCACATCTACACGTAAAGACGATTTACGACTTTGACCTTACCAAAGGTGGCTGGAAGCGACCCCATGGCCACACAAAGAAGCAATGGTCTGACAGCTTGTCCGAGTTCCTGACGATGGCAAACACCAGACCGAGTGAAATACAAACGCTCGCCATGGACCAAAGTGGACGAAGGAGGCAGGCCTCACTCTCAAGACGAACAGCGCCCGGCAGGAGACACAAGTCAAGTGACACTATCTAATTACTTATAACTCTTGAGATTTTCCGAAAGACATCGAACAATCAAAAATACCCCCTAATATTTGTCCAAAACACCGCCCCTCCCCGAAAAATATGCCTTTTGAAACTAGTATTTGTGTCTTACTTTGAAGCCCAAATCAAGAAAAATTATTTTGACCAAAAGCACGCTCCCCTTACCAAGGGATATCCTAGTATAGAATTGATATTCGTCTTTGTTAACAATTTTGAGGTTTTTTAGTTCATTTTTTTTTGGGGGGGGGTGTATCTTCCTAAGTTCGATTGCTAAACGGTATCTTTTGCTTTATGATAAGTTTACTGGAGGTTGATTTTTATTTATTCTAAAATCCTAACAATCAATATAACTAACAATCCTTTATCCTAACAATCCTAAAAAGGGCTTATCCCAGATTTGCTTTTCAATTACTCGGAATATCTGTCTTGGATTTTTATACAATTAGCCATGTCTTGATGCCTACTGCAAAATACTTGATTTTAATTCAAGTTCGACCGCTAGGGAATGGTTTAGGGAAGAATTTAAATCAAATAACTTGCATTAGGCATCAAGACATGGCTAATTGTAGAAATTGCCAAGACAGATAGTCCGGGTAGTTGAAAGGCAAATCTGGGATAAGCCCTTTTTAGGATTGGATTGTTTTTAGGATTTAGTTCGTTTTTTTTTTGGGGGGGGGTGTATCTTCCTAAGTTCGATTGCTAAACGGTATCTTTTGCTTTATGATAAGTTTACTGGAGGTTGATTCATATTTTCTTTTTAGTGAACACAATGAATCCTCTAAGAAGTTGTATATTTTGATGGAGAAAGGAGATTCTGACTTATCTGGATGTATAAAAAAGGGCATTAAAGATGGCACGTTGGATTCAACGACTATAAAATCCTATTGGAAACAAATGCTTGAAGCAGTACGAGCAATCCACAAACAAAGTAATTTTTCTTTTTACCCTGTATCAATTGGTGTAATAAGGGTCACAAAGATTCCATACCTAGCGAAGCTTAAACACAAATTGCTGAGGGCAGATCTCGACTTTTCTCGGTCCATGTATAAGATGATTAGTAGAGACTATTCCCCAC
This sequence comes from Artemia sinica, assembly GCA_027921565.1. Lineage (NCBI taxonomy): Eukaryota > Metazoa > Arthropoda > Branchiopoda > Anostraca > Artemiidae > Artemia > Artemia sinica. Next base: position 73,059,497 of record CM051257.1, on the reverse strand, counting down.
TTCTCTTTTATTTGTATTCTTATTAGTAGATATAAGAAGATTGTTTAGGTATATAGTAATAAAATATATTTAGTAAATAAAATAAAATATAATAAAATATATTTAGACATTACATAAAATATATAATAAAATATTTATATTAATGATATAGTATATTATATATTATAATATGAATATATATACACCATAAAACATATTTACGATATGATATTAAATATATATAGTCAATTATATAGACAATTTTTAGGTATATATAGACGATAGTAGATATAAACGATTGTTTAGCCCCACTTTTGAGGGGCCAAGTCTTTAAAGAAATTTGGAAAATACTTTTCTATGTTGGCACCCACAGTCTAATTTTTTAGTCTAATTTTTAGAGGGTTCGAAATCAGGAGATTCTTCTTATTGATCGTTATGCTGTCATGATGGTTTCCTTGACTTATCCTGGATTAATGAAAATGTAGTTAACTCTCGGTTATTTGCGTAATTCGTAGAACATAACTGGCTAATAATCATTAAATAAAACTTTTAACATGTGTAATTTAACAACAGTTTTTCGAATTATTAATATTATTTTATATTATTATCATTAAAGTTTTCATTTTCTCATGTTATCGGGCCAACATAACCCGATTAGGCCACAAATCACAAAGAATCGTTACCATGCATATGCAAAATCTTAAATTCTTATTACAGTGTTGTTCCTTCTAGGACCGCGGATAATTTCTATAGCATGTAATCTGCCTGTGGCAGGACTTACGCGGAATTTTGCTTTTTACTGCAGGGAGGGGGCAATAATAAAACAACAAACTTTACTTGACAATTTGAATAGGGAATGTCCAGAAATGTGGCAAAATCTATGACTTCAGAGAGGGCTGGCGTGAAACCTTTCCTCTGCGTACGTACCCAGCCTATAGATAATTGAAGGGTTTAGTGCGAATGTTTAGATTTTGCAAACCATTTTACACTGACTCGTTCTCTGTTTTTTTCAAACAGTTCGTGGTAACGAACTGTAATTAAAAAGCGACCCGACTCAATGGTAACCGAAACTCTAGAAAACGGGATTTTGATACCAATAGATACATCAAAAGAATCAGATTTTAATGCTGATTTCAAATAAGTTTCATCAAGTTTAGTTCTACCCATCAAAAGTTACGCGCCTGAGAAAATTTGGCTGATTTTCGAAAAAAGGGAGAAAGACCCCCTAAAAGCTATAGAACCTCAATGAAAATCAGACCATCATATTCAGCGTATCAGAGAACCGTACTGTAGAGGTTTCAAGCTCCTATCTACAAAAATGTGGAATTTTGTATTTTTTGCCAGAAGAAAGATCATGGATGCGTGTTTGTTTTTTTTCCAGAAGTGATCGTATCGACCCAGTGGTCTTAGAATATTGTGGCAGGGCTCACTGGAATGGAAATTAAAAGTTCTAGCGCCCTTTTTAAGTGACCAAACAATGGAGGGCAACCAGGCCCCCTCCCACGCTTATTTTTTTCCCAAAGTCACCCGATCAAAATTTTGAGATAGCCATTTTGTTCAGCGTGATCGAAAATATGATAAATATGTCTTTTAGGATGACTTAATCCCCCGAAGTCCCCGGGGGGGAGGACTGAAAGTTATGAACTTTACCCAATATTAACATATAGTATTGGTTATTGGGAAGTATACAGACGTTTTCAAGGGGGATTTTTTCTGGTAGTGGGGGGGGTGGATTGGGGGTTATGTGGGACGATCTTTACATGAAGCAAGTTTTCATGGGGCAAGGGACATTGCTATGAAGGGGGCGCCGGATTTCTCAGCATTATTTAAAAAAAGATCAGAAATTAAAAAAAAAATTTTTCAACTGAAAGTAAGGAGCAACATCAAAATTTAAAACGAACAGAAAATATTACGTATATGATTGGGTTCACCCCCTAGTCAATACCTCGCTCTTTAAGCCCAAGATTTTTTAATACTTTCATTTGAGTTATTTATTCTAATTAATGGCCTTTGTGATTAAGGGGTCATTTTTAAAGAATTGGAACAAAATTCGAACTTTAGCTTATAGAGCAATGTATTGACTAGGGGGCGAACCCCCTAATATACGTATTAAAAATATATTAATATAGAAATTCGTTACGTAAGTTACTTCGTAAGTTACGTATATTTATTATTAATAAAAATGTTCGAAATAAAATTAAATAAGTTTCTAGAAAGCCATTTAACCAAATACAAGTAAAATTAATACGCAAATTTTGTTTTAATTATTCATGTACGGTGAGCCAAAATCAAAACCTGCATTAATTCAAAAACGTTCAAAAATTAAATTAAAAAACAGGTTTTTTTTTACTGAAAGTAAGGAACGACGTTAAAACTTAAAACGACAGAAATTATTCCGGATATGAAAGGGGCTGTCCCCTCCTCAACGCCTCGCTCTTTACGCTAATATTTGACTTTGTCACAGCTCTATTTTTTTAAACAATAAAAAACTTTAGCGTAAAGAGCAAGGCGTTGAGTAGAGGAGAGCCCCTTTCATATACGGAATAATTTCTGTTCGTTTTAAGTTTTAACGTCGTTCCTTACTTTTAGTTATAAAAACTTGTTTTTTTTTATTTAATTAAAGTCAGGCCCCACGTTAGTATATGTTTTTATATGCTATGTTTACATAGGTTTTACAACCTATTTTACTCTAGCCTATTCTTTGTTTATTAAAATTTTTTGTATATAGGTTTCTCTCATTCTAGATGTTTTGACACCACACATTGTATTTTGCAGAAATAATACGACCGCTTTCCCTGCTGTTCCTATACTAAGTGAGAGAAAAACTTTATTTTTGTTAGCTTTACCATAACTTTTGCCAACTGTTCTTCCTCTAAATTTAACTTTCAGTAGTTTTCTTGACTCGAACAAGAGGCTGGACAATGTCAGTCCTAAGCGTGCATACTGTTTTGCCTCAGACCATCCCTTTGGCCCTGTCGGCTATGTGGTTTACGCAAAGTTCACCTCTGTGCAACCCCGTGGTACTTTGGTCAAATTTTCTTACTTTGAATCTAATTTACAGTAGTCGTCTTCACTTGGACAGGAGGTTGGATATTATCAGCTCTAAGCGTGTGTTCCGTTTTGTCTCAGGCCATCTCTTCGGCCCTGCCTCTGATTTACGCGAAGTGAACCTGTGCGCTATCATGTGGTCTCAGACCGCAAATTCTGTTATTTTATATATTTTTTTTTTTGTGTTTTATTTTTTAGAAATTGTGCATTCCGACTTGAAGCCTGGAAATTTTCTCTTGGTTTCTGGGAATCTCAAACTAATAGACTTTGGAATTGCTACGGCAATTCAACCTGATATGACGTCTGTTGTTAAGGGATCCAAAGCTGGAACATTCAATTATATGTCCCCAGAAGCTATTCAAGATTCCACAAGTTATACTGATGATGAGGGCCAGCGGAGGAGGGGATGTAAGGTAAGTTAGCAGAATTCAGCCATCAAAATCAAAACAAATTTTTTGCAAACAAAATTTGGACTCTTACGCGCTGAACCTGATAGGCCGCATGGAAAGAGATGGCATATACTGTAAAATATATAAAAAAGAGATATATTTGTAGACTTCGCTAATTAATATAGCTGTCAATCACTTGAAATTAAATCAGATATGCATGTTTTCTTTTTCTTTTCTTTTTTTAATCGACGAAAGGAAAATTATAGCACATATATCACGACAAAAAGCTACAAAGCCAGTGAGCTTAACTAAGCCTTAAATATTTAAAATGTACTATAAGGCCTAAGACCTTCAAAAATAGTAACGGACATTTGCTATAAAAAATATACTATCGTCGAGATTCGAACCTACTGACACAGCAGTCTCTGATAAATCGTTGTTTAATGTTAATACATTCGTGGAAAGTGACGACAAATACTATATCTTGAATAATAATAAATGAAATAGTGAGACTTCTAGTGATTTCGCTGACGTTGTCGATCGATGATTTAACGAACGTCGTTTATCGATAAAGCAGTGCGGACTACCTTGAACTAAATTCAGTGCACTGGGTTTTTCACCAGTAAAGTAAAATAATGTTCTCCAGTATTACTGGAGTAATGTTCTCCAGTATAAAAACTCTTTGGAAAGAACAAGTAAAGGAAAATGGAAGTTAATTTTTTCATGTAGTCTATCAGTAGTCGCTTTCTTCGCCTATGAAGCCAATTTATAATCAGATATCAGGAAATATTTCCTAGATTTGTCCATCAACCGCCCCTGGAAAAATTAGAACATTGTGACACTTTTCTTTCCTCTTTAACCACAATGGGCTTAATGGGCTTCTAACCACATTTAATAACTTAATTATTAAAATTTACATTATCCAAGCCACCTGATAATGGGGAGAGACTAATTAATAATCGCCTCCTATCATGGCTAAATAGCCCTTGAGAATGTTAAAACTCGGCTAATAAGACTACAGGTAAGACTAAGGGTAATTTAGAACAGTTCGATAGCTCAAAATTCGCTTAAACGTTGACCATACAAATATAATGATAGAAAACGATTCGAAAAAAAAAGTCGTCAATAAGCATGTTAAATGAGACTGCGTGACCTAAAACTTTATTTGTTTGGTAAATTGACTCTTAAGACAGTCTTGAATTTTTAAGAGGGATAAAATGAATACTAACATAGAAAAACTCCTAGGTTGAAATCCAATATAATATTTACCCATTAAACATGACCGTTTCTACCTTGAAAACTGCCATGTCTTTCCAACTGTTTATTTAGGCTCTTGTGCCGTTTTTTTTTAATCCTACCCCCCTCTCCTCTCATTGGCGACATATTTAATTTCAAAATACATCTAATTTTAAATTTGGTCGTTATCTGCTCTTTTGTTTCTAATATTAATTAGCAGCCAAACTGAACACACTTCAAGTCACCGTATACTACCAAAAAACTTTCCGCACAAAAATCTTGCCATTCCCGTGGAAAAGGGCGTCCTCCTTCAAAAGGAAGCAATTCACTCGGTAGCTATTTCTTACCGTATCTCAAAACTTTTCCAGATGGTGGCCCTATGTGTCTCCTTTAAAAACAAAAAGAATAATAAAAAAATTCTAAATAAACTAATTAAAAACTTGTGACGTTTTGAAAGGAGAAGACCGTTGATTGGAATTTAATTCTTCTTCAGGTAGGAGTCAAATCTGACGTCTGGTCCTTGGGATGTATTCTTTATAATCTTGTATATGGCCGCACTCCGTTCCAACACATTACCATGCCAGTTGCAAAACTTCAAAAAATCGTAGATCCCAGGTATGAAATACAATTTAAAGATTGCGGAGATCCACACCTTTTAGACACGCTTAAAGCATGTTTAGTTAGAGATCCGAAGAAAAGGCCTTCCACTGATGATCTGCTGAATCACCCCTATCTCACTGGGAAGGAGTCAGATAGAGTCAGATTTATGTCATATTTAAAGGATTACTGCATGGGAAGAACTGTTGATGATGACCTAATTCAAGAGGTTGGTTTCTTTGTTTTTTTGTATAAGTCTCGTTTATTCATAAACTATAACTAAAGAATATACAAACAAATGTATAAAAAGGACTGCCTGTTCCTTGTTTTTCGTAGTTCCGTCTCGAAGTTTATATTCAGAGGTGGTTCTGCCCTTTCTTGCGCCCGGGGAAAAAATTCTTGAGCAGCTCCACCCACCCCCTGTCTCCCAAAAAACTTTCAGGTCAAACTTTAAAGAAAATTTTCATTTATTAACGAACTTATTTTCAATATTTAATTAATTAATAATTTATTGTTTAATCTATTATTTTAATATTTAAGTATTTTATTTATTGATTATAATTTATCAATTATTTTTATTTAGTAGCTGCGCCATCTACTTTATTTTAATAAAAAATAAAATTGCAAAATGACTACATCCGTTAGATAATTTATTTGAAAATTTGAGCCCCCTAAATTTCTGTGCCCGGGGCTAGTGCCCCCCTAAAACTGCCTCTGTTTATTTGAAATAACGACGAAAATAGGCGCTTCTGCACGTTTGAAAATCTATTAAAAACAATCACAAAATCCATGCTGGTCTCCTGGAATAAGCAATGAAATTTATTTTGGAGATATCATACTCCTCTACTACTACTCACTGCAGCAATAAGCCACCTGAGGCCAACACAGCTACGCATGCTCCTCCTCCATCCCAGTCTGTTCAAAGCCTCCCTCTTTACATCCTCCCAAGAGGTTCCCATTTCCCTTAAATCTCTCCTTACGATATCCTCCCACCCCATTCAGGACGACCTGCTTTTCGTTTGGCCCTAGAAGGTTGGCCGACAAGGACAATCTTTGGCAATCTGTCATCCTTCATCCGTAGAGCGTGTCATATCCATCTCATCCTTTCTCGCATTATAGCCCTAGAAAGTGGGATTGAACCACATTTTTCGCACAGCTTATTGTTTGAGATCCAGTCAACCTGTCGGGTAGGAAATCCGTAAGCAATTTCTCTGGAAAACATCTAGCAAATTTCCTCCATTTTTGGGAACGCCCACGCTTCAGAATCATACTTGACCACTGTCATCATTGTCGGTTCCGATTTCTTATGTCAGTTCGTTAACTTATCTTCCAATTTTGTTTAACTGTGAAAAAACACCCTGAGCCTTTGCTATTCTACCTTTAACATCTTCACTGCTCGCCACCGTCTTTACTATTAATACCACTTTGGTAAGTGTAGCTGTCCACTTGGTGGATCTTCTCATTACCCAATATCACCTCTTCACCTTCACTTATTCCTAGTCTTAGTGACTTAGTCTTCTTGACTTTAATTTTCAAACCTATTTTTGCAGCCTGAATTCGAAAAACTTCTAAAAGTTCATTCAGTTTCGTAGCATTGTCATCCAGGATGCTAAAATCATCAGAATAATGTGAGTCTAGGAGATTTTTACTCCCCCAAGTGATTCCGTGTTTTCCCATTGTTTTTGCTGAGCTCCTTAGGACAAAGTCTATCAAAATAATCCATATAATTAGGGACAGAGCGCAACCCTTACTTAACTCTTGATTTAAGACGAAACCAGCTGCTAACCTCATTTCTTAGCTTAACCATAGCAATATTAATCTCGTACATAGGACTAATCACTTTAATGTATGCAATAGAGCTGCCTAAGTAAAGAACTATGTTGGAACAATGTATTTTGTGCCAACATAATTCCAATGTACATAATAACCAATGTATTTCGTAAGAACTTTGAAATGGGCTCATTCAATTGGAAATTGGAAGGGCCTGTGCCCTTTTTAATAGTCAAAAGTGATTGGAAGGCAACTAACACCTCTTCCATGCCCGCTATTTCCCCAAACACACCCAATCAGAATTTCTAGATAGCCATTTTGTTCAACGTAGTTGAAAGTCCTAGAAATTAGGTCTTTGAGAATGACCCCCCCCACAGCCCTCAGGGTAAGGGTGTAAGTTATGCCGTGGGGGCATAAAAGGCTTTTATAGAAAGTGTTATTGTAGAAACTTCAAAAAGGGCTCATTCGATTGGAAATTGAGAGGGCTGGTGTTCTTTTTAATAGTCGAGATTTATTGAAGGGCAACTAACCCCCCTCTCACGCCCACCATTTCCCTAAACACATCCAATCAAAATTTTAAGATACCCATTTTGTTCAACGTAGTTGAAAGTCCTAGAAATTAAGTCTTTGAGGATGACAAACCCCCACAGCCCTCAGGGTAAGGGTTGTAAGTTATGCCCTGGGGGCATATAAGGTTTTCATAGAAAGTGCTGTCGTAGAAACTTCAAAAAAGGCTCATTCGATTGGGAATTGTAAGGGCTAGTGCCCTTTCTAATAGTCGAAACTGATTGGAGGACAACTAACCTCCCTCTCATGCCCACTATTTCCCCAAACACATTCAATCAAAATTTTGAGATAGCCATTTTTTTCAACTTAGTTGAAAGGTCCGAAAATTATGTCTTTGAGGATGACAAAGCCCCCACAGCCCCCAGGACAAAGGTTGTAAATCATGCCCTGGGGGCATATAAGGTTTTTATAGAAAGCGTTGTCGTAGAAACTTCAAAAAGAGCTCATTCAATTTGGAATTTAGAGGGCTAGTGCCCTTATTAATAGTCAAAAGCGATCGGAGGGTGAATGCCCCCCCCCCATGCCCATCATTTCCCCAAACACTTCCAATCAACATTTTGATATAGCCATTTTGTTGAACGTAGCCGAAGGGCCCGGAAAAGATATTTTTGAGTATGACAACCCCCCCCCACCTCCCCCACAGCCCTCATGGCTAAGGTTGTAAGTTATGCCCTGGGGGCATATAATGTTTTTTTTTTTTAGAAAGTGTTGTCGTAAAAACTTCAAAAAGGGCTCGTTCGGTTAGAAATTGAGAGGGCTATTGCCCTTTTTAATAGTCGAAAGTAATCGGAGGGAAAATCACCCCTCCCCCAAGCCCATCATTACCCCAAACATTTTGATATGGCCACTTTGTTCAACGTAGTTGAAAGGTCTGGAAATTATGTCTTTGAAGATGACAACCCTCCCCCCATAACCCTCAGGACAAGGGTCGAGAGTTATGCCCTGGGGGCATATACAGTCTTTATAGAACGTTTTGTCATAGAAGCTTCAAGAAGCACTCATTCGATTGGAAATTGAGAGGACTAGTGCGTTTTTTATTAGTCGAAATTGATCAGAGGGCAAATGCCCCTCCCCCTACGCCAGTTATTCCCCAAACACTTCTAATCAAAATTTTGAGATAGCCATTTTGTTCAGCGTATCAGAGAGGTCTGGAAATTATGTCTTTGAGGATAACAAATCCCCCCAGCCCTCAGGGCAAGGGTTGTAAGTTATGCCCTGGGAATATATAAGGTATTTATAGAAAGCGTGGTCATATATACTTCGGAGGGGGCTCATTGAATTTTTAATCAGACGCTCTAGTGCTCTTTTTAAGAGTCAAAGTGATCTGAGGGCAGCTACCCCCACCGCACACACACACGTCGTATTGTCCCAAAATACATCTAATAGATATTTTGAGATAGCTATTTTATTCAAAATATCCTAAATATTATATAACAAGGTTTTTGGGGTTGAAACAAACCCCAGAGATTAGGGGCAAGGGTTGTAAGTTATGTCCAGGGGTCACTTAAGGTTTGTATGGAAGGGTCACTTAAGTTTAACTTTAGAAGAGACTCAGTCTTTCTCCCTGAAAAAGACTATCTCAATATAAAGCAAACAGTAATTAATTAACCCTTTCGCCCCGCAGCCCGTCAAATGACGGGTGGCTAATTTTGCTCACCAGATGCTATCTAGTGCGAAAAGTAGTAACTAAAACCATGCTCTTTGTATTCTTGAGACATCTACCAATCTATTGATGTATCACACGTGTTGTTCGGAACATTGCAGTGGACGAAAATTTAATCAGAAAAAAAGTGGGAAAAAGTCTGCTAGAGGTGGGTAATTTCTAGTTAGAAATTCAAGTAGGCATATCATTTATTTGTCTACTTTTGTAATATCATTTAAAACTAGATAGCCGAAACTAATCAATGAGAGTTCTATTTAGTGACTAGCACCATCTAGTGGGCTGTTATAATTTTCACAAGTCAGTGTACATCAAATGACAAGACTGGGACTCTCAGACTGAGGGGCTTACTCCTGTCGAATACTTGTACAAGTATATTCCGCTTGAGTTTTTTGAGACTATGGCTGAAAAGACGGACTTGTACCATATGAAGGAACACAGTAAAACTATAGCAGTCAGAGGCAAAAGCCTGGCCCAAGAGATACGCCAAATGGTTGGTATCTCAATCCTTATGGGATCCCTGAATCTGTCGCAGATACGACTTTACTGGAACAAAAAGTAGTTTCTTCCCATAGTCGCAAGAACACTTTCAACAGATCGATACCATAAATTATGGAATCATCTTCACTTTGCGTCCGAAGAGGATAGGAACGAAAATGATGCGTTATGGAAAGTCAGGCCTGTGTTATCCCTTGTTAGAGCGCGATGTTTGGACCTTGAAAGGGAGTAAAACCTATGTGTAGACGAGCAGATGATCCCCTTCAAAGGCCAGACGAGATGAAGAAATACATAAAGTTAAGCCAAGACCGCGGGGGCTGAAAAACTTAGTTCTCTGTGGTTCTTTCGGTATTATGTATGACTTTGAAGTTTGTCAGGGAAAGATACCCCTATTGGGGAGGAGCACAGAGAAACAGCTGGAGGTTTGGGAGGAGCCATTGTTCTTAGTCTGCTGGAGAAAATTGACAAGCATGTCTATCACAAAGTATATTTCGACAACTACTTTGCAACGTTCCTGCTTCTTGGCAGCAGGAACTATCACAAAGGGCAGGATCTCTAAACGAAGAGCTGGTCGTCCTCACCAGCAACAAGATGCCGAGAATTCTCTGGCTCCTTCGCCGTCCCGACCTGCTGCGCGATCAACTTACACGATCGAAAGCGTCCGGTATGACAGAGTAAATCACTTCCCTGTGCATTTAGAAGGTCGGGAAGCCCAGTGCCGCTATGAAAAGTGCCCAAAAGGAAAAAAGGGTGTTTCACAGATTCATTGTGAGAAATGTGAGGTTGTGCTGTGTCTAAACAAAGACAGGAATTGCTTCAAGATGTACATGTTCACTGAGTTTGAAACTTGACTTTGTGCATATGTTTTGTGCCTTTTCTATATTTTTCGTATAAACGAAGTTGTCTTGCTGGTATACCCTTGTAGTCCCATTACTGTCATTTGACAGGGATCGAGATTTCTAAGAATATGTGCCTCGACGGTTTTCTAACACAGCCATAAGTTTTCTAAGGTCGAGATGAGCCCTACACTAGAAAATCAGAATTTTCGTGTGCAGGAAAAATATTCAGGGCTGAAAGGGTTAAACTAAAAATGAACAAAAATATAATCAAATAATCTACCAAGCATATAACTACCATAAATTAGTATAAAAAAATAAATGAAACCCAAAACAAACAGAAATTAAAATAAATAACAGAGTCAAACCCATAACGAGCAGGAATTAATATGAGTAGGGCTCTAAACCCCATGCTTTCTAAAAGCCAGAATATAATTTGTACTTTTACTGAAAACAAAATACGTTTGAAATGTTGTCACTTTTATAACTTTAAGAAATCAAAAATTAATTAAGATTTAAAAAAATAAATATCAGCATATGTACATTAAAGTGACAATGCACATTTTGTTCAGTAAATTCATTGGATTTTTTTTCAGTAAAATACAAATTATATAATGGCTTTTTCGTTTTTTTTCTGTTTTTTTTTTGTATAAAACCGTTTTGTACGCGACAAGAGTATACCAATAATTTTTTTGCTCAAGTCTATAATTTCAAAAATGTTCTCACTGACAGTTCTTAAACAAGATAATAAACCCACATTCTGAGGAATTCTTAACAGAGGGGCATTAAGATGTTCATTAAATGAAATGTTCTCCAGTCTTCTACCTAACACTTCTTAGAAAAGTATTAATCAGCTGAAGAACACACTTTTGTAAAGAGTGGTCCTTGCTAATTGTAGATGTTAATGATGAGTCTACAGGGGTCCTTTTCCGATTGTTAATTCTACCCTTGTCTTTAATCTTCGTTTTGTTTTCTTCTTTTTTTCATTCTTCGTATCTCTGTACGAAACCATTTTGTACCCAAAGAAAAAGTATAGCTATCATCTATTTCTCACATCTATATTTTCGAAAATGTTCAAATAAGAATTTTGAAACGAGATAATAAAACCACGTTGTGAGGAACTTTTATACTGAGGGGTATTGATATGTCCCTCAGACGAAATATTGTCATTTGAAATAATCCTGATTTATCTCACTGAGGTTTAACTATGTCTAATATATTTGTATCTTTTATACTTTCAGATTAACAAAATGCTGGACTCTACTAGATGATTCGTCCTTGTGGAGCCCTCCCCTTACTCTCAAAAAGAAGTTCTTCCAAACGCAAGAAGAAGTAGTAATGAAATACCAGCACGTTAAATGAAATATAACGATTTGTATAATTTTTTTCAGGACTATTTGTTATAATTTGAAATTTTGAAGAATGTAAAATATTATTAAAATGTTGATATCCGGGCCGTAGTAATACTAGAGTAGAGTAGAGTATTTTTATTTATAACACGTACATAAATAAATGTCACAAAACAGCGCACATGCCTGGTGGCATACTTTAGCGCTGAAAATATTGCCAACGAAAATACACAGCCATTTTCTAACTAAATTTTACAACAACGAAAAAGAAAATCCTAATGAAAAAAATGCTTAGCACGTCATAAGATATTTCTTCACCAGTCTTAGAAAATGTCGCTTGTTGCTACATTCTCGAACTGATGCAGGAATTGAGTTCCAGATTTTTGGGCCAATGTGACGGATGCTGAATCCCGCTCTCGATGTCGGGCGAATTTCGCACGAAAAGTCTGAACGATGCGTAGTAGGATAATTATGAAATTGAGAATTAGTTGAGAAAATGCCGGAGAAATTTACAGGTAAATTACTATATTGATAATCATGACAAATACTAGAGATAGAAATTAAATGAAGTTGGTCCAAAGAGAAAATTCCTGAAGTCCCATATAGGTGTCTAACTGAAGTTCTGCAATCAACATTAAAAAGAATCCTCATTGCTTTATTCTGAAGTATTTGAAGAGATTTGAAAACAGACGGAAAGGTAGATGCCCAAACCGAAATGCAATAGAGAAAATATGGGTGGACGAAAGAATAATAAATAGATTTTAGAATAGCTTTAGGAAAAAAGTGACAAAGACGAGTTAGCATGCCAATATTTCGGGAAATTTTTAACGACAGTGTTTTTACATATTTATGAAACGACAAATTTTCATCCAAAATAATCCCAAGATATTTGAACTGATCCACCCGTCTTAATTCAAGACCATTCAAAAAAAGAGAGAAGGTATCTGACACTACTGATCCAGTTCGCGAAAATAACATATACTGGCATTTTTTTTCATTAAGAGCTAGTAAATTCCTTGAATACCAATCAGATACAGTTAGTAACGTACTTCCAAGGTTCTGGAAAAGAACTGATAGGTCCCGGTGAGAAGCAAAAATTACTACATCATCAGCAAACATTATAATTTTACAAAGAGGCAAAACTTCTGGCAAATCATTTATAAAAAGAATAAATAGAATAGGCCCAAGAACAGAGCCCTGAGGCACTCCGTAATTAATTGGAAAAGTTTCGGAACGGAGATCACGAGATTTATCAACACAATCTAGTCGTCTCCCAGAAAGGTAAGATGAAAAAAAATTAACAGCTTGTGTTGAAAACCCATAAGACTTTAGTTTAAAAAGAAGCAACGAATGATTTACGGTGTCAAACGCCTTTGCGACATCAAGAAAAATCGCCAACGCGTGTTGACCATCATCTAGTGAATCATTAATATTTAGTAAAAGCTCATGAATTGCCAGTTCAGTTGACTTTCCTTTTATAAAACCATATTGAGACGTGTGTAAAATCTTACTATCAAATAAATATTTTTGTAATTGACTATTTGCAAGTTGTTCCAAAATTTTGCTGAAAACCGAAAGTAGAGAAATGCCTCTATAATCTGAAGGGTCAGTTGAACTCCCAGCTTTAGGTAATGCTATAACATTTGCTTTTTTTAAAAGTTCAGGAAAAACCCCATGCATAAGTGATAAATTAAAAATATGTGCCAGCAAAGGTGAAATGCTTGACGCTATTTGCTTTACGGTTTGAGCCGAAAATCCAAATTCGTCCTTAGAAAAACTCCGTTTAAGCTTCAGAATAACTTTTTCAATCTCATGAGGCTTAATCTCAGAAAAAGAAAACGAATTTTCCGCATGTTGCTCATTAACTGGAACAGAAGGGGAATTCAGTTGCATATTCATAGTCAATGCAAGTCTAGAACCAATATTACTGAAATAATCTCCAAAAGCATTTAAAATTTCATTGGGCTCTGTAACATTTTCCCCATTTAAAACAAGGCAATTAACACTAGTATTCTTACGACTATGAGGACGTATCTTTTCATTTATCAATTGCCATGTTTTTCTCATATCCGATTTATACTCCAAAAATTTCTCTTTATAATATTTTCTCTTCTCATGTCTGATAATTGAATTTAACTTATTCCTATAAACTCTGAATTCTTCAAACGACTCAGGTGTCTGTAATTTTAAATAATTCTTAAATTTTCTATTTTTATGTTTTAACGGTGCCAAAATACCTTCAGTAATCCATGAGTCAAATTTCTGCGCAAACTTTCCATGCGAAACTCGTGTTGAAGAAGCCCGATCCCGCAGTCGCATCATTTGATCAATAAAATCTGAAAACGCAGAATTTGCGTCATCTGAGCCATAAACCGAACTCCAATCATGGTCACCAATTAACTGACGTAGAACTTTACAATCAATCCATGTATATCGCTTTTTTGAATTATCCATTGTTGAATCTCGATGTTGTTTATTACTATTATTTAAATTTAAAAGAACACTCACCGGAAAATGATCTGACATATCAGACAAAATTACTGACGATTTTTCAGCATTAAATAAAACAGGAGAAAAAAATATATTATCTAATAATGTAGCTGTGTTAGCTGTAACTCTTGTCGGCAGAGAAATACTTGGAAGAAAATTAGAACACAACATCATAGTTAAAAACTCCTTATTATTTCCAACATCGAGATTCAAAAGATCAAAATTAAAATCACCCGAAATAATAACCGGTTTTTTCAACGCTTCCAGATTTTTCAACAGCGGTTCAAAAACTTCAAAAAATATTTTTGGGTTACCCGACGGAGATCGATAAACAGACCCGAAAATAAATGGATTACAGCCCAAAGGTACAACTTCAACAAAAATAGTCTCACATAACCCTTCATCAAATACAGACAAATCACTGAGAATACTAAAAGACCAGTCATCACGAATATACAGTATCTGACCTCCTCTCGCATTCTGACACCTTGTACGCGAAATACACTTCATCCCGGGCAGATCTAACATTGTAAGGGGTGTATTAGCAGACAGAAAAGTTTCGCAAACTCCAACAATGTCTATAGGACTAGATGCAAGCAAAAGCTTCAGTTCATTGAATGCACTTTGTAGCCCCCGGGCATTTACATGTAACGATCTGATCGGAAAATCACAACTTTTTGTTTTATCCGATAGAAACTCGCCTGAAGAATAATCACATTCAGGTAGATTATTTACATAAGGCATATCTTTATCACTTCCGGTAGCTGAATTAAGAATAACATCTAATTTCAAACGAGAATCAAGAAAACACTGAAAACGATCCATAAAACAAAAAAAGAAAAGAAAAATTCACAGCTTCTTAGTTTAGACGACAGGTTCATATGACACATTGCGAATCTGAACTACGTCGGAAATCGTTTTACACGGAATGATTTGCGAACCGCACTTGACATAAACAACACCTCGTAAAGTCCATACATTTTTCAATTCAAACTTATTGCGCGCAAGCTTGTAGATTTCTTGCCTTTCCCTGGTTAGAGCCTCATTTACATAGATTCGGGTACCTTTCAAATTCTTGCGATTGCGCAGGATCTCAACTGCAGATGCCTCAGTAAAAAATGTAAGTTCAATCGGAGTTTTTATTTCCGAGGCACCTCCCAAACGCCTTGCACCCTTGACAACGGATTTATCAAGATTGAGTCCCATTTCACTGTTAAGTCGAGCTAATACTTTCTCACCAAGGTGAGGCAAATCACGCGCGGGAGAGTCTATCCCAGATACAATGACCTTAGTCAGAAGAGAAGACTGGTTTATATCATCCAGCTTAGTTTCAAGCTTTTGGAGCTTTGCGCAATTTTGGACAATTCTTGCCCGCAAATCGCCAAGTGATTTCTCAAGCAGTTCAAATTTACCCTTGAATTGCAGATCGATCGCCTCATAGACAGCTTGCGTAACAGTATCAAGAAAATCTGACTTAATCTGTGTCACCGGAGAACTCCCTAATCCACTGCACTGCTCTTCCACTCTCCTACGAATTTCATCCTGTATGCCGTCACGAAGGTAAACAATTTCTGACTGCATCAAGTTAACCGACTCAGACAAATCCCCGGCTAAACCTTCCGAGTCCTCCGTACAGAGCCTTATCGCTCTCTGAACATTTCTTCTGCCATCTCTCAGCGCTTCTTCATATTTCTCCGCGTAAGCCCATATATTCTCGGACGTTACTATTTTAATTTCGTCAGTTCCGTAACAGCAAACTTCATAATTACTTCCATCACCTTTGACAGGTATCACCTGCGTAATTTTGCAAGGCCACAGCTTGTAATATTTAAATTGAGCAAACGCCCGGTTTCCCACTTGCATAGCTTCGGCAAATGACAAAATGAAAAAAAAGGCAAAATCTCTCTCTCAAAACGTCCGCAAACCTTCTGTGCATGAATGCCTAGCAGCGACTGATGACAGTGGGCGGGATCAAAAAAGGTAGAGCTGAAAACAGCCAATGGAAAATTTACCAAGTATCCAAGTTAAAATATCCAAAAAAGTATGATACAATTCTCTTGTGTTAACTAGTCAATGACTGAATCTATACTCATAATTCGTTTTTCTATGGAGGAGTCTCATACGTATTGTCTTATTTTTAGAGTTTTAACATTGTTGTAACAAAGACCTAAAAGCGTAAGATAAATCATCGTTTTGCGGCTGGACTTCTTTTAAATGCTTAATGAAACTTATTTAGCGAGCCAAAAGGAATGAAAAGAGATTTAAATACTCCACAGTACTTTAGCCTCTAATATGCCAGATTATTTAAAATTTGTACCTCCAAACCGGTTTGTAATAAGTGATTTTCGACAATGTTTCAACGTTTTACATAACAAAACGAAGAAAGTAATTTTTTTTATTGATGCTTAACCTTTGAATGTTAGCACCCACATACTTTAGCACCTACATTTACTTTTATTTAAATTTTTTTGCATACTGACCAATGCGTGGTTTGTGGCAATCTATATAACACTTCCCGTGTTTGTCCCCCCAGTTTTCTTCAGGCACCCGTCTGGTCGACTGTGGCTTGCAGAGTTACACTGCTGACCCCCGTTCCAAATTAAATAATCAGTAACAACAGGACTCGAACCCATGACCTTACGATTACAGGATTTCAAGTTTAGCGTGCTAACCCCTCGGCTAGCAGCTGGGAGTGCATGCTCCCAGGTATTGAAACCTTTACGCCGAGCGAACCTAAAAAAATAATTTCGTTACGCGGAACGAATGATAAAATGTTTGTATTTTCACCAACATTACCTGTGAAACTTCTCAAAAAGAAGGGAACGTGGAAATGTCTCAAAAAGAAAGAAACTATCATGAAAGCTTCAAATTGCTTTCTGCATTATAATTCTTTCGTAATCAGTAAAAAATTAGCATATTTTAAGGTTTCTTTCAATCTTGGAATTTTAGAGACAGAAAATATGTGGACAGACGTGTGTCTCAACCCTCTTATTGTAATCGTGTCTTGTCTCAGAACAAAGGGGTCTTGATGGAAGAAAGTTTTTTAAACTATTTTAAAAGAGCGGTAAACTGACATTTCTGGTTATTCTCATCGTAATTTATCTTTTAAAAAAGTCCTCATAAAATTACAAGCTTTTTTGCTTCAGGTTATCGAAAATAGGGAAAATATTGTCAGTTTGACCAAAGAGTTATGCAAAAAAAACACATGTTTTATGTGTCACTGGGTCAAAATTCTACTCCTTTGAGAGAGATGAGCTGCGTAGGTAGGGAGAGGAGAAAGGGGGGGGGGAATAGATTACTGTACTCCACAGTACTATGACCTCGTATGTCCCTACATTGAAGCATTTCCACTCGAAACATTTTTAGTAGATTAAACTACCATCTTATATAATTATAATTATATAATTAGATGACAAATAATTCCAAATGATAATGAAAAAAAATTGACAAATGATTTAATATCCGTTACAAAATGCACAAATAAAAAACGAAAAAAGTGACGATTTTGGAGATGTTTCTTGGCAGGCACGGATCCAGAACCTTGATTTGGGAGCGGCGGCCGCTTTACGAGGGAAAAGTGGGACATCACCCATCAATCCAGAATTTCGTTCACAATAGGAGTGTTAAGGCCGGGTTTACTATCGACGCAACGCAAGGGGGAGTTGAAACCAAGTTTTGTAATAGGACCCTTGGAGATCAACGGATCATGTTGCAGCTAACGTAAGACAATGAGAAACTTTTTCGAGGTCAAGATTGCCGCCATAGATTCATCCATTTCCGTTAGACAGTCAGAGGTGGCCTCTGTCAAAGTGAAAGTTATGCAACTGTTGTCTGTGGCATATCTGCCTGTTGTTAATTGTAATATTCTTCATTGCTCCGTGATGTCATCAGGTTGGGTTAATTTTGCAATGCCTGAGATGAATGGATAGTCGTTAGTGGCCATAAACTTTCAAAATTGTCACTTTGTTTATATTTTCACTTTTCTCTAGTTATTATTCTGTTTTGAAATGTGGGCAGCGAAGATGTCACACATTCCCGAAAAAGTTGTATAGTAAACACCTTAAGTAGGTGCTTGGCCTATGATGGGCGCTCCTCGATGAATCCGTAATGAATGCGCACTGAATATTGCAACTATAGTAACACACATATTCATTTGTTACTTAATTTGGTTGATGTGCTTTAATCATAATTATAAGTGAAGAGAAATATACATAAATAGTATAGTATTCATTTGGTTTAAGTTTCCTTCACATTCCATCACGTCACGTTCCGTCGATTGTAAACCCGGTCCTAAGGGCTTATTGTATATTATATCTTGTGGCAAAATGTCCCTGCTAATGTTAAACTCACATTTTACCTCTTCTAACCAAGGATACTTCTGTGGGATGACGTATTCGGCACAGTAGGACCCCCTCCCCCTAACTCAGTGGCAACCGATCTACTAAATGCATTTATTTAATTTTTAACATGTTGAAGTATAGATTAATCAAAAAATTTGAGCAAGTTAAACAATTTCAAATCGAGGAGGGTGAAAAGTGGGCTTGTCATGAATATGATCTTAGTAAGTGCGATACGAGTTAAAGAATACAGTGATAAAGACAGTTTTGACTGCGGTTACAGGTATGCTGCATTTAAGTAAGAAACATTTTATCTACTCTGGGATAATTTTACATTGTAGATTTCAATGTATTTATATTTCAAAGGTTCAACTACAGATACTTAAGTCAGAGGTAAAATCGTTAAACAGACGACTCAACTTTTCTTTTGGATTTTGTAACAAAACGGTCGACGACTTTGTCTATGTCGACTTTTATGACCCTATGGATGTTCATTAGTGGAATTCCTGTCAATCGATCTTCTCCCATTCGTGACCGCAACCATGTTTTTAGTCTTTTCAGCGTTGAAAAGGATCGCTCAGCGCTGGGAATACTTGCTGGTAATGAGCCCAAAATGTGCAATAACTTTGAAATGAGTGGAAAATATTGTAGTCACATAGGGCTAAACTTAATAATTCATTTGTAGGAATGTAAGCTTCTGAGTACTTTTCCCTCTTTTTTCTCCAGAGAAGACACTCGTTAAGTAGCAGCTCTTTTCTCAAACATTTGTCAACATTAAACAATGAATTAAACATGTCTGCCACTTTTGTTAATTTGGTCTTTTGTTTCATCATCATGGTAGTTTTCACTCATCATTTGGGCAGGGATAATCATTGTCAAGCTATAAAGCCACAGCGTTCGGTCTTAAAATCTACTTTTTAAATCTTCAATCACATTTTCTAATAGGAGAATGTAGATGGAAACTCTGCAATACTGTTCTTCATTTACCACTGGGTAGTTTTCCCTGTGTTTTTGTCGTGTATTTAAGCATAAAATCGTGATCTTTGTATCAATAAATTCAACTTTTTCGCTAGACTTTCCAAAAATTGAACGAAATGCTTCCTCACATGGGCGCCCATAAATTGAATTCCAGGGGGGGGGTTACCTGGTCTAATTGGCACTTTTAATGGTATATAATAGGAATCTAAATACAAAAATATAAAGATAAGGCAACATCATTCATCCAGGAGGGGGCGGGCGCCCCATTCTGCCCCCCCCCTCCTTATGGGCGCTCATGCTTCCTCAGCGTTGTCTCTCGTTTCCTGCAGAATTCTTGAAGTATCTTGAACTAAAGAACTTGCCTTATCCACTGTAATATTTTTATTCTGTAAATATTGGCTTAGACTAAGAGTCGTTCCTAAAACATCACTCATGTAGATCACTTCTACAAAGAGCAGCACTAAGGGATTTGGCTTTAGAGGCTGACTCAATTTCTCACCATTCAGAAATAACGCATAGAGCGTCCACAATATTTGTGAGACTAGCTGTGAACTGCACAACAGTCGTATGTCTTTCCACTCATCTTGTCTCACAAATACTTGAAATTCGAGCAAAGTATACAACACTATAACACAAACCTAAAACCCATCTGTTGCAATTGTTATCTGAGTTCAAACCATTAAAGACCCATGGATCTGTTATGCTGATAATCTCATTAGTAGCTAATAAAATACATGAACAGGAACAGCAACAGCAACCAAACAGAACCGAGCATAAACTGTAATCCAATAATTTAATTTCCTAAAAAAAAGCTTTAATGTGGTAAAAAGCATTACAGCAGTACATTCCCCCCCCCCCCAACAATACGGAGCAACGAATAGTGAAAAGCTTGAGCAAAGTATCAAACTAAATAACAATAACAGATAACTGTGACCGATGGTCAGAATTGCTATCCGAGGTCAAGCCATTAAACCCTCCCAAGCCTTTTCTTTCGTTAATCTGATTACAGAGGTCATATAACAGAACAGCTACCAAACAAGATCCACGCACAAATTGAGAGCTGACTATTTAATTGCCGACAAAACAACTACAGTAAAGACAATATACTTCAATATCATAATTAACATTACAGTAACACAGCTTATCCCAAGCAATACAAAAGCAGAATAACAAACACCAGAAAAAATTGAGCAAAGTATTTAACATGATAACGATACCATAAGTCTGTGACCTATGCATCACAATTAATACAACACCGAGGTACAACAATCTAAGGGGTTTTTCCGCCGTCTAATTGTTTGCTAACAGAGTTAGTTGTCAGGTATTGGTTTGGACGGTGGAAACAGAAATGTTAGCTAACAGAAATATTTCACTTTATATCCTCCAACAACTGTCTCCAACAAGCATTCTATTTGTTTAAGACATTCTCTAACAATGTTAGTTAACAGTTTTTCGTTGGACAGCGGAAATACTATTATTGGGAAAATTGTTAGCTAACAGCTTTTTTTTGAACAGCGAAAAAAATCCTCTAATTTCTTAGCCTTGGAGAGCTATCAAAATACACGACGTAAATAAAACCCTTAAAATCAATAATACGTGATTTTCACTTTAAAGAAAGATCACACAAAACTTTTTTTTCAAAACTAATCAGTTAAATTCAACTACGCTTTCTGTCCGTAAAAACTCAAGGCTTAATAATCTATTGATCACTGAAGGATCAATTTAGCGAATTCATTTTCTGGTGCTGAGTCATACATTTCTAGGTCGCATTCTAATGAATGAAACCGATTCATCCGGATAAATCCTAAAGCACCGATGACAGTGAATTTTTTTTTTTTTTTTTTTTTTAATCTGGTATCAACTATTAACAATAAACTTAACATAAACACAACTCCTCCAAATGCCATACAAAGATAAAAATAATAAAAAAGATAGAAAGAAAAATGCCATAAGAAAGATCACACAAAAAGGCTGCAATGTAAGATTGTAAATTATTCCGTTTTGTCATACAACAATTTTTTTTTACTGAATTCACCAATTCATTTATTGTTCACTATTTTTAATATTCATTGCTGAAATATTTCAATTTTCAAATGTTATAGCAAAAAATCAGTTGAATACAAATGAAACAACTTGGCTTTGGCTAACAGCCAAAGCTTATTCAGTTTTAACACACTATGTGATCAACATTACCATGATATTGCCTATTTTATTGCACATCAAGCTCTATTAATAATTAAATAATACATTCCACGTAAAATGTTTTTATGCTTTTATTTTAGCTCTCTATGTTTTAATTTAGTCGGATTAAAAGAAATAGAGATAGTGATACTGATTTCATTCGATAGTGATCTTTAGTGATTTATTTCGATTTCAATTGATAATTCCATTCGAATAAATTCACCCGGTTTAATACTTAAATGCGGGTATTTCAAATGAAAAAACAAATCAAGATTATAATGAAGAAATTTATTTTCAAGATAATTTTTTCTTTGATTTCAATTTGTTCCTAAGGAGGAACTCCTAGTTCCTCCTTAGGTTGCATGATTTCATTAAATAAAGATAGGAAAAGTAGCCGTAGAAATTTTAAACCAAAATTTTTTTTAATTTAGTACTTTATATTTTAGTAGCTGCTTACCAAAATTTTTCAAATACTTAATAATTATTCCAAAAAATCATTTTGTTTATTAGTTCTGTGATTATTAGTTATTCAGTTTTCATTAATTTAGTACAAAACCCTTATAGCATTGCTTTTAGTATAGAATATTTAGTACAAATAAGTGACAGGATAGAAAAACAGGATAGAGCGGAAAACAGGAATGTACTGAAAAATAATAAAGTGGTATATTTTTATCTTTAAAACTCTCTTCATTTAGAGATGGGAATAACAATATTGACAGTTTTCAAACATACATTTCGTAAAAACCCAAATTAATAATATAAATAAATGGCCCATATTATCGATTTGAAGCTTAAATAGAAGGCAACACACTTAATATCCTAGTATTCAGGCTAATTCTAAAGAAAAGAGGGTTGCACCAGAGCCTGGAGATGTAACAAACATCACATGACTCCTGGCGAAATTTTTCTCAAGCTTCTGATAGTAGTTCTTCCAAACAAATTCCTGGACCTCTCCTACTTTCTCAGCAGGTATCATCGCCACTGCACAACCACCCCACCTATAATAAATGTCTATGCTTCAGTAATAAAAAAAAAATCCTCTACGGAGCTACCGTAGTTCATATCTTAATTAGTGGTAAAATAAATACAGGGAAAATGAAAAACTAACGTTATATATTTTAAGGCACGTACTTCAAAACGATCATAATTTTTTCTATCATATAAAGCCTTCTTGAAAAATTAAATTTTACTTAAGCATCATTGAAGATTTAAATTTCTTTTTCTTTGGGGGAGGGGAAAGATAGCTTCTCTCCACCAATAGTAACAATAATAATTTTATTTTTGCTCGCTCATACAAAAAAAAGAGAAAAGCGGAGTAATACAAAAGAATAAAAGGAAAAACAAGAACGCTCAGCACCTAAGAACCAATAAAGTAGCAACTTCTTCATTCGTACTCGTAGATCAGATGTAGAGGCAAAAACTCGAGGAATATTTACAACGCCGTTTTTTTCTACGCTTGTTTCAGTAGACGGCACAATGACAATTTGGGTCTACCATATTTTGAGATCTTAGAACGAATGTGTTTCTCTCGTAGAGCAGGAATCGAAGCAAAAACTTAAGGTATTTGCAGTATACAGACCGGAGTTTTAGTCTGTCAGTTTGCGTTAACCAGTCCCATAGCGGCGATGCACAAAGCAGGTGAAGGAGAGCAACCGCTGCATAAAGCTTTGCAAGAATCTTTCTGTTCAAGCTAAATTTGAGAGAGACAAGCTTTCCATAGCTTGAGCGAATACTGTTGGTCATTTTCGCAATTATTAGTAAACGAGTACTTCTGATATCATGACCGTATGTTATTGCCAGGTGCTTCATGGACTTTCCAGAAAAATTTTCGTTTGTTCAACCATCACATATATAGGACCACTGCTTTGCTATTTGCTTGCCGACGGACAAAATTTCACAAACCCTGTCTTTAGTGCATTGACCCTTAGAACGATACTTTTGTAACCAGTTATCAGGCGGTCAATATTTTCTTGTGGAGAAGTAAGGTTGCAGCTTAACATCAGCAGGTCGTCCGCATACAAAGGCAGGCCGAGGTCACATAGATTGATAATGAATCCTAAAGCAACGTTTTATCTTCGTATGATTCCTTATTTCAGTCATTATTTTGGTTTACTTACCTTCAGGAGCACTCGTTAAGCAAGTGTCATCAGCAACAGAGACGTTACGAACGAGGGGACCCCCAAATCCCCACAATGGATTTAGAAACTCGAAGAAAAAGTGATGAAATGGTGGCGCAAACTTCTTATTTTTCAAAAGAATAAATGAAGAAAAACAATGCGATCCAAGAAAGAAGATAAACATTCTTACATAATATCCACAGAAATACACATATCCCGAAATTTTTGTCTATGGTGGTTAAATGACTCAAAAGAAAGACAACTGTTTTGCGATTATAAATTCCTATGATAAGAAGGAGCCTGAGACCATTCTAATGATTGCTACTTTTGTTCCTGCCAAATCTGTGGGTTTATCCGCAAATATCAAGACCTAATATCTTATCCTAATACCATTTTAACAACCAGACACTCCGCTCTCATGGATCTGGTGTGCCAATGCCTTTGCTTTCAACTGGGTCGCCAGTAATCTCTCCAGAGTCATAAAATACGGACGTCTAAGGCTTTGATTCCAATCTTAAGTTTTCTGAAAACATTTTGCCCTAAGCTTTCTTTTAGGCTGAACTAATCACATGAATAAAGATCTTGACCTTTGAAAAGAGGCAGCTGAAGTAATGGGGTCTAGCTTGAAAAAAGGCACTTTCTGTTAAAAGAAACCTCTTTTATAGGTAGTAGAATTAAGGAAAGAAGCCCTTTAAGTAATTTGATGAAGAAGAGAAATTAGTCAATTGTTTTATTTCTGGACTACCATGTATTCAATATTGTTTGCTTAACTTACTAACTTGATTCTCTTGCCGTCTTGCCGCAAGCGTTGAGAGAGCAGTAATCATCCTTCTCAAGGGCACCCAGTTTTGAGCCGCCGTAGGTACTCCTTCAAATCTTATTTCTGCCTTCCATATGAACTGGTGTAGAATATCAGACACTCTCCCTCTTCAACGAAGAATGAGATCCTATCACCAATCGATACAAATCATTCATTCGCTTTCACCTAACGGCCACTTGGTTGAAATCTTGGATGATATAATATAGGAATTCTTTTGGTACTCGGAGAAGGTGGCCGTACCATGTCAGCGTACGCAGACATGCTATGAGCCAGGAAGTTGGCTTTACTGATAAACTAATACCAACAGAATCCCTCCTGCTTACGCAGTCCTGCGGTTTGAGTTACATCCAGCTTCTTTAAAGTCGTGGTGGTTGTTGGTCAAGTTTCTCCACCACATTGTATTTTAGAAATGCATTGAGTATCCGCATCTTTGTGAGGTGGCTAAAAACAGAGTCTTCCTAGTCACCCTAGGATGGAAATTGCCATGGTGATTCATGCATTGACTTTTTTTTGATTGAACGATCACTTGACAGAATGGAGCCGATGTGCGTGAGGTCGTTCACGACTGCTACTTGGTTTTGACATAGTTCGACAGTAGAAAAAGTGGTAGAATAAGATGAGATATTTAATTCGAAAAATCCAACAGATAGTGGTAAAGAACTGTAAGTACGGAGTGATGCAACTCAACAGTAACCGAAACTCTAAAAAACGGAATTTGAAGTGACCAAAAAGATTGAAGGGCAGTTAGGCCATTTTCCACGCCCCTTTCTCCCCAAAAATCTTCCGATCAAAATTTGAGGTAGCCCTTTACTTCAGCATAGTCGAAAGGTCCAATAACTAAGCCTTTAGAGATAACCCATCTCCGCAGCCCCTGGGGAAGATTTTCGAGATATAAAATTTACCCATAGTTTACATCACAGTTCATATATTATCCAGTATGATCATTCTCTATCTCATCCATTATAAAAACCCGGACCGGGGTGCGAGTGCTCCGGAGAACGTTTTGGCAGATATAAACATGTTAGACATGCTATACAGGTCCGACTATTTCCATCAAAGTGCATTGAAACAAACGGAAATAAAGCTAATGCAGAAACAGGCTAAACAAGCTAAGGCAGAAATAAGTGGGAGGAGCTTTTTGTTCACGAAGACCAGAAATGATCTGCGATAAGCTTACTGGTATATTCTGTCTACTGTGGTTTACATATAGTATTTTTTCAATGGAAGTATGTATACATTTTTCGGATGGGGGGAGAGGTGAATTTTCTGCTGAGGAGATTTTCCACGGGGATAATTTTACATGATGAGGGGAGTTTCTGAGGGGGGGGGGGTGAACTTTTCGGGAGAAATTTAACTGGCATTATTTATAAAATGATAAGAAGTTAAATAAAAAAAAAAAAAACAAGTTTTTTCAGCTAAAAGTAAGGAGCAACATTAAAACTCAAAACGAACTGAAATAATTATGTACATGAGGGGAGTTACCCTTTTTTCAAAACCTTGCTCTTTATACTGAAGTTTGAATTTTATCCCAATTTTTTATGAACGACTCCTGAAACACAAGGGTCGTTAAATTAGAACAATACGAAGCTTTTTTAGAAGTAGTAACAAATTTTAGCGTGAAGAACGATGTGTTGAAGAGGAGCAAACCCCAATCATACACACAATAATTTCTGTTCGTTTTAAATTTCAATGTTGCTATTTATTTCAGTTGGAAAAAACCTTTTTTAAATTATATAATTAATATCAGAAGCCGCGGAGTGCCGAGCTCTAATTTATAATAAATAATATATATAATATATAATTCATAAAAATAATACAAACAAAAAATCACAAAAATGACAAATCTGACAAACAATACCAAAACAACAATATAAGAATGAAAAATGATCCGCTAGTTAAACAATTAGACTTCAAATTGTTAGAGCAAGTCAAAAGGAAAAAAAACATGTAAAACTCGATAAGAACTAACTAGTATATAGGCTAGATTAGCAAAAACTCTTTAAAAGGACATTTAAAAAAAGTGGGAGGGGGACAAAACAAGCGAACAAATACATAACTTAGGCAGAATCGATACCAAATAATAAAAGAAGAAAACTAGCGAGATATAATTTTTTTCTGTATTGAAGGGAACAAAGTTTTTTTCATATCTGGAGGTAAAGTAACAAATAGGGGACAAGCGAGGAACTGGTTCAGAAACAGTTAGCGGGTTCAGAAATGGGGCGGGCATGATCTGGATGGGTAATGTCTTTTTCAGAGGCAACGCTATAGCGTTGCCTATAGTAAAGACCATACGGCTCCAATGTTTTATTATTTATTTATTATTTTTTTTTTCCCACAGGCTTCATATGGAAAGGATCGTCCTATAAACTTCAAAGGGGGCTCATTCGATTGGAAATCGAGAGTTCAAGTGCCCTTTTTAAGAGTCAAAAGTGATTGGAAGGCAACTAACCCCCCTTCGACGCCCACCATTTCCCCAAAAACATCCAATCAAAATTTAAGATAACTATTTTCTTCTACGTAGTTGATTTCCAGATATAAATTATGTTTTAAGGAGGAAACTCCCCCCCCCCACAGCCTTCAGGGCACAGGTTGTAAGTTATGCCCTGGCGTATATACGGTTTTTATAGAAAGCTTTGTCGTAGAGCCTTCAAAAAGGACTCATTCGATTGGAAATTCAAAGAGCTAGTGCCCTTTTTAATAGTCGAAAGTGATTGGAGGGCAATCTTTTTTTGGGTGAAAAAATTAGATATTTATCATTTAGATTTTTGGAGAAGTAACAATTTTTTATTGACACTTTGTAAATTGGAAATAGGCTATTGCACCAATCTTCAGTATTCAGTCAGACTCCAAAAGAGAGAAGGTCCAAATTTTAAAAGAGGGCGGTAAGAGCCATAAGTTATTGAGAAAGAATACTTAAAACTTGAAGAGAGGGACAAGAGGAGGGAAAGATTACAACTCCCACAAAATGGGGACAAAGCTGAGGGGGACAGTTACAATTATTCATATTAGTTATAATGAAATCTACAGAGGTGTTTCCCCTAGCAGTAGATGTTCAAACTATTTGATTAACTTTAAGAGAAGAGCAAATTGAATTCATCATAAGGTCATGGGCGTCATCAACTAAAAAGAAGTCCAGCAGTTGAATATCTAGAAATAACAAAATCAGCACTAGTCTGCAATTGCTGGATAACTTTGCGTTTCACAACAGTATTTTGTTAGGCGAGTAATAGAAGAGTGCCATTGCAATAACATTATAGGGAAGGGGGAGTACTTTTGGCCTAATACTTAGCCAAAGATTTAATCATGCTCAGACAAACTAGGGACTGGAACAATTTTGAGGTAGACCAACAAGCACAAGTTTTAAAAAGGACCTAAGAGAAAATTTCTGTATAAAAATCACAAAGTTAATTAATCCCATCATACCCAGCTCCAGTAAGGCGTACTCCATACGCCATTGGGGCCACAAGGTCGACTAGATTATCAAGTTCTGGGTGACTACATTCGTAGAGGTCACGACAGGAGGCATGACTTTCATTCATAAGTCTTCCAAGTGTAGCAAGTGAGGCTTGCTGAGGGTTGTCACAAGTCTTTTTAAATTCTTCTACACGAGCCGCCTCTAAAAATGATGATAAATTACAGAGTATATAAAATTAGCTTTGAGAGCCCTGGTAAAACCAATAAAACATATGAAAAAATTAAATAAGTATTACAAGTCCTTGTATCTATCCCATTTTTAACATTGTCCATTTAGTTTGATTCCAATTTACTTTCTAAAGGTAATGAAGACATAATAAAACATTGAAAAAAAAACTAAAATTCAAGTCATAAAAGGTTATAGAAGCGTTACATCATTTGGTACTTGTATGATAAACCCACTACCGCTCCAGCTGTTCATTCAATGACGCATTATACCGTTTTTTTTTTCGTTATTTTCTTTCAGCTTAGCGTGAGACAAGACAAAGAGAAGTGACAAAATAGAAGGAAAATATATAATTTGGGCTATATATTTGCACATTAGGCGTGGGGGTAAAGTATTTGGACAGTATGAAGTTAAAAAGCAATTCTTACTACATAATATGCAAAATAATTGTACCTAACACATTAGGCATGCAAACCCACTATAATTTACCCCCACTCCCCCCCTATTGTGCAAATATATAGCCCAATTTTGTTTCTAAAGTATTTTATTTTTATCACACTTTGACATATTTCATTAGGATTGAGCGTCAGAGAATATTATTTTTTTTTTTTTTTTTTTTTTTTTTTTTTTTTATTTATATTTTTTTTAAAGAGAATATTACTATATTATTATATATTCTTCTATTATATCAGAAGAATATTAGGTAGTGGGTATATCATACAAGTACCCATCCTTTCTCGCAAACTAGATATTAAAAAAAAAGAAGTTTTTCACATTAAAGTAAAAAACCCACGCTAAAACCTTAAACAAACAGTAGTTTAACTATTATTTTAATGAAAAAGCTCAAATTTTCCAACATTTACTATTTATCATAATGCTTTAAAGACAAATGCATCACTTAAAGTACCAAAGACAGTGAAAATGATATCTGATACTTTGAACTGGTTAAGTGGAAACTCAAATAGCCATTTACATCTAACCAATTACGAGAAATTTGCTATTCAATTATTGCTGAAAAAGACTATGCAGATAGGGATTTTTTTGTTCCAGAAGGCACTAAATTAAGAAAAGAGAAACATGGAAAATTCAGCAAAACGTAAGGTATCAACAAGTTCAGCAAATCTGGCCACTCTGAAGAAGTGGCCAGACGGGACGCATTTGCGAAATTTCTGAAATGGGCGTATTTTCACTTTCAGGGCTGTGATCCTTTAAATCAGACATCTTAAAACATTACTCTGACGGTACAGTTGTCGTTGAGAATCAAAAGATTGTTAATATTTGAGTTTTTATAGACAAAAAGCTTATCAAATTAGTTCATTATTTCTGGTCATTTCTTCTTCACGACAGTTAAGTAAGAAAAAAGAAACATGAGTGAAAAACCAGCAAAACGTAAGTCATCAAGAAGTTCAGCAAATCTGGCCATTCTGAAGCAGAGTGGTCAGATGGGACGCATTTGCGCCACTTCAGCGCTTTTGGCGGTTGTGCATTGAGTTTTTCAATTGGGCTTATTCTCACTTTTATCGGCGCGATCCTTTAAACCAGACATCTGGCAACACTGCTCTTATGGTGCAGTTTTCTTTGAGAATCAAAGGATTGTTAATACTTGGATTTTTACAGACAAAATGCTTGTCAAATTAGTTAATTATTTCTGGTCATTTCTTATTCACGGTTCACCGTCACAACAGAGACTAAAATAAGGTACTACCAAAAAAACTTCATAACTATAAAACAACAAATGAAGAATTTGGACAGTTTTCTAGTTTCCAGGTAAGAGGTGAGTACTGAAAATAATGTTGTATGTGTGTAACCTATTTTTTGTTTGTTTGTTTTGTTTTTTCGTAGCCATGGCCCTTATGAATTTAGAACATTAAATACCTAAAATATCTAATATCTATTATGTATCCTATTATATTTGTTTTGTTTTTGTAATTATTATGTTATTTAATGGTTATTGCTATGTACTATGCGTTTTTTATTGTTATGTATGTTATTGTCATGTGTTATAATTTTGTGCAAAAGTGTTTGTTTTTTTCTTTTTTTGCCATGGCCCAAAAAAGCTTTCGTTTTGCAATAAAATATCTATCTATCTATCTATTTATTTCTAATAACCATAAAGATAAAGTAAACAACACACAGTAGGTAGAGCATACCATACAGAAAACCCAAAGTATCATTGTTGGTTTTCTAAATTGACCTATATTTGTCTTACGATGACCACGACATTAAACAACAGCTCTAAAAATGTTGTTCCACAATTATATTTTTATCACACTGCTCTTGTGTTACAGAATTCGCTCAAAAGCACTGAAGAAAAAACTCAAACTTCAGAATAAATTTTGGATAAATTTTAGGATACATTCAGGGTAAATCGTGTTCGTTTTCAGCGTTAACGTCACTCATTCCTTTCGTTTACAGAACACTTGTTTTTCTAAGTTTAATTTCTATTCGCTTTAATACATCTTCAAAACGTTTTTAAGTAGTTTGTTTCCAGTACATTATTTTTGTTATATCTTAAATTGTCTCATCTTAAATCTCGTATGAGAATTAGCCATGAGGATACCGCAGGTCAAACTGAAAATGAAGGGTCGGCCTTGTTAGCCTCAAATTACTTCCAAAAAAAAAAAAAAAAAAAAAAATAGCGGAAACCACAATTTTCAATCTAAAGAATCCTCTTCAAGACTCTATGACCATCAATTCAATCGAGCAGCCATTATGAACACGGCTTTAGGGAAAAGGCAAGCATAGAGCCCTTCAATAACGAAGGGCTACAAATTCTCTTCACAATTCAATCTGTACAATTCCATTCAAACTGTTACAATGGCCTCACGTTCCTCTTAAATTTCATCAATTAGCCTGACTATATTAAAAAGAAATCAGATACAAAGCAATTTAAAATATCAAAAATAAACACAAGTCTAGAAATAAAAAAAGGCCAGCAAGTGTCTTTGGACTTGATCGAATCTTCTCATTAATGAGTCTAACGGAAACCCGAGAATCAAAACCATTTGAAATACAAATCACAGAAGTTTGTAAAGCATACAGCAGTTAAAAGTGGAGCGAAAAAGGACACAATCAGATAGAATTTAATATCCCCTTCATCTCCCTACTCTATATGGCAAAATTTACCACCTTCAAACACGCTTTTTGTGGTACACGTCAGCTTTCTTTCCTTCAACTTTCCAAAAAGTTATCTCCCCGCAAAACACCTCCTCAGACTTTTCGTATCAATTGTCCGACCTTATTCAGAATGTTACTTAAAACAACTATTTCCACAAAATTAGTTTTTCAAAGAAAAGTAAAGAACTCCATTAAACTAGAAATGAGCAAAAACAAAATCAAATAATCTACCAAGCGTGAAATTACCACAAATCAGCATCGATAAATAAATGAAACCCAAAACGAACAGAAATTACAAAAAATAACCGAGTCAAACTCAAAACGAGCAAAAATTAACATGAGTAGGGCTCGAAACCCCTATGCCCTCCGAAGGCCAGAACATAATTTGCATTTTACTGAAAAAATATAAATGTTTTTACTTTTAAAACTTTAATAAATCAAATAATATTAACATTTTGATTACTAAACATCAGTATATGTATATTAAACTGACAATGCACATTCATTTGTATAAAACAAAACCTTATATGCCCCCAGTGCATAACTTACAACCCTTGCCCTGAGGGCTCTAGGGGGAGTGTCATCCTCAAAAACATAATTTCCAGACTATTTAACTACGTCGAACAAAATGGCTATCTCAAAATTTTGATTGGATCTGTTTGAGGAAATGGTGGCTGTGAGAGGGGTTTTAGTTATCCTCTAATCACTTTCGACAATTAAAAAGGGCACAAGCCCTTCTAATTTCCAATCAAATGAGCCCTTTTTGAAGTTTCAATAACATCATTATCTATAAAAACCTTATATGCCCCCAGGGCATAACTTAAAACCCTTGCCCTGAAGGTTGTGGGGGAGTGTCCTCCTCAAAAACATAATTTCTAAGCCTTTTAACTACTTTGAACAAAACGGCAATCTAAAAATTTTAATTGGATGTGTTTGGGGAAAAGGTCGGCGTGAGAGGGGGGTTAGTTGCCCTCCAATCACTTTAGACTATTAAAAAGGACACTAACCCTTTGAATTTCCAATCGAAATAGCCCTTTTTCAAGTTTCTACGGCAAAGCTTTCAATAAAAACCTTATACACCCCAGGGCATAACTTACAACCCTTACCCTGAGTACTGTTGGGGGAGTGTCATCCTCAAAGATATAATTTCCGGACCTTTCAACTATTTTGAACAAAATGACTATCTCAATATTTTGATTGGATGTGTTTGGACAAATTGTGGGCGTGGAAGGGATAATAGTTTTCAACCAATCACTTTCAACTATTAAAAAGCGCACTAGCCAATTCAGTTTCCAATCAAATGAACCCTTTTTGAAGTTTCTAAGAAAACACTTTCTATAAAAGCCTTATATGCCCCCAGGGCATAACTTACAACCCTTGCCCTGAGGACTGTGGGGGGGGGGGGTGTCATCCTCAAAGACATAATTTCCAGAACTTTCAACTACGTTGAACAAAATGACCATCTCAAAATTTTGATTGGATGTGTTTGGGGAAAAGGTGGATGTGAGAGGGGTGTTAGTTGCCCTCCGATCACTTTAGACTTAAAAAGGGCACTATCCCTTTGAATTTCCAATCGAATGAGCCCTTTTTGAAGTTTCTACGACAAAGCTTTCTATAAAAACCTTATATGCCCCCAGAGCATAACTTACAACCCTTGCCCTGAGGGCTGTGGGGAAGTGTCCTCCAAAATTTTGATTGGATATATTTGGG
The DNA here is from genome assembly GCA_027921565.1 of Artemia sinica. Classification (NCBI taxonomy): domain Eukaryota; kingdom Metazoa; phylum Arthropoda; class Branchiopoda; order Anostraca; family Artemiidae; genus Artemia; species Artemia sinica. The sequence goes on along the minus strand of CM051257.1, from coordinate 73,026,178 downwards.
GAAAAGGTGGGTGTGAGAGGGGGATTAGTTGCCCTCCAATCACTTTTAACTGTTAAAAAGGGCACTAGCCCTTTGAATTTCTAATCGAATGAGCCCTTTTTGAAGTTTCTACGACAAATCTTTCTATAAAAATCTTATATGCCCCCAGGGCATAACTTACAACCCTTGCCCTGAGGGCTGTGGGGGAGTGTCCTCCTCAAAAACACAATTCCTATCTGGAAATCAACAACACTGAACAAAATGGTTATCTCAAAATTTTGATTGGATGTGTTTGGGGAAAGAGCGGGCCTGGAAGGGGTGTTACTTGCCTTCCAATCACTTTTGACTATTAAAAAGGACACTAGCCATTCCAATTTCCAATCGACTGAGCCCTTTCCAAGTTTCTACGACACCTAATTCAATACGAAGTGCCCTGGTCTAAAGGAAAAAAAATAATACTAGTGCTAACGTCGTTCTTTACTTAGGCAGCGCGATTGCGCTGCCTATGATGTACAGTATGCTCACCAGGCCCAGCGACCCTCACAAAGCATAAACCAAAAAAACAGAGGCAATCATAGGCAGCGCAATAAATTTGAGGAGGACACTCCCCCCAGAGCCCTCAGGGCAAGGGATTTTAAGTTATGCCCTGGGGGCATATAAGGTTATTATAGAAAGTTTTGTCGTAGAAACTTCAAAAAGGGCTCATTCGATTGGAAATTCAAAGGGCTAGTGCCCTTTTTAATAGTCGAAAGTGATTGGAGGGCAATTAAACCCCTCTCACACCCACCTATTCCCCAAACCCATCCAATCAAAATTTTGAGATAGCCATTTTGTTCAACATCTTGCCCCCCCCAGCCTCCAGGGCAAGGGTTGTAAATTATGCCCTGGGGTCATGTAAGGTTTTTATAGAAAGCGTTGTCATAGAAACTTCAAAAAGGGCTCATTCGATTGGAAATTGAAATGGCTAGTACCCCCTTTAAATGGCAGAAAGTAATTGGAGGGCAACTAACACCCCTTCCACGCCCACCATGGGTTATAAGTTATGCCCTGGGGGCATATTAGGTTTTTATTGAAAGTTTTGTCGTAGAAACTTGAACAAGGGCTCATTCGATTGGAAATCAAAGGATAACGCCCTTTTTAATAGTTAAAAGTGATTAGAGGGCAACTAACAACCCTCTCACACCCACCTTTTCCCAAAACACATCCAATCAAAATTTTGAGATAGCCATTTTGTTCAACGTAGTTGAAAGTACTGGAAATTTCAATTGGAAATGGCTAGTGTCCTTTTTAATAGTCGAAAGTGATTGGAGGGCAACTAACCCCCTCTCACGCCCACCTATTCCCCAAACCCATCCAATCAAAATTTTGAGATAGCCATTTTGTTCAACATCTTGCCCCCCCCCCAGCCTCCAGGGCAAGGGTTGTAAATTATGCCCTGGGGTCATGTAAGGTTTTTATAGAAAGCGTTGTCATAGAAACTTCAAAAAGGGCTCATTCGATTGGAAATTGAAATGGCTAGTACCCCCTTTAAATGGTAGAAAGTAATTGGAGGGCAACTAACACCCCTTCCACGCCCACCATGGGTTATAAGTTATGCCCTGGGGGCATATTAGGTTTTTATTGAAAGTTTTGTCGTAGAAACTTAAACAAGGGCTCATTCGATTGGAAATCAAAGGATAACGCCCTTTTTAATAGTTAAAAGTGATTAGAGGGCAACTAACAACCCTCTCACACCCACCTTTTCCCAAAACACATCCAATCAAAATTTTGAGATAGCCATTTTGTTCAACGTAGTTGAAAGTACTGGAAATTTCAATTGGAAATGGCTAGTGTCCTTTTTAATAGTCGAAAGTGATTGGAGGGCAACTAACCCCCTCTCACGCCCACCTATTCCCCAAACCCATCCAATAAAAATTTTGAGATAGCCATTTTGTTCAACATTCCCCACCCCCCCAGCCTTCAGGGCAAGGGTTGTAAGTTATGCCCTGGGGGCATGTAAGGTCGAAAGTGATTGGAGGGCAACTAACCCCATCTCACGCCCACCTTTTCCCCAAACACATACAATCAAATTTTGAGATAGCAATTTTTTCAACGTAGTTGAAAGTTCTGGAAATTCGGTCTTTGAGGATGACAACCCCCAAACCCCTCAGGGCAAGGGTTGCAAGTTATGCCCTGGGGGCATATATGGTTTTAATAGAAAGTGTTTTCGTAGAAACTTTAAAAAGGGCATTCGATTGGAAATTCAAAGGGCTAGTGTCCTTTTTCATAGTTGAAAGTGATTAGAGGGCAACTAACCCCCCTCTCACACCCGCCATTTTCCCAAACACATCCAATCAAAACTTGGAGATAGAGATTTTTTTCGACGTAGTTGAAAGGTCTGGAAATTATGTCTTTGAGGATGAAACACCCCCTACAGCCCTTAGGGCAAGGATTGTAAGTTATGCTCTGAGGGCATATTAGGTTTTTTTAGAAAGCGTTGTCGTAAAACTTCAAAAAGGGCTCACTCGACTAGAAATTGAAAGGGGTAGTGCCCCTTTTAATAGTTGAAAGTAATTAGACGGCAACCAACCCCCCTCTGACGCCCACCATTTCCCCCAACACAAGCAATCAAAATTTTGAGATATTCGTTTTTTTCAACGTAGTTAAAAGTTCTGAAAATTAAGTATTTGAGGATAATAGCCCCCTAAGAGCCCTCAGGGCAAGGGTTGTAAGCTATGCCCTGGGGGCATATAAGTTTTTACAGAAAGTGTTGTCGTAGAAACTTCAAAAAAGCTCATTTGTTTGGAAATTGAAAGGGCTAGTGCCCTTTTTAATAGTCAAAAGTGATTGGAGAGCAACTAACCCCCCTCTCACGCCCACCAGTTCCCCAAACACATCCAATTAAAATTTTGAGATAGGCAGTTTCTTCAACGTAGTTGAAAGTTCTCGAAATTATGATTTTGAGGATGACAAATCCCCCAAATCCCTCAGGGCAAGGATTGTAAGTTATGCTTTCTAAAAGCCAGGATATAATTTGTAATTTACTGAAAGAATTTTTTTAAATCTTTTCACTTTTAAAACCTTTAGAAATCAAAAATTAAATAAGATTTTAAGGAATAAATATCAGCATATGTATAGAGTTTTTTTTTCAGTAAAGTACAAATTATATTCTGGCTTTTAGAAAACATAGGGTTTAGAACCCTACTCAGATTAATTTCTACTCGTTTTGAGTTGGACTTATTTTAATTTCTGTTTGTTTTAGTTTCATTTATTTATTGATGCTGATTTGTGGTAGTTGTATGCTTGAAAGATTATTTTATTCTTTTTTTTGTTCCTTTTTAGGTTTAATGGAGTTCTTTACTTTTTTTTGAAAAACTTATTTTGTGCAAAAAGTTTTTTTGATTAATACAAAAAAGGGCTTTAAGGATAATATTCGGTCAAGGCAAGCTCACCTACTACTTTCTTCTGCAAAAGCTCAAACAAACAATTCTGGTGGGGAGGTGAGATACTTTGTGCAGCAAGTTGGGCATAAATAAGACTCTTTCAAACCCTTGGGTTCCTCGTATTTTTTCCCCATCTCACATTCCTACCCACTACCAAAATTCTTAAATTGCATGAAGAAAAGTCCTGTTCGTCACCTTGTGGTGTCTACTCATAAGAAGCATAGAAGATATTTTATACCCTCATCTATCGAGTGGTGCAATACAAGCATGTAGTGGGAATTAACCAGTCGTTTCTCTTTATTTTAATTTTTGATAATTTTTATGATTATTATATATCATTGTTATACTTATATATTATATATTATTATTATACTTATATATTATTCTTATAAATTTAATTTTCTTGTAAATTTCTTATATATATTTTTAATTTTAGTCCTTTTGATATATTTTAATTTTCTTTATTTATTTTAATTTCTTTTAATAATACAAGCAACAAAATTTTTTGGTTAAACCATTTTACCTGAATAACAGACAGTTGAGTGTACGGTATGATATTATTTTATACAGCTATTTACCGTGTTATTCTTAACCTTTAAATTTATTTGATGAGAAGGTAAATTCGGTCATTTGTGCTTGTGAATCGTTAAAAAATAAACCATTCCTTCAGTGATCCATATCCATGACTAGGTGTGGAAGTCTAGCTAAATGCCGTTTTAGATGAGAGATAGAGCCAGATCATCATAATGGTCAAACAGACTCCTCCTAATATCCTATGCATATGCTACAAATTGACTCCTAAATATTACTCCCAGTAATTTGAATCTAGAGAGCTCAAGACAATTTCATTCATAAGGATTTTGAAGTCTATTACTTCAAAAAGTCCGGCTTAATGAAGTAAATATACACTTGTAAATTAGTAAAAACTATTCATGGCTGTTACTCTTTTCGGGGCGACATAATAAGGTTTTTTTTTTTTTTTACTAATTTACAAGTATATTAGTAAACACTTTACTAATGTATTTATCTTTACTACAAATTGACTCTCCTAAATATTACTCCCAGTAATTAGAATCTAGAGCGCTCAAGACAATTTCATTCATAAGGATTTTGAAGTCTTGTACTTCAAAAGGTCCGGCTTACTGAAGTAAATATACACTTGTAAATCAGTAAGTTGTAAATTAGTAACAGCCATTCTTGGCTGTAACTCCTTTCGGGGCGACATAATAAGTTTTTTTTACTGATTTACAAGTGTATTAGTAAACACTTTACTAATGTATTTATCTTTACTACAAATTGACTCTCCTAAATTTTAATCCCAGTAATTAGAATCTAGAGCGCTCAAGACAATTTCATTCATAAGGATTTTGAAGTCTTGTACTTCAAAAGGTCCGGCTTACTGAAGTAAAACTACACATGTAGATTAGTAAAAAAAAAAAAACTTATTATGTCGCCACGAAAGGAGTAACAGCCATGAATGGTTGTTTCATCCTTTATGATAATGATGGAGCATTCAGAATATTTTAGCTAAAACGATCAAACAATTAGAAAAGAAATAAAAAAAAAGTAAAAAATTGGCGTATTGTTATGGGCTATGAAATATAACGCTTCGTTCTTGTTTGGTTCCTTGTGTTTAATTGGGTATATGCTTCCCCCCTGAATTCTTTTTTTCTTTAGACATTTTGAAAAACTGATTTTCTAACATTTGTTATATTTATTCTTTTTATTTTTCATTATGAATTTTACTTACAGCTACAGGACCGCCTATTGCGACCGTAGGACCACCTATACTACCCCTCACCTATTGCGTATTTTCCTTACGTTTATCCGAACGCTGGTAGAATATGTTTGTCCCGTTTGGCATTACGGCCTGACTTCGGACCAGAAAGACCGCCTGGAAAGGATCAATTACCAAGCTCTTTTGGTAGTTTCTAAATCTCCCGAAGTTCCTTATTACTCCCTTGCAAAACAATTTTCCCTTAAAACTCTTTCGGCACGCCGGGATGAATTGCGTTTTAAGTTTGGTGTCGGTATTTTGGCAAATCCGCGGCTTCGTGAAGTCCTCACCCCCTGAGTATTTCCATTTGCGCCAACGACTCCCGCGAAAAGTAGTTGAACCGGTACCTAAAATTCAGCCGGTAATAGCACGACATATTCGAGACGCGTTTAGTTTCGTTCTTTCATTCGTTAAGATTTTTAATGCTACACTCACTCGTCAATAATTCTACCTATATATTTGTTTTAGTTCATTATTTTTTTTTATTCGTTGTTGATTTTAAAGGTATTTTTTTCAATCTGAGCTGTGATTTTTTTCAGAAAGTTAGAAATTCAACTGTCTAAGGTTTAGTTTGCCTCTGTTTGTGTTATTTCGAGTTAGCATATAAATTTGAATGATGACGGCTATGGCTGTGATTTTTTTTATGTTTAGTACCTTATCTTTTATTGTGACAAGAACTGCCACTAACCGGCACGACCGAGTAAGGCATTGACAATAAAATCGTTTGATTTTGAGGAAACAAAAAGACAGTGTCCCAGGAAAAAATAAGATGTGTTTATCAGGACATTTCATCGCCCAAGTCCGTAGAAATAGGGATAGATAATCCTAGCCTAGGTAAATTTGGTGAAGGAAAAGAAAACTGTAATGACCACCGACTGCTGTAATATTGTAGGTACAACAATCTTGTTATAACCAATGCATTATTTGCTCATGAAACAGCCCATAAGTTAACATGGTATTCACATGACGTTAAGACAGCAAACCTTATTGATTATGTTATTGTAAACCGAAGACTGGAAGGACCAATTCAAGATACTAGGGTATATAGGAGTGCTTTTGTTGATGTTAAAGTAAAGATCACCATCAAGTAGTGTGTAGGATTAATTTAAAACTGAAATTTAGGAAGGGTAACTACCTTCCAGGAAGCTATGACGTTGGTAGACTCAACGACGAGTATTTGAGAGAGAATTTCCAGGACCACTTGAATACCAAACTGGAGAGTTAAAAATTTGACAATATAGAAGGTGGATGGAATAATTGTACTGGCTGGCTACTGTACTACTGTACTGGCGTGTTATTAAATTGAGAGGGAGTAGTCCATCTGGATTTTTCCAAGTTAGAGATAGGAACGGGGTCAAACAAAAGCAGTTGTCCATGGTTGAGGTTGTCCACGGTTGATATGTTGTAAGGAAAGATTTAAGAGAAATGGGAACTTCCTGGGGGGGGGGGTGTTAAAGAGGGAGGCTTCGAATAGATATGAATGGAGAAGGAGCGTGCGTAGCTGTATTCGTCTCACTCTGCTTTCTCTGTGGTGAGTGGTTAGTAGGAGTAGTAACACTACAGTCCATTTTCAACATTGTTTCACTTGTCATCGTCATCATACCTACAGTGTCATTATTTGTTTATCATAATCAATACAATTGCGGTGGCTTAGTTACGAATAAAAATTGACTTACAATGAAAACTAATCGGCACAAATAACAGTGGTATTATCATCCCGCGAATCGCTAAAAAGTCTAGGACTTCATCCCCGGTATGTGAAAAATTACATAAAGGTTAAAAAGTTTCTGACTGTTTATGGGTAAAACAAACTTAGAGAGAGCTATGAATTGGGTTCCCTCAAAGTCTTTTTGTTGGAGCCGAAGGTAAAAGAAAATCCTAAATAAGTTGTATTTAGCCCCGGACTTCCCAGAAAATCCACGACAACTATAGAAGGCAAATACTCTCAATAGAAATTCAAGCAAACACTCAACAACCGCATGGTTATGGGAACTATTTTTAGATACCAAAAATGTTTATTGCTTGTAGAATTTTAAGAGATAAATATTCCTATTGTGAAACTTTGCAATATTTCAAAGAACTAATGAAAACAGAAGAAGAGGCATGGTAGCTGCTGGAATTGTTCTGATCCATTACAATGATCATCTTGGCAGTGATCAAGTAACCCAACAGGATACCCACCATGCTGTGTCAAATAAGCACCTAGACACTTCTAGTTAATCTCTGACTTTAAAAGTGCCTTTGGGAGAGGTGGGCTTCCATATCCTATGAGGAGTCTACAACAAAACACCTACATTCAACACATTCGCATACTAACATTCTAACATTAACATTCAACACACACAAAACTCAGAACATCTAATCTCAACCCAGCAAAGGTGAACACAGGTAAAATTCAACCTGTTCATAGCTCAATGTACGGAAAACTCAACACATACATAATTCAATCCTTACACCCAAGCAGGGAGCTGGACTTATCGGTGAGGGTTCTCCCAGAGGTTTTGAGTTTTTAGCGTCATTTTCCATGATTCAGTGCATTATTCAAATAAATAGCCGTGTTTGTTTTTTCGAATCCTACCTCCCCAATGAATTTCTACCTACATGCCTGGTTTAATACACAAAAATCGAGCTCAACAACGATCAACCCAAACAAATTTCCATGTGGCAACACTGAACCCAATGAGTGTGTTCACAGGTCACAGTCTCAGCTCTTGGTGGTCCTGATAATGGGAAAAATCATTACGAAGATGAGCGGAAAAAGTCTGGGAAGAAAGGCTGAGTAATAGGGATTAAAACTTCGCATTTTCACAGAGTTAACCGACGATGAAGAGGATAATAATTCCAGCGACAAAGCGGGTGATAATAATGACCTTAAAAATAAACAAGATGATAATCGATAACTATCCACGTTGTCATAGTATTAATGACGTGAAATGTGAGAATACCCTTGATTTTGCGGTGATGGAATCGGTAATGATGACGATAACCCCAGACAACGGCAATGACATCAGCGACGATGAAACTGAAGATGAAAGTAGATATTACCCTTTTTTTAATTCTTTGGTCCCATCTATTCGGTGGTTGGGCATAACATTACTAATTTACGTTCTTTCCGTTCACGGCTACTTTCAGAATCTATGCTAAATATTAGGATTGGTTGCTCAAAGATTGTTGGTAGTAGCGGGAAATATAGCCCCAAAATTCTGTGCAATTTATTGCCAATTTATTGCTCTGTACAAGTTGTGCAAGTTATTGGAAAATGCTGTCAGATATTAACATAAGTCAATCGCCACCTTTTCCTGATCTTAATTTTTTTTTTCTCTCTGATTTGTACTCCACTCGTTTACATTTTTGCATTAGTGGGTTCCTGATAGACGTGGAGATCATATGGTTAAGTGCCCCCTATGCAAAAAAAAAAAACTTAGAAGATTGGATTTGCAGAGCCTTGAAAAAAATTTACAACTTCATGTTTTGGACTGGTTTATTTTAAAACATATGGGTATGCTGGGAATAGGGGAATTTCCTTTCCAAAGAATGGCCCGAAGACCCTCGGGACAACTTCAAATTGTAAGTTGAACTTGTTCTGCTTTTAAATCATCTCTTGCAGTAAAAATCCTCCTTGACTCAAGTCTCAGAAAAACACTGGCCCTCGTTAGCTGATTTTTGCATTTTTCTGAATTAGAATTTTTCCTGGGTTGTGTTTAGAGTTTTCTTGAGTGGATTTTGTGCTGTTTGGGTGGACTTGGCATAAGTTGAATTTTTGAACCTTGATAGGTCACACTTTGCTTATGTTGATATTTTTTTTATTTTGCTTGAATAGATCTTGCGTGGAATTTGTGGGAACTAAGAAGAATAAATTGTAGCGAAAAAAGTAAAACGAACAACAAATTACCAGAAAAAACATGCAGAAGCCTTTGTTTGCATTTGAAACTTTGCAGATGTTTCGTATTTGAAGTAAGAATATTTTCTTCTAGTTCTTCTTCTGTTATTCCTAAAATATGACAAACCTAAAAAAATGTAATGGAAAGTACAATATATAGCCCAACAAGTCGGTCAAACACAGAATAATAAAATAATTACAAGCACGTAAATTTATTTGAGGCAGTGGGGGGCAGTTGCCCCCAGACTTTATTTGCCTCGTAAGCTTTCCGTTTACTCACTGCGACCACTTCGAGCGTAAATCATTTTTTTATGAAAATGTCTTTATTTATCCTTCATTTAATACATCATAAAAATTTTATAGTATAAAAAATCGCATATAAAGTTTCTTGGAGCCTTAGTGGTCAAGCCTGTAAGGATTGCAATGAAGTAATTTATTCATTTTCTTTGTAAATAGTGAATGAGTTAAATAACGATAATCCATTTTTTAATTTGTAAAATCATCACCACCCTCCAAATACACACAACAAAAAAAAAACAAGTGGTTGCCCATGTAGATTGGATTTAAAATCGGCTTTTAAACTAGCTCTGCTAACGTGAATTTGTAAAATCTGTCATTTTTGTATATAAGATGTCGTTCCTGAATATAGAGTTCCGTTTTCCCAAGCAACCTGAAAAAAAAAAACGCAGACGCGCAAAACGCTGAGACTACCTTAAAAGAGGAGACACCCAGTAATAAGTACTACAAGAGGGGGGGGGGGTGCACGTTCGATGGAAGAGCATAAAATAGGTAAACCACACGAAACAACCAGTTAAAAAAGCAAAGTTGGTGAATAGTTTAAATAAAGCACCGTTAGACACAGAATAGTTTTGACACAGCACCAGAGGCTGTGTCAGGTGAAGTATGTAAATATGCCATTGGTGGTTTGGCCAGTATAAATCCATTGCCTATGTTTACTCCATGCAACAGTTTCTATGTGATTCCAACTTAAGTTTAGAGTAGAAAAATATTCTTATGGAGCTTCTCGATTCAGATAAATTGTAAATTCTTTGTAAAGTCACCCTGAAACGTTATCGAACAACACCGAGACGTTTGGGGTAGGCTGAGACCAAACTGCAGGCTTGATTTATTGGACATGGTTTTCACAAAGAGTTACGGAAGAGTTGAAAAGAATGAAACAGCATTAAACATTTTTTTGAAAGGCTTTTTAGACTTTCCTTTTCGGGTTTATGTAACTTAATTACGAGATTAACACATGGATCTTTGAAAAAGTATGATGTTCGAAAGAGCTTTGACGACACTTGGTCAACCTTAGGTCTGTCTGTGACCCAAGTTTACTGAAGTTCCTGGGTACATTCCTAGTACAAGACTTTGCACATTCCTGTTTTGTCAGTCAAAGAGTTGAGTTTTGAGTCAGAACAAACCTTGGAAAATCTTACCTACAGATTATGAAGCCAGAGTGTCCGACAGGAACTCTTACTTGCCTTTATTCGAACAAAGACGACTTTCTTACCATCTCAGAGGCCTTTGAAACTGCCATAACAACTGCCTCAAACGAAAGATTTTTTCAACGTTTAAGATGGTTAAAACGCACCTCTGAACACCTACGACTGATGAGCGACTAAGTGAATTACTGTTTATACCAACCCAGCCAGAAAAAAACAAAATTATTGACGCGATTATTGCCATGGAATCTTGGCGGCCCTGAAGAAATGGCGTCTCGCATTCGAAAAGGGGATATTTACTTAAACTTAAGTCGGACTCCCAACAAATTTATGATAATTTTACTTAATAAGTTTATGTGTTTGAATTTAGCAATGCTTAATTGTGTTATATTCCTAATTACTTACAAAGTTTCTAACTGCTCAATTTGGCTTAACTATCCCCTTTCTAGGATTTTTCCTAATTTACGCCACTTTTGACTGTCTATTGAGGTACAAATTAGAAGTATTCGTGCAGTATAACAGCTATGTATTCGACAACAAATGTTCCACTTGCTAATTTGATGAATCTGTAACACGGAACTTGCGGTCAAGTATATTGAGCTCACACCCACCAAGGCTTCAATATTACAAAGGCTTTCCATTTTTGAGAAAATAGAATAAAAGAGTTATGTAACACAAAATTTATTTAAAATTTTAATTTTAAAAATTAAAATCAAAAATATAACCTGAAAAGATAATAAAATAATTATATGTTGTATCAAGAAATTACTTGTTAAGTAATTTCTAAGCTATACAATTCTTAGAAATATTACTAGATAACATTACTAGTGTATAGTAATATTATTATATTAATTATTATTATATATAATTATTATTATATTATATATTATTTATTCTATATTACTAGTATTACTTAGTATATATTAACGAAGTATTACTAAATACTTAAAAATACACAATTCTTAGAGATTACATAATTCACTTATTAATTATGAGTCTGGTAGAGTCCCCGCTGAACTTGCAATCAAGCGTATTATTTTTCGACAATGTTGCCACTTAAATGGAATTTAAAGACTTAAATATTAACAAATTTATATTAGTGGACAAGCTAAGTAGTTAAAAAGTATATGATGAATAGGAATTGTCAGTCTCTTTGTGTTGCTAGTAGTTTGTAATTCATTTAAAATACCAATGACAGTGTAATAAAACCTAATTATTGGAACTTGGCCTTGCCAAATTCCTTGCTAACATATTAAAAATCAGGAAAGAACGGTAATTCAATATTTAATTAAAAAGCTTTCCGGTTGTAGCTTCGCTACAACCGGATAAAAGTAGGCACAATAAAACAAGTAGGCACAATAAAACAAGTAGTAGGCATAAAAGTAGGCACAATAAAACAAGGATTAAAAACCAACAAAAAGATTAGCTAAAGACATATGCCACTAAACAGCCTAAGAAGATTGCCTTTGAAGGTTTAGTTGTTTTAGGCAGTCTACAAATTGTTAGTTTTAGAATGTTTATGGACGAAAGAATTGCCAAATTAAATAAATTAGTTTTGCTTATTTAATTTCACGGTTAAGACGGCAACACTGACGAAAATGTGATATTACGCTAAGAACTTCTTTTCCTGAAGCAACCAAATGAAAGATCAAAGAAACATTCGATTCTAAGGTATGAGTAGATCAAGATTGGTCAAGGGGGGGGGGGGGGTTGTTTGATTTAATGTCCTTGGTGCTTTTGGAAGCGCAAAATTTCTGGTTCTGTCCACTTTCTTATGTTCTTCGCTCACAACTATGACATTTCTTGAAGCTTAATTTAAGCTTCAAGGCACATGCTAAAGCGCTTATATCTGCTTCTATCCACTTTCTTGTGTTCTTCGCTCACAAATATGACATTTCTTGAAGCTTGACTTAAGCTTCAAGGCACATGCTAAAGCGCTTATATCTGCTTCTATCCACTTTCTTATGTTCTTCGCTCACAATAATAACATTTCTTGAAGCTTAACTTAAGCATTTTAGTGCATATTTTAAATTATATTGAAATAATTAGGCCACCTATTACAATCAAGCATACATGTACACCCAGAAGGGGCATGAGGGCTATTCAATGAGGGTCTCTGAGGGGCCCTTACAAGTCTAATTTAAAGAAGCGTACCTCTTTTTTTGAATAAGGCTCTTCGTGTAGATCTTCTTTTGCCAGTCGTTTCATTTCATCTAAACTTTTACCGAGCTCTTTTTGAAGGTCTGATGGTTTACGAATAGAACCTTTACCATATTTTTGCGATAGAACCTGAGGGTGAGAGAAAAAAAAAATTCAGTTTAATAAAACGTCAGTTGCAGTTAAACAGAAATTTAATAAACTGGAATTGAGTTAAATGTGGGTTGAATTTCACAAGGGTTGAGTTGAATGAGGTTTGAGATGAATGGTGGTTGAGCAAATTACACTCAAGCCATTTAGACGCTTTGCGAGGAGAGGGGAAGTACCCTCCCTCTTACTTTAAGTATCTGTTAGTGGTAGGCTCTGATTAACCTTGTTGCATTATTTTGTTGTCGTGTTGGTATTATTATTATTTATCTAGGAATCCGTGGCATAAAAATAGGAAGATGAAGCATAAAAAAAAGAAAACAGGAAGAAAAATAATATAGCTTCCACGTGGGTTAGAACACATGCCAAAAAATCTTGTAAATGACCGAATAACACTTTTAGTGTCAGCTTCTTCTCTAAATACGCCTTTCAAATTGATTGACATCAAAATGTCCTGAAAATTCTACATTGATAGCACTTATAAGCTTCCAGTGGCCAATGGACCAAGAAGCTTAAAACCCTCCTGAACTCTAGAAGGGGTTTGGAGTGACCGTGAGTTGAGTTGAAAGCTCAAGTTGAACAGAGTTGAGTTAAACGAGGGTCCAGTTGCATGGGAACCCTTCTATCCATGTTCCTGCAGCAAACTTAATTATGACAAAAAGAAATAATCTACGTATCTTCAAAAATATAGCTGAGTAAGCTTAGCCACCTTTACGACCACCGAATAATACCCGGAAGTGGCAAGCAGTTTGTTTGCATTAATGTCCAATCTCAGTGAAATGTAGTGGGGCACCTAATTTGAAACATAACTCAGAACCATATGAGTACTTCGTCTCTGACCGAAAGCCCATTAAAACAAAACAAAAAACCACGTGTGCTTCACCTATGAAAATTTGCTAACCTCTAACAGAACAGTTCAGTTTTTACTGAAGAATTTCCGATGCTAAGATCAACAAAGTATTCCCACCCTCCTTGTGCCTTTATCTTTAGTCGAGCTTAAGGGGAAGGGGTCTCCCCCCTAAAGGTCCTTATGAGGTATTTCTGTGGGAATAAGTACGAAAATATTCGATAAAGAGTCGCTCCCGTCAACACAAAGTTAAGTCTGAGCCAGCGATCTCGCAAAGCTTGGTATCACGCCGGCCCAGAGTAATGCCTCGTGTTACTTGTTGTTGTACAAGGTTAAGCTTGAGCCACTGACCCAGTAAAGCTTGCTATTTTTTCGGCCCAAAGTGATGACTCATCAAGGGCTTTCATCAGGCCTAAAAACAGTTGCTTTGGGACAGGCCCAAAGCCTTTGATTAGGAATTTAGTATAGTAGGATCTGCAGTTCCCTTTTATTCAGGTTTAGTCCCGATATACGACATGAGGAACCCGTTGTTAAAGAATCTTCGAATCAGAAAAGGATTTTCGCTAAAAACTGTCGACGAAAAAACCTAATAGTATCAAAAATATATTTTTAGAGTAGTTCAATGAATCTTTTAATATTGTATGTTTTAAAAAGCAGATAAGATTATACAAACTAAAATATCAAGTTTCTCTACAGCATTTTGATTTTTTTTTTATAGTGTAGGCCTCTAGAGGAGGGAAGCGAGGGGCTACAGCGCCCTCCCCTCCCATATATATATAGCCCACTTTAGGATTAAAGATAGAAAAAAGCACAAACTCGTTGTTTCTGGTGCAAATAAAAAAGAGAAAGAATGCATTTGCATTATTACTAATACATATATTTAAAGAAATACTTGTTTTATTAAATGTTTGGATAAAATTATGGTGTATTTATTGCCAGGAGCGTTTACCCAAGAATAAATGCAATTATGTTGAACTTTTTTTTTATAAAACATATACCCTTATCTATTATTATGTAGAACCAATAAATTTCTACACATAAACATGAGCTTGCACGTGATAGACTAGGGTTAATTTGGGGCATTAATTATTTCTTTTTCATTTCCCCAGTGCTAAGAGGGCACTGGAACATAGTAGAGGATTACTTAAGAGTTGATTTTAAAACTAATGCTCAAATTTTCGTGATTTTTCATTATTTCGTCACTACAATGCCATCAAAAATGCCATACGGCACAAGAACGTGATTTTTAGTTTCATCTCCGGAGTATAATGGCTTGAAACCATAAAATTTCCACCATTGAAACCTCCATGTTCGAAAACCCTTGTCCAGATGTTTGAAAACCCTCTCTCGAGATATTCAAGAGTATCAATAACTGACTAGTAAAAAAATTGATTTAAATACGAAACTGCTTTGTTAATAATATATGTTATTTATTTTCATCTCAGTACTAAAATGAAGTGCGAAATAGACGTTTGGACATTAAAAAAAGGACCTTGAAACCAGGAGTGTAATTTACTATGTGGCAGTGGAGGCAACTGTCCCCTCCAGACCCCAGTTTCCCCTCTCCAGCTGAAATTCAGTTTCTTCAAAAATCTTGTCAAAACTGGATAAGCCTGCATAATTCAAGCATCTAGAGAAACGAGTCAGTTTTCTTTAGTATATCATTGCCTTTACGATACTATATGGCTTGTTTTCCATTTTTCACTGTCATTTTCACTTGATTTGGGAAAATTGGCTCCAACTTTGTCCCCCCCCCTCAAAATTTGAACGAAACTACACCACTGATTGAAACCCGGACGTGTTTTGTCTTTCTTCTTTTTTTTTTCTTGTACTAAGGGATCCCTGGATCATAGTAGGGCCTTTGAAATGGATAACCATCCAAGGTTTCCAGAATTATGGTTTTATTTTTAGCTTAAAACCAGTAAAATTATTAAAACGACAGATCAAACCTTAAATTTAGGACATTTGCAATATGATAGTCCGGTTCATTGAGTAAAATGTTTTACATTCGCTGAATATTTTTGGAAAATATGAAAACTATACATTTTTGGCCTCATCATTTTGACATGTACTGCTATAGTGGCGAAGATCCGTGCAGGATAAGTTGTTTGTTTGGCAAGAACATCTGTAGGATGAACAGTCTTTTTGTATTGACAAGCTACCATTTCTGTGATGGCCCTTGGAGCATGGATAGCATTTATCATGGTTGGTTTCAGGTGGCCAGCAGATTTCCTGTCAGCCATTCTGCAGGGGATCCCTTTTTATTTTTAATTTTATGTTCGGTACTTAAAGAAAAACTTAGACATTGTCATTTTCTTTCAAATGAGCCCTTAAACAGGTATCTATGAATTTCAGCGTTGCACAAGCGGCGATCGAAAAATAACAAAGAATAAAAAGGAGAAACATCACTGTATCCCAAACGAAGAGATGATTTTCCTTCCTAGTCCAGATGGGAGATTTTAATTCTCCTATATGGAGTTTTAGGTTATAGTGATTTCAATGGTACAGCTTTTTTTCGTTTTTTTTATACGACACCACCTACCTTATGGGGTTTTATGCTAATTTCAAAATCACAACGAAATTTCATCACCAACATTAATCACAATAATGCTTACCACTCCTGAATCAGCTTAAAATGGAGATTACTCCACATTTGATAGTTTTTATTACGCGTTCTTAAATTCGGACACTATAACCTAGCATTCTTTCTTTACTAGGTCGCCACCTGTTATCGTACTAGCCCTTATATATCCAACAGAGCTCTAATGATAGTATCAAAGCAGGCAGAAATGTTGTATGAAGAGCTGCTGACGAAGTTTAAACTCTCAAAAAAAGAAGAGAGAAACTCTGCATGAATTTCGGAAGAAAATCTCTGATCCACCCAATCCACAAAACCCTTTCCCCCCCTCAATCCACAACAAAACGACTCCCGCGCAGGGTTGCAGTGCCTGTTGAGAAACTTCAGCCGGTACGCTGTGCCCATAAGTGGTTAGGGAAAACTTTTATACCTAGTTTCGTAAATATGTAAAACAAAATTTCTAAGTTTTGACCCATCATATTTTTCTTGTATGTTCATTAATTTTATTGTTTTCTATTTATTTTTAATTTTGACTTTTTAACTAAGTGTTAATTTTTTTTTAATGTATTTTTTACAACGGATAATGTTTGACGTGAACGTCATGTTCTGTAGATGATACACATAATATATATATATATATATATATATATATATATATATATATATATATAATATATATATATATATATATATATATATATATATATATATATACATATATATATATATATATATATATATATACATATATATATATATATATATATATACTATATATATATATATATATATATATATATATATATATATATATATATATATATATATATATATATATATATGTGTGTGTGTGTGTGTGTGTGTGTGTGTGTGTGTGTGTGTGTGTATAGTGCTTTTGAGATATATATAGTGCTTTTTTTTGGACGTAAAATTCAAATTCGGCGATCATGCTGTGTTAGTAATTTTTAAAATAAAATTCTATTCTATTCATTCAACAGATTCTCTACTTTTTTTTCTTCTATATTTTGAAGTCTAAACATGGAGCTTTGCATCAACGACCGTTGTGTGGACGAACGCTATGCATAGTTTTTTTTTTCTTTACAGCTTCTTCTTTAAATTTGCAGTTTTCCAATTTTAATTATCCCTGAAAAAAAATCTTCAGCAGTTCTAAGACCTCGATGTTCACTATTTTTTAGTTTTAAGTTACCTCAAATATTGATTCAATTTGAATTGACGGTATTTCATGACAATCTCTAGAGTTTTATGAGAAAAAGCAGAAATATTCGTCTTTTCAGGCCCTTCGTCCACCACAGCCAGGCTAAAATCCCCACCAACGGACTTTCCACGATTTTAATCCAACTTTACGGCTCATATTGACTTTAAACCAATTATATACAAAGGGCTTCTTATGCAACCTAGAAAAAACTTTAAAAATATACCCCCCCCCCAAAAAAAAAGAAAAGAATCATAGTTGTATTCATTTTCATAAACATTATAGAAAGGAATGTCATTATGGGTTTCGCAAGGTTTTTTCCACATCTGATTCAATATTGAACAAGTCAGAATTACAATATATATGCTGAATAGTATGAAGTTTTAAATAAAAGAAAATAACGCTATTAAAATCGAAAGAAGTTGCAACAACAAAAAAAAAAAGAAAAAGTAGAAACATCATCTAAGAGACCAGATTTATGGATCATCATTTCTAATCCGTAAAGGAAATGTATATCCTTTTCAGATATAATCCGAAAATCTGATCATATAAACCCTTTATCTTTTTTTACAATCTGCTACAATAGCACAAAGTAAAATATCTTCTGATCAGGGTTACCGTGGTTGAATGACATTTCGAAGACCCAAATGAGAGATTAAGATCCTAATCGAAATTAAGTACTTACCAAAATACCATGAATGAAAATGTAAGTGGTTGATTTTTTGGATTTGTCTGTAGTTTTCTTTCGCTGGTTTCTTGCTGCAAGATATTTCCACTTCTTTTTTATTACAGTCGATGGTAATTAACAATTTTCCGGTTCAGTACTGGTATTGATTAATTTACATTCGCCACTTTTCCTCCCTCCGAGGGGGGGATATAAAGTCATTTTCTGTATTTTTGGAGATAGTCTGAGAATATGATTCTATTAACACCTTGCTACTGAAGATTGCAAACTAAAAAAAAAAAATCTTACAAGGGTTCCGATTCTTCCTTCGACAACCCTAACATTGAAACTTTCAAAAGCAGCCTTATTTGCAATAATCATACTGTTGAGAACCATAAACACAGCACCATCAGGTAAAAGGACATCAGTTGTCCGCAAAGGATTAAATTCAATCAGTTTTGCATAACCTGAAAAGCAGAAAAAACTAATGAATTTTGAAAAGTAGAATTAACTGCACTTTAATATAAGTTCGAGTTTAAACACACTTTGTATAGAAAAACTGGACACTTCTAAAAATTATGGACTTCCAAAGGTCTGTCTTAATGGGGAGTGTATCATCTTGTTTAAACTCCCGCAATTTTTTCTAGCCAGTCAATTGCTCTGAAAATATATGAAAAGAAAATTTGGGTTTATACTCAAATCGTTCATTAGAGAAAAAAAAAACAATAAAAAGGCGTTCTTTAAAGATTCAAAAGTATGGCTAGTAGACGGATCCTTATTCGCAAAAGGCAGAGTAACAGTCTTGAGCTACAACCTTATACCCTAATTTTATTTATGACAGCTAGACAAAGTATAAAGTATTATTTTGGCAAAAGTCCCCCCTCTACTCCCTGTAAAAAATCCCAAATGCGACCCTGGCTTCATAAAATTGTAGCAATCAAATTAAAAGCAGTTTTTATTGAAAGTGCTTTTCAGTGTGTTTCACCATTTTCAATTAGTTCAACTACCGAAGGATACGTTTCCAAATCTGATCAGTAGCTTGACTGAAGTGTCAGCTAAATAGGATAAGAAGAGCATCTACATTATTCAGCAGTAAAAGGACGATTCCTGTGTCGATGGTTGAAAACAAATATGGAGTAGAGAAAACAAGAAACATCATGCAGCGTTTCCACTTCTACATTTTCTGCTGGACATTCAAGGCGTGCTTTCATTATAGCTTTTTCTTGGGAGACGAAGTATCCCATGGCTTTTTACTTTCTCTGGCAGCTCTAATCTCCAATGGTACCATCTAATGGCAATCTCTAACCTCCAATGGTACCATCTTTCTCTGGCAGCTCTAATTTCCAATGGTACCATCTTTCTCTGGCAGCTCTAATCTCCAATGGTACCATCTAAAGTTCAAAACTCAAATCGAATACACTTGAAGTGTTTTTTTTTTTTATTAGAAGAATTCAAATTCGGTGAAAAAAAAGCCGTTTTTATTCTGCCAAACTGGCCTGAAAAAGTAACAATGAAGACAGGGCTTTATAGCTTATAGGCCTCTACTGTTGATGACAAACCCTAAAAGTTTTAAACAAAGTTCTAAGAACAGCCCTACTACATACGCCCAAAACATACTATTTCAAGCGATCTCGATGCGTCTTTCTTTGTGTATAGAATACTACTCATACAGAAGAATTCAATAAAGAGAACATCAAGCTATGAATACTTTAGGCATTATTAGCTGTACTCTAGTAGACTGTTTAACTCCTTTGTGGTCACATTACCAATGGAGCAACTCATGGCCATTCTGCAAACGGGAAACCTAAATCATCTAAGGTTTCTTAATATAATTCTACTGGGGTTTAGCCGGTTTTTTGGTTCTATAATATCACTTTTTAGCATTAAGTAGTTTATAGCATTCTTTGGTGATCTTCAGAGATTTCTGAGAGGGAAAAGTGGAAACAATGGCGCCATGTCTTTTCCAATTATAAGCAGGAATCATATTTTTGTTTCATTTTCTTTATTTAGTGTAAGGTGGATGTGGCAGATGTTTTACTCAAAATGGTCAAAGAAACACACTTTAACCATTTTTTCTTTTATTTATATATCACAGACGCAATTATTTTCAGGTAAGCGAGAGTCAATGACTTCACTTACTTTATTAGGGTATACCACTCAACATCCTATACTATGATCCTATTTTTGATACCTTTCCCTTGAAATTATAATTTCACACTTTGCTGAAATGAAGTTGATATAAAAGAAGAACCGTACTTGTATGATATACACCCTACCTAATATTCTTCTAACATGTTTTTCTGACGCTCAATCCCAATCAAATATGCCTAAGTATGATGAAAATATAATACTTTAGAAACAAATTTGGGTTAAAACAAATATTAGGTGAGGGGGGTGAAGTATAGAAGGTCTGCAGGCCTAATGTGTTAGGTACAGTTATTCTGCATATTATGCAGTAAGAATTGTTTTCTAACTTCACACTGTCCAATACTTTACCCCTCCCCACCTTCCTAATGTGCAAATATATAGCCCAAATTATATATTTTCCATCTATTTTGCCACTTCTCTTTGCGTTGTCTCTCGCTAAGCTGAAAGAAACTAATAAAAAACCGGTTCTGCGATGCGTCAATGAATGAACAACTTAAGCAGTAGGGGGTTTATCATACAAGTACCAAAATAATCGTTGGGGTCTTCATCTCATACTGTCATCACAATTAGAGATATTTTACCTTATAAATATGTATTTTGCTTAAAGATAAGAGGCAAAAAACAAAAATCAATCCAGTTTAATGTAAAGCAGGAAATATTCTTTAAGGTAAATAGTGTATTTCACAGCTTACTTCTGCAGTTTTAATCAGAGTTTTAATTTAACAAAATATGTTGCAAAATGAAACGTTTTGGACCTGGTCAATATCATAGGCAGGCTCATTGTCTTTTTACCTAAATCAATTAAAAAAAAAAATTTCCGAAAAAGAAGTTTTCAAAGAAAAGTAAAAGTCATTTTAAACTTAAGATCAGCAGATACAAATACCTGTTAAAATTCAAACTCAAAACGACCAGAAATTACTATCAAAGAATGAATGAAACCCAAAACGAACAGAAATCAAATAAACAATCATAGCAAAAAACATACAACAAGTAATAATATAAATGGATAAATAAATCTTAAAGCGAGTAATGCTTAAATTGAATATGCAAATCAAGCTTAAAACGAAAAAAAAATATTTTGGTATTGAAGTATAAATGAAACCCAAAACGAACAGAAATTAAATAAAGAATCAATGCAAACAAACATACAATAGATACTAATGTAAATGAAAAAATAAATCTTAAAACAAGTGAAACTTAAATTGAATATGCAAATCAAGCTTGAAACGAATAAAAATCACTACAAACAAGAGTTTGGGTATCGCCTCCTTCTCTCGCTGTAAAAGTCAAAAACGTACTGCGTCATTGGCGCTTTACTGAAATCGAACTGTGTTACAAAAATATTTTCTTTTGTACTTAATATTGAAAATAAACAATAAAATTAAAGTAAAATTTTGAAATGATGAACTTTCAGCGATTAATATCATTATACATCAAATACTTAGTTTAGTTTATTAGTTCTTTCTAAAATTGTTCAAGACTCCTAAAATTGTCCCCTTCCTTCACTGTAAAATCCTAAAGCCTACTTCGTCATTGGCGCTTCACTGAAAACAAATCATATTACAGATATTTTCTTTTCAAGTTCTTTCAGCATTGAAAATGAAAATAAAATTATAGTGAAATAAAATCTTGAACTGATGAATCTTTAAACAATTAATATCACTATATATCAAATATTCAATTTGATTTTGTTTATACTTTCCAAGACTGTTCAAGACACATATAGTTTTCAGTAAAGCGCCATGACGCAGTAGGTTTAAGACTTTTACAGTGAGAGAAGGAGGCGATACTCGAACTTTTCTTCGTAGTGACTTTTGTTCGTTTCAAGCTTGATTTGCATATTCAATTTAAGTTTCACTCGTTTTAAGATTTATTTAGTCATTTACATTAGCATCTATTGTATGTTTGTTTGCTATGATTCTTTATTTAACTTCTGTTCGTTTTGGGTTTCATTTATACTTCAATAACAAAATATTTTTTTTCGTTTTAAGCTTTATTTGCATATTCAATTTAAGCATTACTTGCTTTAGGATTTATTTATTCATTTATATTATTAATTGTTCTATGTTTTTTTGCAATGATTGTTTATTTGATTCTGTTCGTTTTGGGCTTCATTTATTCTTTAATAGTAATTTCTGGTCGTTTTGAGTTTGAATCTTAACAAGTATTTATATCTGCTGATCTTAAGTTTAAAATGGCCTTTACTTTCTTTGAAAAACTTCTTTTTCGAAAAGTTTTTTTTAATTGATTTTTGTTCGTTTTTTATTGCAAAAAGTTTCAAGTTCTTAAAAATACCTTATTTCAAAATCAAACTTTTTTTTCAAAATCAAATGTTCATCAAAGTATCAAAACTAGCATCAAAGTAACAACATCAAAGTAAACAAATGGCTTTGTGTCCACCTAGAAGTTTGTGTTGTCCGATGTTTGAACTATTTTTAACAAAATGGCGATCTCAAAATTTATATCGGATGGGTTTGGGGAAAAAGGGCGAGGAGTAGGGCTAATTACCTTTCGATCTCTTTTGACTCTTTAAAGTGAACTATGTAAAGTGAAAGTTTATACGACCATCCCTTCTATGCACCCAGGGCATAATTTACAAAACTTGTCCCGGGCCCTGGGGGGTATTGTCGACCCCAGAAAACAATATCTGATGTTTGAAACTATTTTTAACAAAATGGCCACCTTAAAATTTTTATCGGATGGATTTGGGGCAGAAAAAGGCGTGGAAAGGGTGCGGCTAGTTGCCCTCCGATCTCTTTTGACTCTGAAAAAGTGAACTAAAACTTTTAATTTCATACCAGATGAGCCCCTCACTGAAGTTTATACGAGCATCCCTTTCATAAGAACCCTATACGACCCCAGGATATAACTTACAACGCCTGCCCCCGGGCCCTGGGGTATTATGTCGACACGGGAGCTTCTGTTACCTGACCTTTGAACTATTTTAAAAAATAGCTATGTCAAAATTTGTATCGGATGGGTTTGCGGAAAGAAGGGCATAGCGGTGGGGCTAGTTGCCCTCCGATCTCTTTTAACTCTTAAAAATTGAACTAGAAATTTCAATTTTCATTCAAATGAGCCCTCTCTGAAGTTTATACGGGTATTCCTTCCATAAGAACCATATATGCCACCAGGGCATAACTTGCAGCGCCTGTCCCCCGGGCCCCGGGGGTTGTGTCTACACAGGAGCTTTTGTTATCTGAACTTTTAACTATTTAAAAAAATGGCTATCTCAAAATTTGTATCGGATGTATGGTGACGCTTTCTAATTAAGTCAATTTGGAATTTAGTAAAATATTAAGACGCAAATACAAAAGTTTAGAAATGCCACTTTTTATTAAGATAAGGAAAATATCCTGGCAGGTGTATGCTTATCAGGAAATTGAGAAATTACCACTTCCTAGCTATGTGCGTCAGTGGGTCCCGATAAGGTGTGGTTGAGGAAATATATAAAAGATACATTTTATGGGAAGGGACTGCCTGATACTAATCTTATGCCGGACTGACCTCTGGTCCGTTGATTTAGAAATACCCTGGAATATTGTCGGATTATTGTAAATGTCTACGTATCTTATTATATATTATTGTAGACTTCTGATACTTGTGGTCTACCTGGGACAACCATTCCCAGCAGAATATATATCTATTATTAAACATTGCACTAGTGTATGTTAACTGAATAAAAGTATTGTATTATAGCCAACCTCTCTACAATCTACATTTAGTCTCTCGAATATACCCAGCTGGTACGCCTCATTAGTCAGGGCATAGCCTAAGGCACGCTACCAAAGTTTAATTACCTTAGGGCCATGGTTTATCTCCCCTATAAAGGGAGAATAAAGGTATGACAACAACATCACCTTAATACCATAAAACCACTTTACCACAGTTGGGTTTGCGGAAAAAAGGCGTTGGGGGTGGGGCTAGTTGCCCTCAAATCTCTTTTGACTCTTAAAAACTGAACTAGAACTTTGAACTTCCAATCAAATGAGCCCTCTCCGAGGTTTATACGAGCATCCCTTTCATAGGAACCATATACGACCCCAGGACATAACTTACGACGACTGCCCCCCGGGCCCTGGGGGATTGTGTCGACATCGGTGCTTTTGTTATCTGACCTTTGAACTATTTAAAACAATTGCTATCTCAAAATTTGTATCGGATGGGTTGGAGGAAAAAAGGGCGTGGAGTTGGGGCTAGTTGCCCACCTATCTCTTTTGACATTTAAAAACTGAACTAGAAATTTCAATTTCCAATCAAATGAACCCTCTCTGAAGTTTATACTAGCATCCCTTCCATAACAGCCATATATGCCCGCCGGGTATAACTTACAATGCCTACCCCGAGCCCTGAAGGACTGTGTCGACCCCGAAGTTTTTTTTATACGATCTTTGAACCATTTTGATAAAATGGCTTTCTCAAAGTTCTTATCGGATGGGTTTGAGGAAAATAGGGCGTAGTGAGGGGGGGGGGGGCTAGTTGCCCTCCGGTCTCTTTTGACTCAAAAAGTGAACGAGAACTTTCAATTTCCAATCAAATGAGCCCTCTCCGAAGTTTATACGAGCATTCCTTCCATAAGAACCATACATACCCCAGGGCATAACTTACAACACCTGCCCCCGGGCCCTGGGGGGTTGCATCGACACAGGAGTTTTTTTGTAAAAGGGTGTGTGGGGGAGGGGGCTAGTTGCCCCCC
This sequence comes from Artemia sinica, assembly GCA_027921565.1. Classification (NCBI taxonomy): domain Eukaryota; kingdom Metazoa; phylum Arthropoda; class Branchiopoda; order Anostraca; family Artemiidae; genus Artemia; species Artemia sinica. Next base: position 73,001,225 of record CM051257.1, on the reverse strand, counting down.
ACACACCCTTGTGGGGGGGGGGCTAGTTTCAGAGATTTTTCTTTTGGCCTTTTCAAAATTATTAGGCTGTAAGAGCAGTGTCACATTTCGGTCAGTGTTGCCACGTTGAACCGGGAAAATAAACTTGCAAATGTAGTAAAGTACCCTGGTTATTGTCACCAGATTCTACCGCTGGCACCAGATGTAGTAAAAAGAACTAACTCAAATTATTACCACGTTCAGCCATCATAGCAATGGCTTGATCCATTCCTCCACCTTCAGTGCCAACAAATTTCTCACTTGTAGCGCATAGGCCAGCTAATTCAGTTTTATCAAGACCAACCTGCAAATTGCCATGATCAGATATGAATTCCTATTTAACTTGAATATGAAAATAATATTTGGAAAAAAAGTAAGAAGGTTGGACTCATTAAAAAATAAATAAGCTAAAAAAAACACATATTTCTAGGTATTTTTCCTAGCGCTCTTAGTACGGACAAAAATACTTTTAAGTAGCCGCAGTTTCTATTCTGTTCCATCACTACTTCTTTTAAAAACAAAGCCACCCTTTGCAGCTCTGATCGTTCTTCTTAGGGTAGCACATTGCACACTTATTATCTCGTGAATTTATTTGCCCATCAGACTGGTTGCAAGGGCGGATCCAGGATTTTTTTTTTTGGGGGGGGGGCAAAATAGGTTGATCCGATAAACTTGCGTTAGGAGCAAGTTTAATTAACGCAAACTTGCGTTAATTAAGTAAATTACACTACTTTAGACTACGTTAGGGGGGTGGGGCACCCCCCTCACTCCTCCCCTGAATCCACCACTGACTGGTTGTAGCTTTTGCAGCTGCTATTAAATGATATAAATTAAACTTATTAATTCAAGTTAAGCCCTAAAAATGTGGAGCTATATTTATGATTTATTGTTCTGTCTTTTTTTAAATGTTTTGACAGTTTTGATACAACAGCTCTTTTATTTATTTATTCTCAAATCTAACAAATGAAAAAGGAAACTGTTGAGAATATCTCACCAAAATATTTCAACTATTGAGTTTTGTCTGAGTAGGGTAAAGGTATCTAAAAATTTAGGAAAATAAGTATTTCAAGCTTTAAGTAGGGGGTGCGTTTTCTGAATAAAATTACAATTATATAATGATAAATGACTATCATATATAATAATAATTAATTATTAACTATTGTTTTCGCACAAAAACACCAAATAAAAAGAAGCTTTGTCCCCCCCCTTTTCAATCATCAACGCCCCAAAAATATTATGACAACTAAAATTTCCTTATTACCCTCCAAAGTTGGAATAGTTATTATTTGGTTAGAAAGAAGAAACACTATTTGATTATAAAAGGTTTATATCTAGGATAACAAAATTAAGAGTAAATTAGAAATAAGAAGGTATTGTCCAGTGCTGCCATTTGCAGTACATTTGGAGTTTTATTTTTTAGTCGTTTATTTCCAAATTAGTATCTGGACAATATGCCCAAGAAAAGCAGTAATTTTATATCGGCTTTTTTGAATAGTACAAATTTGGAAAAAATCACAAGACATTATGTCAGATTTTTATTTAAAATTCCACCAACAAGCACCAATTTCAATACAAATTCTCATTTTCGGAGTTTCACAACACGTGAGTTATCTGGACAACCTTAAAATCAGTAAAAACAATCAGTAAAGTAATCAAAAAATTAGTAGAAAAATTTAAACTGTAAAGAAAAAAACTATTCTTTATTGCTTTTGGCTTTACTGAAGCTATTATTCTTTTTTCAATCGAAATGAGCCAAACATTTTTAAGTAAGGGAACAACAATTAACAGAAACATTAGCCAGAAAAAAAATAAAGGGATGCGGCTACTTGGTGATGCATTTAACCATAAAATGAAAAGTGAATTTACTGGATTTCCACGATAGTAAGACCAAAGTTCGCCCAGTAACTGCACATTTCTGAAAAGTGATTTTTATAGGAATTAATTTATATTAAGGCCAAAATATGCCAAGTTAATTGCCCATTAAAGCCTAGCACAAAAGTAAAAACCCCTAAATTGTCTCATATACTAAGCAAAGAACTGTTTTTCTTTTTACCCCGGAAGGGGAAGGTCTTAAGTATTTCCATTACAATAGCAGCAGAAAACCATGGTGTTAACCACGAGAGGGTATATTTTCGTTCAAACGTAATTAGAAGCCTATTTAATAAGCAAAAGTAATCATAGGCAGCGCAATCGCGCTGCCTAAGTAAAGAACGATGTTGGCACAATGTTTTTCTTTTTTTTTTTTTTTGCCACACCACGGCACTTCGTATTAAAGGAGTTGCCCTAGAAACTTCGAAAAGGGCTCATTCGATTGGAAACTGGAGTGGCAAGTGCCCTTTTTAATAGTCGAAAGTGATTGGAGGGCAACTAGCCCCCCCCCCACGCCCTTCATTCCCCCAAACACATCCAATTAAAATTTTGAGATAGCCATTTTGTTCAGCGTAGTTGATTTCCAGATAGAAAATGTATTTTTGAGGAGGACACTCCCCCAAAACCCTCAGAGCAAGGGTTTTAAGTTATGCCCTGGGGGCATATAAGAACGATGTTGACACAATGTATTATTTATCATTTTTTCCTTTAGAGCAGGGCACTTCGTATCGTAAAAACTTCGAAAAGGGCTCATTCAATTGCAAATTGGAGCGGCTTGTGCCCTTTTTAATAGTCAAAAGTATTGGAAGGAAACTAACACCCCTTCCACGCCCACCACTTCCCGAAAAACATCCAATCAAAATTTTGAGATAGCCATTTTGTTCAGCGTAATTGGGTTCCAGATAGAAATTGTGTTTTTGAGGAGGACACTTCCCCACAGCCCTCAGGGCAAGTGTTGTAAGTTATGCCCTGGGGACATATAAGGTTTCTTATAGAAGGGCGTTATCGTAGAAACTTCAAAAAAGGCTTATTCGATTGGAAATTCAAAGGGCTAGTGCCCTTTTTAATAGTCGAAAATGATTGGAGGGCAACTAGCCCCCCTCTCACGTCAACCTTTTCCCCAAACACATCCAATCAAAATTTTGAGATAGCAATTTTATTTAACGTAGTTTCAAGTCCTGGAAATTAGGTCTTTGAGGATGACACCCCCCCCCCCCACAGCCCTCAGGGCAAGGGTTGTAAGTTATGCCCTGGGGGCATATAAGGTTTTTATAGAACGCGGTGTCGTAGAAACTTCAAAAAAGGGCTCATTCGATTGGAAATTGAAATGGCTAGTACCCTTTTTAATAGTCGAAAGTGATTAAATGGCAACTAACACCCCTTCCACGCCCACCATTTCCCCAAACACATCCCATAAAATTTTGAGATGGCCATTTTGTCCCATGCAGTTCAAAGTTCAGTACATTATACCTTTAAGCGGGACACTCCCCCCACAGTCTTCAGGGCAAGGGTTATAACTTATGCCCTGGGAGCATATAAGGTTTGTATTGAAATCTTTGTCGCAGAAACTTGAAAAAGGGCTCATTCGATTGGAAATACAAAGGTCTAGTGCTCTTTTTAATAGTCAAAAGCGATTTGCAGGCAACTACCCCCCCCCCCTCTCACGCCCACCTTTTCCCCAAACACATCCAATCAAATTTTTAGATAGCCATTTTGTTCAACGTAGTTGAAAGTTCTGGAAATTAGGTATTAGAGGATGACAGCCCCCCCCCCCCCGCACAGCCCTCAGGGCAAGGATTGTAAGTTATGCTCTTGGGGCATATAAGGTTTTTATAGAACGCGTTGTCGTAGAAACTTAAAAATAGCTCATTCGATTGGAAATTGAAATGGCTAGTGCCTTTTTTAATAGTCGAAAGTGATTGGAAGGCAACTAACACCCCTTCCACGCCCATCATTTCCCCAAACACATCCAATCGAAATTTTGAGATAGCCATTTTGTTCCACGCAGTTTAAAGTTTAGGAAATTATACCTTTGATTAGAATCCCCCCCCCACAGTCTTCAGGACAAGGGTTATATGTTATGCCCTTGGGGCATATAAGTTTTTATTGAAATCTTTGTCGTAGAAACTTGACAAATGGCTCATTCGATTGGAAATTCAAAGGGCTAGTGCCCTTTTAATAGTCTCAAAAGTGATTTGAGGGCAACTAACCCCCCTCTCACGCCCACCTTTTCCCCAAACACATCAAATCAAAATTTTTGGATAGCCAATTTATTCAACGTAGTTGAAAGTTTTGGCAAATTAGGTCTTTAAGGATGACAAATCCTCCACCTCCACAGCCCTCAGGGCAAAGGTCATAAGTTATGCCCTAGGGGCATATAAGGTTTTTTATAGAAAGAGATGTTGTAGAAACTTCAAAAAGGGCTCACTCAATTGGAAATTCAAAGGGCTAGTGCCCTTTTAATAGTCGAAAGTGATTGAAGGGCAACTAACCCCCCTCTCACGCCCGCCATTTCCCCAAACACATCCAATGAAAATTTTGAGATATACATTTTGTTCAACGTAGTCGAAAGTTCTGGAAATTAGGTCTTTTAGGATGATAACCCCATCAGAGCCCTCAGTGCAAGGATCGTAAGCTATTCTGGGGGCATATAAGGTTTATATAGAAAGTTGTTGTAGAAATTTCAGAAAGGACTCATTTGATTGGAAATTGTGAAATTGCCCTTTTTATTAGTCGAAAGTGAGTGGAAAGTAATTAACCCCCCTTTCACACTCACCATTTCCCCAAACACATTCAATCAAAGTTTAGAGATAGCCATTTCGTCAACGTAGTTGAAAGTTCTGGAAATTATGTATTTAAGTATGACAAATCCCCCAGAGCCCCCAGGGCAAAGGTTGTAAGTTATGCCATGGGGGCATATAAGGTTTTTATACATAGAGTTGTCGTAAAAACTTCAAAAGGGGCTCATTCAATTAGAAATTGAGAGGGCCTTTTAATAGTTGAAAGTGATTGGAGGGTAAGTAACCCCCCTCTCATGCCCACCATTCCCCCAAACACATCCAATCAAATATTCCAGATAGCCATTTTGTTCAACGTTGTAGAAAAGTCTGGAAATTAGGTCTTTGAGGATGACAACCCCCCCCCCCAACCCCCGGGGCAAGGATTGTAAATTATGCCCTGGGGGCATATAAGGTTTTTGTTGAAAGCGTTGTCGTAGAAACTTCAAAAAAGCTCATTTGATTGGAAATTGAAAGGGCTAATGCCTTTTATAATAGTTGAAAGTGATTGTAGAGCGACTAACGCCCTTCTCACTGCCACCTGAAGGGCATATAAGGTGTTTATAAAAAGCGTTGTCATAGAAACTCAAAAAGGGCTCATTCGATTGGAAATCTAAATGCCTAGTGCTCTTTTTAATAGTCGAAAGTTATTGGAAGGCTTGACATTCTATGGTAAAAGATTGGTGTGGGTATAATGTATTATTTTTTGTTGTTGTTTAGACCAGGGCACTTCGTTTCGAAGGAGTTGTCGTAGGAACATCAAAAATGGCTCATTCGATTGAAAATAGAAAGGGCTGATGCCCTTTTTAACAGTCGAAATTGATTGGCGAGAAACCAATCCCCCTCACACGCCCACCCTCCCATTTGCCTTTATGTTTAAAAATTAAATGTTGCCTCAAGATTAAATCAAAATGCACTGTGTTAACGCTAATTCCCATTAAGGCATCTCAGCAGTATCCCAAGAACGACTGAGGGTATTATGTTCAAACTTTCGTGGCTACTTCTGCTCTTAAAATTTAACCAAATCAAAATAGCGTAAGTGTATCCAAGCTATCAAAGAAAACAAAAAGATTTTTTTGCGAATGGTATCAAGTTTTCCATTTCAGGTCAACTAGAGGAGGTATGAAACTAAATTAAACACTACTATTTGTGTCCAGATTTTTAAAAGGGTGATGTTATTAAAATTGTGAAAAAATTTTTCCAGCATACAAATAGCAGGCCAAACTATAAATTCTTAAAAAAAAAACGAAAAGATTTAAAGTATTATTTTCTTTTTCCTGAAAAGACTATGTCAATATATAACGAACAGAAATTAATTAAAAAACGTTTTCCACAAAATAAGTTTTTCAAAGAAAAGTCAAGCACTCTATTAAACAAAAAACGAGCAGAAATAAAATCAAATAATCTACCAAGCGTGAAACTACCACAAATCAGAATCGATAAATAAATGAAACCCAAATGAACAGAAATTACAATAAATAACCGAGTCAAACTGAAAACGAGCAGAAATTAACATAAGTTGGGCTCAAAACCCCTGTGCCTTCCCAAGGCCAGAACATAATTTGCACTTTACTGAAAAAATACAAACGAATGTGCATTGTCAGTTTAATATACATATACTGATATTTAGTAATCAAAATATTAATATTATTTTATTTATTAAAGTTATAAAAGTAAAAACATTTATATTTTTTTCAGGAAAGTGCAAATTATGTTCTGGCCTTGGGAAGGCATAGGGGTTTTGAGCCCAGCTTATGTTAATTTCTGCTTGTTTTCAGTTTGATTCGGTTATTTATTTTAATTTCTCTTCGTTTTGGGTTTCATTTATTTATCGATTCTGATTTGTGGTAGATTCACGCTTGGTAGATTATTTGATTTTATTTTTGCTCATTTTTGTTTAACGGAGTTCTTTGCTTTTCTTTGAAAAACATATTTTGGGGAAAATTTTATTTTTAATTAATCGATTAGTAAAACACAAGGGGGCCATTTTTTTTTATCTAGCACCAAAGATTGTCGTTTTCTGTTTGTTCTATTTTTTCTTTACTGGCATAACTTCCAGAAAACCTGGAATAAGTGATAAGATATCTGAAAAGTGTTAGGAATTAATATATTTTATAGGAATTAATTTATATTAACGCCAAAGTATACCAAAGTTAATGCCTATTACAGCCCAGCAAAGAAGTAAAAACCCCTAAATTGTCTCATATACCAAGGGAAGAACCGGCTTTTTTTTACGCCGGAAGGGGAAGGTCTTAAGTATTTCCATTACCTTAGCAGCAAAAAATCATGGTGTTAACAACGAGAGGACATATTTTCTTTCAAACGTAAATTAGGAGCCTATTTAATAAGCAAAAGTAATCGAATAATAAAACACAAGGGGGCCTAATTTTTTTTTGCTGTGTTATCGTCATTATCGTCTGATACTACCTTTTGGCCAATCAGTTATTGAAATTCGTTTCAATGGAGTGGCAACCCTGCTTTTTCTGATTTTTACATTAAATTTTTTTTAGTAGTTTTTATTAAGTAGCCTCGCCTTCTACTTGGCTGAGTCCATTTACTCAAGCTAGCTAAGCACCCGATTCGTATTTAATAATTTCAGTAAGAGGCCTTCTCTGAAGCTAGACTGGATTAGTTAAATAGGAAAACAGTTTGGAATACTACTAACGTTGTTTACTCTTTTAACATTTTCTGTTACAGAAAAGAAATTAAAACAATAGCCAGTGATACCCACGCCTAAGAAGAAGTCAGAGATGTTGCGTATAGAGATAGGCAGGGATGGTTCCCCAACAAATTCCGCCAGTACTATTTGAAACACTGCCTCGGCCTATCTAGCCAAGCTAACTGTCTGTTGAGACCACATATTGCTTTACATCATATAAGGTAAGTCAGTTACTCAATATTTATCGGAGAAGATTAAATAAGGTTTAAAATATCAAAATTAATCCAAATACAAACACGTAAGAAAGAGTCAAATCTCAATTTTATAAACACTTCAGCTAAAATAAGGTTCCCCAACCCCCGCCACCACCATTGTTTGTCACAGCAGAAAAGCAAAAATTAACTTACTCACCTTATAAATATGATTCATTATCATAGCCCCTGCACAAACAAGTGCACTGGAGCTTGATAAACCAGCAGAGGGCGGTATATCTCCAAGTATCAAAATTTCAACTCCAAAATTGATATTCAAATTCATTTCTTTAACTAGGTTAATTACTCCAAGGACTCCAGATAATAAATAATTTGACCAATGAAAAGTTGTTTTATCGATGCTGAGGAAAAAAAAACAGACTAAAAAGAGGTTTGTTGCAATATAAATTCCGCTAGATTTAAACTCCAACACTGTTTTAATAGAGGCAATAACCATCAGAGTTGAATTTTTTGGGGACATACTTGGGCACCAAATAGGGGGGGGGGGATATTTCGCTCCTCCCTAAAAATTCTAACCCCTAGCTTCTTAAAATACCTTATTTTTATTTTCTTTGAAAAATACCTTTTTTTGGTATTTTCACTGAAGAAAAAAATCGAAAAAAGACCACCGTTGCCCCCCCCCCCAATATTTTTTCGCGAATGGGTGCCCCTGTGGACATATTAAGTGACAGTTTGAAAGTAATACAAACTAAATATGTGCCAGTGGAGGATTAAGGTGAGTGGTGCCACTTAACTTTTATTCAACAATATTGTTTTTCAAGGTATCTAAGATCCACAGACTTTTTAAGTCCTAAATTAAATAAAGGAACAGAGAACAACACAAAGTAACAAAACCGTTTAAGAATAAAACAATATTTTCAAATGCAAAAATTTACTTTATGGTAGGCCAACAGGAAACATTCGGTTGTCATAACCTTTTCAATCAAAATTCATAGTTCAGAGATTCTTTACAACTGACTCTTTTTTAAGAAATTTCAATAAAGCTAAGAAATAGTTTTTTTTTTTTAGGCCAAGTGAACTTTTTTTTTTAAGAACTTGCCTATTAGGTAGTGTTGTAACTGGTAAAATTGGTCACGGTGAAATTGGTTATTTTACGTATTTTACCGTAATTTTACGGGCCCCCGTAAAATTGGTATTTTACCAATTTTACGTAATTTACATGTTTTGCGTAATTTACACATTTTATCAATTTTACCGGTATTTTACGTATTTTACTGGTATTTTTATATATTTTACTGACATGTTTTACAACAACTTGCAATTTTCAGAGCCAAATGATAGAGATAGATATTTCGTCAGGGACTTTCGCCCAGCCGTCTTCAGTGTTCAAAAAAAAAAAAAGGAAGACTAAACTTTTGAATTAACTCTTACTGAGCAGAAGAAAGATTGAATCAAATAAACCAAGCCAGAATAAATGAAAGACGATTCACCATTTAGATTGGGCAAGAATTCTCCGGTTAGTGATTGACTTAGCTTGCCTACTGCCCAAATTTTCATTAAAAGTGTGGTCAGATGATGTTAAAATAAACAGAAGAAAAATGTTATTTGAATCCTTTAATTTTAAGTTATTGTACAATGGTTTTAAAGGAATATCTCCAGTATCTCTTATTTAAAGCAAGGTCTCTATTTATGGATTTTTCTTCATTTCAATTGCCTTCCTAAAAGAATTCGGGAAGCCATTCGCTTCAAATATTAAAGTTGTCTCATCAAAAAGACTACATGATCTGGATTTTCAACAATGAGGAGGGCCAAAGCAAAATCAATAACCTCATTTTTCATTTTAATATCCCCCATTCCCCGAGGAAAATTGTCCCCTCTTTTCCATATGGATTATTCCAGATTTTCATTAGAAGGGAAATTGAAATTTCTACTATCCTGTTTAAGTCAGGGGCAATCGTATTGCATTACATTTGGTAAACACCCATAAGGGTTCAATGTATTAATACTTGTTCATTTATTTATTTTTTTTCCCAGATGCACTTCATGCGGAAGGGGTGGTCGAATAAGCTTTGACGGGGCTTAGTCAATTGGTAATCCAAAGTTCCAGTGCCCTTTTTTAAAGATTTAGCCTGCTTTTCAACGAATTGCTACCGAATGAGTTGTTACTGACTACAGCAGTTGTTTTGTGTTGTTTCAACAGTTGTTTTGAAAGAATCATCAGATAAATACAGAATTATCTCTAAGGGAGAGACGATGGGAGGGTGGAGGCATAAATTGATATATAATCCTCAGAGCCGTATCCAGGACTTTTTGTGTGTGTGGAGGGGGGAGGGGGCTTTGAAACAGGCAAGGTAACTTGAATCAGAATCTAGTTCTGAAGGAGAGGAGCAAATATTTGCAAGCAAATCCTGTTGAAACAGTCTTAATAACTGTGAAAGTGACTGAATGTTCCGCTCTTATGATTCAGTGCTTAGTTAATCAAAGTCATCAAAGTGTTACAAACTTCTTTTTAGCTGTATTCGGTACTTTTATAAATAAATAAAAAAAAACCGGTATATGACATTAGTCTGGTCTCTGTAGGTAGTAAATTATTTAGTAATATGATACTTTTTAGACTGAGAGATGCCGTAGACAAAGTTCTAAGAGAAGAACAGTGCGGTTTTCAGAAAAGGTAGAGGATGTGTTGACCAAATTTTCACTCTTAGGCTAATAATTGAGAAGTACCTGAGTTTTCAAACACCTTTGGTCCTCAGTTTCATAGATTATGAGCAAGCGTTCGATTCTGTTGATAGAAGAGCTTTGGTAAGGTTTTATCCTTATATGGTATACCAGACAAATACATTAAAGTGATTAGTGCTATGTATGAGAACACCACTGCTGCGGTTAAGGTAGGAAATGAGGTTAGCAGTTGGTTTTGTATTAAATCAGGAGTTAAGCAGGGTTGTGTTCTATCCCCCTTTATATGGATTATTTTGATGGACTTTCTTATAAAGAGCAAAGGAAAGGCAATGGGAGACCACAGAATCAAATGGGGAGGAAAACGTCTACTGGACTTGGATTATGCTGATGATTTAAGCATCCGAGATGAAAATGTGAGCAAAATGAATGAAGTTTTAGAGGTTTTGCGAGTTCAGGGTGCTAGAATTGGTTTGAAAATTAATGTTAAGAAACTAAGTCACTAAGGCTAGGAATAAGTGAAGATGAAAAGGTGGCGTTGGGTAATGAAAAGATTGATCAGGTGGGCAGCTTCACTTACCTTAGTAGCATTATTAGTAAAGATGGTAGGAGCAGTGAAGATGTTAAAAGTAGAATAGCCAAGGCTCAGGGTGTTTTTTCACAATTAAAAAAAAGTTTGGAATAATAGGAAGCTAAGTCTGCAAACTAAGATTAGAATATTAGAAGCTACAGTGATGACAGTGGTCAAATATGTTTCTGAAGCATGGCACGCTCCGAAAATCGGATGAAGATTTGCTAGATGTTTTCCAGAGAAATTGCTTAAGGTTTGTTCTGGGTACCCGGCTGACTGGCCGTATTTCAAACAATAAGCTATGCGAAAAACTTGGTTCAATACCGCTCTCTAGGGTTAAAATGAAAGAAAGGTTGAGGTGGCTAGGGCACGTTGTGCGGATGAAGGATGACAGATTGCCGAAGATTGTTCTTTTCGGCCAACCGTCTAGGGCTAAACGGAAAGCAGGTCGTCCCCGTCTGGGGCGGGAGGACGTCATAATGAAAGATTTAAAGGAAATGGGACCTTCGTGTGCGGGTGTAAAAAGGGAGGCTTTGAATAGATTGGGGTGGAGGAGGAGCGTGCGTAGCTGTGTTGGCCTCAGGCAGCTTGGTGCTGCGGTGAGTTGTTAGTTGTAGTAGCAGTAGTAGTGTATATGACATGAGGAATGTGGCTGAATACGGCTATTCAAATATGCAAGGCTGTTAGGGTAACATTTCTTAGGTTTAAATATAGAAAAAAAAACTATATGATTTTACTCCAAAATAAGAGAAAATTTAATTTCTTTATTTTTTTACAAAATGGATATCCGAAATCAGGCACTGTCCAATTGCTGAGGTATTACCCTAGGCACAAGATTACGAGAGGGATAAACTAGACAGGTAATTAAATTGATAAACTCTAGATAAAGTATTAGCTTTTTTAAGCCCAGGAAAATCAGAACCATTACAAATTTTCATTGAAAGCTGAAAATGATGATTAAAAAAAATATTTAACTAGTCTTGTAGATACAGGGCAGCTTTAAAAACACCAATTTTACCCTTTATTTCCTACGGAGTACCTTATTTTACCAATTTTACCTTATTTAACCAATTTACTTACCAATTTTCTATTTTACGGCAGTTTTTCAACACTATTATTAGGTATCTACCAAAATAAACAAGCTCTAAAAAGTCACCCCAAAAAATAGCTCAATTTTACGGAGTCGAAACAATGAACGCCCGGTCAGAGACGAATGACTATTATGATAGAGATCAAGGTTTCAAAGTTAAAATTCCAAAATCGAAGTTAAAATTTATTAATATTGCATTAAATGTAAAAACTTAAAAAACCCTAGCAGAAGAAACACAAAGAAAACTTTGTTTTAAATAACATTAAATTTGATGACATACAAATAATTTATGGAAAAGTTATCGTTTTAATTTTATTTTTTTTAATTTTAAGTGCTCCTAAAATGTGGGACTTTGGAGACAGAGACAACATGACTATTATGATAGAAATCAAGGTTTCCTCTGTCGAGAAAAGCATACCTGGCGAAAAAAGTGGTAAATAGCAAGTCAAATTGATAACCAGTACCGTAGCCTAAATATTCCTATTCATTCTTTTCCTGCTGAGCAATTTTTTGAAAAAAAAAAAAAAACTTTAAACTTAAATCATGTACTGGAATGACTGACTAAATTTTGGACAACATCAATTTACTATGTAATCATCAGATATATTTCGAAGTACTGTTTTATGGTTAAAGAATACTGAAAAATAATTTAAAAGCAGGCAAAACTGAATTCTAACCCAAAAAAATTGTTTGTTGTAAGTTTTTTTTTTTGAAAGGTAGTTTTTCTCAAGACAAAAGTTATGACAGGACTTAAAAGCACACAATTCATTTTCCTTCGCATTTTTGAAAATATTAAAGATTGCATCTGCAAACAATAAAAAGTTGTTTGGCAATTTTGAAACAAGTTGTTTGGCAAAATGAAACAATTTTTTAAATATGTGAGCGGAAATGGTACAAAAGTAAACTACAACCAACCATCAGGGCGACCACAAACCCCTTATATGCTGCTGACACTACTACAGGATGTCACATAGAAAAACAATTAAAAAAAAAAAAAAAAAACTAGAATCGGGTAACATAAATAGATTATTTGGCTGTTATTCAAACAACTAAATAGTGACTCTTGAGCAGAGGAGAACACAAAAAAAACCGAGGTCTATGCCCAACTATGCCAAGGGGACAACAAGCTGAGAACCAGTTTATCCTGAACTATCTTAACATCAAAAATTTCTATTCAGAAGGTCAATTCAAACAGGGCCTACCCATCCTTTTAGTCTTATCCAGCTCCCCAAAATCATTTTAGCAACACTAAACATAGTACCAATATAAGCAAGCAGACTAAAGTGGTTCTTCAACAACTTAAGTAGTCACTCTTTGAATACTAAATAAAAACCTTCGTTTTATAGACCTTTTAGCTGTGCTGGTTAAGTAAACAATAAGCTTGAGTCCCATGTGGTTTAATTGCAATTCGTTCGTTTTTTTGAAATTTCGTTCAGAAGATCGATTCAAACAGGGCCTAGCCAGCCTTCTAGTCTTATTTAGCTACCCAAAATCGTTTTAGCGACACTATACATAGCACCTACATATGTGTTGAAATTTCGCTCAGAAGGTCAATTCAAACAGGGCCTAGCCACCCTTCTTGTCTTATTTAGCTACCCAAAATCGTTTTAGCGACACTATACATAGCACCTACATATGTGTTGAAATTTCGCTCAGAAGGTCAATTCAAACAGGGCCTAGCCACCCTTCTTGTCTTATTTAGCTACCCAAAATCGTTTTAGCGACACTATACATAGCACCTACATATGTGTTGAAATTTCGCTCAGAAGGTCAATTCAAACAGGGCCTAGCCACCCTTCTTGTCATATCCAGCACACCGAAATCGCTTTTAGCAACATTAGGTATAGCACCAATATAAGCAAGCAGACTAGATTTGTTCTTGAACAACTTAATTAACCGCTCTTTGAATACCTAATGAAAACCATCGTTTTGTAAAACTCTTAGCTGTGTTGGTTAAGCAGACAATAAGCTTCATTAAAATGTGGTACAATTGTTGCTCTATTTGGCCAAATGTGTTTGATGTTCATCTCAAGTTTTGCACAATAATGGAAGATTAATTCTAGCTGATGAACAATGTAATACCTCCTTCTAATTTAAAAACAAATTAAAGTTGTGCCAGTGTATGAATTATTCTTCTTTAGTAATGTTAAATTTAAGCATCTTAATAATACAGGAACGTGTTTTGCTAATACGTTTGTTTGTCGAAATGAGAGCCAAGGTCATAATGCCAGATAGGTTGAAGATATGGAGATGCCAAGTATATACTCGCTACGTTCCGAATTTTCTTTTCGTGTCCAGGGCGAGATATCCTGGTCAAAAGTTTTAAGAAACATTCAAAATACTTCAAAAGAGAATCTAAAAAATATGTGGTGCTCATTGTGGAAATAAGGTGCTCAACAGATCTATTTGTCTTTTCCCTTTTTTGGATGGTTTTTGCCAAGTTATGTTTTGTATATGTGCATTTATTCATCTCTATTTCTGAAGATACGAAACTGTCATGTTAGGGAAGGATTTTAAAATTGAGTAACTCTGTATGTGTTCTTTCACTTCGTCTTTATTTTGGGTTTGCTGTTCATTTTTTGCTGAAATTTCTTGTGTATTTTAGCTACAAAGATTTCTAAGAGCTTATTGGATAATTATTACTTATACATTGCTCTTCAATCTATTTCAAACAAATTGAATAGAACAAAAGAAAATTCTATGATTGATTTATTGATTATCATAAAAAATTGATATTTTTCTACCAACTAGGAGTTAAGACAAGGGCTGCAATGAGGCTTTTCTTCAGGTGCTCCTAGAATAAGATTATAAAAAGCAGATAGGCAAAAATGTACTTATAAAATGAACCAATTATCCAGTGGTGGCTCTGGCATGTCTTGCATCCGGGGCAAAATTTTGATTAGCACCCCCACCCTATCTCCCAAAAATTTCAGGGAACATTTAAAAATAAATTATTTACTAACAAAACTTTTATTTATAAAAAATATTTTATTTATGTATTAACAAAATTTTGCATCTATTTAAATCTGAATTTTCTTACTTCAGCCCCTGCAAAAACTATTAATTGTCTCAACCTCCTGTAAAATACCAACAGGTTTGAATACAAAATACCACATAAGAAATATTAATATTAATTAAATTTGGTCTACTTACTTTTATTTTCAAATAATGGTGATGAAGATATGGGGAAAATGAAAATTCCTGATTCAATTTGCTTATACTTACTGCCAACTGCACCTTCTATTGTATTTTTTAAAAAAGAAATCCAAAATAACCAAATTAATTAATTTTTAGATTATTTACCAATTGACTATTTATCATTATTTACCATTAGATTATTCATTTGAATTTTTGCACCTTTATAATCTTTTGCCCAGGGCAAATACCTCCTCTGCTCCCCTCCCTTTAAAACCACCTTAGCCATTATCACCAACTTGCAACCGCTAGAACGCTAGCATGTTAATGGTACTCAAAGGTCCCATTTTTTTTTTTTTGGAGGGGGGGGCTTTATGGTACATAGTCCAGGCATTTTCAGTCTGAATTTATAACACGGCCTTTCAAATTGACAAATAAAACTTCCTTCAAATAAGCCACACCCTAATACCATCCATTAGCAGCCATAACTGGGAAAAAATAAAAGAAAAAGTAAAAATAAAAGAAGACATCAGAGTTACCATTCTGAGATTCAACTTCCTTTGAATAGAGATAAAGTGTTAAAAATATCTATTGAAGGGCTTTTGACAGTAGCAATTCCAGTATGTATTTTTTTCAATCCCATGCCACTTATAAAACATTGTTAAGCCATATCCAGGAAACAATTATCAATTCTAAACATGCATCAACTTTGAAATTTCAACACAAGACGGCTTCTTGAAAAATCCATCTTTCCCATTCTGTTTTTTATATGAGCAGGGATTTGCTCTTGCCAAGGTTGTAGCTACAGCAGTAACCATCTAATTTATTCTAAGGTTTTCCATTATGAGAAATTGACAAAGGTATTACCTTGTTTTCCTCCTTTTTTTTGCTTGATGGCATACATTGACCTCTCAACTTTTTTAGATTCTTGACACTTTTGACATTTTTTTTTTACATTGCCATTCTTTATTCACATTGGCAACAATTGATATTTTTCTACCTTCAAGGGGTTGGGAACAAGGGCTGCAATGTGACACTTTTCTTCTGGTGCTGCTATAATAAGTTTATAAGAAGCAGATATGCAAAAATGTACCTGTAAAATGAACCCATTATCACCAACCTGTGACAATTCAATAGATGACCACATTTGACCTGGTTGTTGCTACAGCAGGAACCATATGGTTTATTCTAAGGGTTGTCCATTATGGGTAATTGACAAAATTATTACCATATTTTCCTTTATTTTTGCTCTATGACATATATTGACATTTTCCTTATTTTCCTTTTTATTAGCCATAGAACAGAAAGACAGTATGACCAATGATGTCATTTTGGGAGCAGTCATTCCATATTTTTTCTTTTTAGATTTTGTACTTACATAATTTTAGTCAAATCCACTTCAACAATCCCATACTCAGATGCAGTATTTCTGAGACTAAGAAGGGTAGAATCAGGAATATGCTTAAATGCTGCATGGATGCTTTGCTCTAGAGCCATTGGTAGAACTGAATATCCACAATAATCAATGTGCTCTCCAATAAGGTTTACTCTAGAAAAAAACAAAAAAAAAAATATACATTCAATTACTTTTGGCTTTAATGTTACTAAATCTTGAAGTGTATCTTTTTTTACTCAAATATAACATGAAGCATTATATTTTATTTTTCAGGTCTGTTCAGGATTCCAATATCAACTTTTATTTTATATGGATTGATACCTTTATTTTCAAAAATGCCTGAAAATAATACAACAATGAAATAAAAATAGCCACTACTAGAAGGCCAAATGACCTCAGCACAGTGGCTCAAATAACTAACCAGATTGCATAATCAAGAGACAAACACACACAAAAAAAAAAACAGTTGCATACATAATACTTGGAGAACCTGCTCTCAACATGGCTCTGAAACATGGATGCTTTGAAAGACTATCAAAGACACCTTAACTGTTTTTAAAGTGAGTTGTCTAGAATAGTTTTAGGTACTTTCGACCATTCATCAAACAAAAAGCTGTACAAGATATGTACTTTGATCCCTTATAGGACTATAATGAAAGAAAGGTCATGATGACTAGGCCACACTTTAAGGATGATAGACTGCCAAAGATTGTGCTTTTTTGACCATCAGGGGCAAGACATACAGCAAGTTTTCAAAAAGCATGGGGTGAGAAGAGGTCATCAGAAAGGATTTAAAGGAAACTGGAACTTCGTACATGTGTGGGGAAGGAGGGGTAAAGTTTTGAATATATTAAGATGGAGAAGAACTGTGCACAGCTTTATTAGCATCAGGTGGCTTGGTTCTACAACAAGCTGTTAGTAGTGGTATTGGTAGTCCTACACATTAATAAAAACATAATAGGCATCTACAAAATAAGAATGTATGCGTTTGCGAAAACATGTGCAATTTAACTGATGGTAGTTATTGAAATTGAAGTGTATGTTGCAAATAAAATAATGATTATGAGTAATATAATTAATTGTGTGATGAATAACAACATTTAAATGTGTGTTGCAAAAAAATAGCCTAATAACAATAATGAGTAAGATAACTAGTTATGTTTGGAAATTTAATTTGGTGTCTCTTCCTTTTTTTTATTTATCCCCTTGCAAAATAGAGGCTAGCTACAAGCCTAATATAAAAACCAATGGAAAAAAAACTTACATACCAATGGGTGAAAGAAGTCAATAAATGAGCATGGGGGATAATTCTGTGCCTAGTTTAGCCTTCCATTTGACAGTTTTTAAAATTTTCTTAATTAGATTTCAAAGTTCTCATTCAAAGTTGAAGTTTTTATTTTGAGATTAAAGTTATGTATGTACATATTCAACTTTTCAAAGCTTGAGTAGTAACCTATCATTTGTGCTTGTTGTTTACTCTGTCTTTTAATCTACATTTTTCTATTTTTGAATTCATAAGAAAAAGGATTAATAATAAGAAATGTCCAAGAATTTTTTTTTTCCTGTGCCAATCAAATCAGAATTAAAAACTGAAGCAAAAATATTGTATATGCTTTCTGTGGCCATTAAACAATTACACAGTCAAAAGCTTTTGAAATGTTTCCTACTTATAAAAATTTCTATAACTGGAAGCCTTTTTCAAAAACATTTAAAGCAACAAACTGAAAATCAAAAACTGAAGCAAATGTATTCAACTCACTTTTTTAGGCTGACATGTACTTCCACAGTTAAAGTGTTTGAAAATTTCTCTGAAATTCCCATTTGGCTAAGCCATTTCTAAATTCTTAAATTGCTGTTTCTTTTTATTAAGAAAAAAACAATAAAGCAATAACTGATAGATGGAAATGGTTGAGACTAGTAAACTTTTAAACATTTACACACCTCAAAATCCCAAAAGGTGCCAAGTCTGAACAGTAAGTCAAAGAAAAGAAATAGAGAAAAAAAATTGCATCTATTTGTGCTATGGTCCCCATTATCATATAAAATAGCCCAACACTGTTATAAATTAATCCCCAGGTCAATTTAAGGAATACTAGATAAATAATTTGATATCCACTTCAAAGCAATTGACAGAACAAAACTGATGAAAATGACAATTCTGACTAGCCTACTTGTAACTACTACTACCAACAATATCAACTAGGCTACTTGCAACTGTGACTGCAGCTGTGACAACTTGGCTCTGACTGCTTGCAACTGCAATTACATGCGGCTGCAATTGTGACTACTTGCAATGGCATCCCATTTCAAAAAAAAAAAACATTCCTCAAAAGTTTATACAACTTCCCCTTTCATATATAGTGCCTCTGGAAAAAATATAATCATAGGCAGTGCAATTGCAATACCTAAGTAAAGAATGATGTTGACACAATGTATTATTTTCTTTTCACACCAGGGCACTTAGTATCAAAGGAGTTGTCATAGAAACTTTGAAAATGGCTCATTTGATTGGAAATAGGAATGGCTTGTGCCCTTTTTAATAGTTGAAAGTGATTGGAGGGCAACTAACCCCCCTCCCACACCCACCTTTTCCCCAAACACATCCAATCAAAATTTTTAGATAGCCATTTTGTTCAGCATAGTTCATTTACAGATAGAAATTACGTTTTTGAGGAGGACACTCCCCCTCAGCCCTCAGGGCAAGGGTTGTAAGTTATGCCCTAGGGGCATATAAGGTTTTTTATAGAAAGCATTGTTATAGAAACTTCAAAAAAGGCTTGTTTGATAGGAAATTCAAAGGGCTAGTGCCCTTTTTAATAGTTGAAAGTGATTGGAGGGCAACTAACCCCCCTCCCACACCCACCTTTTCCCCAAACACATCCAATCAAAATTTTTAGATACGGTAGCCATTTTGTTCAATGTAGTTGAAAGTTCTGGAAATTAGGTATTTGAGGATGACAACCCCCCCCCCAGTCCTCAGGGGCAAGGGTAAACTATCTAAGGGTTGTAAGTTATGCCCTGGGGGCATAAAAGGTTTTTTATTGAAAGTGCTGTTGTACAAACTTCAAAAGGGCTCATTTGATTGGAGACTGAAAGGGCTAGTGCCTTTTTAATAGTTGAAAGTGATTGGAGAGCAACTAACACCAGTCTCACACAAACCATTTCCCAAAACACATCCAATCAAAATTTGAGATAGCCATTTTGTTTAACATAGTAGAAAGTTCTGAAAATTAGATCTTTGAGGATGACAACCCCCAAACAGCCCTCAGGGCAAGGGTTGTAATTTATTCCCTTTGGGGCATATAATGTGTTTATAGAAACCATTGCCATAGAAACTCAAAAAGGGCTCATTCAATTGGAAATTGAAAGGGCTAGTTCCCTTTTTAGCAGTTAAAATTGATTGGAAGTCTTCATATTTTTATAGTAAAGATTGGTGTGGGTACAATATATTAGTATTTTTTTTCTCTTTTCCTTTGTTTAGACCAGGGCACTTTGTATTGAAGGAGTTGTCTTAGGAACTTCAAAAAGGGCTCATTCAATTGAAAATAGAAAGGGCTAATGCCCTTTTTAATAGTCGAAAGTGATTTGAGGGCAACTAGTCTCCCTCCCATGCCCACCCTCCCATTTGCCCATTATGATTAAAAACTAAATGTTGCCTTAAGATTAAATCAAAATGCACTGTGTTAATGCTAATTCCCAATAAGGCATCTCAGCAGTATACCAAGAACAACTGAGGGTATTATGTTCAAACTTTTGGGGCTGCTTCTGCTCTTAAAATTTAACCAAATCAAAATAGCATAAGTGTATCCAAGCTATACAAGAAAGTAAACAGATTTTTTTTTGCAAATGGTATCAAGTTTTCTATTTCAGGTCAACTAGAGGAGGTATGAAACTAAATTAAACACTACTATTTGTGTCCAGATTTTTAAAAGGGTGTATGTTGTTAAAAATTGCTGAAAATTTTTCTCCAGCATACAAATAGCAAGCCAAACTATAGTCTTAAAAAAACAAAAAGACTTAAAGAATTATTTTCTTCTTCCCTGAAAAGACTATTGCAATATAAAATGAACAGAAATTAATTAAAAAAAAACTTTTCCACAAAATAAGTTTTTCAAAGAAAAGTAAAGAACTCCATTAAACCAAAAATGAGCAAAACTAAAATCAAATAATCTACCAAGTGTGAAACTACCACAAATCAGCATTGATAGATAAATAAATGAAACCCAAAACAAGCAAAAATTAAAATTAATAGGAAAAATTAACATGCTCAAAACCTCTATGCCTTCTCAAGGCCAGAAGATAATTTGCACTTTACTGAAAAAAAAAATACAAACGAATGTGCATTGTCAGTTTAATATACATATTCTGATATTTAGTAATCAAAATGTTAATATTATTTGATTTATTTGAAGTTATAAAAGTAAAATCATTTATATTTTTTCAGTAAAGTGCAAATTATATTCTGGCCTTGGGAAGCATAGGGGTTTTGAGCCAAACTTATGTTAATTTCTGCTCCTTTTGAATTTGACTCAGTTATTTATTGTAATTTCTGCTCATTTTGGGTTTCATTTATTTATTGATGCTGATTTGTGGTAATTTCATGCTTGGTAGATTATTTGATTGTAGTTTTGTTCATTTTAGGCTTAATGGAGTTCTTTACTTTTCTTTGAAAAACTTATTTTGTGGAAAAAGTTTTTTTTTTAATAATAATAACAAAACATTGAAGCCTTACCATCTTTACTATAGGCAATGCAATAGCGTTGCATCTGATTTCTTTCTTAGGCCTATATGTAATCTTAAACTAGTGTTGATGAATAATTTGATAAAACAATATATTGATATTTTTACTTTTGATATTCAATATATTGATTTCAATATTTTCTATATATTGATTTAATATTTCTGACAGTTTTTTTTTGCTCAGTTTAACTTTGGGTTTTGGCAAAATTCAATGACAAAATTTGTAATTAAAGAGTATTTTGCACAATCTTTTTTCCAAATTTTTAATCAAATACAAAAAATTTCTATTACATGAACCAAATATAACAAAACCATAATTTGGAATTGCTCAGGGTAAAGAAAAATAAGATACTGGCTATTTTTGGCTATTCAAGTCAGTAACGTGTCAATATTTTTCCCTGAAAATTGGTTCAGCCTTTCAGTGATTAAATTAAAAATCATTTTTTTTTAACTGAAAGTAAGGAGCAACACTAACACTTAAAAGAACAGAAATTGTTCTGTATATTAGGGGGATATCCCATCCTCAATACCTTTCTCTCCATGCCAAAGTTTCTTTTTGTACTTCAATAATGTCTTTACTCTAATTAGACAGCTGTCATGTTTTGGGAGTTGTTATTAAATAACTGGGACAAAAAGTTAAAATTATTGTGAAGAGTGAGGCATTGAGGAGGGGGATTTGTCCTCATATACAGGATATTTTTAAGTTTTAATATTGCCCCTTACTTTTAGTTGAAAAAACTAGTTTTTTCATTTAAATTCTGATTGTTTTTAAAATAATGCCAGAAAATCTGCCTTTTTGCTCCATGGGAAATCCCCCCAAGAAAATTCCTCCTTGGAATATTCCTTCTGTGTAAGATCTCCCATCCCTGCTGAAAATTCCCCAAAAAAACTTTTTGCAGACAATTCTGCATGGAAAATTATTTTTAAGCCTACTTTTGTTTGAAAAAAGACCTGATTTTCTTTCAATTACTAATTCTTTTTGAAATCATGCTGGAAATCCTCTCTCTATGGAAAATTTTTCCTGGAAATTCTCCCCTCCCAATGTCTCAATGGAAAGTTTCTCCCATGAAGAATCTCACATATAAAATCCTCCCCCCCAAAAAAAAATACCCCAGACAATCTCAACTCCTTTCAAAATTTTCCCTGGGCAATTTTCCCAGAATATCTCCATGTGTAGAATTGAATTGGCAAAGAAAAAGTAAATAAAAAAAAAGAATTTTGTATGAGAATTCTGGTAAATTCCCCCATCCCGATGTATAGTGTCCCTTTGAATGTTCTTCCCCAGAAACTTCCCTAACCAAGGAAAATTCTTTCCTTGGAAAATCCCCCCCCCAGAAAATTTCCCCCTCTTGAAATTTGCATCCCCTTAAAATGCCTGTTTACTTTCCAATAGCAAACACTATATGTAAACACTGGACACATTTCATAAGTTACAACCATATTCTCCAGGGACTTTCAGGGTTGTGTCATCCTCAGAGGCATGATATTAGACCTTTCAACTATGCTGATCAAAATGGCTATCTCAAAATTTTGATTGAATGACTTTGGGAAAAAAGGAGAGGGAAATCCAGTTACCCTCTAATCATTTTGGTCATGAAATGGGGAACTAGAACTGTAATTTCTGTTAAAACAAGCCCTGTCCCATTCTTATATGGTCATTGGTTCTATACAATCACCCTGGCAAAGAAAAAAAAAACACATACACACACACAAAACAGAACAAATAAAGATGTATCCATGATCTTTCTTATGGCAAAAATTAAAAATTTTCACATTTTTGCAGATGGAAGCTAGAAAACCTTACAGTATGATTCTCTGATATGCAAATCTGATGGTGTAATTTTTATTAAGATGCATTGACTTTTTAGGGGCATTTCTACCCTTTCTAAAAAATCATACAAATTTTCTCATGTTTGTAGCTTTGGATGGGTACATGAAACTTGATGAATTTTATATATCTGGAGTCAGAATAAAAAGCCAATTCATTTGATGCATCTATTATTATGAAAATTCTATTGTTTAGATTTTATGTTGCTAGCCTATTTGGCCCAAGTTGCTCCTTACTTACAGTTTGTTAACACAAGCTATTTGATTAACTAATCAGGCTTGGAATACACTTAACCTAGGAGGTATTTTATCTGTCCAAGCCTTTTGGAGGTTCTCAGCAACATTTGAGAACCCATCCTTACTGAACATAGTTTGAGAATGGGCTATGCCATCCTATGGTTCAATGCATAGACTACTGAGTAACAGCATGGGATACCATCAGATGGCTAATTTGACAGTGTATATATATACAAATCTTTAAATTAGCCAACCAGTATTTTAAGTCTAGGAGTCCAGCTGGACAAAAGGAAACATATTAAGAAAACAATTCTTACTACATAATATGTAGAATAACCCTAGTTAACACATTTTGCAGGGGGAGAGCCTTTATATTCACTTCTTTACTTGTTTTTCCAGTTTTTCTAAGAAATCCATGAATTTCTTAGAGCCTATATATTCACAGAATATATACCCCCACCCCCCTAATGTGTAAATATATACCTAGAATTGCATCCTCAATCTAAATATAACATCCATTTTCATCACAAATGAACTTTACTCCCATATTAGCCATGTGGTGGATGTCTGTAACAGCATAGGCCTAGGCCTATATGAGTCAGTAGGCTATATTAAACATATTATTCTTCAGCTCTGCCATTTACAAAACAATTTTCTGTCTTGGATCTTTTCTTCTGGACATTCACCAGCAGATACCAGAAAATCTAAAATAATAGGCTATTGTTTTCAATAATGATTGGCCTATTTGGTAAGATGCCTAGCATCTCAATTCCTGCGGCTTTAATTTTGAAATTTATTGACAAAAGTACCTTCCAGGCACTTGACAAATAAAACTTGGAGAATGATTGAATTCTTTAACAAATTTATTGGTAATGTGGAGCATGGCATTGGTTTTTTCTCTTCCTTCTCTTTTGACGTGAACCATGTCTTCAACTTTTGAACTTTCATATTCTTCACTTTGAAGATGACTCTTTGAATTTTTGACAAATTTCTAGGTGTCTCAGGCCACGCCTCGTAAACCACTGGAAAGTGGAAAGCCAAGATTACGCTTGGAACATGGAAACTAGTGAATAGGTTTCAAGGTTAAGTATCTAGCTTACCTTTAACTTTGTACCTGGAGATAGCCCTCTTCATATAAGCAAAAAAAAATCTTCAGAAATGTAGCCATGTTTTTCCACGTTCTTCGGCCTGTTCGAAAAATAAGGCAGAAATGTGATTTACAGCTCCACTTTACATGACCTGTCTGGTTTCACTTCGCAAAAAAGCCAAAGCCTTTCTAAGCCACACAAATCCAAGTTTAAAGTTATTGCTGTCCATCTCCATCCGCGAAAACGCATGGAAAGCGGTTCCGGAGCTACTTTCCAAGTCACAAAAACTGCCCTTGCATGACCTCTGCGTATGTTTTTTTCTCAGCAAAACATAGAAAGCAGTTTCAAAAAGATGAGATCGAGCTAATAAATAGTGGAAATCTTAACGATGTTGTATTTTAATTAGCTTGAATGTCATTGGATTGATTTTAGGTTTTTTTTTTTAAGAATAGCAGTTACAGTATTAATAACATTGCATGCTGCAATTTGCGTAGCGTTATGCAAAAACCGTCTAAGTCATAGTTTTTTACGAAATTGAATTATGAGCTCCACCTTCATAAGGTTACAGTTAAAATTTGAATTTTCAGTCTAAGTCCCTTTACAGCAATTTGTATTTGTAAATCGCAAAAACAAGCTAAGTCCTGGGATTCGGCGGTAACTGGACTTGGCATGTTTTTGTTTTTTGTCTGTGGCCGCAGGATTGAACTTGTACTGTTCTGATTCACCACCATCATCAGTGATTACGAGCCAAATGGAATTTCTGGAAGGAGAAAAGGGTGAAAAGATTAAACTAATAAAGCATTTTGCAAAATTTTTATTTTCTTGTGTTTATTATTTTAAAGATTAATATTAACGTATTTAAGCCATTTTTCCTTCTCTTCTTTTCATCTTGTGACCGGTAGTGTTGAATTGCTTTTTGTTTTGGTGTTTCCTATAGTTCTTGGTTAGCCAATAGGAATGTCCGACCCTCCTCACTCAGGAGGTTCAGCTACATTTGCTGTTATCTACATCTGCTACATCTGCTGTTATCATTATTATGAGGACAAAATCATAAGAGTTAACGAGCAATATTCATCCTGGTCCCCTCAATCCTACTCTGGGGATAATCATGAAAGTAATCATGCTTTTAAGAAAGCAGACTTCCAAAAGATTTCCAAAGGACTCAATATTGGTAGGTCAATCAACGGTGTTAACTGCTTGAAGGTCAAGAATCAATCTGTGTTCAAAAAGGCTCTGGAGATAAGGAAGCTAGATTTGGCTGATGATCTAATGTTAACATTTTCCTGTGATAAGGATTAACCTGTCCCAAGTTCACCAGGATTGCAGGACCCCCCCCCCCCCCCCCAAGGACTATATACCCGAGGGAATGTCTTTTTTGATAATATACCCTTAGTAAAATTTGCTCTGTACAGAGATGACTTAGCCATTTGGACCGAGGGCAGATAGACCCGGTGAGAGATTCTTTACCTGGCCAAGACAGTGAAGTTTACTGTGGAAGAAGCACATTCCGGTTGAAAGCGTGGCTGAAGTGCGAAGCACATGAGACGGATGAGAACGGACTGAAAGAAAATACAAAGGCGAAGAATATGTGAGTGCCAAAAATATTGTTCACCCTGCTAGAAAACAGAAGGAAGCTTTTCGAAGTTGCAGGCTGAGTTGATCTGAAAAACTTGCGTAGTGAAACGAAAGCCATCTGTTTGAATCGTATTGGGCTATAGGTGAAAAGAAACAGCAGCAGCAATTTCTTCTCAACTGCGTGAACAGAACTCGACCGAAACGAACCAGGAAAAGAAAAGATGATAGTAACAAGGAGCGCTGTGCCTGGTACTATTATGTGACTGTTGAATCGGAGAAAGTTTAAAATATGCAAGTCCTGTTTTTATGTCTGTCTTTGCTCTAACCAAAGCAGAACTCGCAACGGTTCAAGGAAAGCATGGGAAGTTATCTTTTATTAGCACTCCTGAGAGACGCCAAGCTCCCAGCAGATCAGTCCCGGCTGACATTTAGGTTATAAAGCAGCACATTGAATCATTTCCTGCTTATGAATCCCACTATGCAAGGTTACAAACTTCCAGGAAATATCTTTCTTCTGATCTAAGCCTTCAGAAGATGTACGTTATTTATAAGGATTTTGCTGCAGAAGAGGGGTTGCCAGCAAAATTAGTTGCAATGTACAAGAAAGCTTTCTATCAAGAATACAATCTTGGATTTAAACCTCTTGTCAGTGACTCCTGTGGAACGTGTGAGAAGCTTAAGCAACATATTAATTGTGCTGATCCTGAAGATTCCAAAAGAGTCTTGCAAGCTCAGCTTGAGGCCCATAAGACAGCCTATAGATTAGCGTACGAGTCTACAAAGAAAGACAAAGCGGTTGTAAAGAACGACAATTCCACTCTTATCTGATTTTTTTTTATCTCCAGCAGTCCCTTCCTAAGCCCTTTGTACAGACTAAAATAGCTTTCTACAAAAGGCAACTGTGGATCTACAACCTTACCATTCAAGAAATAAGCATTTTGAAAGAGGGAAAGTCATAACATTTACCTTTGGCACGAAGGAATAGGTGACGAGGGATCCTCTGAGGTAGCCTCTTGTCTGTTTAAGCTTCTGAAGGTACTGGCGTCAAGAATAAGACGGCTAGTCTTGTACTCGGACACGTGGTTCTCAGAATCAGAATATGTATGTGGCCGGAATGTTTTTCGTATTGCTTTTCCAAAATTACTTCGGAGGATTTTGAATTGATGAAAAATTTCCAGAGCCCGAATATACTCACCTCG
Organism: Artemia sinica; assembly: GCA_027921565.1. NCBI lineage: Eukaryota > Metazoa > Arthropoda > Branchiopoda > Anostraca > Artemiidae > Artemia > Artemia sinica. Next base: position 72,974,156 of record CM051257.1, on the reverse strand, counting down.
AGTGCGACAGCGATCATGCCAGGATCGAGAAGGCCAAAAAGTATACAGACTTTTAAATACGAGTTCCAGCTAACTGGACGAACTTAATACGTCTCGCAAGGGGAAAAAATCCCATGACTGCCACTGAGATGCAGAAGTCAGAAATGTTTGACTTTAACAAATTTTTCAGGAAAAATTGCGTCAAAGGGACAGTGGACACCAAAAATCAGCCATTCTCTTGGTTGCCTGTCCGTTGGCTGCGGTACAAAAAAGAATTTGGCATCATCAAGTTCAAAACTTGTCTAGATGAAGATGCACCGTTCAGAACAATGAATTTTAGAAAGAGATGATCCCAGAATTTTTCATTTGCAGGTATGAAGACAAAGTATCCCAATGGGAAGACGATTTCCAAAGCGAAATAAGACGACTTGATGTCTTTCTGTCGCTTGTGCCTGAGGACTATCATGCCTTATACAAAAGTTTGCTTCATGACAATACAGTGGTGGACTACCTCGAAAATGAAAATGAAGAAGAATGAGCTAATATTCTCATGTTTTACAATTTTTTTTTTACCATTTCTTATATAAACGAAGTTGACTTAGCTTGAATTTACAATTTGTCTTTTGAAAGATTTTGAGAAAAATTCAATTTGCAAAAACTGGCCAAGTCAATTATCTCAAAATATATTCCATTTTAGCGAAATCTAATGGCAAATTTCAATTCTTCGATTTTTTTTTTGCATATATAATTTTTCCCCAGCAGTTTTTGTTCATAATCGGATTCAGGAGACGCTTTCAACCAAAAAAATCGCTCTCCTGTAAAATTTGGAAAATGTGACTTAGACGGTTTTTACATAACGCTACAGATTTAGAAATTATGTTCAAATTTTAGGGTGCAACAGACTCTGATTCTTGTTAAAAAAAAAAAAAAAACACAACTTAAAGTTCAAAGACATTTGTTAATTTAAAAATGTCCTTAGGGGCCTGATTCTGCAAAACTTGGGCCTCAGATTTTGCTATTAATTTGGATTCGTGCTGAACTTTTAAATTTTGAATCCATCGTTGTAATTTCAAAGGATTTGTCTACTGTTTCCTCCGCATTTATATGCTCTAGAATTGAATGATAATAGTGTTTTTTGCTTCTTTTTTTTTGCAAAACTCTTAAAATTACAACCATTATTTCAAGTTAAAATTTAGCGTTACGCTGGAAGAGCCAGGACATTTGGCAGAATCTAACCTTTGTTTATATATATATATATATATATATATATATATATATATATATATATATATATATATATATATATATATATATATATATATACATATATATATATATATATATATATTATATATATATATTATACATATATATATACTATATATATATATATATATATATATATATATATATATATATATTATATATATATATATATATATATATATATATATATCTATATATATATATATATATATATACATATGTCATATTAATATGTCATATGAATATTAAAATGTCAAAAATATTCAACTCATAGTGTAAATTAGCCATAAGTTGCAAAACATCACTTATATTCTGAGGGGTATCACTAGTTTACTAGTAAACATAGTTGTGGCATTCTGTGACCTTGTTTTTTAGCTTTTCAGGATCCTTGGTAAACTATTTTGGATCTTTTACGGGCAAACCAATAGTTCGTTGATAAGAAAGCTTTTATCCTCTCATCCCCTTTTTTAAATATAAAACTAAGGGAAGGGAACTTGGGATATCCTCCTCCAAAATTCCTTGCAGATTCCACCATTGTCCCTCAAGATTCTCCTGATATATTACCGACACGGTACTTTGAAAGCCTGGGTACTCGTAATGTTTACAATTTACCTTATTATTTCACTGGAAAAAAGTTCCACATGTTCCACATTTCTCCAATCATTTCTCAGAATATTGCGGTTACGTTATTTTAATATTTTGAGTTCGCATGGTGTTTTTCTGTATACCTAGAAACTTTGTTGTGATCCTTTTCTTACTTAGACAGGAGCTCATAGCGCAAAGCGTTTGAAAGAATTGGAAACAAGAAACTTTAGTGCTTTATCTGCTTTATCTTTTCATGTCTAAATTCTAGATCTATTCGACCTTTCCAAGACTGCTTGAAAATATGGTTTTGATTCCCAGGTCCTTATTAAGAAATTACAGATATTTTATTTCGATAACCTGGGCACATATGTTGTCTTTTGATTAACTTCCCTCTTAGCCATAACTAAACTCCAAGTCCCATTGGGGATTACAGTGCCAATATTTTTTAGGTAGAACAGATACAATTATTTTTACTTCTACTCTAAGATCTCTCCCAAAGACAGAATTTCGAGGCCCGACCCCCCCCCCCCCTAAACCTCTTGAAAGTTTCACACCAATCCCATTGCTTTTTCTAAGGTATTGGAGACAAACTATTTTGATAACCTGGATTCGCCCAATTCCTTTTGATTTACTTTACTGAGTGCAGGTTGGATCAAATTCTACACAAATTCTACAGCGACTTACACTGCGATAGCCTTTAGGTTGATACCGGATAAAAGAAAGACCGCCGTTCTCCTCACCTCTTATACCTAAACAAAAAATACAATGGCTTTTTCTCCCTCTCCGAATTCTCTAAAACTTTCAAATCGATCCCTCAACTCGTTCCCAATATATTACAGATCTGTTTTTTGACAATTGGCTGTATGTAATGTCGTTTGCTAAACCTCTTGGCCCTCAATATCCCTCAAATTGATCTCCAATAATATTCCTCAGATATGCTAGATCCGCTATTTTGATAACTTCTGAATTGTGAATAAATTCTAAGCTTCATATAAATTCTAAGGTTCATAGTGAAAATTTGTGGAGGCAGATCATAGGAAAATGATTTACAGCCTACCAGCGCAAAGTTCATAGATCTCTTTTTCCCTCTCCAAACATTGCCTGAAAGTTTCGTCATCATCTACAAAGCTGTTCCCAAGATACAAAATACAGTTTCCGTTTCTTTTGAAAAGAGTGACCCTCTACTTATAATTTTTTTTTTTTGCTGCGAACTGTCTCATCCAAGAGTTTCTTGCATGTCGGGACAAGGACCCCCCACCCTCCTCCAACCGTCCTTTTTCATATATTTAAGTTTAACATTCGTATAAAGATGCTACTACCACTAATTTTGCTACTACTACTAATACTACTACTGCTACTACTACTACTACCACTACTATTACTGCTACTACTATACTACTACTACTACTACTACTACTACTACTACTACTACTACTACTACTACTACTACTACTACTACTACTACTAATACTACTACTACTTCTAATACTACTACTACTACTACTACTACTACTGCTATTATTGCTACTGCTACTACTAATAGTACTACCACTACTATCACCACTGCCGCTACTACAATTGCTGCTACTACTACTACAACTAACTGCAGCACGCTCCTCGTTCATCCAAATCTATTGAAAGCCTCCCTCTTTACACCCTTCTAAGAAGAGTTGTTAGTAGTATAGTCGTCCCGGTAAAAGTGTACCCCTTAAAACACCTTTCAGGAGGGAGGTGTCTAAAATACCAAAAGTGAATTTTAGGGTCGTCATATCCATGATTTTTAAAAGAGGTTCTTCAAAAAAAAAAAAATCTGTTTTATAGGGATGATCCCTCCCAATTCCCCCTTTTTAATCAAGGTAAATTGAAATTTTCTAAAGGTAAATTGAAATTTTCTAAAGGTAAATTTTGACATACGTTTGCAATAACTGCGGATCTATCATCCTGCAGACTCAGTTCGAAATTATTTCTCGGAATGGAGGGAGATTGCAGATCAAATTCTTCCATAGTATTAACACTATTCCTAAATTTATCTTACGTCTCATAAAATTTGGACACAAAAATATATTTTTCAGGCTTGACATCCTCCACATCCACACAAAAATCCACTAAACCTCCTCCACAATAGTAAACAGCAATTATACATCACATTTCCTAATTTTATGAAGCCTAAAATAAATCAGCTCAAGCAAAAGAAGTTCTATCATAATTGGCAACATAAACCCTATTTTTTCCACGAACTGTGTGCACCTTTAGAAACAAATGCACCACCCTTTGGCATTATGGCCTCTAAAACCGGAAAAATCAATATATAGATTTTTGATAATTCAAAATTGATGGCCATCTCAAAATATTTAATAGATATAATTTTGGCTCTCATTGGGCTTAAATTGTTGTCTTGCCCTGCACAATAAAAGAAAGCGCCACTTTGTTGTGGAACGATTGCTCTTGATTCTTAAAATAGACACTAGAACTTGCAATTTCAGTTCAGTACAACCACTCTGGGAAAAAGAACACACAAAAAGTACAAACAACAAACAAAATATACAAATAAACAAGTATCTGCCATCATCCTTGTCTGGAAAAGCACAGAATTTAGCGTTTTTGTCGATAGGGCTTGAAACCTCTGTAATAAAGTTATGTTATAAGCTTAATTTGAACTGTGTGGCTTTCATCAAGATCATCCCCCCCCCCTTTGCGGGTGGTATAACCTTCTAAAATTATTTTGCTTATTTTCTCAGAGTCGTAACTTATTGTGGTTAGATTCTTTCTTAAAGAACTGAAATCAAAGAATAAAACTTCAGCGTAGTGAGTGGGAAACGAGGAGGAGGATGGACCCTAGACATACCGAATAATTTCTGATACATTTTAAGTTTTAATGTCACTCTTTACTTTCATTTAAAAATTCTTGTTTTTTCAATCAATTCCTATTGATGTTCCCTTATACCCCACTTATTAGCTGAAAGCTTTGAACCTCTCATAGGAAGCAAATGTCCCCTTAAAACCCACTTATTACTTTAAAGTTTTGCACCTCTCATAGGAAGTTTGAAAGTCTTAAACCGCTTTTTGAGGCCTTAGGTACCCCCCTATCCATAAAATTATACAATAAACAAAACTCTAATAGATGACGCGCAAAATCACGATTCTCTATAGCCGTCAATTTTAATGGATATGAAATGCAAAGAAACAAGTTATTTCAACTGAAAGTAATGAACAACATTAAAACTTAAAACGAACGGATATTATTCCGTATATGAGACGGATCTTTCCCTCCTCAATACCTCGCTCTTCGCGCTCAACTATTATATAACTTAAAAAATCTTCTTATTCTAATTAATCGGTCGGTCCTGGTGTTTCATAAGTCATCCTTAAAGAATTGGGACAAAAAGTCAAACTTTAGCATAAAGAGAGCATATAGGGGAGTTCAAGCATATGAGGGGACCCCCCCCCCTCATATGATGAATAATTTCTGCTCGTTTTAAGTTTTAATGTTGCTCCTTACTTTCAGTTGAAAAAAACTTGTTTCTTTTTTATTTAATTTCTAATTGTTTTTCAAATAATGCCAGCAAATCCAGCTTCGCTCAGTGAGAAATTTCCTCCTCCCACAGAAAATTCCTCAAAGTAAAGTTCCTCCGACGTAAATTACCCACCCTCAGAATTCTTCCCGGACAATTCCATCCTCACTAAAAATCCCCCAGGAAGAATTGTTGCGGAACTGATTACAAATACTATACACAAACTTTGTAACTTACAGACCTTTCTATAAAATTTTGTAACTTACAGACCTTTCCTCTGAAAAATTCTCCTTAACATACTTACATTTGAAAAAAAAAACTTTAATTTCTGATCGTTTTCCAAATAATCTCAGATATCCCCCCTCCGTAGAAAACTTTTTCCAGAAATCCCTCCACCCCAGCTGAAAGTCGCTTCCGCGGAAAAATTCCCCATGGAAATTCACCCTCGTCATGGAACCCCCACCCTTTAGACAATCCGAACCTCACTGAAAATTTCCCCAGGAACATCTCCGAAACTATTTTCCCCATGGAAAATTTTCACGGTAGTAAATCCCCCAAAGCAAACTATACCCCCCCCCCCCCTTAAAAATGTCTGTACGCTTCCCAATACCAAATCATACGTAAATAATGGGTACATTTTGTAAATTATAGCCCTTTCCCTAGAGTCTATGGAGGTCATGTAATCCTCACAGTCATAGTTATTGGACCTTTTAACTATGATGAACAAAATGAGTATATAAACATTTTGATCGGACGATTTTGGGGCAAAAAAGAGGCATGGGAAAAGGGTTAGCTGCCCTCCAATATTTTTGGTTACTGTAAAAGGGCGCTAAAACTTTTGATTTCTAATAGAATGAGCCCTCTCCCGATCTTCTAGGATCAGTGGTTTGATATGATCACCCCAGAAAAAAATTACAACAAAAAATTAACAAACAAACATGCATCTGTGATCTTTCGTCCGGCAAAAATGCAAAATTCCACATTTAGTTCAAAGGAGCTTAAAACCTTTACAGTAGTAAACTAATGTGCTGAATCTGATGCAGTGCGATTTTCATTACGATCGCTTGCCGTTATGGGGGAGTTTCCTTCATTTTTGAAAAATTGGGCAAATTTTCTCAAGCCCGCAATATTTAATTGTTTTCCTAAACTTAATAAACTTTATATATTTTAAATCAAGCAGTTCGTGGTAACGAACTGTAAGTAAGGAGTGACTCGGCTCAATAGTAACCGAAACTCTAAAAAACATCTAAAGATTCGAATTTTTATGCTGATTTCAAATATATGGGTTTCAAGAAGTTTAATTTTACCCATAAAAAGTTACGAGCCTGAAAAATTTGCCTTATTTTTGAAAAAAGGGGGAAACACCCCCTAAATGTGATATAATCTTAATGAAAATCAAACCATCAGATTCAGCGTAACAGAAAACCCTACTGTAGATGTTTCAAGCTCCTATCTGCAAAATTGTGGAATTTATATTTTTTGCCAGAAGAAAGATCAAGGATGCGTTTTTTTTTTTTTTTTTTTTTTTTTTTCTTTTTTTTTTTTTCAGCGGTAATCGTATCGATCCAATAGTCCTAGAATGTCGTGAGAGGGCTCATTCGAACGGAAATTAAAAGTTTTAATGCCCTTATTAAGTGACCAAATATATTGGACGGCAACTTGGCCCCCATCACGCTCATTTTTTCCCGAAGTCACCGGATCAAAATATTGAGATAGCCATTTTGTTCAGCATAGTTCAAAATCTAATAAATATGTCTTTGAGGATGACTAAACTTCCCCACCGTTCCTGGGGGAAGGGCTGCAAGTTATGAACTTTGCCCATTGTTTGCATATAGTATTGGTTATTGGGAAGTATTCAGACGTTTTCAGGAGGGATTTTTTCTGGTAGGGGGTGGTCGGAGGAGTGGGTTACGTGGGAGGATCTTTCCATGCAGGATGTTTCCTTGGGGGAAGGGACATTTCTATGAAGGGAATGCCGGATTTCCCAGCATTATTCAAAAAACGATCAGAAATTAAGTAAAAAAAACAAGTTTTTTTTAAATGAAAGTAAGGAGCAACATTAAAACTTAAAACGAACAGAAATTATCAAACAGTACGTGGTAACGAACTGTAAGTAAGGAGTGACCCGGCTCAATAGTAACCAAAACTATAAAAAACGGAATTTTGATACCAATAGAAACATCAAAAGAATCAAATTTTATGCTGATTTCAACATACAAGTTTCATCAAGTTTAGTCTTACCCATCAAGTTACGCACTTGAGAAAATTTGCCTTATTTTCGAAAAAGGGGGAAACATCCCCTAAAAGTCATAGAACTTTAATGAAAATCACACCATCAGATTCAGCGTGTCAGAGAACCGTTCTATTAAAGTTTTAAGCTCCTATTTGCAAAAATGTGGAATTTTGCATTTTTTGCCAGAAGAAAGAAAATGGATGCGTGTTTTTTTTCCAGGGGTGATCGTATCGACCCAGTGGTCCTAGAATATCGCAAGAGGGCTCATTCGAATGGAAATTAAAAGTTCTAGTGCCATTTTTGAGTGACCAAAAAAATGGAGGGCAATTAGGCCCCCTCCTACGCTCATTTTTTCCCAAAGTCACCAATCAAAATTTTGAGATGTCCATTTTGTTCAACATGGTCGAAAAATACAATAACTATGTCTTTGAGGATGACTTAATCTCCCACAGTCCCCGGGGGAAGGTCAGGGGGTATTTTTTCTGTTTTTTTTTTGGGGGGGGAGGGTCGGGGATTACGTAGGAGGATCTTTCCATGGAGGAATTTTTCATGGGGGAGGGGCATTGCTATGAAGGGGGTGCCGAATTTCCCAGCATTATTTAAAAAAACGATCAGAAATTAAATAAAAAAAAAATCAACTGAAAGTAAGGAGCAACATCAAAACTTAATACGAACAGAAATTATTATGTATATTATTGGGTTCGCCCCCTAGTCATTACCTTGCTCTTTACGCTAAACCTGTTTTTAGTACTTTCAAAAGAGCTATCTTTTCGAATTAACCGGCCTTTGTGATTCAAGTGTTTGTGATTCGAAAATAATTCGAACTTTTTGTGCTAAAGTTTTTTTTTGCACTTTCTTCAGAGCTATGTATTCTAATTAACGGCCTTTGTGTTTAAGGGTCATTCTTAAAGAATTGGAACACAATTTTAACCTTAGCGTAAAGAGCGAGGTATTGACTAGGGAGCGAACCTCATATATACGTAATAAAAATATACGAATATAGAGGTTCGTTACATAAGTTAATTCGTAAGTTACGTCAGATCAAAATTTCGAGAAGGCTATTTAGCTAAAAAAAGTAATATTAATATGCAAGTTTCGTTTTAATTATTCATGTATGGCTAGCTAAAATCAAAGCTGCATTAATTCAAAACCATTCAGAAATTAAATTAAAAAACGAGTTTTTTTTTAACTGAAAGTAAGGAGCGACATTAAAACTTAAAGCAAACAAATTTTATTCTGTACATGAAAGGGGCTGTCCCCTCTTCAACGTCTCGCTTTTTACGCTAAAGTTTTTTATTGTTTAAAAAAAATAGAGTTGTGAGAAAGAGTCAAACTTTAGCGTAAAGAGCGAGGCGTTGAGGAGGGGACAGTCCCTTTCATACATGGAATAATTTCTGTTCGTTTTAAGTTTTAATGTCGTTCCTTACTTTCAGTTAAAAAAAACTAGTTTTTTTTATTTAATCAGCATAAAGACTCAATTCTTTTGATGTATCTATTGTTATTAAAATTCTGTTTTTTAGAATATCAGTTACTATGGAGCCGCGTCGCTCCTTACGTACATTTTGTTATCACTAACTGTTTGAAACAGTCCATAATAAAGGTACCATTTATATGGTCCAAACGTAAGGCTAGGGACGAGCGTTATATCTCAAGCCAGTTTGAACGTTGAGACTGCTAGGTAACATAAATTCCCTTTTAAAAGTGCCCAAAATTTTCGCTGGATAACGTTTTGGCTCTGTATGGGCTGACGTTGTTTTTCGTATTTTGTATATAGTGGGTTCCGAGCCCTGTAGATGTTCAATTTCATTGTGTAAATCCCATCAAAATCTCACTGCTTCTTGGGGCTGTTTGTTCCCTTATTGTATGATAAATCGAATTTTCATATTGTTATGAGTAAATTTAAGATAATAAACTTTATACGGGTATATTTAAAAGTAGAATAGATAATGATTTTGTTGATGAAAATATTGTAGTCTAAACAACGTTTTTCAAAGTTTTGGACTCTGTTGACAAGAGTGGCCTAATTACAGTTTTGTTTTAATACAAATTGTTGAATTGAATTTAAGTTTTATGTTATTAAAACAGCACTTCAATGATTCCTTAACCACGATCATTTCCACAAGGTGCAGTTCTTAGAATATATATAAAGGGGGGGGGGCCTAAAGTACGCAAAAGAATATGATGACCTCGGTTTTCAAGCGGAGCTGCTGGAATAAAATCCTTTTCACAGATGGTTTCCCTACCCCTCCCCCTCCTTTGCAGATAAGTATATAAATGTAATATTTCATTTTCCTTGTACAATGGATCTGCAATAAGAGGGGAGTTGTTGCTGCGCAGCATTCATGTTACAGGCTTAGTAGAAAATATTCCTCAGAATGAAGGAAGATCAGGGGGAAATAATAATCCTCCTACCCGTTCTATAATTATCTGAATGCTCAATAAAAGATAGCAAATCTTGACCTAAATAATGCACGTTTTTAAGCTTCTCGCCACAACTCAACAGAACTATAAACCACTGTAACTAAATAGTCTGAAACCTCAAATTAATAAATTCAAGTAAATAAAGTTTCAAATATTTGTCTATATTACCCGTTGATCAAACAGTTCATGGTAATCAAACAGTTCGTGGCAACGAACTGTAAGTAAGGAGCGACCCGGCTCAATGGTAACCGAAACTCTAGAAAACGGGTTTTTGATACCAATAGACATATCAAAAGAATAAAATTTCAATGCTAATTTCAAATATATAACTTTTATCAAGTTTAGTGCTACCCATCAAAAGTTACGCGCCTGAGAAAATTTGGCTGATTTTCAAAAAAAGGGGGAAATACCCCCTAAAAGTTATAGAACCTTAATGAAAATCACACCATCATATTCAGCGTATCAGAGAACCCTACTGTAGTGGTTTCAAGCTCCTATCTACAAAAATGTGGAATTTTGCATTTTTTGCCAGAAGAAAGATCATGGATGCGTGTTTATTTGTTTTTTTGTTTTTTTTTCCCCCAGGGGTGATCGTATCGACCCAGTGGTCCTAGAATATCATGGGAGGGCTCATTGGAACGGAAATTAAAAGTTCTAGTGCCCTTTTTAAGTGACCAAAAAAAATCGAGGGCAATTAGGCCCCCTCCCACGCTCATGTTTTTCCCAAAGTCACCCGATCAAAATTTTGAGATAGCCATTTTGTTCAGTATGGTCGAAAATATGATAACTATGTCTTTTAGGATGACTTAATCCCCCAAAGTCCCCGGGGGGAGGGCTAAAAGTTATGAACTTTACCCAATGTTAACATATAGTATTGGTTATTGGGAAGTATACAGACGTTTTTCAGGAGGTTTTTTTTCTGGTAGTGGGGGGGGGGGTGGTCAGGGGTTATGCTGGAGGATCTGTCCATGAAGGAAGTTTTCATGGGGGAAGGGAAATCGCCATGAAGGGGGTGCCGAACTTGCCAGCATTATTTATTGGTTATTGGGAAGTATACAGACATTTTCAGGAAGGATTTTTTTCTGGAGGGAGGGTGGCGGCTGGAGGAGGGGGTTACTCGGGAGAATCTTTCAGTGGAGGATGTTTCTTTGGGGTGAGGGACAAGGGACATTTCTATGTCCCTCACCCCAAAGAAAGCCTGATTTCCAAGCATTATTTAAAAAACGATCAGAAATTAAATTTAAAAAAACAAGTTTTTTCAACTGAAAATAAGAAGCAACATTAGAACTTAAAACGAACAGAAATTATAACGTATATGAAGGGGTTCTCCCCCAAGTCAATACCTCGCTCTTTACGCTACAGTTTTTTTTAGTGCTTTCAAAAGAGCTATCTATTCTAATTAAACGGCCTTTGTGATTTAGGGGTTTGTGAATTAAATTTTTTTTTAACTTTTAACGTAAAGAGCGTGGTATTGACTAAGGGGAGAACCCCCTCATATACGTAATAACATGTACGTAATAAAAAAACAATAAAAAAAAACAAGCGATACGGCTCAATAGTAATCGAAACTTTTAAAAACGGAATTTTGATGTCAATAAATATATCAAAAGAATGGGTTTATAATGCTGATTCTAAATATATAAACTTTATTAAGTTTAGTATCACTCATCAAAGGCTACGAGCCTGAGAAAATTTACCCGATTTTTAAAGAGGGGGGAAACATCCCCTACAAGTGAAAGAATTTTAATGAAAATCTCACCGTCAGATACAGCGTATCAGAAAACCCTATTACATAGGTTTCAAGCTCATATCTGCAAAAATCTGCAATTTTTTATTTTTTCCACAAGAAAAATATACGAATATAGAAGTTAGTTACGTAAGTTAATTTGTAAATTATGTCATAACCAAATTTAGAGACATCCATTTAGCAAAAAGAAAATTAAAATTTTTATGCAAATTTTGTTTACTTATTCATTGACGGTGAGCCAAAATAAAAGCTGCATTAACTAAAAACGATCAGAAATTAAATAAAAAAAAAGTTTTTTAAACTGAAAGTAAGGAGCGACATTAAAACTTAAAACGAACAGAAATTATTCCGTATATGAAAGGGGCTGTCCCCTCCTCAACGCCTCGCTCTTTACGCTAAAGTTTGACTCTGTCTCACAACTTTATCTTTTAAAACAATAAAAAACTTTAGCGTAAAGAGCGAAGCGTTGAGGAGGGGACAGCTCCTTTCATATACGGAATAATTTCTGTTCGTTTTAAGTTTTAATGTCGCTCCTTACTTTCAGTTTAAAAAACTTGTTTTCTTTTATTTAATGAACAATAAGGAGCGACTTGGCCCAGTAGTGACCGGAACTCTAAAAAACGGAATTTTGATAACAATAGATACATCGCAAGAATTGTTTTTTTTTTTTTTTTTTTTTTGCTGACTCCAAATATAAAAAAATTCATTAAGTGTAATTTTGCCTCTCAAAAACTATGAGCTTCAGAACATATGCTTAATTTTCAAAAAAGGGGAAAATACTCCTAAAGAGTCAAACAATGAAAACCATACCCTTAATGAAAATCACACCCTCAGATTCAGAATATCAGAGAAGCGTAATGCGCAGGTTTCATACTTCTATCTACAAAAATGTAGAATTTTGGATTTTGTATTTGCCTGTGGAGAGATCATGGATTAGAAGGTAACTAGCCCCCCTCCCATGTCCTTTTGTCTCCAATGATCAAAATTTTGAGATAGCTATCTGATTCAGCATAGTTAAAAGGTTCAATAACTATGCCTTTGGGGATGACTTGACCCCCCCCCCCATAGGCCATGGGGAACGGTCAGTAACTTACGAACTTTGCCCGTTGTTGACATATAGGCTAGTATTTGCTTTTGGGATATATACGGAGATTTTTTGGGGGAATTTTCTTTGGGGATGGAGATTTCCACCAGGAGAATTTTTCGTGAAGAGGAAAGTGTCCAAGGGGAATTTTCCAAGGAAAATTTTTACACGAAGGGGAGGAGGGTATTTCCAGGCATGGTTTGAAAAACATTAAGAAAAGAAAAAAATCCGCTGACAGTAAGAAACCGAATTAAAACTTAAAACGAACAGAAATTATTTCGCAAATGAAGGGGGATGTCCCCTCCTCAATCCTCGCTCTTTACGACAGAGTTTGACTTTTTGTCACAATTCTTTAAGAAAAATTTCTCAAACACAAGGGCTGTTGAAATTGATTGAGAAGTTATTTTAAAGAACTTTAATATAGAACGCTGAGATAGAGCGTAGTTGATTGAGAACAAGGTTTCAATAAAAATGTTTGTGTATGTATTACTAATGTGTTTCCCCGGTGAAAGGGGAGGCCTATGGCAGAAGGGCACCCTGCAAAACCGGGAATAGTATTTTTTTTGTGGTTTGGTAATTTATAGTAGTAGGATCTAATTAAAATCAATGGTCCTATACCTATACCTTGTTTTCATTAATTATATTTTGATACCCAAAATAAAAATAAAAAAAAAATCAAAAGAAGTTTTTAAATTAGTGTAGGTGACATTAAAGGCGGAAAATTTAAGTGAAAAAGATCATTATGTCACCGAGAGGAGAGAAAATGGGAAAAAAGGGCGTAGAAGACTGAGGAATGTACGGAAGAAATTCTGTTCATTTTAAGTTTAAATGTTGCTCCTTACTGACAGATGAAAAAACTTTTTTTTTTAAATTTAAATTTATATAGACTGGATTTAGCTTTGAAAAGATTTGCAGTCATTATAATACTGAGAAGCTGAATATTTAAATCTTCCGATACTCCAAATGAATTATAAACATGAAAGTTTCTAAATGATCATTTAAAACCTTTAGAAAGGCCCTCTGCAGATAATAATTCTTGTTTTCTTCCACAAAATGACAGAAAATGCCACCCTACAGTGGTGCAATCTCTTTAGGTATCCAAAGAGGACAATAGAACTTTCAATTTGTGTTCAAACGAGCTCAACTCTGATTTCCTAGGACCAGTGGTTCAATTCGATCCCCCCCTGAGGAAAAAAACAACAACAGCAAACGTCCATGACCAACATTCCCTGAAAAAAGAGGCTTGAAATCTTGATAGTAGCGTTCTCTGATATTCTGAATTCGATGGTGAGAAGATATTTTTCCTTTTTTTTAAAAAAAGAAATATTTTTTTTTCCTTTTTGTTTTTTTCTTCTTTGTAGGGGGTTTCTCTCCCTTCTTTCTAAAAATCAGCAAGTTTTCTCCGGCTAATGACTTCTGATGAGTAATTTTAAGCTTAATTAACTTCATATATTTGAATCAACATATAAATTTAATTTACTTTATGTATATATATGTTGATATTAAAATTAAAATTTTTGCTCCGAAGGCTCCAGTTGCTATTGGCATATGTCACTTTAAATATTGCTACCACTAACTGATTTACCACACCTATATGTTGTCTCTGGTAAATATTTCTGATAACAACAATTTAGGCCCCATTTCTTCTCTTCCCACAAGGGTCGGATCTGAGTGCGCTAAGAAGGCATAGGTATCCCCAAAATTCATAGATTAGCGTGCTAGGTCTCACTTCTTGCCAAGTTTGGTTGGGATCCTACTATCCCTTTATGACTTATTATAATGACTTATTATACTATTAATGTTATTCTTGCATATCATCCCCAATAATAATAAAAAAAAATTAGAAGCCTTTAACAGGCCAAGCAAGGGTGGGCCTGCTGTCCGGTCACCTTCTTGTTTTTTTTTGTCCCAGTTCATTCCTGTCTACAACAGAGCCGAGACAAAAAAAAAAAAAAAAAAAAAAAAAAAAAAAAAAAAAAAAAAAAAAAAAAAAAAAAAAAAAAAAAAAAAGACCCTTGCTTTTTACAAATTGTTCACAGCTCCGATTACATACAGCCAAGAGCAGAGGTTATTTAGTATCTTTTGTTAAAAAGCTTAATTATTTGAAAAAATCAATTTCTATCATCTGTGTTGTGAAAAAGGAGCCAGTTAAAAAAAAGAAATAAAGAAAAAATATCATGTCTTTGCGCCAATTGCGCAAATTTTTTTTTAGCTTTTTCTTGTTGTTTTTGCAGACAATTAAGTAATTGGGTTCAAGAAATAAAAGTTGTGTATTTAAAGTTCTATTCCCCAAAAATTCTACGAAAAATTACCACACGAATTCCACTTGGATTTTTTTTAAACTGATAGGCTAATCACTTGAGCTGTCAAAAAATTGTCACTCAAATCAAATATAAACAGGCGCTGGAATTAAAACGATCGAAGTTGCCTGAAAATGCAAGCCGACTCAGAGGTTAAAGCAAATTCTCTTGAAAATAAGAGAGACATTTTGCCAAAATCAGCCCAGAAGCTACTGGATTACGATACCGTTCTGCAATATATTGGTGGTTTTGGCCCTTTCCAGTTCAGGATATGCATTCTTATATGGCTAGCAGCCATGTACTGCGCAGCTGGTGTAATGTCTTTCTCATTTACGGGAGCTGTTCTTGAACACAGGTATAGATTTTTTTTCTGTTTACACACCAGAATTAACTAAGTAAAGAGCAACGTGTACTGCATGCATACGTAATTTTATTACCCTCCCCCAACCCCTTTCCAATTCGTGTAGAGGGGATGGTCGTACAGGCTTGGACCCATTAGAGCAGAAATTTAACATTCTAGTGTTCTTAATACGGGCCAAAAGTGTCGGGAGGGTGACCAGCCCCCTCCAACGCTCCTTTCACCCACTTACTCCTTACAACATGTTATGGCACGATAAATTCCAAATTATTAAAAGCTAAAAAAACAAATGTGTCCAGACGGATATTACTAACGCAGCTCTTACGGTAAGGAATCCAAATTAAGTAATTGGCTCATTTCTCACAGATATATTGTAGTCAAGAAGGTGGGCAAGTCACAATTAGTTAAAGCCGGGATTTCCCGGGGAATGTGTATGATTGGAGGTACAAACTGGGCTGTTTTAGCCTCCAATGACCATCTTACCTCCAACGCCAAAAACGCTCAGCGCTCCAGGACATTGCCATATACCTCCAAGGGCAGCAGGTTAATGCTCGAGACAGCCATTTATGTTCAAAATATTCAAAAGAATCTGTAAATATTCATCTACGGATGACATAATCCAGGCAACTCCAGGAGCTGGGGTCCTAAGACATGCAAATTGACAATTCTATCTCATTGGTTGTAGTAGAAAAAGTGGTCATGCTAAAATTTTATTGAACCGGGTTACGAAAGCTTTTTTGGATCTGGGAGTATTGACCCCCCCCCCCATTTCCCAACTTATTTCGTGAGGGAGAGCCAACAATCCGAAAGGAACTAAGTGGCTCAGGACATTTTGATACGTCTGATCCAAAATTAGTTACAGATATTGGGATATTTTTATCAGCCTAGATCAAAACGAATTACAAAACTCCAAATATCTTCGGTCTGCGCAGACTAAATGGAGTTTTCGGGCCTGGATTATATTTGATCAGCCAACTACAGCAGTTACTACACTGCCAGAAGCAGTTACTACACTTGGAATATTGTAACTAAATATTGGAAGATCTAGAGCATCCTTGGCAAAAAGTAGTTACCACACTTGGAATGTTTTTAAACTACAGAGAAAAAGAACGAGTTACTGGACCTGGATTATGTACAATTTCTCGGACCAGGAGTTACTATGCCTGAACTATTTTCGATCAGCCAGGAACAAAAAGAATTACAGGACTTGGAATATTGTTGATAATACCCTGGCCAAAAACACCCCGGGACAAGACACAGTTTTTTTTTTGAAAGTAAATAAGTGTCCGGAACACATTTTTGACGTCTGATCAGCTTTAAAATTGCAGAACATGTTCCATGGGCCGTTGGAATTTTAAGGCACAACCTATTTTGCCAAAAAGGAATAAGTGGAAAATTTTTTTGGTCTCGATCAGTTTGGTTCATACAGAGCTTACGTCGTTGGCCAAAGAAACCTCAAAGTAAAAACACTTTTTGTCAAAAGTGCGTAAGTGCACGAAATATGTTTTTGATATTTGATCTGTCCAGAAATTACACAAAATATATTCCGTGGCAATCACGCATTAAAATTTGCCAAGAGAGAGCGTAAGTGCACAAACAATTATTTTGTGTCCAATATACTTAAAAGTTACAGGGTATATACTCTAGGCCGGAAGGACCTCAAACAATAAAACAATTTGTGTTGGGTTGAAAGAGGTCAAAACCCACTAACATGGGCTTGGAATATTTTAATTGATCGTCTTGCGGGAAATTTTGAAAGCGCTAGATCTTTCGATTCTTAGGGTTAAAACTAAGAAAAACGGGAATGCCAAGATTTTTGGGAAGACCTCACTCGGCTCCCATGTAACTAAACCCTCGTTTAACTTATCCACCTCTTATCTCCAACCAGGCTTAACTCAGCCTCCACACAATTCAGTATCATTAAACTCAACTTCCTTGAGACTCAACCCTTGAAAATCAAACCTCATTCAACTCAACCCCGATGAAACTCAAACCTCATTTAACCCAAACCTCATGCAACTTAAATCCAGTTTAACCCAGCCTACTTTAACTTAACCCCCACTCAATTTAACACCCATGCAAATTAACCTGCATGAAATCAATAATATAACTAGAAAATGTAACTTAACCCTTTTTTCGGAAGTGACAAATGTTGACTCGAACGAAATAGCCTCTATTCACTGGTTAATTCATATTTAAGTGATTTTTGTTTTATGTTTCTTTAATTCAAAACTACTCCCCCCTACCTTTTAAAAAAATAATATATATATATATATATATATATATATATATATATATATATATATATATATATATATATATATATATATATATATATATATATATATATATATATATATATATATATATATACATATATATATATGTATATATATATATATATATATATATATAATATATATATATATATATATATATATATATATATATATATATATATATATATATATATATATATATATATATATTATATATATATATATAATATATATATATATATATATATATATATATATATATATATATATATATATATTTATATTTGCAATATCTTTGCACCTAACTCGCAATGCACGTGAACTACACCGGCCGTTGATAATTTCAGAGAGGTCCCGTTTTTTCTCTAAGAAATAGTGTGGTTGCTGCATGGAACCACTACGAGTCTGCTTTCGATTTTGATTTGTGGTTAGGAATTTTTAAAAATAAGTTAAAATCCTTCCTTTTGGATATTTATTAGTTGATCTACTTATATATTTATTATTATTATTATTATTATTAATTTTATGTTTTTTGTTTTTGGGTCTTTTTCTCGGGTCTTCATTTTCCTCTTGTTGTCCCATTGCTGGTTGAAAAAGTTGATTTTTTTTGTTTTTTTTTGTTTATCGCTGGGTAGGATGTCTGTGGCGTGGTGAGTAATTAATATTATTTTTTTACTCTTTCTTTTTACTTTGATTAATCATCCATATATTTCGTTATTTATTACTTTAGTTGTTTTATGTATTCATAACGGGCTTATCTCTCTGCCAGATATTGGTATACTTAGTATGTTATGCATATATGATTGAGAAATAAATGAGCCTGAACATGAATAGAAATAATATATTTAGTGGTAGTAGTAGTAGTAGTAGTAGCAGTAGTAGTAGTCGGGGTAGTAGCATTAGTAATAGCAGGCACATATTGCCTTTTGTTTAGTTGTTCTTCCCCTTTAATCTTTCCCCGAAAGTTCCAACTCGATACTCTAATCCAGGGCTTCCTAAACTTTTTTCATTCACGACACCATATAAATATAATTGAAAGACAAATAAATATTTTTTGTATAAATAATTTCATGTGTATATGTAACAATACATATACACATGGAAATATATAGTTTTAGAATTTGTTTAGAAAGATACAAAAAAAATTCCACAAAGTTGAAGAGTTGTGTTTATGATACTTACAAAAATTATATGCCCTATTTTTCATCAAAATGGCATTTGTTGCAATAACATAAGCAAAAGAGAATTCTGACTGTCTTAGTTCATTCGAATATATTCGAACGGATTCGTTGGGTGGTAATTTAATATTTACCACCCAACGAATCCGTTCAAATATTAAATTAAAATGCGAGGAAGAACTTTAGTGAGATGGATGTGCTTGTTTTTAATTGCATAACAAATTAAATCTTGGTGGAATGTTTGACACTGCCGGACGTGAGACTTCTTCAACCTTTTTTAGCAATGAACGATATTGGGGTTTGATATGTGTCAAAGCTCATAAAGTAACTTCACATAAATATGTGCTGTTGAATGGCAGAAGAAAATATAATGCCATATCTGCGATTATGGAAAATTCAGTTGTAGTTCTGATCCAGAATCCAGTCAAGGGCTATTTTGGAAATTGTAGTTTTAAGTTTGAATCACTCGAAAGCTCAGCAAAATCCTCTTGAGCCTTAAGTAGCATGTACTTTACTTACTTATTGAGGTCTCCTGCCGGTTGCTACTCGGCGTAGAAAGTGACGTCTGCCTCCTCGATACACTTCGGTCCATTGCAAGGGTTTGCACTTCACTTGGTCTAATATTTGTCATCGCTAGAAACTCAGATACGCTGTCACACCATCGCTTCTTTGGTCGGCCGCAAAGTCGCTTCCAACTGGCTTTGACAGGATCAAAGTCGAAGATCATGTTTGCAGGTAAGTGCGGGGACATTTGAAGTAGATGTCCAAACCATCGTAAGGTATACTCGACTGCTTGGGTTGAAAACAGGGACTGTTTGGTGAGATGTAGCAGCTTTTCGTTACTCACAAAATCGACCCACCATAAACCTTCTATCCTTATCAGACTCTTTAACTGGAATCTATCGAAGGCCATTAGGGTTGTCGGCTGATAATTGCCAGGTCTCAGCTCTATAAAGCATCACAGAACAGACGAGGGCCGTAAAATTTGCAGTTTTGTTGAACTACTGATATTTGGTTTTCGCCAAAGGTGAAGGTTCAACCTGCCCATGGCAGAAGACGCCTTGGATAGCCTTACTGGCAGTTCGGGGAGAAGGGAGCCCTCTGAAGAAATCGTGGATCCCTGATAGGTAAACCTTTGGGCAGCTTCTATGCTGACTTTTGGTCCAGAATGGCTGGAGAAATGACAGCAGGAGAAAACTGGTCTATGGCCATAATTTTCGTTTTGTTTCAGTTGATCTACAGTCCCACAATTGCGGCCTCTTCTTGTTACATTTGAAGTGGTTTCAGCAACTGATCCATGGATTCCGCTAGGATGGTCAGGTCGTCAACAAAATCAGCATCTGAGATGACACGATCTCCAAACTTGAGTCCAAAGTTGAGACGTGAAGTCATCTTTGTCATAACGTGGTCTATGATGACATTGAAGAGCTCTGGGGCCACTGAACATCATTGACGCACCACGGTCGTGAAAGCAAGAATGGGATGCACCTGCCGTTCTCTGGAACACAGTTGTCTGTGCCATGGTGTAAAGCTTTGGAGAGTCTGCAGTGTTTCTCTGGGGGGCCAGTCGATGCTAGAATCTTCAAAAGTGCCTGTCGGTCCACTATGTTGACCGCAGTCAATGAAGTCAACGCAGTGAATTGAACGGAAGTCAACGAAGGTGAAAAAAGCCTGCTGGTGCAATTCCGTGACTTTTTCTATTATCTGACTAATCGTGAAAAATTGCTCGATGGTGGAACGGTCCGACATAAAAGCAGCTTGTTCAGGTAGCCAAACCCGACGAGCTATATTCCGACACCGATCTAGCAAGACCATTGAGAAAAGTTTTCCTGAGACTGACAACAGAGTTATTCCACGGTAGTTTGAAATTAATATTTAATATAAAATATGTACAAAACTAGATCTACAGCGCTTTTAGGTGCTAGCGCTAGCGCTTTTAATTTTTGCAATAAAAGTTTTACAATGATTTCTCTCGATTATAAAATTATCGACGCTGGAAAATAATTCGAACGATTTTTTTTTCTATCCTCTTTTTCCAAACTTTATTCTTTTTAACAAAACTTTCAATTTTATCATTAGAAGTAAATGTGTCACAATTTTTTCATTGAAGAGACATGTTGAGATTTCGCAAAGATATCCGACAAACAACGCAGTTTGGATAGCCATAAGTCGTTTTGAAGAAAAGCAGCAAGTTCACGTTTTCGTTCGGTGAAGAATATTTCAATTCCGCCTTTTAGTAATAATCTTCTTAAACTTTGACCTCTTGGCAACCATCTTACTTCTGCATGTAATAATAAAGTTGTATATACGGAATCCATATCCTTACAAAGATTTGAAAATAAGTGACTGTTAAGTGTTTTTTTTTTGCTGCAAGGGCCTCTCAGCGAATAAGGCAGTGAGTAAAAGTTACATGGTCATAATGAGTAGCTTGAAGAAATTATTTAAAACCAATGTTTTTGCCCGTCATTGCCCTTGCACTATCTGTAAACATTCCACAGAAATTTTCCATTCTAGACCTTCAGTCTTTAAAAATTCATCAAGTTTACAATATGTGCCGTTTTCTGTAGTGTATTATAAATATTTGGCTTTAGAATCTCTTGCGACCCCATGATTTTTTCTACGCGATCCCATTTGGGGTCACGACCCATAGTTTGGGAAGGCCTGCTCTAACCCATTCCTTAGATACACCCTTTTGACAATCTGCATGCAAATATTGTGTTTTGATTCTATTCAAATTTCCCCTGAACATTACCTCCAATTTTTACTTCAATATCCTAAGGCTTGGTAGTACTCGCTGCAGAAGCAGTAGTTGTAACGGAAATAGTAGTAATAGCAGCAGTTGTGGTAGTAGTAGTAGTGGTAGTAGTATTAGTCGCAGTAGTAGCATTAGTAGTAGTAATAGTAGTAGTAATGTGAGAATATTGATTTTTGGGCAATTAATCACCTGCCTAATCATTTCCTAAAAGTTCAAAATTAATACACTCTGTCATTCCTGAGTTACGCCCTTTTGAAAATCCGTGTGCACATTACGTTTTGGTCTAGTTCACCACTCCCCTCAACATTCTCTGAAAGGTTCAGCTGAATGCACTTCGTCTTTTCCGACAATTAATTAAAAAAAAAGTTTCCCACAAAATAAGTTTTTCAAAAAAAAAGTAAAGAGCTCCATTAAACCAAAAATGAACAAAAATAGAATCAAACAATCTACCAGGCATACAACTACCACAAATCAGTATCAATAAACAAATGAAACCCAAAACAAACAGAAATCAAAATAAATAACAGTCAAACTCAAAACGAGCAGAAATTGATATGAGTAGGGTTCTAAACCCTTTTGCTTTCTAAAAGCCAGAATATAATTTGTCCTTTACTGAAAAAAAAATCAAATGAATTTACTGAGAAAAGAGCAATGTCAGTTTAATATACATATGCTGATATTCATTCCTTAAAATCTTAATTAATTTTTCATTTCTTAAAGTTAAAAAATGAAAACCATTTCAAAGATTTTTTTTTCAGTGTCAATTTCAGTATCAATTTCAGTTTCAGTATCAGGTACAAATTATATTCTGGCTTTTAAAAAGCATAGGGGTTTAGAACCCTACTCATATTAATCTCTGTTCGTTTTGAGTTTGACTCTGTTATTTATTTTGATTTCTGTTTGTTTTGGGTGTCATTTGTTTATTGATACTGATTTGTTGTATTTGCATAATTGGTAGAATATTTGATTCTATTTTTGTTTTTTTTGTTTTAATGAAATTGTTTACTTTTTTTGAAAAACTTTATTTTGTGGAAAAGTTTTTTCTTAAATTAATTTCTATTCGTTTATATTGGCATAGTCTTTCATAGGCAGCGATGTAGCACAGCCTAAGTAAAGAAGGATGTGGGCACATCTTCTTCTCCATATCCGGGCACTTTGTATCGAAGGAGTTGTCGTAGAAACTTCGAAAAGGGCTCATTCGATTGGACATTGGAGTGGCTAGTGCCCATTTTAATAGTTGAAAGTGATTGGAGGGCAACTAGCCCCCCCCACGCCCATCATTCCCCCAAACACATCCAATCAAAATTTTGAGATAGCCACTTTGTTCAGCGTAGTTGATTTCCAGATAGAAAATATCTTTCTGAGGAGGACACTCCCCTACAACCCTCGGGGCAAGGGTTTTAAGTTATGCCCTGGGGGCATATAAGGTTTTTATAGAAGGCGTTGTCGTAGAAGCCTCAAAAAGGCTCATTCGATTGGCAATTTAAAGGGCTAGTGCCCTTTTTAATAGTCGAAAATGATTGAAGGGCAACTAGACCCCACTCATTCGATTGGAAATACAAAGGGCTAGTGCCCTTTTTAATAGTTGTAAGTGATTGGACGGTAACTAACCAGCCTCTCACGCCCACCTTTTCCCCAAACACATCCAATCAAAATTTTGAGATGGCCATTCTGTTCAACGTAGTTTTTAAGTTCTGAAAATTAGGTCTTTGAGGATGACAACCCCCCTCACTACCCTCGGGACAAGGGTTGTAAGTTATGCCCTTGGGGCAAATAAAGTTTTTATAGAACGCGTTGTCGTAGAAACGTCAAAAAGGGCTCATTCGATTAGAAATTACATGGCTTGTGCCCTTTTTAATATTCGAAAGCAATTGGAAGGCAACTAACACCCCTTCCACGCCCACCATTTCCCCAAACACATCCAATCAAAACTTTGAGATAGCCATTTGTTCCACGCAATTAAAGTTCAGGAAATTATAACTTCGAGCAGGACACTCCCCCCACAGTCTTCAGAGCGAGGGTTATAAGTTATACCCTGGGGCATAGAAGTTTTTATTGAAATCTATGTCGTAGAAACTTGAAAAGGGGCTCATTCGATTGGAAATTCAAAGGTCTAGTGCCCAATTTAATATTCGAAAGTAATTTGAGGGCAACTAGCCCCCCTATCTCGCCCACCTGTTCCCCAAATATATCCAATCAAAATTTTTAGATCGTCATTTTGTTCAGTGTTGTGGATTTCCAGATAGAAATTATATTTTTGGGGAGGACAATCCCCCACAGCCCTCAGGGCAAGGGTTGTAAGTTATGCCCAGGGGGCATATAAAGTTTTTATGGAACACGTCGTCGTAGAAACTTCAAAAAGGGCTCATTCAGTTTGAAATCGGAATGGCTAGTGCCCTTTTTAATAGTCGAAAGTGATTGGAAGGCAACTAACATCGCTTCCACGGCCACCATTTTCCCAAACATATCCAATCAAAATTTTTAGATAGCCATTTTGTTCCACGCCGTTTAAAGTTCAGGAAATTATACCTTTGAGCAGGACACTCCCCCCACAGTCTTCACGGCAAGGGCTATAAGTGATGCCCATGGGGCATATAAGGTTTTTATTGAAATCTTTGTCGTAGAAACTTGAAACAGGGCTCATTCGATTGGAAATTCAAAGGGTTAGTGCCCTTTTTAATAGTCGAAAGTGATTTGAGGGCAACTAACCCCCCTCTCACGCCCACCTTTTCCCCAAACACATCCAATCAAAATTTTTAGATAGTTATTTTATTCAACGCAGTTTAAAGTTTTGGAAATTAGGTGTTTAAGGATGACAACTCATCCCCCCCACAACCCTCAGGGCAAGGGTTTTAAGTTATTCGCTGGCAGCATGTAAGGTTTTTATAGAAAGCGATGTTAAAAACATCAAAAGGCTCATTCAATTGAAAATTGAAAGGGCTAGTGCCATTTTAATAGTCGAAAGTGATTGAAGGGCGACTAGCCCCCCTCTCACGCCCACCATTTCCCAAACACATCCAATCAAAATTTTGAGATATCCATTTTTTTCAACGTAGTCGAAAGTTCTGTAAATTACGCCTCAGGGCAAGGGTTTTTAAGTTATGCCCTGGGGGCATATAAGGTTTTTATAGAAGGCGTTGTCGTAGAAACTTCAAAAAAGGGTCATTCGATTGGAAACTCAAAATGCTAGTGCCCTTTTTAATAGTCAAAAGTGGTTGGAGGGCAACTAGCCCCCCCCCCCCCACGCCCATCATTTACCCAAAGACATCCAATCAAAATTTGAGATAGCCATTTTGTTCAGCGTAGTTGATTTCCAGATAGAAAATATGTTTTTGAGGAGGACACTCCCCCACAACCCTCGGGGTAGGCTAAGGGTTTTAAGTTATGCCCTGGGGGTATCTAAGGTTTTTATTGAAGGTTTTGTCGTAGAAACTTCAAAAAAGGCTCATTCGATTTGAAATTCAAAGGGATAGTACCCTTTTTAATAGTCGAAAGTGATTTGAGGGCGAATAACCCCCCTCTCACGCCCACCTTTTCCCCAAACACATCCAATCAAAATTTTTAGATAGCCATTTTATTCAACGTAGTTGAAAGTTTTGGAAATTAGATCTTTAAGGATGACAACCCTTCCCCCCATAGCCCTCTGGGCAAGGGTTGTAAGTTATGTCCTGGGGCATATAAAGTTTTTATTGAAAGCGTTCTCGTAAAAACTTCAAAAGGGCTCATTTGATTAGAAATTGAAAGGACTAGTGACTTTTTTAATAGTTGCAAGTGATTGGAGAAAGACTAACGCCCCTCTTACGCCCACCATTTTCCCAGACACATCCAATCAAAATTTTGAGATAGCCATTTTGTTTAACCTAGTTGAAAGTTCTGGAAATTAGGTCTTATAGGATGGCAACCACCCTCACAGCCCATAGGGTAAGAGTTGTAATTTATGCCCTTGGGGCGTATAAGGAGCTTATAGGAAGTGTTGTCGTAGAAACTCAAAAAAGGCTAATCCGATTGGAAATCGAAAGGCCTATTGCTGTTTTTAATAGTCGAAAGTAATTGGAAGGTTTGACATTTTTATAGTAAAGATCGATGTGGGTATAATGTATTTTTTTGTTGCTGTTGTTGTTGTTTAGACCAGGGCACTTTGTATCGAAGGCGTTGTCGTAGGAACTTCGTAAAGGGCTCATTCGACTGAAAATAGAAAGGGCTGATGCCCTTTTTAATAGTCGAAATTGATTGGAGGGAAACTAGTCCCCCTCCCACGCCCACCCTCCCATTTGAATGCATGTTTAAAAACTAAATGTTGCCATAAGATTAAATCGAAATGCACTGTGTTAATGCTAATTCCCAATAAGGCATCTCAGCATTATCCCAAGAAAGACTGAGGGTATTATGTTAAAACTTTCGGGGCTGCTTCTGCTCTTAAACTTTAACCAAATCAAAACAGTGTAAGTGTATCCAAGCTATCAAAGAAAGTAAACAGATTTTTTTTGTGAATGGTATGAAGTTTTCCATTTCAGGTCAACTAGAGGAGGTATGAAACTAAATTAAATACTACTATTTGTGTCCAGATTTTTAAGAGGGTGTATGTTTTTAAAAATTGCTGAAAAATTTTTTCCAGCATACAAATAGCTGGCCGAACTTTAAATTCTTAAAAAAACGAAAAGATTTAAAGTATTATTTTCTTTTTCTCTGAAAAGACTATGTCAATATAAAACGAACCGAAATTAATTAAAAAACATTTTTCCACAAAATAAGTTTTCCAAAGAAAAGTAAAGAACTCCATTAAACAAAAAATGAGCAAAAATAAAATCAAATAATCTACCAAGCGTGAAACTACCACGAATCAGCATCGATAAATAAATGAAACCCAAAACGAACAGAAATTATAATAAATAACCAAGTCAAACTCAAAACAAGCAGAAATTAACATAAGTTGGGTTCAAAACCCCTATGCCTTCCCAAGCCCAGAACAGAATTTGCACTTTACTGACAAAAATACACTTTACTCAAAATGTTAATATTATTTGATTTATTAAAGTTATAAAAGTAAAAACATTTACTTTCGACTATTAAGAAGGACACTAACCCTTTCAATGTCCAATCGAATGAGCCCTTTTTGAAGTTTCTACAACAGTGCTATCTATAAAAACCTTATATGCCCCCAGGACAAAACTCAAAGACCTAATTTCCAGAACTTTCAACTACGTTGAAGAAAATGTTTATATCAAAATTTTAATTGGATGTGTTTGGGGAAATAGTTTGTGTGAGAGGGGGGTAACTCGCTCTCCAATCACTTTTGACTATTAAAAAGGGCACTAGCCCTTTGAATGTCCAATCGAATGAGCCCTTTTTGAAGTTTCCATGACAACGCTTTCTATAAAAACTTTATATGCCCCCAAGGCATAACTTACAATCCTTGCCCTGAGGGTTGTGGGGAGGAGGAGGGGGGGGGGTTTCATCATCAAAGACCCAATGTCCAGAATTTTCAATTACGTTGAACAAAATGTCTCTCTCAAAATTTTGATTGGATGTGTTTGGGGAAATGTTGGGCATGAGAAGGGGGTTAGTTGCCCTTCAATCACTTTCGACTATTAAAAAGGGCAGTAGCACAATTTGTTTTTTTCAACGTTCTCCTCAAGACATGCTGAAATTCTTCAAATTAATACTATACACCGTTCCTGAGGCATTTCTGATACTTCCTCTTGACAGCCTGTATGCGCAAAGTGTGTTTTGATTTAGTTGAACACTGTTTCAATATTTTCCAAAATTTTGCCTTTATACCCTTAGCCTTAGTAGCAGTATTGGTAGCGCCATTAGTAATACTTGTTGCAACAGCAGTTGCAGTAGCAATAGAATTAGTAATAGTAGCCTAAGCTTTAGTAGCAGTAGCTTTAGAAAAAAACAGTAGTAATAGTAGTAGCATTAATAGTAGTAGTTGGAATACTATTAGCACTAATTGTAGGACTAGTAGTAATAGTGCCAGTAGCAGCAGTAGTATTAACATATTGCCTTTTGGTGAGGTGAACATCTCCCTCATCAGGCTCTGGATGTTTCAACTTAATACAATCAGCCGGGGCTATGATATTGCCGACATGCTCCTTTGATAGCCTGTTTCCTAAAATTTTTATCGGAACGCTCTTAGCGTTAGTAGTAGTTGTAATAGAAGTAGTAGGTATAAGTTGCAGTAGTAGCGTTGTAGTAGTCTTAGTAGTAGTGTGCTTATATTGCCTTTTCGTCAATTGATCTTCCACTTTAAGTAATTCCTGAGATGCACTGTTTCGACAATCTACACGCACATTGTGTTTTGATTTAGTTCAATTTTCACCTTCATACCCTTAACCTTAATAGCATTTGTACCATAGTAGTACTGGCAACAGTAGGAGCAGTGTTAGCAGTAGTAGTATTGTATTTGTAGTAGTAGTAACAGTAGTAGCAGCAGCATTAATAGCAGTAGTAGTACGCACATGTTGCCTATTGGTCAGTTGAGGATCCCCCTAACCATGCCCTGGAAGTTTCACCTTGATACGGTAAGCTGTTCCATAGATATCGCTGATACGCCCTTTTGCAATTTGTATACATATAGTATTTTTGATTTAGTTCACCTTTCCCCTCAACACTTCCTCAATTTTTCGCTTTAATCTACTCAGCTCTGGTAGTACTCGCTACAGATCAAGTAGTTGTAGTGGAAAAAGTAGTAGTTGTAGTAGTGGTGGTAATAATAGTAGTAGTAGCTGTAGTGGGAGTAGTAGCAGTAATAGTAGAAGTAGTAGTAGTAGTATTGGTAGTAGCAGTAGTAGTAGTAGTAGCAGTAGTAATAGTAGTAGCGTGCAAATAGTGCTTTTTTGGCTAATTGATCACTTCTTCATCATTTCTTGAAAGGGCTTTTGACAACCGGTATGCGCATACCGTGTTTTGGCTTAGTCCAAACACTCTCCTCAGCATTGTGTGAAAGGTTTACCTAAATGCCCATCGTCTTGTTGGACACTAAAGTTCAAACATGTCCACTTTTCTCGATAATAGACACTCTACGTAAACAATGGGTGAATTGCATAACTGTTTAATAAATTTTGACCAGAGAGCTATGGGGGAGGGGTGACATCCCAGGAGACATAGGTACTGGACCTTTCAACTATGGTGAATCAAATGACTATCTCAAAATTTTGATTGGATGTGTTTGGGGAATCCAATCCAGTCAATCCAGTCACTTTTGACTCGTAAAAAGGGCACTGGAACTTTCAATTTCCAATCGAATGAGCTCCTTCCAAAGTTTCTATGACAACTTCTTCTATACGAAGTTCCTTGGTGAAAAAAATACATTGTGTCCACATCGCTCTTTATGTAGTGTTATTGTCCTTCCTATTGACTATCGTATTGACTGTCGATTTCTGATGCTTTTGAATAAGACCCAGCGCTTGTTTTGAGCGTAACGCATGAACAAATTTCAAGAATGGACACTAAAACCATTTGAAAAGCTTGTTTTCTATGAGACTCCGTATGGTTTAAGATCAAATAAATTTGTAATCAAAAACAACTGTCAGAAGCAAATGTATGGAATTTGTGTCTCTTGCTAAACTACAAATCATCAAATAATTAACTCTGTTTTAATTCTTCCGCTGAAACAGTCTTCTGCTACTCAAGATAGTTGGCGATAATAGGCCCATCATTTTTACACTTGAAGTAATTTGACTACAATAATGATTGTTGCCTAAAACGTTTTCAGTTTAATCAAAGAATATTTTAGGTGTCTGTTGCCAGAATGTGAGTCTTTTGAGACGAATGACTCAAGAAGCATATGGACTGACGCGATCAATGAATCTTCATATCCACTACCACTGAAAGCCGGGAAAACCTACCGATGTCTTAAATACAATAATCTATCCCTCGTTGATGGTTTTTGTACTTCTCGTGGGGATAATAAAGACGGAGTTAAATGTAATGAATGGATCTACGATGACTCTGTTTTAAAAATTTCGATTATTAGTGAGGTAAGTTTCGGCTTAATTATATTTGTCATAAAGCATTGCAGAGCGCAACAAACCTGGCAAATATTTGACACATATTTTAATTTTGCCACCCAACGATTAATAATTTCTTTTCAAGTCATTTTAAAAGTTGTTATACCTCGTGGTGTCTTTACAATAGCATTTAAAGTGAATAAGAAAACATTGAAAAAAGAAAGGAGCTATTCTAACATGCCCAAAAACTCTACGGAAAAATCTGTATTTTGACTAATTTTTTTTTATATTTTTTAAACGGAAATTTGTACCTAATTGTACGAGGGCACTAACATGGTAGATTGGTAGAAAGGCCAAATTTGACAATTTGGCCTTTGTCTTATAATAGCACTCCACGTTTTGACAAGAATAGGAACCTTTTTCCCATTCTTTGACCTTATAGATGGAATTTTAAGACTAGGGCGATAAGAAAATTGCCCTGGTTAAATAAGAAAGTCACAAAGGGTTGTAGCCATGTAGAAAATATTGAATTTTATGGTAAATATAAGGGCTGTTGTTTTTAACTTCATAAAAACACTGTATAGGGCATAATAAGCCAAAGCAAGGCCAACGCACGTTTTTTGTAAGACAAGGATTTTGAGTTTCTTAGAACAGCTTTATTTGGGAACTAAATTGAATTCAAGACTCTTAAACGCGGTAAGACATATATATTATGAATCAGAGAAAAAGAATGGACCTTTCAGAAGCAAACACTCACAATCCCAATTTTACCACCGAAGAATTAATAGTTTCCTTAGAAGTCATTTTTGAACTGCATCCTAAAAACAAGACTTCCAATAAATCCTCTTTTTATTTTCTGCGCCAATTGCTTTATGAACTTGGTCAAATCGGCACCTGAAAATCTTATATGTTGCTTTGTGGTATAACAATAGTGTTAAAACAAAAAATCCAACTTTTAATCAAAGATTTCCTTTCCAATTTCAATTTTCCAATTTTAAGTCACCCATGAATTTTTTTTTTTCAATTTGATGGAAAGTGCCATTTCTTAGTGTCATTTCCAGAATGTAGTGACTTAAAAAACTTGAAAGCACACCATGGTTCTTGTCATCGTAGAACATCTGATAAATAGTTAAGAGTAAGCATTGGAATATTGAATAACCCAATAGATTTTAGAAGGCTCATAGTTAAGAGGGGGGCAGCACCCAAACTCCTGTTTGTAGTAATTTTTGTTTGTTGTAAGTTTTAATTGAGTTTTCACTTTAATTACTACTCATTTTGGAATTTAATTATTAATATATGTCAGAACCTAGTTACATTTATGTTTAAGTTCAGATTCAGATTTTATTCAATATAATAGCTGTATAAACTCATTCATTTTGAAATCAAGGTTTGGAACGATTGTTGAGCTAAGATTTTGATTCAGTAATAATTTCTAGATGATATAGAATCCTCTTGGAGAATCCTCCTAATAGAGAATCCTCCAGGGAGCTCAAAAGACTACATATGCATAAAAAAGGAATAAGAGAAATAAATATATAACCGAGAAATAACTCAGCTATTTTTATTTCTGACTCTTTGAACTCTTTTATTTGTGACTTTGACGTGGTCGTTTGATATATGTGGTGAGGAAAAAATGTATTTCTGCCATACTCGATGAATAAAATATTTTTTGAATGAGTTCAAAATCCATCTCAAATTCTCCCTAAAAGTTCATGTTTACTACCTTAGCCGTTCTTGAAATATTCCACATACCCCCCCTTTGACAGCAGTGATGCAAATGGTGTTTATGATTTGTTTTAATATCCATCTTAATATTCCTTGAAAGTTTAACCTAATGCCCTTAACTACTCCTGAGTGAAAAATAAAATTGCGAGGAAAGGAGAAAACGAGGACAATAAACAGCCCGTAAAAAAAAATTCAAAAATTATGCAAATATTTTGGTTAAGACCTCCGCTTGACCGTCCTCAGTGCAGAATAAAACTGATAAAAAAAAAATAAAAATAAAAAACCAAACCTTAAAACAAAACGCAAAACTAAAATCGGATGACCCTTTCTAAGTAACGGCGAGGACAGTCAAGCGGAGGTCTTGCACGAAATATTGGCATAATTTTTCAATTGTTTCACTGGCTGTTTATTGTCCTCATTTTCTCCTTTCTTCGAGATTTTATGTTTTATCATGATTAACCAGTGTGGTCTCAGAAATTATTTACACCTGAGACATTGCAAACATGCCAGTTTGACATCCTGGATACATATGGTGTCTTTTGATTTAGTTCAGCATCCCAATCCCTATTTCCTGAAAGTTTCAACTTAATAATCTTAACCTTTTCTGATATGTTGCAGGTACCCCCTTTGGATAACTAGGTTGCCCATAGTATCATTAAGTTCAACATCCTCCTCAACATTCTCTGAAATTTTTAGCTTAATATTTCTTAACTGTTCTTAAGATATTGAAGATATATCGTTTTGACAAACTGGGTGCATATAGTATCTGTGGCTAGTTTAACAGTCCAGCAGTCTCTGAGAGCAGGGGCGGATCTAGAGCAAAATCTTGGTGGAAAGGGCAATGTGACAAAGGTGCCAATAAGGAAAATAATGGGGGGGGGGGAATGTGACAAAGGCACCAAGAATTGACCAAATTGACAACTTTATCTTATAAAAGTGAAAAACAGTAAAAAGCAAGGAATGAGGGCTCTAGAAAATTTTGGGTGGAAAGCCGGGTTCCCCCTCCCTGGATCTATCAGTGATGCAAAGTTTCAACTTAATACCCGTAGGTGCTCCTGAGATCAATATAGATACACCCAGATACGCCCTATTTGCAACTTGGATATTTACTTAGTGTCTTTTGATTTAGTGCAACCTCCTCAACATTCACTGAAAGTTTCAACTTGATACCCTTAATAGTTCCTGTAGTTTCTTAGCAGTGTCTGTAGAAAGCAAATTATTTAGTATGTGGATAGTTTTTAGATTCAGAGATGCTGTAGATAAAGTTTTAAGACAGTGTGGTGTCAAGAAGGGGAGGATTGGAATCGATTAAATTTTCACTCTTAGATAGATAGTGGAGAAGCACCCGAGTCATCAGACCCCTTTAGTCCTCAAGTTTACTCATTACAAGTGAACGTTTGAACAGCCGATAGAAGAGCTTTACCTAAGGTCCAATCCTTGTATGGTATATCCTGGCAGGCTATGTGTTGTTGTATCCTTGTATGGTATTAAATAAAAAAAAAACAAGTTTTTTAAACTGAAAGTAAGGAGCGACATTAAAACTTAAAACGAACAGAAATTATTCTGTATATGAAAGAGACTGTCCCCTCCTCAACGCCTCGCTCTTTACGCTAAAGTTTTTTATGGTTTTAAAAAATAAAGTTGTGAGACAGAGTCTAACTTTAGCGTAAAGAGCGAGGCGTTGAGGAGGGGACAGTCTCTTTCATATACAGAATAATTTCTGTTCGTTTTAAGTTTTAATGTCGCTCCTTACTTTCAGTTTAAAAAACTTGTTTTTTTTTATTTAATTTTTGAACGTTTTTGAATAAATGCAGGTTTTGATCTTGGCTCACCGTACATGAATAATTAAAACAAAATTTTCATATTAATTTACTTTTATTTAGTTAAATGGCTTTCTCGAAACTTGTTTAATTTTATTTACGAACGTTTTTATTAGTAATAAATATACGTAACTTACGAATTAACTTACGTAACGAACTTCTATATTCATATATTTTTAATACATTTATTAGGGGGTTCGCCCCCTAGTCAATACCTTGCTCTTTAAGCGAAAGTTCAAATCTTGTTCCAATTCTTTAGAAATGACCGCTTAATCACAAAGGCCGTTAATTAGAATAAATAGCTCTTATGAAAGTACTAAAAAATCTTTGGCTTAAAGAGCGAGGCATTGACTACGGAGTGAACCCAATTATATATGTAATATTTTCTGTTCGTTTAAAGTTTCGATGTTGCTGCTGTTGCAGTTGAAATACTTGTTTTTTTATATTAAATTTATGATCTTTTTTTAAATAATGCTGGGAAGTCCGGCGTCCCCTTCATAGCAATGTCCCTTCCCCCATGAAAACTTCCTTCATGGAAAAACTCCTCCCACATAACCCCTGACCCACCCCCCCCCCTCCCCCCCCCACTACCAGGAAAAATCTCCCCTGAAAACGTCTGTATCAAACAGTTCGTGGTAACGAACTGTAAGTAACGAGCGACCCGGCTCAATGGTAACCGAAACTCTAGAAAACGGGTTTTTGATACCAATAGATATATCAAAAGAATCAGATTTCAATGCTGATTTCAAATATATAACTTTCATCAAGTTTAGTGCTACCCATCAAAAGTTACGCGCCTGAGAATATTTGGCTGATTTTCGAAAAAAGGGGGAAAGACCCCCTAAAAGTTATAGAACCTTAATGAAAATCACACCATCATATTCAGCGTATGAGAGAACCCTACTGTAGAGGTTTCAAGCTCCTATCTACAAAAATGTGGAATTTTCCATTTTTTGCCAGAAGAAAGATCACGGATGCGTGTTTATTTGTTTGTTTTGTTTTGTTTTTTTTTTTTTTTTTCCCCAGGGGTGATCGTATCGACCCAGTGGTCCTAGAATATCGTGGGAGGGCTCATTGGAACGGAAATTAAAAGTTCTAGTGCCCTTTTTAAGTGACCAAAAAAATGGAGGGCAACTAGGCCCCCTCCCACGCTCATTTTTTTCCCAAAGTCACCCGATCAAAATTTTGAGATAGCCATTTTGTTCAGCATGGTCGAAAATATGATAAATATGTCTTTTAGGATGACTTAATCCCTCGAAGCCCCCAGGGGGAGGGCTGAAAGTTATGAACTTTACTCAATGTTAACATATAGTATTGGTTATTGGGAAGTATACAGACTTTTTCAGAGGAGATTTTTTCTTGTAGGTGGGGGAAGGAGAGGGTCGGGGGCTATATGGAAGGATCTTTCCATGAAGGAAGTTTTCATGGGGGAAGGGAAATTGCCATGAAGGGGGCGCCGGACTTGCCAGCATTATTTATTGGTTATTGGGAAGTATACAACCATTTTCAGGAAGGATTTTTTCTGGAGGGGGGGGGGGGCTAGAGGAGGGGATTACTCTGGAGAATATTTCCGTGGAGGATGTTTCTTTGGGGTAAGGGACATTCCTATGAAGGGGGCGCCGGATTTCCAAGCATTATTTAAGAAACGATCAGAAGTTAAATAAAAAAAACAAGTTTTTTCAACTGAAATGTAAGAAGGAATATTAGAACTTAAAACGAACAGAAATTATAACGTATGTGAGGGGGTTCTCCCCCAAGTCAATACCTCGCTCTTTACGCTACAGTTTTTTTTTAGTGCTTTCAAAAGAGCTATCTATTCTAATTAAACGGCCTTTGTGATTCAAGGGTTTGTGAATCCAATTTTTTTTTAACTTTTAACGTAAAGAGCATGGTATTGACTAAGGGGAGAACCACTTCATATAAGTAATAACACATACGTAATAAAAAAAAAAAACAATAAAAAAACAAGCGATACGGCTCAATAGTAATCGAAACTTTTAAAAACGAAATTTTGATGTCAATAAATGTATCAAAAGAATGTGTTTATAATGCTGATCCTAAATATATAAATTTTATTAAGTTTAGTATTACTCATCAAAGGCTACGAGCCTGAGAAAATTTACTCGATTTTTTAAAGAGGGGGGAAACATCCCCTACAAGTGAAAGAATTTTAATGAAAATCACACCGTCAGATTCAGCGTATCAGAAAACCCTAATACATAGGTTTCAAGCTCATATCTGCAAAAATCTGCAACTTTGTATTTTTTGCCAGAAGAAAAATATACGAATATAGAAGTTAGTTACGTAAGTTAATTTGTAAAGACATCCATTTAGCAAAAGAAAAGTAAAATTTTTATGCAAATAAAAGCTGCATTAACTAAAAAACGATCAGAAATTAAATAAAAAAAACAAGTTTTTAAACTGAAAGTAAGGAGCGACATTAAAACTTAAAACGAACAGAAATTATTCCGTATATGAAAGGGGCTGTCCCCTCCTCAACGCCTCGCTCTTTACGCTAAAGTTTTTTATTGTTTTAAAAAATAAAGTTGTGAGACAGAGTCAAACTTTAGCGTAAAGAGCGAGGCGTTGAGGAGGGGACAGCCCCTTTCATATACGGAATAATTTCTGTTCGTTTTAAGTTTTAATGTCGCTCCTTACTTTCAGTTTAAAAAACTTGTTTTTTTTATTTAATACTTCCAAATAACCAATACTATATGTTAACATTGGGTAAAGTTCATAACTTTCAGCCCTCCCCCGGGAAGTTCGGGGGATTAAGTCATCCTAAAAGACATACTTATAATATTTTCGAACATGCTGAACAAAATGGCTATCTCAAAATTTTGATCAGGTGACTTTGGGAAAAAAATGAGCGTGGGAGGGGGCCTAGTTGCCCTCCATTTTTTTTGGTCACTTAAAAAGGGCACTAGAACTTTCAATTTCCATTCCAATGAGCCCTTCCACGATATTCTAGGACAACTGGTTCGATACGATCACCCCTGGGGAAAAAAAAAAAAAAAAAACAAATAAACACGCACCCGTGATCTTTCTTCTGGCAAAAAAATGCAAAATTCCACATTTTTGTAGATGGGAGCTTGAAACCTCTACAGTAGGGTTCTCTGATACGCGGAATATGATGGTGTGATTTTCATTAAGGTTTTATGACTTTTAGGGGGTCTTTCCCCCCTTTTTCGAAAATCAGCCAAATTTTCTCAGGCGCCTAACTTTTGATGGAAAGGATTAAACTTGATGAAACTTATATTAAACTTGATGAAACTTATATATTTGAAATCAGTATTAAAATGTGATTCTTTTGATGTATCTATTTGTATCAAAATACCGTTTTCTAGAGTTTCGGTTACCATTGAGCCGGGTCGCTCCTTACTTACAGTTCGTTACCACGAACTGTTTGATCCTTGTATGTATTTTAGTAACTGATTAAGTAAATAAAAACAAGGCTTTTCAGTTGAAACTGTGGAGCAACGTTAAAAATTAAAAAGAATAGAAAATATTCTGTATATCAGGGGGACAGTCTCTTCCTCAGCCCTCGTTTTTTACGCTAAAGTCTTAAAGCTCTTTAAAAATACTTATCATTCAAAATCAACGACCCTTGTGTTTGAATAGTCTTTCTTAATGGTCCTGGACAAACATCCAAAGTTTAGCGTATAAAGAAGGGGTTAAGGGAGGGGTAGCCCCCTAATATCAGAATAATTTCTGTTCGTTTTGAGTTTTAATGTTGTTCCTTACTTTCAGTTGAAAAAATTGTTCTTTTTTTTAATTCAAATTTCTGACTGTTTTTCAATTCACGCCAGGAAGTCTCCTCTCCCCCCGTGTAAAATCTCCCCTGGAAAATTTTCACTGAAACTTTTCTCCCCACGGAAAGTTCATTGTCGAGAAGGATTACTTTCCCCTCCCCCAAGCAGAAAATTTCCCCCAAAATTGTCCGGACATTTCCTAATAGAAATTACTGTATGTGATCAATATAAGCAAATGCGTAACCCTTTCAGGGACTATGGAGGGTCATGTCGTCACTAAATGCATACTTATTGAACGTTCAAACTATGCTAAATTAAATTAGTATCTTAAAGTTTGGATCAAATGTCTATGGGGTAAAATGGGCGTGGGAGGGGGGTAATTGCCTTCAAATCTTTTATTCGCTCAAACAGGCATTAGAACTTTTGATTTCCGTTCGAATTAGCCCTCCCTCAATTGTTTTAGGTACTCCTTTGACTGACCGTTGATAAAACACTAACTGAAGGAAAAACATGGTTCAATCCCAAATCATAGGGCAAAGCCATATCTAAGTGGGAGGGGTTAGGGGATTTGCCCCCCTTCCCCAGAAATGTTTGTCCGACTCGTAAAAACGCAACAAGAATGAATATAAAAAAAATTCATACGTGTTTTAGTTTTTTTGTAACCCCCCAAAAAATACTTTTGCACCCCCTCCCCCCCCCCCGAAACATCCTGGGTACGACCCTGTCTTAGTGCGGTATTAATAGAAAACTTATGACGGATAGGTCACAGTTTACGGATAAAGGTTGATAGGTGGCATAAATTCTTTTTTTTTTGTCATCCATCTGGGGCCAAACAAAAAGTATGTCTTCCCCAAATAATCACAGGTGCGTTTTTATTTGATGAATAAAATACAAAAAGAAATGATTAAGAGGAAAGCGGAATTTCAGCAAAAGGAGTAAGAAGTGAAGTATTGGCCAAAATGGGGAGGAGGAACGTACGCAGCTTTGCTGGCCTCAGGTGGCTTGCTGATGAAACCAGATACTAGTAATTATAGTAGTATTATTGAACATTTCTCTAACTTTATTAATTTATTTATTTTTAGTTTAACCTTGTCTGTGACAACGCCTGGATTGAGCCTGTTTTAGCATCCGCATACATGATCGGTATGGTTTTTGGATCGATTTCATTTGGAGCAATTGCAGACAAGTAAGTTTAATTAGACGATTATAATTATTGTTTATTATTAACGATTATTAATGTTTTCCAAGCTGATATACAAAAAATTTTTTAGGAACTGCTCCTTTCCTGAACTCTAAAAACAAAATTCTACTCCATTCAATAAAGAGAACTAAATTTACGATTTGTATTGATGTAAATTTCATTAAATCTGAATAGAAAACTGGAGAAGTTAAATGGAATTTCTAGGATTTTCGGAAAAGTATGCGTTGGCATTTAGTTCTCTGTCATTTATTCAGAACTTACTTATTTACTTGTTCTTGTTGCGGGACCCAACACGAACGCCTCACCCGTCATCTAGAAGACTACGTATGATTGACTCCCTCTTGTCACGATCTTGTGCCAGCTCATCAGCAAACCGGAGCCAGCAGCTCTCCCACTGTCTGCCAAACTTTTGAAATCCGCCAGTGGGGTCGAGGTCATTTTTGGCAGTTGTCCACCAATTCTTAAATTGACCACCAAGTCGCCTGCACCAATCTGGCAACGGGGTAGCTAGAAGCACTTGCTTTATGATGCGGTCATTGGGTCTTCTAAGGACATGACTAAGCCAACGCAGTCTTCTCTGTTTGACAATCATGGCGGTGGGTTCGATGTTACAGCAGCGGGGACGCACATCAACATTTGAGATTCTGTCGGAGTATCGAATCCTCAGAATTTTTCGTAGACAGCGGGGTTCAAAGGCTTCCAAATCATGGAGATGAAGCGCCTTAAGTGGCCAAGTTCTGACTATATAGAAGAGAACAGATCTAACAGCTGCCTTATAGACAGAAATTTCTGTCTTCGTGCTGATCTCCCACCGGATCCAAAAATGGCGGCGGGGTTGTGAGACGATGGCTTGGGCTTTGTTGATTCTGTTATGTACGTCAGGGTCACAGCCTCCACGAAGGTCTATTATTGATCCAAGATAGGTGAAGCTTTCAACTTTTTCCAATCTTGTCCGTAAAGCACAAGCTGATAATCTGACTGTATATTTAGTTCCATGACTTTAGTTTTGGCTGTGTTGATTTTATACCCAGTAGCTGAGAGAAATGTGCTATTTCATTTAACATTGCTTGGGAAGTTGTTGTATCGCAACAAGAGCGTCGATGTCAGCCGTGCAGTCCAAGTAAGACACATTAATGCCCATTCCAGTCACAATACCATCAAATATCGAGAGTGCTCTTTCTAGAATCCACTCTATACAGTAGCAAACAAAACAGGGACAATATGCACCCCTGTTTTACACCACTTTCAACATTGAAGGGCTCAGTTTCTTTGCTCAACACTCTTACTGTCGATTTGGAATGCTCGTAGTAGACCTTCAACAGCTCTATGAATTCAACCGGCGTACCATCTTCCAACATGATTCACCAAAGGTTTTTGCAAGCTACAGAGTTGAAAGCTGCCACAAAATCAAGGATGATGTTAATTATAGGGAGATTGTAGCCTTCGCACTGATGGAGAATAAGGCGAAGTGTGATCACCTGGTCGGTGCACCCTCTCCCTTTTCAAAATCCTCACTGATTTTCACGTGTCCACTCATCCCTTGCTTCCTCGAA
Organism: Artemia sinica; assembly: GCA_027921565.1. Classification (NCBI taxonomy): domain Eukaryota; kingdom Metazoa; phylum Arthropoda; class Branchiopoda; order Anostraca; family Artemiidae; genus Artemia; species Artemia sinica. Next base: position 72,934,456 of record CM051257.1, on the reverse strand, counting down.
CGTTTTAAGGAAAATCTTGTAAATACTTTGGTAGCCATATCCATGAGCGAGATCCCTCGGTATTTGTGGCTGTCGCATTTGTCCCCCTTTTTAAATACTGGGATTATTACTGACACCTTCACATTAGACGGGATGGTCGTCTTCTCCAATATAAGACTGAAGAGGGTTTCTAGTTACTCCGTTACAATGTGTGGTGAGGCCTTGTAGACCTCGGGAGGAAGACCCTTTTCTCCAAGAGACTTATTGTTTTTTAGCCGTTTGATCGCTTTTAGTATTTCTGAAGCTGAAGGTGCTGTCATTTCGATTTCATGTAGTGGTCTTTCAGCTGTTGGTGGCAGTATCGGTGTCGCCTCTTACCCTGTTTAATTTGGATTAAACAGGTCTTTAAAGTGATTAATCAAAAAAAATTTTTGGACAAAATAAGTTTTTCAAAAACAAGTAAAGAACTCTATTAAACCAAAAATTAAATAAAATAGAATCAAATAATTTTACAAGCATATAACTACCACAAATCAGTATTAATAAATAAATGAAACCCAAAACAAACAGAAATTAAAATAAGTCAAACTCAAAAAGAGCAGAAATTAGTCTGAGTAGGGTTCTAAACCCTATGCTTTCTAAAAGCCACAATATAACTTGTACTTTACTGAAAAAATTCATATGAATTTACTGCAAAAAATGTGCATTATCAGTTTAATATACATATGCTGATATTTATTCCTTAAAACCTTAAATAATTTTGATTTCTTAAAGTAATAAAAGTTAAAACACTTAAAAGACTTTTTTCCCCAAAAATATTTGGTGAAATGATGGACCTGGGGGGATTCTCCCTCTGATTACTTTTGACTATTAAAAAGGGCAATAGCCCTCTCAATTTCCAATCGAAAGAGTCATTTTTGAAGTTTTTTCGACAAACCTTTCTATATGACATTATATGCCCCACGGCATAGCTTACAACCTTAGCCCTGAGGGCTGTGGGGGGTTGTAAAACTCAAAAATATAATTTCCGGACGCTTCAACTACGTTCAAAAAATTTGCTGTATCAAAATGTTGATCGGAAGTGCTTGGAGATATAATGGGTAGGGGGGCATTCACCTTCCGATTTGTTTTGACTATTATTAAGGCACTAGCCTTCTCAATTCTCAATAGTAAAAACCTTATGTCCCCCAGGGCATAGCTTACAACCCTTACCCTGAAGGTTGTGGGGGTGGGGATTTCATACTCAAAGACCTTATTTCCAGAACTTGAAATTACGTTAAACAAAATGGCCATCTCAAAATTTTGATTGAATGTGTTTGGGGAAGTGGTTGGTGTAAGAAGGGGGTTATATGTCCTTCAATCATTTTAGATATTTAAAAAGGGCACTAGCATTTGAATTTCCAATCAAATGAGCCCTTTTTGAAGTTTTTACGAAAACACTTTCTATAAAAACCTTATGTCCCAGGAAAAAACTCACAACCCTTACCCTGAGGGCTTTGGGGGGGGGTGGCTGTAATCTTCAAAGACCTAATTTCCAAAACTTTTAACTACGTTGAAAAAAATGGCATCTCAAAATGTTGATTGGATGTGCTTGGGGAAATGGTGGGCGTGAGAGGGGGGTTAGTTGCCCTCCAATCACTTTTGACCATTTAAAAGGGCACTAGCCCTTTGAATTCCCAATAAAATGAGCCCTTTTTCAAGTTTCCATGACAAAGTTTTCAATAAAAACCGTATATGTCCCCAGGGCATAACTTACAACCTTAGCTTCGAGAGCTCTGGGAGGAGTGATATCCTCAAAAACCTAATTTCCAGAACTTTCAATTACGTTGAACAAAATGGCTATCTGGAAATTTTGATTGGATGTGTTTGGGGAAATGGTGAACGTTAGAGGGGGGTTAGTTACCCTCCAATTTTCGACTTTTAAAAAGGGCACTAGCCCTCTCAATTTCCAATTGAATGAGCCCCTTTTGAAGTTTCTACGACAATGCTATGAATAAAAACCTTATATGGCCCCTGGGCATAACTTGCAACCTTTGCCCTGGGGGCTATCGGAGGTTTTTTATCGTCAAATACATAACATAAAGAAAGAAAAAGACTAAAAATGGGTTTTTTAAAGGCCAAAATAAAATACTGAAAAAACACAAAAAACGAATATTTCGAGGGGAAAAACGCCTCTCTTCTTCAGCATGAAGCGAGACAATATTATCAATGCAAGTGCCGAAGAAAAAACCAACAAAGAAAACGCGAAGAGTCAATGTGAATGTGAAAAAAAAACAATGAAAAAAAAATTAAAAGATGAATAAAACCAATAAAAGCCAAAAAATTTTAAGGATTAAAACCAAATACCTAACAACAATAAAAGTGGGTCATTCACCAATATCCGTGAATTGCAAAGAAATTCAAAATTGAACCGCCATCGACGGATACTAGCGAATAACTCTAGCGATACTAGGGAATAAACCCTATTTTTGCTCGTTTTTATTTCTTTATGTTATGTCAGGCCAATGTGGTTTAAGAAATTTTCTTCAAATACATAATTTCAAGAACTTTCAACTACGTTGAACAAAATGGCTATCTTAAAACTTTTATTGAATGTGTTTTGGGAAATGGTAAGCGTGAGAAGGGGGATAGTTGCCCTCCAATCACTTTCAAGTATTAAAAAGGGCACTGGCCATTTCAATATCCAATCAAATGACCCCTTTTTGAAGTTTCCACTGTTATGTAATGTTTGATGTGTAATTAAGGTTTATTGAACTATAAATTCTGTCGCCTCAGAGCTTTGTTTCCACAGCACGATCAGATCTGATTTAGGAGATACGAATTCTTACAGGCTAACAGGGGTTAGAAACATTTTTCTAAGCTGTGGCGATAACGACTTTTGGTGTTTGTAGGGATGAAAAAATGTGGCCTCTTCTTTCTTGAGCTATCTGGAGATCGGATTCCTTTGGGAGCATTTACCTTGGAGACTTACGAACTAATTACCTATTATTAGACTAGACGCAGACATATAAATGAAATAAACACAGATAAGAAAGACAATAGATTTATTGAACTTACATGCTTAGTCGCACAGCAACGGGTCACTTCAATGATAATAACGGTGACCAAAATATAATAATTTCGTGCTAATCGTTTCAGATCTGACTTCATATTAAAATTAAAAAACACATCTACCCCACTTCCAAACGCAGTTCTTTCGTCCTGCGCTGTAAGGACTGCTTGCCATTGACTCAAGTGTACCAAGGATGTAAGTCTTTCGTCCAATAATTTCTTTTAAATATTCCTGATGATTCAGGCATTCACACGGTTTTTTTGCCATTTAAACTTCCTTAGAAATATTGTGCATAGCATTTTTTTGCTACTAATTATCTTAGCGAAATTCGAACGACTACGTCGTTGTTTGACTGAAGCTAGAATGCAATTTATCTTTTTGCTGATTAAAATTTTAGACTCTTGGAAGCGGTATTTGAACTCAATTAGGGGACGTTTATTTCTGCCCGAATCATCTTTAGAAGGAAAGAATCTTGTATTTTAAATATATCGCCTTTTGCTCCTGGTACACGTCACCCTTCCCATCAATTAATGACGTCCCGTCATTAGTAACTGCTTATTAGGAGTGCTCAAAATTTTTCAATTATTTTCCTTATTTTATTCTACATCCCTATCTAAAATTCATCTACCGGACTAAGATTATTTATGGTTCTAGGCTAGCTACTATACTAAGGATTTTTTTTCTATATCTAGCACTGATTACTTTTACATTTCCAACTTGGGGCTATTCTACTTTTAAATTAGTTTTTTTTTATTTTGCTGTCTATATGACGTACTACATACTATCTACACAACATTAAATGAATAACATGATAATATTACACCTAATTCTACTTGTGGTACATACATGAATGATTTATAACATACAATATTTGGTTCATCATATTCACTGATGACATTAAAACACTTTCACTATTGGGATTTTTGAATTGTCAAAGTTATTAGGAAGTAACACATGTAGCTTCACATCTATTCATCACCTTTCGTGTCCTTAGTGTACTACACCCTTCTGTTGTAAATTACTGTCCTTCACTCCTTTTGTCCTGGCAAAAATTTCGAAGCACTTACGTTATGGTTTCTTCATGGAACAGTTCGAGTCTAGTTGTCTTTACACGGTAAGTTTTCCCTAATAGTCAACTGGGAAATGACCGTTAAATATCGTTCTAATAGTCAACTGGGAAATGATTCTTCCCACTACAGGTGTTGGTGTTTTTCTTCTCAGAATATCATTTTTAGGATTTTTGAGGCACATAGAGAATGTATTCTCGCGTAAAATTGTTCATTTGTGCCTTTTGAAACGGGTTGTCGTCATACTATAGTGACTCTCTTAATATATTGTCTTTAAATTCAACTTCAAACATCTTCAAATATCATTTGACTTCTAATATCGTTTATCATGTACTGCTCGATGGGGTTCTCAGAATTAAACTTCAAATTGTCTCTAACTTCAGTTTCAAATATCTTCAAATGTCTTTAAGTATCATTTAACTTCAAATATCGTTAAATATCGTTTATCTTGTTCTGATCGATGGGGTTCTCAGAATTAAACTTCAAATTGTCTTTAACTTCAGCTTCAAATATCTTCAAATGTCTTTAAGTATCATTTAACTTCAAATATCGTTAAATATCGTTTATCTTGTTCTGATCGATGGGGTTCTCAGAATTAAACTTCAAATTGTCTTTAACTTCAGCTTCAATTATAATCAAATGTCTTTAAGTATCTTTTAACTTCAAATATCGTTAAATATCGTTTATCTTGTTCTGATCGATGGGGTTCTCAGCATTTACATGATTATATAGTTCGTTAAAGCACTTGATACTGAGGTTCAAATATAGTGTTACCTGATACGTAATATGGTTCATGGTCGAAGAAACGACGATCGAAGGTAACTGTTGTTTTCGTAGACGAAGCTGGGATGAAAGTTGCCTGGAGTTATGGTGAGTACTCTTCGTTGGTTGAGATATGATGAAAATAGATGCTACTGGGTCGTATCTGTACTGGGCAGCTAATTGTAATGCTCAATAACCAATTTGCCATTTACTTCCTGTAATAAAAATAGCGAGGCAGAATCACACGTTCTTTAAAGTAAACACTCATAGTACAAATAAGTCACGTATTAATTGGGTACATTAATTTCTAAGCTATGAGACAGAATTAAATAAATACACTAATATTAGTAATCATAATGAAAATCTAAAACAGAAATGTCTTCAAATTTGTTTTGAGAACGGAAATATCGATATTAAATAAACATAATTTACCCTACATTATTAGGTTTGAGGTCTACTTTTACAATATTTTTACTGCCTGCATTGTTCACGCACGTCCGTGCTGTTTAAGAAACGTATGTTGCAGCGTCATAACCACACGGTTTTACGCAAACAGTACTACAATGAGGGAACAAGACATAACAAGGACGAATGGAGACTTCTCTACCCACTCGTCTTCTAATGTCTTCCCTATTTATAGGCTTAGACGTTCTCATGGGGTTCCGGGTTTAATCTCAGCTGAAATGCAGATGTGTTCTTCTTTGTTTCCCCGTGTTCTTCTCTTGGATTTTCCGTAATTACAAGTCAACATTGGTGCCTCATATTTGCTTTTCGAATAAGGTCATTAGATGCAGGATTCCAAGCTTGCCCGCGTAGATTCCAGTTGATGCTTGGCAAAGAATATAAGCGTAATGGAGAACTGACATCAATATCTTTTTAGAAGGCTATTGTTTGAGCAAATCCTTCAGCACTAAATAAATAAATATGATATATTTATATCATATAAAATAAAATAATTATAATCTGCACTAAGATAAAATATTTCATATAATTAGACGCTTCTGTACTGATAATTTCTTGTTTTGGATAATATCCATCTTGGTTAGGGCATGGGTCGATTTTTCATAGAAAATCCGAGGGAGACCTGAGTCAGTATAGGTAAGATATAACGTGACTGACTTGCGAAAATATGTCACAAAAATTAGAGCACAAGATATGTCATAGATAAACCAATGAAATTAAAGAACATTTTTGTCACAGAACTATAGAACAGTGATCTCTCTGTTATTGTATATGTCATAGATATAAACTAGTGGAATTAAATTTTTCGCCAAGGAGCTAAAGACATTAATGCCTTTGTTTCTCTTTGAAAGTAATGTTTAACACAGAGCTGTAGGACAGCATACGTCATAGGTATAATATAATGAAGTTAAAAAGCTTTTTTTTTTTTCGCCTCGGAGCTATCAGAAAGTAAACTCTCTGTTTCTCTTTCAAAGCATTCTGATCCAAAAAACTAAAACTTAACTAGCTCACAGAAGTTTCTATTCAACCATTAAGTATTGTTTTGACTGGCCCTGATTGGCATAAAAATACTAATTTCTTACACTTGAAGGACTGAGAAATATCCCTTCCTACGGTCGTTTAAAAAAAATTACAAAAAACAATCATGGGCCTTGAGTTCCTCCCCGGGCTTCCCACAAGACGTGGTCCAACGCCAGTTGTCGTTCTCAGTAGACCACTAGCTTCCTACCTTTGGTTATTTTCTGTGATCGTCAACGTTTTGACATTACTCGTATTATTTTATTTTATTTTTTTTTTCATTAATATTGACTTGGTTAACTTTACTTGCACACTTTTGAATTTATTATGGTGTTAAATTTGTTATCTTTGAAATTTGTCTTTACATTAGTTAGAGATATTTCCATCTGTCAGGTTTTTTAACCGTTCTGCCTGACTGTGTCGTTACTTTCTCCTCTGTTTCTTGCGGTTTTTTATTTTTCGGTTTGTCTAGCGAAATAAGGTCAAACTTTTTGTATTGTTTTTTCAAAAATTCTTGCCCTTTTAATTTCGTTTGTTTCCCGTGTGCGGCTGCTGAGGTCGGCCTTGATTTCCCTATTTCTTTAGCTACTATTTGGCCTGATTCACCATCAGACTCTTCGGAACTAGTTTCCGACGAATCCGGATTAGAACTTTTAGAGGTGGAACTTTTTGAGGTGTCACCTGCCATTCCTTCGTAAATTTCTACTCCCCTGGAAGTAGAAGGTTTATTCCCTAAGTCCTCGTTTTGAGTCCTCAACTGGGGAGATTTGAAAGATTCTTGAGAGCTTTGGGAGGAATTAATAGTTTTTGCGGGGTTCCTTCATTGTTTGAATGCCATGTCCTCAGGGGGATGGGGCATTTTTTGCACTAGGGTTTCCCTCCATGAAGTCCACTGTTTAGGTTTGGCCTTGGATACAGTTATATCATGATATTAACCTTGCTGGTCATCCGTTGGAGTTTTATTCCCGGGCAATGTACTTTGACTCGTTTTTATGGGAAAATTTATTAAATCCATAGCTTCTCGCAGGTTGTTTTAGGTAAATCTTTGGGAGGAGTTTTCTTTACAGTAATACCGGGGGTTTCTACAGCTCTGTTTAATTCTTCATGTAAAGACAGGGGCCTTTCTATTGGTCTTGCAGGGGAAACCATATCGTCTGGAAATCTTTTGGGGGGACATGGGGTAGAAATTCTATCGGGGAAAAATTGGGTTTTTGGAGATATTGTATAATCTAAATCTCCTGCGCTCGCCGATGAAATACTTTTTGGACTTTTTGGCGTTCTTATTCTTACTGGTATTAGGGATTTTTTCTGTGGAACAACTAGCTTTTCCATAGCTAAAAATTCTTCAAAATTTTCCTGATCACTGTCATTCTCAAAATAGTCTTGCTTGAAATTAAAGGGTTTTAGCTCTGCCAGTCTTGACCTAGGGGGCTCATTTTCCTGAGCCCTAGGTCTGATGAATCAGTAGAAGAGGGATGTGATACCCATCTCTCTGGAAATTTGGCTCTTTTTATTCGGCTAACATGCGCCTTGTAAGTTCTTCCACTATCGGGGTTTTCCATTTTAAAGGTATATTCATTATCGTACTTTTTGACTATTCTGTACGGCCCAGAATATTTGTTGGAAAGTTTTTTTCCTTCCGTTTTTGCCTCGTTCTTTAGGTAAACGAAGTCTCCTACTTTGAAATCTATATTCCCCTTAACTTTGGGTTGGTTTCTTAGCTCTTGGTTTATTTTTCATTTTTACAGCTCTTGCCTAACTATTTTATAAGTTTTCCTTATCCTATTTACGAATTCTTGTTTATAATCTTCTGAGCTATTATAATACTGCCGAGATTCAATAATCTCATCATACGGGATTCTAAAATCTCGACCATAAAGTAAATAAAATGGATTGTCTCTTGTTGTTTCGGAATAAGCAGTGTTGATTACGTTAGTTAAATAAGGTAAGAATTTATCCCAGTCGCTCCTATTGTCTTTCGTATAAATACTTAGAACGTTCGAAAATATTTTATGCCTGTTTTCTATTTTGCCATTAACTTGTGGATGGTACGGCGCTGTCACCATTTTCTCTATATTAAGGAAACTCATTAAATCTTTTGTTACTTTTGCAACAAAATTGCTCCCGTTGTCGCTCAATATTTTATTAGGAATGCCAAATTGTAAAAATAATTTTGCTAATGCCTTACTTGTGGCATAAGCACCTTGATTTTTTAATGCTTTTGCAAAAGTAAATCCGGAAAAATGATCTGCCACCGAAAGAATACAAGTATTACCTCTGCTAGAAACAGGTAAGCCTCCACTTGTACCGTATAGGTCAAATGAGATAATATCGAAGGGGTACTTTGCTACCGGGACCCTTCCCATTGGAGGATTTGGATAAGCTGGGGGGATTTTTCTCTAATTGCATGCTTCGCATGTACTTACAAATTCTTTAAGTTTTGTCAGTGCCGATTGTACGTAAAAGTATTGTTTTAACTTATGGAACGTTTTCATAACTCCTAAATGTCCACCTGTGTCCGAATGAAAATATTCAAATGCAGGCCCTATCAAGTTTTGTGGTGACACAGGTATTATCGAGGTTCAGTTTCTATTTGTCTCAGCAGTCACAATCCTACACAGTATTTTTTCATCAAGGTCGTAGTAAAAATTATCTATCTCTTTTCTAAGAGTTTTGAATTTATCCGGTAACGCCTCATCATTCACAAAATAATCAATTAGTGCTACACACATTTCGTCCTTTTTTTGCTTTCTTTTTATATTTTCCAAAGACAAGGGACAATAGTTAATCTTATTTTCTTTTACTGCGTCTTTGACTTTGCTTTTCTTACATCCATGTTTGCTTTTAGCATTAATAGCATTAACTTCATTTTCTTCAGTTTCCGACGGACTATTTTCTGGATATCTACTCAAAAAGTCGCAAGCTGCGTTTTGTTTTCCCTTTAAATGTTCAAATTAATAATCTAGGTCTTGGATTTTCATAATCCATCTAGCTAGAATGCCCGTGGGGTTTTTAAATGTGCGCAGGTACTGCAAGCTTTTATGGTCTGATCGTAATATAAATTTTCTACCAATTAAATCATGCCTAAATTTGTCCAAGTGGTAGATAATAGATAACAATTCTAAGTTTGTGGCGGAATAACTACTTTCGCCTTTTGATAAAGTTTTACTTGAATAGCATATAACTTTTTCTATTTGTTTAGGTGTTCCCTGTGGAGGATTAGGGTTTTCGACCGGGATTATTTGCGAAAGAATTGCGCCAATAGCTTTTGAACTAGCATCAGTGGTAACCACAAATTTTCCATTTTCGAAATCAGGGAGTGAAAAAAATGGTTCAGAAGTGAGTGCCTTTTTGAGACGGTCTAGGGAAGTTTGAGCTTCCTGTGACCAGGTAACATTATGGGATTTTCCTTTGGTTAATTCCGTGAGGGGTTTCGCAATTTGGGAATAATTGCGTACGAATTTTCTAAAGTAGCCACTAAGTCCTAAAATTCTCCTTAATTCTTTCATAGTTCTGGGGGGCTTGAGGTTTTCAACACATTTTATTTTATCAGGGTCTGGGGATATCTCTCCCTGGGTTACTACTACTCCTAAAAATTTAATTTTGGATTGAAATAAATTTACTTTCTCGGGCCGGCATTTTAAATTGCCATGCCTGAACTTCTCGAACACCTTAGCTAAAGTTGCTAAGTGTTGCTCAGTGTTTTCCCCCACGCATATAATATCATCAACAAAATGAATTATATTCTTTAATCCTCTTAACAGGTGCAATAGGGGTCTACTTAACGCGCTTGAACTTGTTTTAAGCCCAAATGGTACCCTTAAGTATTCATAAGATCCATATTCGGATGCTGAAAATGCAGTTTTATGGACATCCTTTTCGGCTATTTTCACTTGGTGGTAGCCTTGGGTAAGGTCCAAAGAAGTAAAAATTTTTTTTTGCTTGAAATTGAGTCAAGAATTTCGTCTATTCTTGGTAGAGGAAATTTATCGCTAACTACTTGTTTGTTGAGAGCCCTATAATCTACTACGAGTCTAAGATCGCCATTCTTTTTTGGTACTAAGATCACTGGTGCACTATACGGACTTATACTTGGGCGTATAATTTCGTTTCTTTCTAATTCATGGATTCTATTTTTTAACCACTCTTTGTGCTTATGTGGCACACGATATGGCTGTTTTGCTACGGGATTACCAGTCGTTAAAATTGAATGTTCGTAAAATGGAATTAGCCCGATATCATCTTCAGATGCAGAGAATACATCCTTAAATTTTCATAATAATTCGCATAATTTTTTCTTAAGTTCCAAGTCCGTAATATGATCCATTTTAAATTTGTTTAAAAATTGCGATTTAGTTAAAGGATATTCGTTATTTGAAGTTTTAATACCGTTAACTAGGTTTCTTTTAGAATTTTCCCATCTATTTAAATCATTTTCCGTTAAAACCTGGATTTGGACTAAACACGTCCCCTTTTTAATTGTAATTGTATCATTTTCATGGTTATTGGTTACCCAAATAAAACCTTCCCCTTTGTCGTAAGATAATATCTGTTCCTCGCATAACAGATTTTCAGGTATTTCAGACGGTGTCGCAAACCATATTTCTGATTTGCTAACCATTGGCTCGATCATTTGTGATATTTGAATTTTTTGCATCGTTTTGGGAGGGATTTTTGTTTTCCTTATCGCAAATCCGTAATATTTCTCTTCATTTTCATTCTTTATTAGATTCATAGTGGCGCTATGCTTCGCCATTGCGGCATCTTGCGGCGTCACGTTGGGTTTTATTATGTTCTTCCATAATTCCGCTATTTTTTGAATTTCGTTTGACCTGTACTGTTGTATATTTCCTATTTTTATTTTCGCAGCTTCAATACTGTTATTATTTAAATATACTTCATTTCTGCAATATCTCTTAGGGGAATTGAATAAATTTCCAATTATGCCATGTCTTTGCGAGACATGAGGTTCAAAATACTTCGCCATTATACCATTAGAAATTTTGTTTACTGTTATGTTATCTTCGTAACCTCTGTTATGATTTCTTAAGGTAGAAATTTCTTCCCCTACCTTAGCTGGGTATACAAGCTTCTCGTTGGCTACGTCTAATAGTATTCTATTAGACCTTAGAAAATTTGCCCCTATTATAGCTTCATATGGGAGATTATCACATATAATAAAATTTGTCATGAAGGTTCTATTGTCTCTTTTTACGTTTAGGCAAATTGACCCTTTTGCATTTAATTTATGACCTGTAACACTTGTTAAATTGGGATTATTAGGGTTCTTTTGTCGCCTAATGTGCAGAGGCAACATATTAAATACGCAAGAGTTTATGATATTTACAGTAGCTCCACTGTCAACTAAGGCCGTAAAGTAAACGTTTTCTACACAAAAATCATTAAATATAGGTAACTTGTTAATAATATCACTACAAGAAGGCACTAATATTGTCTTAGACCTATTTAATATTCCTTGCACCCTCTGGGTCCAATTTATGTTTCTGAGGGGCCCGAAACGTTTCCCTGAGGATTTATTTCATGTGTTGGTGCCCGTAATAGATATCCAGACGTATTAGGTTCCGTAGGCATATTTAAATGATTTAAGTCTGTCTGTCTTCGCCATGTATTATTATGGTAACGTGGATGTCTCGTGTCAGTGCCGTTTGCTGGCGCTGACTGCCAGTGCCGTTGGCTTGTAAAATTTTCATTTCTCATCGGCAAATTTTCATGATTTCTATATTGCATTCTCGCATTATATTGACCTTGGCGAGTATTTGGGTTTTCAAACCGGTAATTAATTTGCCTGTTGGGGAGAGGGTTATACAAATTTGGTTGGTACGCATTATAAGGTACTGATTGGTGCAATCCCCCCTGGCTATAGCCTATTGCACGACCGGTGCTAAAATTTGTTCTTCCGAACAAATGGTTGCCGTAATTTTGCGTATTACCGACAGCATTTCTTGGTATGGGATTGGGGACATAGTGGCACTCTCTCGCTATGTGGCCAACACGATTGCAATTATGGCACCTTATTATTGTAGGGTTAATGGGCTGAAAACGTACTGTTTTTTGCCTAGCGGGTTCTGGCGTTTTGTTTCTTTGTGCCACTGGGGAGTTATCCCTTGAAAAGAAATTGGGGGATGCCTGATCGCCCTTGAAAATTATGTTCGCGTTTGAATCGCCTAGGCTATTTATTTTTGCTTTACTATGATTAGCAACCATTTTATCAACTTCGATTAATCGCTCTACCTCTTGGACTGCAAGATCTAACGTCTGAATATTTTTGGATATTACTACTCTATATAGTTTTGGGGGTAGCCCTTGCAAAAAGGTATTTAGTATGACTTTTTCATACAGTTGCCCAGAACCACCTCCGTATTTTGCTTCTACAGAAATGCGTATATTATCCAGGTATTCTCGTATATTCTGTGAAAAATCAAAGTTCACTACTCCGTGTTTTAATTTATTTATTGAACTGGTTTCTATGAATCTCTTTTTGAATGCTTTTAACAAGTCGTCAACCGTATTTATTGGCAAGTTGGCGTTATTGCCTATGGTATGTTCGACCTGTTTTAGAAAAGTTAAAGCCTGGCCTCTTAATCGTAGTAGAAGCATGTCTTTTGACGCTCCAACGTCTGTTTTTGTTAGTTGTACAAATTGGGTCAATTGGATATTAAATTCGTCAATATCTGACTGACCATTGTACTCTGGTATAGATTTTGCAATCTCTATATTTTTTGCAACCAACTTTTGCATTATTAATAAATCGTTCAGTTCTTCCATTTTTTTTTGCGTTTATATCAACTTAAAATTTTACTTAACCTATTTTGGGGTAGGCTATTATCTCCTATGAGATATAAGGGGTTTACTGTCGTAGCCTAGCGGTTATAGGCCTAATCAATTTACTTATATGTCTGTATCTCTCCAAAAATTAAATTCAAATTACAAAGTTTAAATAGCCTAACTAGTTCGCAGTTTTCCTCCAATTTCCGACACGCGCCATTTGTAGCGATGGAAAAATTTTTATTGGTAGTAATGGAAAAATTCATTATTTGTAGCGCTAAAAGATTTGCTACTTGTGGCGATAGAAATTTCTCCGATAGCGCCGCTTATAGCGCTGGAGATTGTGGCGCCGCTCTCAATTAATGGGAGAGGATCGAATATGTAGACATATAAATGTGGCCTCTTCTTTCTTGAGCTATCTGGAGATCGGATTCCTTTGGGAGCATTTACCTTGGAGACTTACGAACTAATTACCTATTATTAGACTAGACGCAGACATATAAATGAAATAAACACAGATAAGAAAGACAATAGATTTATTGAACTTACATGCTTAGTCGCACAGCAACGGGTCACTTCAATGATAATAACGGTGACCAAAATATAATAATTTCGTACTAATCGTTTCAGATCTGACTTCATATTAAAATTAAAAAACACATCTAGCCCACTTCCAAACGCAGTTCTTTCGTCCTCCGCTGTAAGGACTGCTTGCCATTGGCTCAAGTGGACCAAGGATGTAAGTCTTTCGTCCAATAATTTCTTTTAAATATTCCTGATGATTCAGGCATTCACACGGTTTTTTTGCCATTTAAACTTCCTTAGAAATATTGTGCATAGCATTTTTTTTGCTACTAATTATCTTAGCGAAATTCGAACGACTACGTCGTTACGACTACGTCGTTGTTTGACTGAAGCTAGAATGCAATTTATCTTTTTGCTGATTAAAATTTTAGACTCTTGGAAGCGGTATTTGAACTCAATTAGGGGACGTTTAATTTCTGCCCGAATCATCTTTAGAAGGAAAGAATCTTGTATTTTAAATATATCGCCTTTTGCTCCTGGTACACCACGACAAAAATTTCTATAAAAACCATAAATACCCCCAGGGAATAACTTACAACCCTTGCCCTGAGGGTTATGGGGGCGGAGGTTGTCATCCTCAAAGACCTAATTTCAAGAACTTTCAACTGCGTTGAACAAAATGAATATCTCAAAACTTTGATTGGATGTGTTTGGGCGAATGGTGGAAGTGAGAAGGGGTTATTTGCTCTTCATTCACTTTCGACTATAAAAAGGGCTCTAGCCCTTTCATTTTCCAATTGAATGAGCCCCTTTTGAATTTTCTACGACAACTCCTTCTATAATAACTTCATATGCCCCCAGGGAATAACTTACAACCCTTGCCCTGAGGGTTGTGGGGGAGGGGGTTGTCATCCTCAAAGACCTAATTTCCAGAACTTTCAACTATGTTTAAAAAAATGGCTACCTCAAAATTTTGATTGTATGTGTTTGTGGAAATGGTGGGCGTGAGAGAGGGGTTCGTTGCCCTCCAATTACTTTTGACTATTAAAAAGGGCACTAGCCATTTCAATTTCCAATCTAATAAGCCCTTTTTGAAGTTTCTACGACAATGCTTTCTGTAAAAATATTATATGCCCCCAGGGCATAACATACAACCCTTTCCTTGAGGGCTGTGGGGGGGGGGAGGGAGGGTTGTCATTCTTAAAGAACTAATTTCCAAAACTTTTAACTACGTTGAAGAAAATGGCTGTCGAAAAATTTGATTGGATGTGTTTTTTGGAAAAGGTGGATATGAGAGGGGGGTTAGTTGCCTTCCAATCATTTCGACTATTAAAAACAGCACTAGCCCTTTGAATTTCCAATCGAATGAGCCCTTATTGAAGTTTCTACGACAAAGTTTTCAATAAAAACTTATATGCCCCCAGGGCATAACTTATAACCTTTGTCCTGAAGACTGTAGGGCCAGTTTCCTGCTGAAAGATATAATTTCCAAAACTTTCGACTACATTGAACAAAATGGGTATCTCAAAATTTTGGTTAGATGTGTTTGGGGAAATGGTAGGCATGGAAGGGGTGTTAGTTGCCTTCCAATCACTTTCGACTATTAAAAAGGGCACTAGCCGTTTCAATTTCCAATCTAATAAGTCCAGTTTGAAGTTTCTACGACAATGCTGAAAACCTTATATGCCCCAAGGGCATAACTTATAACCCTTGCCTTAAGGGCTGTTGGGGGGTTGTCATCCTCAAAGACCTAATGTTCAGAACTTTCAACTACGTTGAACAAAATGACCATCTCAAAATTTTCATTGGATGTGTTTTGGGGAAAGATGGGCGTGAGAGGTGGGTTAGTTGCCCTCCAATCACTTTCGACTATTAAAGAGGGCATAGCCCTTTGAATTTCCAATCGAATGAGCGCTTTTTGAAACTTCTACGACAACACTTTCTATAAAAATCTTATATGCCCCCAGGGCTTAACTTACAATCCTTACCTAGATGGCCGTGGGGGAGTGTCCTCCTCAAAAACATAATTTCTATGTGAAAATCAACTTCGCTGAACAAAATGGATGTCTCAAAATTTTGATTGAATGTGTTTTGGGGAATGGTGAGCATGGAAGGGGAGTTAGTTGCCTTCCAATCACTTTCGACTATCAAAAAGGGCACAATTCACTCCAATTTCCAATCGAATGAACCATTTTTGAAGTTTCTACGACAACTCCTTCGATACGGAGTGCCCTGGTCTAAACCCCTTCCCCCCCCCCAAAAAAAAAAACAATAATACATTTTGCCAACATCGGTCTTTACTTAGGCAGCACCATTGCGCTGCCTGTGGTACTTCCAGTGATCAAGTTAACCTTGTACGTCAGGGATCTCACTTTCTTGAGCGTCTTTTAAGGGACTAGCGACAGGTGACTTTATTCCAGTTATTTCTTTGAGGGTTCTATGCAGTCTTCTCGTGTCTTTATTTCTGGCTGCTTTTTCCTTCTCTAAGGCAACCGTATCCCAAAACTTGTTATTGGTCTTGACGTAAGCTTGTTTTAACCTGTTTACCTAGCGACTTTTTTTTTTACTGCGATTGATGCGTTTGATGTCTGTCGCCTAGCCTCGATTAGCTTTACAGTTTTCTCTGAAACATAGTTCTTCCTCGTCTTTGCAGGGGCACAGCCGATAACTTCAGCGGCCATCTTTTCAGCGGTGCTCCGGAATTGTTTCCATTGGGTGGTAGGGTCTTCATCACAGTCTGTCAGGTTTGCGAAGTAGTTCTGTAACTTCAGGTAAAAGTCTTCTTTCACTGTTTGGATTTTCAGTTTCTCGACGTTTAACTTCCTTTTTGGGGTTGTCTCTTCCTCACGCTCAACTTCAGGAGTATTTTCGTACCCAAAAGCGTACGATCGCTTCCAGATTTTGACCCCGTGCACTCCCCTTTGTAAGCTCGAGAATCGATGACTGAGGAGCACCAACGTTGACGGATCAATATATGGTCAATTTGGGCAGTTGTGGAGCCATTGTTTGAGCGCCAAGTTATCCCTTGAGAGGGTTTCTGTTGGAACATAGTGTTGGTGATGGTAAGGTTTTGAGATCTTGCAATTTGGAGTATTCTATCCCCATTGCAGCAACGCTGGCCGTAAGTGAATGGGCCAACAATATCGAAAACATTGGGGTCTGTAGGGTCAACACAGGAGTTCCAATCACCCGCTAAATATTGGAAAATATCGTTTGGGGAATTCCTGGACTGTAATCTCCTTGATCAGTATAGAAGGAGTCTTTATCAGCATCCATTGCCACTCTCGTTGGTGCATAGACAGCAGTGATAGACGTGTTGGATAATCTTCCTTTAAGCGTAGTCTATCTATTCCCGGGTTCACTGGATCCAATGCATGATCATAAAGTCATAAAGTCAAAAAGCGGCCTATCATAAAGTCAACTCCATGGTCACCGGATCCATTATACGCACCAGAGTTGAGGTATAAGCACGAGTTGTCGGAGTCACGGACTGGTATGGTTTCTTCAGACACTCCGTTCAATCTGGTCTTTCATAGACAAAGAACGTCTGCTTGGTAACGATTTATTTCCATAGCCATCACTAGCCTTGTTGATTCTCGCCTCGTCGATCTCGCCTTCCAACTACAAACTCAGAATTCATTCTTCTGTAAATTTATTTCACAAGGAATAGCTCGTACATTTGTCGATCTTGCCGCTATTCCAGGGAGCGGGATCGCGTCGCTTATCGGGGACGCCGTAGTAGGCACAACATTTCTAGGAGTATCCATTTCTTCATATATGTTTCATGGGAATTTAATTAACCGACAGGTCCCCTCCCCCGACGGCCCCTCCTCCTTTCTCAACACGGGCATGGAGCCGGCTATGGTTCAGCTTGGAACCAGCTATATGTTTATTCCGAACTGTTTGTTGTAAGTTTGACTAGACAAATTTGGGTCTTTTTGTTCAAATCACATAAGATAAAAAAAAAAGAAAGTCTACTTCAAATGAACGCAAAAAGTGATTTTATATCGTAACATAGGTTGCATTTACCTAATGTTTGATGAGCCAACTCCTTCAATTCACCTCTTTACGCTAACGTTCAAGCTCGGTTGTCCTGAAAGCATTTAAGACTTCAATGAATATACTCTCTTTGTATTTTTAAGTGCTTTATTTGCCAATTACCGTTAAAAACACATGAACTGAAAAATGTGTTGGCCCTTTTATGCTCATGGCATTGTGATAAATAAACAAGCGAAGCATTGCAATTTTAGAACAATGAAAATTTTTGCAAGAAAGTAAAGAGAGACACCAAAACTTAAAAAGAAAAGTAATTATCCTAAATATAAGGGAAACTACGGCTCTCTAAGACCTCCGTTCCTTGCGCTAAACTTTAACTTGCGCTTTCAAGAAAAGAGTACATATTTTCAAACTTGTTCCCTTTATCAAAATGCTTCTCGAATAAATGAAAATTCATTGAGCGCCTCTTAGTGTATTTTTTTTTTATATAGGCCTTATACAGGGTTTTAGTGAGTATAGAAGTAACAATAGTGAGGCAGAAAGCAAGTTTTTCATTTTACACTCAAATCTTAGCGGAGAAAGGGAAGCTGCCACTCCTATATTGTTTTGAACATATCATCCAAACATTTTTCAAATGAATATGTTTTGGTTTAAATTGCCTCCTCCTTTTCATATTGATCTGAGGGACTTATTATGCATTTGAAAATTCCAGTAAAAAAAATTGCCCTTTGAGGCACCAGCATCCCTTAGCCAAGAAAATATTTACTATCTCCCTCCATAATAACTGGTGTCAATAAGAAAAAGACCCTCAGATCCTTGACTATCTCTGGAAAATACAAAATTCCATTTTTTTGAAGACAGAAAGATTAAACATCAACTTTTGGGTTCACAGGTCTGCTGAATTTGATAGCGTCATCCTCATCAAGATCGTCCTCATTTTTATGGTTTCTCCACCTTCTTTTCTATAACTATGCGACTTTCCTTGTGACGATAAATTTTCACAAGTAATTTACAACTTAATAGTTTTGAAATTTTGAATTTCAATCTAACTTTAAGTAAATATTTTGATTAACTATACATATATTTTTTTTATAAGTACGCCGTTTTCAAATTCTGTTTTTACTCCAAGCAAAATTCTTTTTGCTGGCCGTTCATTGCCATGGGTAGTTTAAAAAGGTTAATGTTTTAATCATATCACTCTTGCATCAGAGCAATCATTCTTAATACACTGGAATAAGAAATCAAATTTTAGTGCTGAGTGTGAGGGTTAATTGGGGTAGTCCTCTTTACATACTGGACAATTATTAAGTTTTAAGTTTTATCATCACTCTTTACTTTCATTTGAAAAATGGTACTTTATCTATTTTTTGTTCATTTTGCTCATATTCTATTTTGTTGTATATTTTTGTTTGTTTGAATAAACACAAGACATGGTCATTTATAAGAAACATTTTTGGCGTGTCCTCTCAAAAAATAAAGGTCAGTCGTCACAAATACATACAACGAGATCAGTTTTCTTAATCTTGTCTCAGTGGAGGCTACTTTGGCCCTGTCAGACTTCACTTGGCCCAAGGCCTTACGATCGTGAGCTTCATAGTTATCAAGGTGAAAATTTTAAAGGCCCATATCTGGCCTCGTTAACAACTCTCCCTTTCCATTCCAAATATCTGGCCCCTTGACCCAGTAACGATTGTTTAAAGTTGTAAGCCCTTCCAAAAAATGGCCCTTTGTGTGTATCAATTTTGGAAGGGGGGTAACCTTGCCTCCAAAATATTATATTTTGTTCATATTAGGGTCTATTTAGACCTGGGACTTGCAGCTTTTTGAATTTGTTCCAAAAAGGGAGTGTTGGCCTATCAAGGACCTATTTTTCAGAGAAGTCAATATTTTCTGTTTCTTTTATGAGTTGGAGTCTCCAGGGCTTGTACAACGAAAAGACCCTTTTAATGTCCCATTTTGGGGATTCACACGCCCACAAAATATTTTTTCATATATTAGGTACTCCTTCGCCACGGGACTTGTGATTTCATATATCTAACTGTTGAGAAAGATTTTTTGGCTTTTCTCAGACTCAGTTTTCGGTGGAAGCAATATTCAACTTCGGTTTTATATATGCATTTGGCGCTTCTTAGGTCAAGGAGTTAGGGATATAAGTTTTGATCCAACGCAAAAGAAATGGCTTATAGCTTATCTTTGGTCCTATTTTGAGGAAAATGTGCCTCTAAACAAATTAATTTTTATTGTTAAGCTCTTCTTGGCAAGACGATTTACGCAATATTTTTATAACTTATAGTAGGAAAAATTTGTCCTGTTTCCAGACCCACTAATGACTTTCCTTTTCCCCCAATAAAATTCATGGTCCTCTTGTACCGGAAAGAAAAGGTCATACAAGATCGGACATACCCACCATTTCCACTCTCTAAAAATCTGACAGTTTGTGTGATTTACCTCCTTTTCCCCAAGGGTTGTGGGGACGGTGGTACACTTGTTGAACCGCTCTATTATTCTGAGAGAAATGGCTATCTTAAAATCTTTATTGAAGGTTTAAGGGTTTAGGGGAAGAGGGTGGCATAAAAGGAAACTAGATGGGGCTGTTTACCCTTAATCACATTTGGTCTTTAAAAAGGTCATTAAATTCAATTTTGATCAAATTGACCTCCTTCCAAGTTTTTCCAACCACATTTTGCATAGAAATTGGCAAGGGAAAAACAATGTGCTGAAGGAACATGGCTCCTTAGAAAGGCAAAGCCAGATTGTTACCTCTTCTAATGACATGAGCCCTCAATAAAAAGGCTGTAGAAATGATGAGTGTTCAATTTTTATTAGTATCAGTTTTGCCCCTGACGGGTAAGCATAGACACAATGTAATCATATTTGGTCCTTAAAAAGGTCATTAAATTCAAGTTCGATCAAACTGACCACCTTCCAAGTTTATCCAACCACTAATTGCATAGAAATTGGCAAGGGAAAAAAATACGTTGAAGGAACATGGCTCCTTAGAAAGGCAAAGCCAGATTGTTACCTCTTCTAATGACATGAGCCCTCAATAAAAAGGCTGTAGAAATGATGAGTATTCAATTTTTATTTGCATCAGTTTTGCCCCTGACGGGTAAGCTTAGACACAATGTATTTTAGATTTTTAGAATCAGCTTAAAAATCATTTTAAAAAGGTACACATCGTTTATAAGGAAATATCTGTTCTCTAAGGGGTTCCGTAACTATCGAGAATAATTACCCTTTTACTTTATCACCATGTACAATTTTAACTTTGTTGTTACCTCTTTTTAAAAGTTTTTTTTTTTTAGGATTGGCAGACTTAAAACCTTTATAATTGTAGTTGCAATTGCCTCTACAGCGCAAACAGCTGCCGCTTTCTCAGTTAACCCGGAAATGTTCTTTGTCCTCCGTTTTTTTGCTGGAGCATCTATTATTGGATTATATCAGATCCTTAATGTTCTGGGTAAGTCAATTTTTAATTCAAGGCATGTGTCCCGAGCCCTAAGAAAATGGTGTTATCAACAATTTTACTAGCAATGGTACTTTCTCGATTTAAACAACAATTGTTTCTAACATTTGGTAATTAAATACTCTAACAATTCCTAGCGTTGCTTGAGATCATTACTGAGTTGAAACAGAAAACTAGAAAATTGGAGTGAAAATAGAAATTTTCAATTTTCTTAAGTTACAGTACTTAAAGAATCACCATACGAAAGTCGCAAAGAACATCCCTAAGGAAGCTCAAGTGGAACTCGCCTGCCCCTCTGTTGAGGAAGTGAAACGGCTTGGGAACCCCCTCTGTGTCAAAATCAGGTTCAAAGATAAGGGTTCCATCGATACTGAAGTGAAAAAGGCCTAAAAATGGGATAAATATCCATCAGAATCGAACAATTCCAATCTGAACCAAAATGTTACTATAAATGTCAGTCGCTTGACCATATTGCACAGGACTCTACCAAAACCGAACCAAAATGTGCTATCTGTGCTGGAAACCACGAAACGTCGAAGACTAGCCCATGTTCTGCCAATTTTGTGAAATGTGCCAAGTGCGGTGGAGATCGCCCTGCATTTAGCCTTCGTTGTTCTGCTCTAAAAGCGATCGTCGAAGCAAGTAAATAATGGCGACAAGTTTATCGATGCATTTTCGTAACAAATAAGGGCACAACTCGGCTAAATTGCAGTGCTTGTAAGTGAAAATGTAAATATTTTTCATCGAGTACCAAATAAGACCTACTTGTTTCATCGTGCCACGAGGTCCTCGGCAGCGGGTCTTCCAAGCGGAGGCCTCGCTGTCATTGCCAGTAAGAAGTTATCTGAATGGATCGTTACTTAATCCCTGTGAGTTTATTATGGCTGTGGAGTTTGCCTGTAGACACAGCCTGTTCTCGTGAATGTTTATTTGCCAACAAACTACTAGAGCCAACAATCTGAAGCCAAATTCAGCCGAGCTTGTTCACGTCTTAACAGGTTCTTGTCGGAGCGTCAGAGCAACTAGATAGTATTAACTGTAGCCTACAAATGATAATTTTTACGCGTCTTTTACTAGCTACTTTCATGCTTTTCACGCCATTTGCTTATGATTGTCCATTACCTCCTTGTCTGAATCATTTAGATGCTCATTTTTATCTGATTTTTTCATGGTGTCGTAAAATTTGCAGGTATCACTCTTTGGCTTAACATTTTTTAAAGATATATTCATGTTCTGCATCACAGCGGCATAAAAAGAACGAGAACGTTTTTCATTTGGATAGTCTTTCTTAAAAGCATTGAAAATGAACTGAACATTGAGCTCTCTTAGTAAATATCTCACATATGGACTGATTTTGTTGACGATAATGTAGCTGTAATGGTCTGAGGACTCAATAGGCATCTCTAAAAGATCTTTATTTACTGTCTCTTTGCCTTTGCTTTATCTACCACGTCTCTCCTTAACCGAAAAAGTCACAGATTCCTTGACAATCTTCCAGCAAATTCTCCCAATCTGATTTGTACGGGAAAATCCCTGTGTCCAGATAAATGTGTTTCAGCAGACCCTTACAGATAATGGTTCTGTAATGCCATCATCACAAGACTTCAGAGGTAAGAAATAACTATAAATAACCTTTTTCTTGGGAGGTAGACGACCATCCAATTTCACCCCACAAAATTAGAAGCCAAATGGTTTGCCACTTGTGCCTGCAAAAATAAGAAATCTAACGGCTTATTCAGACACCGACGATGCTTCTATTACTGTTTCAGATGAGTTTTTAGCAGTTAAAGAACGTTCAAGTGAGAGTAGCTGAAGTTAGAAATAATGCGACAGAACAAGCAAGACAATGAAAAAAGAACAAAACAAGCACAACAGAAAAAACACCTATAGTCAATAATCAGAGAAAATTCAGATGAGATGGAAGGCAAAATATAGGATCGAACTTGAACTTTTCTTCACTTCGTTTAGAAAATTTAAAATTGAAGTAGAACTTTTTATCTTCCGGGAAAATATTCACAACTGTGGTATAACTTTTTCAATCTACTACGGAAAAATTTAGAATAGAACTTTAAATTTTTTATGTCTTGGTGAACTTAAAACTGAAGTGGAAGATTTTTGTTTTCTCTGGAGAAATTAGAATTGAATTGTGTTCTTTGTTAAAATTCAGAAGTGAACTTGAATTTTTCTATCTTCTATGAAAAATTTTTGAACATTATTTTAAATTTTTTGATCTCTTTGAGAAAAATTTGAACTGAAGTGGAAAATTTTTATATTATTTGGAAAAATAGAATTGATCAATAACTTATTTCTTTTTCATTGAGAAAATTTAGGATCGAAGTGGAACTTTTTATCTTCCCTGGAAAAATAGAATTGATCAATAACTAATTTCTTTTTCATTGAGAAAATTCAGAATAGAACTTGAACTTTTCTTCACTTCGTTGAGAAAATTTAAAATTGAAGTAGAACTTTTTATCTTCCGGGAAAATATTCACAACCATGGTATTACTTTTTCCATCTTCCATCGAAAAATTTAGAATTTGTAAAATTGGTTTAGGATGGATATTAAGAAAAGAACATGTTCTGAAAAAATATAATAAAGCCTTTTGAAAAGTATTGGTTGGTGTTGTGGTATTCAAAAAGCCATAAAGTAAAGTTGTGTGTGAAAAGGGTGAGTACTTCAACTTGTAAAATTGGTTTAGGAGGGACCTTACGTAAAGAACTTACTCTGAAATAATATAATAAAGCCTTTTGAAAAGTGTTGCTTGATGTTGGGGTATGTAAAAAGTCGTAAAGTAATGTTTTGGGTGAAAAGATGAGTACTTCAAGTTGTAAAATTGGTTTAGGAAGGACATTACGTAAAGAAATTGCTCTGAAAAGATATAAAAAAAGTCTTTGGATAGTATTGCGTGGTGTTGGGGCATGTAAAAAGCCGTAAAGTGAAGTTGTGGGTGAAAAGATGAGTACTTCAACTTGTAAAATAGGTTTAGGAGGGATATTATGAAAGGACCTTGTTCTAAAACGATATAATATAGCCTTTGAAAAGTATTGCTTGGTGTTGGGGTATGTAAAAGGTCGTAATGTACTGTTGGGAGTGAAAAAGATGAGTACTTTAACTTGTAAAAATGGGTTTATCATTGATTTCGACTATGAAATTACTTTATTTGAAAATTAAATATTATTAATATAATCCAATATATGTTTATCGCAGATGTTCCTATTTCCGAAAACTAAAACCGAAGCTTTAATAAAAGTAAATGTTATTAAAATTAAATGCATTTCAAACGTGGATGTTCTTATTTCTGGAAACTAAAACCCAACTTTGTTAAAAAATCAAATTTTATTAATAGAAAGAGATGTATTTTAAAGGTGGATGTTCCTGTTTCTGAAAACTAAAATTCTCTCTGCTGTGTGTCAGGATAAGTGTTTGCTTGTTTGTGGAGATTTTGAGAAAAACACTGCTCATCTCTCCCAGACATCGGTAAAAGTTCTGTTAAAGTATTTCATTTTCTAATATATCCACTATGAACCTGCTAGTAGTATCTTTATCTCTAAAAATTCCTTTTCTTAAATCTCTGACCTTTTTAATAGATATTCTGAACGTTTGACGTTCTAGCATACCCTAAAAATAATGAACACTTAACAAAGTAATACATAAGATATTTTTAATGAAATAACGACATGTAGAATATTAATATAAAAATATGTTAAATACATTATTATACATTATTAGTACACTTGCGCTTCACTTTCCGTTAATTCATCTTTATATTCATTGATGATATTGTCTGCTAATGTCCTTTTTATTCTGCCTGCGATTTCACTGTCTACTGTCACATTATTTTTACATAGATAACAGTTTTGGCACATTGACAAGATATGATTAATGACATTAGTGCAGGAGTATGCTTGTCTTCTTCTTGTCTTCTTTAAAAGGCTAATACCGGAAAGATGACGATAAGATGTATCAACAGGTAATGTTTTACCACCAACAGTAGCAAGGAGTTGTCCCCGATCATCGACAATTATTTTTATGTTTGCATTCTCTTTGAGCACTAATTTCTCTGGTAATGTTTCTCTCGCATATCCACCGTTTACACGATTGAAATTCTCGGGTACTCCAAAGAAATCTAATTTCTCGCTGTCATGACAACGCATGCATACATTTCCAATAGTGTTACCACTTGTAATCGTTTCATAGTTCAGGTATTTCTCCTTGTCAGCATTCAACGCGACGATGATTTTATCATGTGCAAATACTTTCATCGAATAATTCATCTTCACTTATGTGTTTATCCTTCCACTACGTAAAAAATACTGATTTAATACATGCAATACAATAGGTAGTGTCGATAACCTGCCATAGAGTACCAGTGGGAAAGCCACGTAGTGTCTATGAACAAGCACAGAGTACGATTGGTAGAGCCGAAAGCATATTTCATGTCATTTTAAGATACGTAAAAAAAGTTGAAAAAAATACCATGTTAAAAATAATATAAAAAAGTAAAAAAAACTTCAAAAAGTGTAAAAGAAAATTGGGATGGGGGCATTTGGGGTCCGGGGGGCATTTGGGGGTCCGGGGGGCATTTGGGGGCTTGGGGGCATTTGAGGGGCCGGGGGGCCTTTGGGGCTCGGGGGGCATTTGGGGGTCCGGGGGCATTTGGAGGCTCGGGGGGCTCCGGGGGGGGGGCAATTGGGGTGGGGGGGGGTGGGGGTGGAACCCTTGGGGGTTGGGGTAGGGGGACCCTTTGGGGTTGGGGTAGGGGACCTCACAAGACTGTTCAAATGGAACTTGTGTATTATAACGACCACAGAGTTTCACCCTCAAATCATCTTCTAAATCATCTTCTAAAATCATCTTCTAAAATACCTCAAACGGTTTCGCTTAAATCATCTTCTAAAATGTCCCAAAACTGTTTCGCCCAAATAATCCCTAAACGTAATTTCTGCGTGTTCCTTTTTTTTGGCATCCCTGCGCTGTCACATTTGAAATTCCTAGGAAACCCTTTCCCGCGTTAATCTCTTCATCTCTAAGATGTTCTTGGTTACACTATTATGGCTTCGATAGAATATCAATTTATCGCTAAGTCTAATAACCTGAGAAGCCGTATTTAAAAATAGAATTTCTATCTCTTTAGAGTCCCGCATAAATCCTAGGAAACAAGTGATGTCACTTCTAATTCCCTTTCGTGAATCAATACATTCTCCCAACCGATTATGCAAATCAATTTCTCGGAAATTCACTCCCCTCGATTATGAAAATCAAGATCTCGGAAATCCATTTTCCCCCTCGAGTCCTAGATCAATACATTCCCCATCGATTATGTAAATCAAGTTCTCGGAAATTCACTTGTCCTAGATGAACACATCTCTCCCTTGTTAATGCGCATGTGCAAACTTCGCCCCGGAGACAATTCCCTTGGACGAACAAAAAAAATCAATTGACCTTGACCTCATTAGACTCGATCGATAATGCTTGAATAAATTATGTCC
Organism: Artemia sinica; assembly: GCA_027921565.1. Classification (NCBI taxonomy): domain Eukaryota; kingdom Metazoa; phylum Arthropoda; class Branchiopoda; order Anostraca; family Artemiidae; genus Artemia; species Artemia sinica. The sequence continues at coordinate 72,907,854 of CM051257.1, read as the reverse complement.
CGTCGGCATTAGACTAAATTCTAGATGGCAGCACGGTGTGGGTTTTGTACTGGTACCCCCTTTTCTACTCAGAACTCGGAGAATCCATGGCGGGTCAGAGTTGATCGTGGCACCGTGGTGCCAGATGACTTACACTAGTGGCTTCAGGACTGACCCTGGCAGCCTATTAGATTACGAATATTTTTGGCAGAATAGTCCAACAGAGACCATGGACCGTCTCGACAACGGTAAATGTTCCATCAGTAGTGGCACTAGTGGCGCTTTGCGACGTAAACGGGTAAACCCGCAGTATGGATCTGAAGGAACACTCATGGAAAGCAGAAAAGTATGACCCCAAAAATGTACTTTGAACCTTAGGGCATGATCTCTTCCCTGGAAAGAGACCAATTGATCCCCTCCCAGTAATCTTAAGGCATGTGTGCACCAGGGTTGTCATAACCGAGTAACGCAATTTATAAAACAAAGTTAATTTTAAAATGCGCGTGATTATAATTTAATAATAATCCAAAGTAATTAAATGTGTTAGAATTATTTTTTGCTTAATTTTGACTGTTTTATCATGTTTTAAATTATCCGTGAAATCCATTAGCTTATGTCACTCAATTCCGAGGGTAATCAAGACTTTTCGTAATTCAGTGTTAAAGTACGCATGACATGAGCCACCGTGTTCATTTGACAATTTTTACAGAAACACCGAATAAACCATCGAATTGGAAACCTTGTTTTACTATGCCATGTTGAAAAATACAATCTTCTCGGCATTTCTTTGGTGGAATTGGTTTCCAGTTTGTCCGTAAAATACTAAGCGAAACGTGGTTTTTGAGTCTCCCCATGATGTGTGATGATGTGACTTCTGTTCAGATTAATCCTATTCCAATATTCTACTATCACTGGTTCGATATGTCATTCCAGAACATCTTTTAAGTGAAGAAAAAATCACTAGAGTTTTTTGTTGTTTTTTTTTTAACTGTCTTTCGCTATTTACTAGATTGCAGATATTAGTCTATTTATTTCTAACTTTTTTAATACTGATAATCTCTTATTTTTAGGAACTGAATTTGTTGGAAGTGAATTTCGTTTGAAATTTGGATTTATACAAAACATTTTCTTCGCCATTGGCTCCTGCTCCCTTGGAATTGTTGCAATTTTTGTAAAAGATTGGAGAATTTTGCAGCTAATATACGGTGCACCTGGCTTCCTGTTACTTTCATTTTGGTGGTAATAATCATATTCCTGAAATTTTTATACAAAATGACATATTACCACACATTTTACCAAGGCTACGTTCCTTCTAGGGTGGAGTTTATTTAAAACCATTTACAGTCATGGGCGGATCCCGAATTTTTGTTTAGGGGGGGGGAAATAGGTTGATCTTATAAACTTCCGTTAGGAGCAAGTTTAATTAACGTAAAATTGCGTTAATTAAGTAAATTAAACTACTTTAGACTATGTTAGGGCGTGCGCGCCCCCCTTCCCCCCTGGATCCGCCAGTGTTTACAGTACCAAATCGCCATTTAACCTAATTACTATCTGCTAGCAAATTAAATAATGCACCAACTCAGAAACTTTTGTGTCTGATTGAAATATCAACTCAACCTAAAGAGGAAGGTAATAATGATGAGCATCCTAAACAGTTTTGTAAATAGTAAGGTTTACAATATCATAGGCAGCGCAATAGCGCTGCCTAAGTAAAGAACGATGTTAGCACAATGTTTTTTTTTTTTTTTATCCATACCCGGGCACTTCGTATCGAAGGAGTTGTCGTATAAACTTCGAAAAGGGCTCACTCGATTGGAAATTGGAGTGGCTAGTGTCCTTTTTAATAGTCGAAATTGATTGGAGGGCAACTGACCCTCCAATCCTCCAACTTTACTGAAAAAAATACAAATGAATGTGCATTGTCAGTTTAATATACATATACTGATATTCAGTAATCAAAATGTTAATATTATTTGATTTATTAAAGTTATAAAATTAAGAACATCTATATTTTTTTAGTAAAGGGCAAATTATGGTCTGGCATTGGGAAGGCATAGGGGTTTTGAGCGCAATTTATGTTAATTTCTGCTCGTTTTGAATTTGACTCGGTTAATTATTGTAATTTCTGTTCGTTTTGGGTTTCATTTATTTGTCGATGCTGATTTGCGGTAGTTCCACGCTTTGTAGATTATTTGATTTTATTTTTGCTCATTTTTTGTTTAATGGAGTTCATTACTTTTCTTTGAAAAACTTGCTTTGTGGAAAAAGTTTTTTTAATTAATGTTATAAAATGATTGTCCCAAACATTTAAACAACAATAAAATTCTGAAAGCGTTGTTTTAAGTTTGTGAAGTTTTAACGCTGATAAGAAAAAAACTTTGACAAAAATAGCTGACGTTGAATGTCATAGATGCCACGAATTTAAAATCAAGGCAGAATTCTGAAAGCGCTGTTGTTTAGTATGTGAAGTTTTAACGCTGATAAGAAAAAACAGTGACAAAATAGCTGACGTTGAATGTCATAGATGACACGAATTTAAAATCAAGGCAAAATTCTGAAAGCGTTGTTGTTTAGTATGTGAAGTTTTAACGTTGATAAGAAAAAAACTTCGACAAAAATAGCTGCCTTGAACTTCATAGATGACACGAATTTAAAATCAAGGCAAAATTCTCGAAGTGTTGTTGTTTAATATGTGAAGTTTCAGCGCTGATAAGACAAAAACTTTGACAAAAATAGCAGACGTTGAATGTCATAGATGATACGAATTTAGAATCAAGGCAAAATTCTGAAAGCGTTGTTGCTTAGTATGTGAAGTTTTAACGCTGATAAGAAAAATTTTTTACAAAATAGCAGACGTTGAATGCCATAGATGATAGGAATTTAAATCCAAGGCAAAATTCTGAAAGCGTTGTTGTTTAGTATGTGAAGTTTTAACGCTGGTAAGACAAAAACTAAAAAAAAAAAAAATAGCAGACGTTGAATGTCATAGATGATAGGAATTTAAATTCAGGGCAAAATTCTGGAAGCGTTGTTGTTTAGTATGTGAAGTTTTAACGCTGATAAGAAAAAAACTTTGACAAAAATAGCTAACGTTGAATGTCATAGATGACACGAATTTAAAATCAAGGCAAAATTCTGGAACTGAGGAAACGAAGAAAAGCGAATTTATATGAGGGGGAAAGGAAATTTATCACACGGTTAGTGGTAATGAATTGTAAGTTGGAAGTGACGTGGCTCAATATTAACCGAAACCCTAAAAGACGGAATGTTGATGTCAATTGATATGCCAAAAGAATTGGCTTATTATGTTAATTCCAAATATATAAGATTCATAAAGTTTAGTGTTACCCATCAAAGGATACGAGCATGAGAAAATTTTCCCGGGTTTCAAAAAGGGGGATAACCTCCCCTAAAAGTCAAGGAATCTTAAAGAAAATCACGCCCCCCTATCCAGCTATCAGATAAATCTACTGTCGAGGTTTCAAGCTCCCATCTGCAAATATGTTGAAATTTTACATGCGGATATGTTAAGGGCAATTTTCCTGGGTAAATTTTTACTGGACTGAATTTTCTAGAATTTTCTAGTGGACTGAATTTGTCTGTCCATGGGGGTGATTTTCTGTGGAGGGGGAGACGGGTTTTTCGGCATTATTAAAAAAACAATAAAAATCAAGTTTTATCAACTGAAAGCAAAGAGCAACATTCAAACTTAAAATGACCAGAAATTATGTATATGAGGGGGATCGCCCCCTTTTCACTACCTCACTTTTTATGCTAAAATTTGACTTGGAGTCCCAATTCCTTATGAACGACTCCTGATGCACAAGGATCGTTTAATTAGAACAATACGACGCTTTTTTAAAAGTACTATAAACTGTAACTTCAAAAGCGAGATAGTGGAGGGGGCAGGCCCCCTAATACACGTAATAATTTCTGTTCATTTTAAGTTTTAATGTTGTTCCTTACTTTCAGTCGAAAATCCTTTTTTTTTTAATCTGATAATAAAACGGGTGTCATCTAGGATATCAATATGGACTTTAGAAAAGGAAAACTAATTATTTTACCACGCGCATTATCATATCGAACAATTTGCTTTAATGAATGTTTTCACCTCCAAATGTCTGAGTGAAAAAAAAACACAAAAGAACAAAAATAATACTTAAATTAAAAATTACTGAAAATGAAAAAAAACTTAAACTAAAATAAATACTAAAAATAAGAAAAACTACTACACATAATCCTAAGAGCCTCAGAACTTTGAACTGCATATGTTGCCTTTTAATTTTGGCCGATTTGGAATATGCTCTTTTAACTTCTCCCTATAGCACATGTTTTTTTTTTAAATATAGGCTCTTTTTGGATCTTGGCTTTGAACCTCTGAGTTCAAAATTTCTAAATAATGAAATATTTTATGCACAATAGCAAATTTTACTTTTTTTTTTGCAAAGGTGCAGCTGATGGCACCTTATTTGATGTATATTTTCAGCTTAAAATACCTGACTATAAAATATCTGAAGATCAAAATGAAAAATCCCTAAAATTAAAAATAAATTATTAAAATTAAACCAAATTACAAAATATAAAATAATTACTACGCAGTATCCTGAGAACCCTAAAATATATTTTAACAAACAATTGTTCGTTGTAGCTTACGCTGATTTGGCATATTATGTTTCTATACCCTTTATGCTGTTTTGGTTCTTGCCTTTTTTGACCACTTGTATCGAACTTCTTAAAAATTAATCCTTGAAAATGAAACTTCTTGGTGATAGGAGAGGCAGCGGTGTTAAATGAAACTTACTATAAGAGGGCTTGTGATATCGGCCATATCGGAACCAGAAATGCCTTAGGGCTTATAGCAAAAATATTTTGCTTATATTGTAGATATTCCCCCCCCCCGCTGTGCCATCAGAGCCACACATTAACCCATCTGTTTAGATATCCTCCAAATCTATTAAAGCAAATAATTCAGGTTACGCAGGTCAACGTCATATCTACTCCCTACCGTCTTTTGAGGCCTTTCTTTCCTTAATGTCCTGCGTGCTAATGAAATAGCCAAGGTTCCTCCATCAAGGGTTCTGATGATGTCAGTAATTAGGGATTAATTTATTGGTCCCAAAATAATTTTATTTTACAGCATTCCGACGAATAAATATACAGAAACCTTCAAAGATCTGTGCTTTTAAAAGCAGTAAGTTTCTTTTCTTCTTGCTGGTTAAGGTTCTACGTTTCGGCTCCATACCAAAGGATTTATATAATATTCCTGTTAAGCAGAAACAGTTTTCGGTGGCGTCGACGGGTCTCATGACTCTCTTAGTCATAGATACACACAAACTTTCCTGCTATTCTACGAAATGGATTTTTACAATCTATTCAGATTTTTTCTTAGCCCGTTCTCAAATAGTCCGTTCGTGTCTGTGTTGTTATCTCTTTATGCACAAGAGTCTGACCTTACTTGTGGGTATCTTGAAATTTCTAGAACTCCCATTGCTATCAGAGGAGGTTAGTGTAGTACTTCAAAAACAAAATTAAAAACAGACTATCTGACTGTACGGTAATATTGAGATTTTATATATCTATTTTTTTCTGAGGGGTTTAAATCCAGAAGTAAGAAATTTTGACTTGGCGTGTGAATTGTTCTTGGAGTTTTATTTTCTGCGTTCCAGGCTTTTGCCCGAGTCGTGTCGCTGGCTGATAAATCAGGGTCGTCTCGAAGAAGCGAAAAATATTGTAGAAGTGGCCTGTAGAGTAAATAAGAAGACAGTGCCTCAACATTTACTTTGTACTTCGTTGGATGGAACTAGTGAACCACATTATCATGCAGCAGACAAGGCAAGTAGCAAATTCCTTTATTCTTTTTCCGTTCTTGGCAGAAAGCGAAGTAGGGGGGGAGGGGTAATTTGTTGCATATTAATACGGTGAAACACCAAGTGGACTAAACAGCCTACTTCTGAAAGAGATATGGTCATTGAGCCCTATCAAAGTCGCTAAGACTAGGAATAAGTGAAGGTGAAGAGGTGATTTTAGGTAATGAAAAGATCGATCAAGTAAACAGCTCTACTTACCTAGGAAGTATTATTAGTAAAGACGGTGGGTTCATTATAGATATTAAATTTAGAATAGCAAAGGTCCAGGGTATGTTTTTCACAGTTGAAAAAAGTTTGGAAGAATAGGAAGATAGGTCTGCGAACCAAAGTTAGAATATGGAAGCTTCAGTAATGACAATGGTCCAGGGTAGTTCTGAAGCGTGGACGCTCCAAGAAACAGAGAAGGATTTGCTAGATGGATTCCAGAGAAATTGTTTACGGATTGTTTAGGATACCGTATCTCAAACAGTAAGCTGAGCGAAGAATATGGTTCAATTCTGCTTTCCAGGGCTATAATGCGAGAAAGGATGAGATGGTTAAGACATGTTCTGTGGATGAAAAATGACAGCTTACCAAAGATTATCCTTGTTGGCCAACCATTTAGGGCCAAACGAAAAGTATGTCGTCTCCGAATGGGGTGGAAGGAAAGATTTAAAGGAAATAGGAACTTCTTGGGAGGGTTTAAATAAGAAGGTTTTCAATAGATTGGGAATAGCATATGCAGCTATTATGGCCTAAGGTGGCTTGGTGCTGCAGTGAGTTATTAATAGTAGTAGTAGTAGTAAAGTCAACGCCGTAGCGTAGACTTAGTGTCTCCCATGTATAATTTTTTCCTCGGCTACTTTACATTGAAAGTCTGGCCGCAGGAACCTAGGAGGGGCTTCGGTCAATCGAAATTTAAAGTTTTAGAGTCATTTTTTATTGGCCTCAGTCTCTGTAACCGCTTTGGGATCAGGTTAAAACCTGAAGGGACGATTGAAGGGTTTACAAAAGGATATATGATATTGTTTTTAAAGTTGGGGGAAAAAGGGCTAAGAAGACGTTTTTTTCTGATCCGTTCAAAATATCTTGAGGTTTGATCCCCACGGGACTTTCTTTTGATGAAGTAGCGAGGCAAGAAATGTTAAGACCATACGTCCTCGAGTTATCAAAACGGTTTTTTTTTTTAAATCCCTTTATGAAATTAAAGTGAACAATCAAACTAACAACAGACAGAACTTACCATAAATAAGTAAGGGGATAACGATTGATTTATGTTTCACTCGTATTGTAGTTTAGTTTTCTACTTCATTCTTACATATTTAATTGACATACCTTCAATAAAAATTAACAATAGAAACAAATTTATTTTTTAAATGAAAAGTTCGTTTATGTATAGGCAGAAGAGTAACGTTGTAACTTAGGCAAGCACAAATTCCACCGAACACAAGGAAGCTGAAGTCTGCCCCTCAACTCTACTGTTTAAGCTAAAGTTTAACGACGATTATCGCAAAGCTTTAAGAATGAAAACTATGCTTGCTTTACACAACAAAATCTTTAGTTCAAATGTTTGAAAGACAGTGAGTAAATACAACGTTTACTCACTTACCAAATGGCAACTCGCATTTATCAACTCGCTTTGTTCTTTGATGAGTTGTAATACATTCTATGTTCAAATAATGCACAAAAAGTCTATAGATTTGAAATCAGCCTCCCCCTTCCGTCTCGAACTAGCACTTTGAGGATGACTTTCGACACCTTTTAACGGACACCCATGGCAGATATTGTTTTTTTATGTATTAAAGTGTCTTGTAATTTCTAATCAATTTGGGATTTTTTTTAATTTGTAGAACGAAACTAAATCAGGTGTATCTTCCGAAACAGACAGTCCTGGAACTATGCTGCAAGTAATGAAAAACAGGATTCTTCGGAAAAGAAGTTTGCTTATGTTTTTTGTGTGGTAAGTACAAATTTGCTATAAAACAACTTTAATTTTCTGCTTTTAGACGTCTTCCGTATTTTTTCCATAATGATCATCAACAATCATGAAAATTACATATTTTTAGCGAGTTGAACATCCCCAGGTAAGATATGGTTTTGAAAAAAAAAATTATACAATGGACAACATGTCTGGGAACCCTGAGGCTACTATTTAAAAATCATCTACTATCAATAAATGTTATTCTTTTCCAATGAAAGATAACGTGGTGATCCATCCGACTCTTCCATTAGGGGCCATTATATTGAAGTACCTATCAAAGTATATCAAAAGAGCGCTCATTCGGATGGACACATAAAAATCCATTACGTTTTGAAACTAAAAAAATAAAAAAAGAGGTTTCGTCTTCTCTTTTGGCAAAGTACCAAAGTTCTGACATTTTGTATCACAAAACTATATTATTAGCCTGTGCTGGGTTCAAATGTTGTAATTCAAAAATTATGAGGCAACAAGTAGGCTTAAAACCAATGAAAGAATATTCACATACCCACTAAGTCTCGATAGCTGTGGTGGCTATTGTATGGCCCCGTTGCATAAAATTTCAAGAGCATTTACTCTTTCATAAAGGCAACGGCATGAAAATTTCATCTTTTTTACAATTTCCTAAGAATGGAAGGTCTTACCGATGTGCATTTGCTTTAAACAATAAAATTTCAGGTCAAATGGTTTTTAAGGGAATCAGAAAGAAAAAACCCAATTATCAACTAGTAATATTTGATACCAAACAAAATGCTTTCAATGAAGTCCTAGAAAAAAATTAGCGTAAGAGCCAGAGGGTGAGGGAAAGCCCCTTCACATACAGAAAAATTCGATTTATTTTTAAGTTTTAATGATGCTTACCATTTTCACTTTAAAATATTTAGTTTATTTGTTGAAACTGTTTTTTTAATCAAGTCCAAACACGGCTGAAGATTATAAAATGAACAAACGACTAAATATTTCGCCTTGTGAAAGCAAGAATGTCGTAACTGAAACCCCTAGTCAAAATTGAGTTACGGACTCTACAAGAGTTATTTTTTTACGAGCTTTCTAATGGTAGAGTTCGTTTTCTTTTACGATACTTTCCGTCTGAGTAAATCAAAAATTTAAATTTATCGTAGGTGCATGTTTTCCACTATCGTGAAAGCGGAAATTGTCGTAACTGACCGGAGGATTAACCTCCGGTCAGTTAAGACATCAAATGAACAATTTTTGTTCATCAAATGATCAACGTGCTGGATTTTCAGCAGGCCTTCAAGATCTATTAATAAGCGAAATTTCCATTTTCCAAAGTTAAACAACTTCAGTTTAAACAAGGCTACTCGAAAAGAGTCGGTTACAAACTGTCATTTTCTGACGAATCAGTATCTGAAATAAAACATTGCTGTGGAGGGTAAACTTAAGGCAAGGAAAGACACTTCTTCCACAAAAGTGGTTGAGTTTCTTTTTGTTCCAAAGCTGTTGGATTTCAAACCTGTTATTCCCGTTGAAAAAATCGGAGATGTGCAATCAGCCTACAGGTTTATGTCTCCTCCAAAAGTGGAGTACTAAGTTTGTTTTTGCAAGCGTGAATCAAGACAGCAACCACCCACCCACTGCAGTACAGATAGCTTTCCCAGAAAAAGAAGGTGCAACCACCCATAAAAAAATATGAGAAAGGGGAAAGGCAGTCAGTAAAGACCCAATAAGTTACCTTGCTTTTTTTTTACGAAGTAGTTGAAATTTCTCAAGTTGTAATATAATCACTTTGTATTAAATTCAGTTTAAACGACCAAAGTAGTACAAAAAAGTAGAAACACCACGTCTGAGCTTTAAGATAAACCTTGGCTATTCCTGAGAAAATATTGATGAAAAAATGTCGTAATAAAATGGAAAAGGAACCCAAGCGCTGTCTGCACCTTTGTCGTAGCTACTTTAGCAGCAAAAAAGGGCGGGCTAAAAGGTCGTATCCGTTTTTGTTCGACCTTTTGACCTAGTAAATCTCATCCAACAGGATAAAAATTCTACCAAGAGGTTTCCCTTACTAACGGCTTTAAATTGGCGTTTCATCCGTTTTTCTATCTACCATACGTTCAGCTCCACAAAAACTGATTTTTTTCAATTGCGTTTTTCTTGGAGTTTTAAAAAGTGCGGTTACGACATTCTTGCTGTCGCAAGACAATTTTTCGAGTTTCAGTGTGACTCGTTAGTGGCACATGTGTTCATATAGTGACTCTTATTCTCATGTAAATTTAGAACATCTTCCCTAATTATTATGTTCGTGATGTGACTAAAAAATTCTCTTTGTTTCTCAAAATGGCTCCAAATATTCATGTAACTAAACATCTTTTGATGTTTTCATGAATTTGGTCCCCCTCCCGTCCGCCATGAAAAGAAAGCGATTCTTACGGCTCTTTCAGACCAAAACCTAAGAATTACGATTACGGTTTATGTTTACGGTTTTATGCAGCTAAGCTTTCAGACTAAATTATTTTCCCTTCGGACCAAAGTGACTAAAAACTGAGTAAAAATTCTTTTCTTCTTTTTAATTCCACTACTTTCGGCACTTGGCAGTTGGTTTACAAATGTTCAACATGACAGATAATAATAGTTCTGATGACGATGTTTTGGTTATTGCTTCAGCACTACTTGCTTCTGAGAAAAATGACAATGCCAATTGCTCTAAGAAACGAAATAAAAGGAAGCAGTGGGTAAAAGGAAATAAAAATAAAACAATAAAAAAGAGAAACTAGGGCAGTTAAACTTGCTTAATGAGCTTCGTCTGACTGACTATGATGAAAAATTCATGAATTTTACACGCTTTACTAGAAATGAATTATCTGATTTGCTAAGTAAAGTGCGAGCAAAAATAATCAACACAAATGCAAATTATTTAAAATCCCTACCCCCTGAGACTCGTATAGCCTTGACTCTGCGTTTAAGAATAGGAAACAACATGACAACTTTACACTATGTGTTCAGAGTTGGAATTACCACTGTCCCAGAAATTTTGAAAGAGACTGCACATTTTTGACATTCTTTCTCCCAATTTTCTTGCTACTCCACCTGAGGAAGACTTAAAAGCTACTGCGCTGCAGTAACTTTTATCCTATATAAAATACCAAATTGCATAGGTGCTATATGGTAAGCACATCAAGCTTCAATGCCCTTACAATTCTGCTTCACAGTTTTATAACTTTTTTAAAAACTATTTTAGTGTTATTTCACTTGCAACTTGTGATGCGAAGTGATTACAACTATGGATCTGAAAGTGATGGTGGTGTCTTTTCCCGATCTGAATTTGGGAAGTGCATCTATATTGGAAATACCAGGCTTCCTCCACCCAAAAATCTGTTATTTATTATGGGTTGACTCCAAATAGTAGCATAAATTTTTAAGGCATGAATATAAAATGAGTCAGAGTTAATAGGGTTGAGATTGCCCGTGCAGGATTTCAACTGCTTGTTGATTTCAATTGTTTGTGCACGATTTCAACAACGATTTCTACAAAAGAACAGACTTGACCCAAAGAGGGACAAAATGCTATTAAGTATGATTTGTAAAGGAGCCAGTCGATTTAAACTATTGACAAGTAATTTATATGAAATAAGTATGGGGAATAAGTATATGTAATTATATTTATTCCCCAATTATATATGTAATTATATTATGTTATATGTAATATATGTAATAATGTAGTGACCATTTTCACAACAAGTTGTGAGAATGGTCACTGAGCAAAAAATCATCCGAAACATCTGCTGGTCGACTCACTACTTGAAGTGAGTCGGTGACCACAATGTCTAAATGAGAAGTAGACCCAGAACTATGGATATAAGTGTAATCTTTATTTCTAGGAACAACAGTAATATCCGGTGGTAAAGAACTAGTAAATTTCTACGAGAAGGGGGACAAAGCTTTTAAAAGATAAGTATTAGAATCGCTACAAATCGTCAACTTTTTATTCGTAGTCCATATTCAGTGGGTAATCTTCGACAGCGATGAGCAAGCCATGGCGTATTTCTGGGATGAATACCAAAACAGGAGTAGGGCCAAGACCCCATAAGCCTTCTATAGGACAGAGCATCACTACTGAAGACCAAATATATTTTATAAGTTTTTCTTTATTAAACAGATCGTGGTAACGAACTTTAAGTAGGGTGTGACTCGGGCCACTAATAACCAAAAATCTAAACAAAGAATTTTGGTAACAACTAATGAATGGAAAGAATCAGCTTTTTATGTTGGTTCCAAATATAAAATATTTATTACTTTTTTTTACATATATTTATTCCTGAAGCCTCGTATTTCCTGAAGCCCATAATACCACACAGCGGTGCATTCTGGCCAGCTAAATCGGTTGGTAAGGTATTTTTGGCTTGTGGCACTTCTGCCAGCTGATCTTCAAACAGGCAAATTCCTTCTGGCAAACGACTCTGAAACCTAAAGGGTTTTATAATTTTCTCCATAATTTATTGTTTTTACGGGATAGGGGAGATTTTTATCACTAGAGTATGTTCCTGCACACTTTTTTGTCTGGGGTATATATTTTTTAATTACATTCGCTATTATCTGTGGTCTGTTTGCAGCAAAAACAAGTATTTATGACTTTTATTTCATTAGGTTTTTCAGTATCAATGTCATTTTATGGGCTATCTATGGTTTTAACTGACTTGAGTGACAACTACATTCTCAACTATGAATTAGCGATGTTAGTGGAAATACCATCCCATATAACAAGTATTTTCTTAGTTGGAATTCTTGGTAGGCGAACAATGATGTTTGGTTCGACCCTTGTAGGGGGTATTGGATGTCTTGCAGCTGGATTCGTTCCATCAGGTAGAGTAGCACAATATTTCATCGCAAGTTTAATTGTATTTTTTCTAATTATTTCAGAATTGAGAATCACGGGGGTGAAACCACTTACAGAATTAAACACAAACAACCAAACACAAATAAAAACGTTAAATTTCATGAACAAGAATAGCATAACTAAAAATTCTTCTATTTATCCTATATTTTTGTTTCTTTTTTGTTTGCTTTCTTTGAAGTTGAAGAAGATTTATTGGTTAGATTCGCCCTTCTTTATTCGTATATGAAAGGTAATGGCGTTTGAGTGGTTTTTAATTTAATTTTTTTTTTTTTTTCAGATCATAGGCAGCGCAATAGCGCTGCCTAAGCAAAGAGCAATGTTGGCACAATGTATTTTTTTATTATTATTTTTCTTTTTTTTTGTTGTTGGTTGGTCTTAGACCAGGGAACTTCGTATCGAAGGAGTTCTCGTGGAAACTTCGAAAGGGGCTCATTCGATTGGAAATCGGAGTGCCTTGTGCCCTTTTCAATTGTCAAAAACCGCCCCTTCCAGGGCAACTAACACCCCCTCCACGCCCACCATTTCCCAACATCCAATCAAAATCTTGAGCCATTTTGTTCAACATAGTTCAAAGATCTAAAAATTATGTCTTCGAGGAGGAGACTCCCCACAGTCCTGAGGGCAATTTATGCCCTGAGGCATATCAAATTTTATTGAAAGTGTCGTCGTAAAAACTTCAAAAAGGGCTCATTCAATTGGAAATTCAAAGGGCTAGTACCCTTTTTATTAGTCGAAAGTGATTGGAGAGCAACTAACCCCCCCCCTCACACCCACCATTTCCCAACACATCCAATCTAAATTTTGAGATAGCCATTTTGTTGAACGTAGTTAAAAGTTCTGGAAATTAGGTCATTGTGGTTGACGAACCCCCCACAGCCCTCTGGGAGAGGGTTGTAAGTTATGCCCTGGGGGTGTATAAGGTTTTTATAGAAAGTGTTGTCGTAAAAACTAACAAAAGGGCTCATTCAATTGGAAATTTAAATGGCTAGTGCCCTTTTTAATAGTTGAAAGTGATTGGAGGGCAACTAACCCCCCTCTGAAGCACACAATTTCTCTAAAAAATACAATCAAAATTTTGAGATATCCATTTTGTTCAACGCAGTTGAAAGCTTTGGAAATTAGTTCTTTGAGGATGATTACCCCCTCAGAGCCCTCAGAGCAAAAGCTGTAAGTTATGCCCTGGGGGCATGTAAGGTTTTTTTATAGAAAGCAGTGTCATAGAAGCTTCAAAAAGGGCTTATTTGATTAATAATTGAAAGGGCAAGTGCCCTTTTTAATAGTAGAAAGCGATTGGAGGGCAACTAACCCCCCCTCTCACGCCCACCACTTCCCCAAACACATCCAGTCAAAATTTTGGGATAGCCATTTTTTTCAACGTAGTTGAGAGTTAAAGAAATTAGGTCTTTACGGATGACAAACCCCCACAGGCCTCAGGGTAAGAGTTGTAAATTATGCTTTGGGGCATATAAGGTTTTTATATAAGCGGTGTTGTAGAAACTTAAAAAAGTGCTCATTCAATCGGAAATTGAGAAAGCTAGTGCTCTCTTTAATAGTCGGAAGTGATTGAAGGGCAACAAACCCCCATTTCACACCCATCATTTCCCCAAAAAAATGCAATCAAAATTTTGAGACATCCATTTTGTTCAACACAGTTGAAAGTTTTGGAAATTAGGTCTTTGAGGACGAAAATCCCCTAAGAGCCCTCACGGCAAGGGTTGTAAGTTATGCCCTGGGGGCATATAGGTTTTCATTGAAAGCTTTGCTATAGAAACTTCAAAAAGGGCTCACTCAGTTCGAAATTCAAAGGGCTAGTGCCCCTTTTATTAGTCGAAAGTGATTGAAAGGCAAATAACACCCCTTCCACGCCCACTTTTCCTCAAAACACATCCAATCGAAATTTTGAGACAGCCATTTTGTTGAACATTGTTGAAAGTTCTGGAAATTAGGTCATTGAGGCTTACAAACCCCCCACAGCCCTCTGGGCGAAGATTGTAAGTTATGCCCTGGGGGTGCATAAGGTTTTTATAGAAAGTGTTTTTCGCAAAAACTTACAAAAGGGTTCATTCAATTGGAAATTGGAATGGCTACTGCCCTTTTTAATAGTTGAAAGGGACTGGAGGGCAACTAACCCCCCTCTGGCGCCCACCATTTCTCCAAAAAATGCAATCAAAATTGTGAGATATCCATTTTGTTCAACGCAGTTGAAAGCTTTGGAAATTAGGTCTTTGAGGAAAGCGGTGTCATGGAAACTTCAAAAAGCACTCATTTGATTGGAACCTGAAAGGGCTAGTGCCCTTTTTAATAGTAGAAAGTGATTGGAAGGCAACTAACCCCCACTCACGCCCACCACTTCCCTAAGCACATCCAATAAAAATTTTTAGATAGCCGTTTTTTTCAACGTAGTTGAGAGTTAAAGAAATTAGGTCTTTAAGGATGACAAACCCCCACAGGCCTCGGGGTAAGAGTTGTAAATTATACTCTGGGGCATATAAGGTTTTTACCGAAAGCGGTGTCGTAGAGTCTTAAAAACGTGCTTATTCAATCGGAAACTGAGAAAGCTAGTGCTCTTTTTTTAATAGTCAAAAGTGATTGAATGGCAACAAACCCCACTCTCACGCCCACCATTTCCCCAAAAAATGCAATCAAAATCTTGAGACATCTATTTTGTTCAACGCAGTTGAAAGTTTTGGAAATTAGGTCTTTGAGGATGATAACCCCCTCAGAGCCTTAACAGCAAGGGTTGTAAGGTATACCCTGGGGGCCATATAAGGTTTTTATAAAATGTTGTCGTAGAAACTTCAAAAACGGCTCATTTATTCAATGCAGTGTAATAACACAGTAAAGATATCCTTTTTGTTCAACGCAGTTGAAAGTTTTGGAAATTAGGTCTTTGAGGATCAAACCCCCTAAGAGCCCTCACGGCAAGGGTTGTAAGTTATGCTCTGGGGACATATAAGATTTTCGTTGAAAGCTCTGTCGTAGAAACTTCAAAACGGGCTCATTCAATTCGAAATTCAAAGGGCTAGTGCCCTTTTTCATAGTCGAAAATGATTGGAAGGCAACTAACACCCCTTCCACGCCCACCATTTCCCCAAACACATCCAATCAAAATTTTGAGATAGCCATCTTGTTCAACATAGCTGAAAGATTTAGAAATTATGTCTTTAAGGAAGACACTCCCCCCACAGTCCTCAGGGCAAAGTTGTAATTTATGCCCTGGGGGCATATAAGGTTTTCATTGAAAGCGTTGTCGTAGAAACTTCAAAACGGCTCATTCAATTGGAAATTGAAATGTCTAGTGCCGTTTTTAATAGTTGAAAGTAATTGGTGGGCAAATAACCCCCCTCTCACCCCCACCGTTTCCCCAAAAAATGTAATCAAAATTTTGAGATATCCATTTTGTTCAACGCAGCTGAAAGTTTTGGAAATTAGGTCTTTGAGGATAATAACCCCCTTAGAGCCCTCAGGGCAAGGGTTATAAGTTATACCCTGGGGACGTATAAGGTTTTTATACAAAGCGTTGTCGTAGAAACCTCAAAAAGGGCATATTTTATTGGACATTAAAAGGGCTAGTGCCCTTTTTAATAGTCGAAAGTGATTGGAGGGCAACTAATCCCCCTCTCACGCTCATCATTTCCGCAAACACATGCAATAAAAAATTTGAGATATCTATTTTGTTCAGTGTAGTTGAAAGTTTTGGAAATTAGGTCTTTGAGGAGGATAACCCCCCCACACCCCTCAGGGCAAGGGTTGTAAGTTATACCCTTGGGGCATATAAGGTTTTTATAGAAAGTGTTGTCGTAGAAGCTTCAAAAAGGGCTCATTCGATTGGAAATTGAAAGGGCTAGTGCCCTTTTTAATATTAGAGAGTGATTGATGGGTAACGAAACCTCCTCTCACGCCAACCACTTCCCCAAACACATCCAATCAAAATTATAAGATAGCCATTTTTTCAACGCAGCTGAGAGTTAAAGAAATTAGGTCTTTAAGGATGAAAACCTCCCACAGCCCTCAGGGTAAGGGTTGTAAATTATGCCCTGAGGGCATATAAGGTCTTACAGAAAGCGGTGTTGTAGAAACTTAGAAGAGGGCTCATTCGATCAGAAATTGCGAAAGCTAGTGCTCTTTTTAATAGTCGAAAGTGATTGAAGGGCAACAAACCCCCCTCGCACGCCCACCATTTCCGCTAACACACCTCATCAAAATTTGGAGATAACCATTTCGTTCAACGTAGTTTAAAGGTCTGGAAATTAGTTCTTTGGGGATGACACCCCCCCCCCCACAACCCTCAGGGCAAGGGTTTTAAGTTATGTCCTGGGTCGCATATAAGGTTTTTATGGAAAGTGTTGTCGTAGAAACTTCAAAAAGGGCTCATTTGACTGGAAATGGAAAGGACTAGTGTCCTTTTTGGTATTCGAAAGTGATTGAAGGACATCTAACCCCCTCTCACGCCTACTATTTTCCCGAACACATTCAATCCAAATTTTGAGATAGCCATTTTGTTCAAAGTAGTTCAAGGGTCCAGAAATTATGTCCTTGAGGATGACAAACCCTCCACAGCCCCCAGGGCAAAGGTTGTAAGTTTTGCCCTGGGGGTATCTAAGGTTTTTATAGAACTTTGTCGTAGAAGCTTCAAAAAGGGCTCATTCAATTGGGAATTGAGAGGGCTAGTGCCCTTATTAATAGTCAAAAGCGATTGGAGGGCAAATGCCCCCTCACATGCCAATCATTTCCCCAAACACTTCCGATCAACATTTTGATATAGCCAATTTGTTGAACATAGTTGAAGGGTCCGGAAGTTATGTTTTTGAGTATGACAACCCCCCCCCCCCCACAGATCTCGGAGTTAAGGTTCTAAGTTATGCCCTGGGGCATATAACGTTTCTTATAGAATGCGTTGCCTTAAAAACTTCAAAAAGGGCTCGTTCAATTGGGAATTGAGGAGGCTAGTGCTCTTATTAATAGTCAAAAGTGATTGGAGAGCGAATACCCCCCTCCCCACGCCCATCATTTTCCTCAACACTTCCAATCAACATTTTCATATAGCCATTTTGTTGAACGTAGTTGAAGGGTCAGGTAATTATGTTTTTAGTATGACCCCTCACCCCCCCTACAGCCCCCAGGGCTAAGATTGTAAGTTATGCCTTGGGGACGTATAATGTATTTATACAAAGCGTTGTCGTAAAAACTTCAAAAAGGGGTCATTGGATTGGAAATTGAGAGGGCTATTGTCCTTTTTAATAGACGAAAGTAATGGGAGGGAGAATCACCCCCGCCCCATGCCAATCATTTCCCCAAACATTTCAAATCAACATTTTGATATTGCCATTTTGTTCAACGTCGTTGAAAGGTCTGGAGATTATGTCTTTGAGGATGACAACCCTCCCCCATAAGCCTCAGGACAAGGATCCTAAGTTACACCCTTATGGCATATAAAGTTTTTACAGAAAGTTTTGTCTTAGAGGCTTCAAAAGGGCTCATTCGATTCAAAATTGAGAGGACTAGTGCTTTTTTTATTAGTCGAAAGTGATCAGAGAGCAAATGCCCCCCCCCCCTTGTCCATTATTTCCCCAAACACTTACCATCAAAATTTTAAGGTAGCCATTTTGTTCAGCGTATCAGGTCTGGAAATTATGTTTTTGAGGATAAAAATACCCCCAGAGCTCTGGGCAACGGTTGTAAGTTATGCCCTGGGGACATATAAGGTTTTAATAGAAAGCGTGGTCACATAAACTTCAGAGGGGGCTCATTGGATTGGTAATTAGACAATCTAGTGCTCTTTTTAAGAGCAAAAGTGACCGAAGGGTAGCTACTCCCCTCCCCCCCCCCCATACACACGTCATTTTGTCCCAAAATGCATCTAATAGAAATTTTGAGATAGCCATTATATTCAAAATAGTCTAAATATCATATAACAAGGGTTTCGGGGTTGAAGCAAACCGCAGAGATTAGGGGCAAGGGTTTTAAGTTATGCCTAGGGGGCATTTAAGGTTTTTATGGAAGGGATGGTTGTTTAACTTTAGAAGAGGCTCAGTCTTTCTCCCCGAAAAAGACTATGTCAATATAAAACGAACAGAAATTAATTAAAAAAACAACTTTTTCCACAAAATAAGCTTATCAAAAAAAGTAAAGAACTCCATTAAACTAAAAATGAAAAACATAGAGTCAAATAATCTACCAAGCATGCAACTACCACAAATCAGTATCAATAAATAAATAAAAGCCAGAACAAACAGAAATTAAAATGAATAACAGAGTCAAACTCAAACGAGAAGAAATTAAAATGAGTAGGGTTCTAAACCCCCATACTTTCTAAGAGCCAGAATATAATTTGTACTTTACTGAAAACAAATCTTTTAAATGTTTTCAATTTTGTAACTTTAAGAAATCAAATAAGATTTTAAGGAATAAATATAAGCATATATAAATTAAACTGACAATGCACATTTTTTTTCAGTAAATTTATTTGAATTTTTTCAATTCCTTTTATCGACTAGATATTTAACTGATGAACTCTATTTCAAATAAGAGGCATTAATTAGTGTTATTTTATATTTTTTCTTGTATTTAGGTTAATAATTCAGAAAGGAAAGATTCATTAGTGACTATCTAGCATCACTCTTTTAGTATAGGAGCCCCCCAGCAGGCTTACAATCTGGCCATGGATAGTACTAAAAACTAATAATGAAAACAATTCAAATATAAATAATTTCCATATAATTTTCTGTGAGTGTTATCAAAGCTAAAGATAAGAAAACAATCTAGCCATCATGTTGGAAGAAAATAAATGTAAACAAAGAAAATTATTAAACAAAAGGTCGACTTTGTATTTCAGAAAATTGTTTTTATTTTTTTATCTCTTGTCAAATTGTCACTCGGTTTCGACACTTGTCTGTCTGGTTTGAGCCTATCCTAGTCTATGCTATTAAATAGGTTAAAATTTAATTTTTCTAGGCCATTTTTGCTCACATATTCAATAAAAATACTAAAAGTAAAACAAACAATTTTCCGCATTGTTATCTCTAGGAATTTTATTTCAAAAATGAAGGTAAAGCTGAGAAGTCACACTTACTTTTTTCAAATTAGAATGTTTAGTATTTTGCGTGGAGTACAGTACGTGGAGTACGTGGAGCTCCTGCATAGCAACCTGCGAATCATCAAATTTATTGTTTTCTTATTTCAACCACTTGTCAAGAATTAAAAAATACAAAGTAACAAATTTAAGCAAACAAAGTTTTAACCACACAACAGCAATTTTAATGAAAACTAAGTGAAGAAATGTATTCATTCTTTGAAGTCGCTGAATCATCACAAAAGAATAGCATTTGTATTTTTAGAAAAAAAATATTTATTTTGTTATTTCCTGCCAAATCGTCATTCATATATTTACCACGGTCTGTCCTGTTCTAGTCTAGTCTAGCCAATTCTAGTCTAAGGCCAAAGAGTATGTGTAACTTATAAGAGTGGAAACTGGCATTAGGATCAGCAAAAACCTTCAACGCCATCTAGCGTTTCGCGACCTGAGCGTCTTTCCAGCTTTTTAATCCTTTTTCTGCAAGGAACTGAGATAAGACACTTATTACCGCACTCATTTTATCAAACACACAAATTGATTCAATTATTCTTGTTATTACACTGAAAAAACCGCAAAGTAACCACAAACGCTAGAAAGCGTTGAATGTTTTATTTGTTGGCACTGGTGCAATTTCCGCTCTTGTAAATCACCCATACTATTTGGTCTAAAGCGTTGAGATCATAGTCCAAAGCGATGAGTCTAATGTGCCCTGTGCAAGTTTTAAACTTGTTGTTTCCTGCAGATTGATGGTTTGAAAGCTCCAACGTAGCTGCTTACCAAATTATATTTTTTAATTTGCTTCGCATTATTATATTTTTAGATTGGAAAATACGTTGAAAATGTTTCAGAAACGTACATATAAAAGAATGTTTTTCTATTTTTAAGTAAGTTTAGATCGTTCTTTAAGGAAGAGTCTGAGCAATACCGCGACTCTAGCTTGCTTATTCAATAAACCTGAAACTATTTAATCTAATAATATAATATCTTACACTTTTACTGCTTGTCATCGTTGTAGTCATATGACAAAATAGCGCGTTTCACAAGAAGTAGAAACCCTAAATAGACTGAAAGTGAAATTATCTTGGCTCCTTTGTGGACAATTTCAATAAAAAAATTAAAGAAAACTAACAAATTTCCAGATTCATCTCTAAGAAATTATCATTTTAAAAATGAAGATAACCGTCATTATTACAAAAAAAAACAAAACAAAAAAAAGGTCGTTTACTTTGCCTCGTGGAGCATTTCCCTTTTGAATAGCAGCTTCTGAAGCATCATATTTTTTTCTTTTTTCAATTATGTGTCAATTTTAAAGACAACAAACCAAACTTGTAAAGTAAACATAGATAACAGATAATTATGTTGCTCAATCTAATATTTCAGATCATTAGGTTGTAATATTTCAGTCTCTTATTGATTCTGAGTCTTGTCGTTATAGTCTAAGTCTGTTCTTGGCTGTAATAACCAAAGCTATATGCGGTTATATCGATTGGAAAGGGGGGGGGGGGTGTGTGGATGTGATCACCCTTACCCCCCCCCCCCCCCCCTTATATTCTTAAGAAATACATTTCTGGGTAAATTTTAATAGGAAAACCCGATTTTAGTATTTTCATTGGAAAAAAATTCGTAATAGAGCAAACTAATCCCACTTTGATTTAAAAAAACACATTTTGCTCCCTACAGCATTTTGGAGAATTGATACCCCTGGATACTTGGACAGTTGCAATGAAAATAATTAGTTGAAAAACAACATTCACTATTTTTCTCTTTAAAATTTTTTTACAACTAAGATTGAATTGACAAAGTCCAGCCTTACGTCTACGAAATTGTCTGTATTGGAAAAGAAAAAGAATTCCCCCTAAAATCAACGATTCTTTCTTTTTCAGGAAAATAACAAGAAAGTGAAGCAAGACTGAACTACATTTTCCCTATGACCATGAATTTTCCTAAGACATTTTCCTTGGACAAAAATTAAAGGATGAATTGGGTTTCAATTTATCTAAAGCTAACTTTATATATATACATATATAATATATAATTTTAGAAAAACACCAATGCATAACCGTGTTATATTTGCTTCAAAACTGCCATTTTATTCCGTTAAAGTTTAAAATTTGAAAATAGTTTGCCACTAGAATATTTGAAATTTTACTTAAACCGTTTTTTTTTATTCTTTGAGAATGTATTTCATTGAAAATAAACCATACAATAAATTGCATTGAATTTTCAACCCTATATTTCCTGTTTTTCTTCCGTTTAGAAATGAAGTTTCGCAAGTAAAATACAAATAATGACACGCCCTAAACAACGAAGTGAATCCCAGAGTTTTCGTAATTTGAGTGTAATTTTTCATTTCAAGAAAGATTCGACGTCCATGTCTTTTTTTTCTCTTAGCTTTTTGCTATTTCTCCTCTTCAAGTAAAGAACGACGTGGGCACAATGTGTTTTTTTTTTTCGGTTTTTTCTCCATACCCGGGCACTTCGTATCGAATGAGTTGTCGTAGAAACTTCAAAAAGGGTTCATTCGATTGGAAATTGGAGTGGCTAGTGCCCTTTTTAATAGTCGAAAGTGATTGGAGGGCAACTAGCCCCCCCACGCCCATCATTCCCTCAAACACACCCAATCAAATTTCGAGATAGCCATTTTGTTCAGCGTAGTTGATTTTCAGATAGGAAATGTGCTTTTGAGGAGGACACTCCCCCACCACCCTCAGGGTAAGGGTTTTAAGTTATACCCTGGGGGCATATAAGGTTTTTATAGAAGGCGTTGTCGTAGAAACTTCAAAACAGGTTCATTCGGTTGGAAATTCAAATGGCTAGTACCCTTTTTGATAGTCGAAAGTGATTGGAGGGTAACTTGCCCCCTCCCCACGCCCGTCATTCCCCCAAACACATCCAATCAAAATTTTGAGATAGCCATTTTGTTCAGCGTAGTTGATTTCCAGATAGAAAATATGTTTTTTAGGAGGACACTCCCCCACAGCCCTCAGGACAAGGGTTTTACGATATGCCCTGGGGGCATATAACGTTTTTAAAGAAGGCGTCGCCGTAGAAACTTAAAAAAAAGCTCATTTAATTAGAAATTCAAAGGGTTAGTGCCCTTTTTAATAGTCAAAAGTGATTAGAGGGCAACTAGCATCTTCCCCCCCCCTCCCCACGCCCATCATTCCCCCAAACACATCCAATCAAAATTTTGAGATAGCCATTTGGTTCAGCGTAGTTGATTTCCAGATAGAAAATATGTTTTTGAGGAGGACACTCCCCCACAACCCTCAGGGCAAGGGTTTTAAGTTATGCCCTGGGGGCATGTAAGGTTTTTATAGAAGGGGTTGTCGTAGAAACTTCAAAAAAGGCTCATTCGATTGGAAATTCAAAGGGCTAGTGCCCTTTTTAATAGTCAAAAGTGATTTGAGGGCAATTACCCCCCCCCCCCCTCACAAATGAATGTGTATTGTCAGTTTAATATAAATACACTGATATTTAATAATCAAAATGTTAATATTATTTGATTTATTAAAGTTATAAAAGTAAAAAACATTTATATGTTTTCAGTAAAGTGCAAATTTTGTTCTGGCCTTGGGAAGGCATAAGGGTTTTTGTCCAACTTATGTTAAATTCTGCTCGTTTTTAGTTTGACTCGGTTAATTATTGTAATTTCTGTTTATTTTGTATTTCATTTATTTATCGATGCTTATTTGTGGTAGTTTCAAGCCTGCTAGATTATTTGATTTTATTTCTGCTCATTTTTTGTTTAATGGAGTTCTTTACTTTTCTTTGAAAAACTTTTTTTGTGGAAAAAGTTTTTTTTTAATTAATAAAAGTGAAAAAACCAATTTACACAGTACATAATAAACAATAAACACAAATCAAACAAACACAAAATTAAGTTGGCAGCCCTTCTTCCTCACTTTTCGGGTAGTTGAGCCTCACTGGCAGGTTTTCGGCACCCAGCATGCATTGCTCTTATTTGTTTTTATGCACCTAACTTACCCTATAAAACTTCAAACACAACTAGTTCTATTATTATTTTGACTGTATCGACGTTAATATAATAAAATGTTAATTTGAAATGTAGGCCTACGCCTTAGCGTAATCTATTTTTATGTTTTGGCGGAAAAATCAGCCTGGCAGCACCTACACCATTTTCTCACCAATTACCATTTTTATGTTTACTTAGTAGATTATAAGATTTTTCAAATTATTAAGAGGGGGCAAATGACCCCCCTTGCCACCCCAAATAGGGCCTATGGTCATTTTGAAGCGAAAGCTGACTGACAATTCCAGCAGTAATTTAATAAATTTAATTGCTTTTAAGTGCCGGGTAGTAATGTGGGTACAGACATTTCGTATGGAGGATCAGAGGATTTCTTTCGTATGGAGGATTTCTTTTTACCTATTCGGTAAAAAGAAAAGGTAAAATGCGAAAAGGGACCGGAATTCTGCCATCTCAGATTTTAAATTAAATGAATCACATGAATAAAATTAATCAAAACAGTCTGTTGTTTCATTGAAACCGTGTTTGGATATAACTAGTGAGGATAACAGGCCTGGCGGTAAAAAGTGACCAACCTTCACTAAATTTCTAAATCCATTTTCCCCCAAAAATTCTTTTAAGCAATATCTCAATTGAAAATGACATCATAATAGCTTATGAAAGCCGATTAAGTAGAGCTGAGGAACGAAAACTGAAGCTAAGCATACATAACGTGAGATTGAATTGAGCTTGACTTTCTAAGTTTTCCAGATATATCGTGGCTATCTTCCACTTTCGCATTGATTGGAAAGTTCTTTGCAGCAGCTGGCTATGCTCTTGTCTATCAATACACAGGAGAGCTGTTTCCTACATCAGTTCGATCGACCGCTATAGGTGCTGCCTCTATGTTTGCTAGATTTGGCAGTGTGTTGTCTCCTTACGTGGCAAGCTTGGTAAGTAATTAAATAAAAAAAAATAATTTTAACTGAAAGTAAGGAACGACGTTAAAACTTAAAACGAACAGAAATTATTCTGTATATGAAAGGGGTTGTCCCCTCCTCAATATCTCGCTCTTTACGCTAAAGCTTGAATCTGTCGCACAACTTTATTTTTTTAAACAATAGAAAACTTTAGTGTAAATAGCGGGGTATTGAGGAGCGGACAGCCCCTTTCATATATGGAATAATTTCGGTTCGTTTTAAGTTTTAAAGTCGTTCCTTACTTTCAGTTAAAAAAACTTGTTTTTTTTTTATTTTATTTTTTAACGTTTTTGAATTAATGCAGGTTTTGATTTCGGCTCACTGTACATGAATAATTAAAACAAAATTTGCATTTTAATTTTACTTTTATTTGGTTCAATGGCTTTCTCGAAACTTGTTTAATTTTATTTACGAACGTTTTCATTAGTAATAAATATACGTAACTTACGAATTAACTTACGTAACGAACTTCTATATTCATATATTTTTAATACGTATATTAGGGGGTTCTCCCCCTAATCAATACCTTACTCTTTAAGCTAAGGTTCGAATTTTGTTCCAATTCTTTAAAAATGACCGCTTAATCACAAAAACTGTTAATTAGAAAAAATAGCTCTTATGAAAGTACTAAAAAATCTTTGGCTTAAACAGTGAGGTATTGACTAGGGGGTGAACCCAATCATATAGTAATATTTTCTTTTCGTTTTAAGTTTTGGTGTTGCTGCTTACTTTTATTTGTAAAACTTGTTTTTTTTTATTTAATTTCTGATCTTTTTTTTAAATAATGCTGGGAAATCCGGCGTCCCCTTCATAGCAATTTCCCCTCCCCCATGAAAACTTCCTTCATGGAAATATCCTCCCACATAACCCACGACCCCCCCCCCCCCACTACCAGAAAAAATCCCCCCTGAAAACGTATGTATACTTCCCAATAACCAATACTATTTGTTAACATTGGGTAAAGTTCATAAATTTCAGCCCTCCCCCCGAGGACTTCGGGGGATTAAGTCATCCTAAAAGACATAGTTATCATATTTCCGACCATGCTGAACAAAATGGCTATCTCAAAATTTTGATCGGGTGACTTTGAGAAAAAAAATGAGCGCAGGAGTGGGCCTAGTTAACCTCCATTTTTTTGATCACTTAAAAAGGGCAATTAAACTTTAAATTTCCGTTTCAATGAGCCCTTCCACGATATTCTAGGACCACTGGGTCGAAACAATCACCTCTGGGAAAAAAAAAAACAAATAAACACGCATCCGTGATCTTTCTTCTGGCAAAAAATGCAAAATTCCACATTTTTGTAGATAGAAGCTTGAAACCTCTACAGTAAGGTTCTCTGATACGCTGAATATGATGGTGTGATTTTCATTGAGGTTTTATAACTTTTAGGGGGTCTTTCCCCCTTTTTTCGAAAAACAGCCAAATTTTTTCAGGCTCGTAACTTTTGATGGATAGGACTAAACTTGATGAAACTTCTATATTTGAAATCAGCATTAAAATCTGATTCTTTTGATGTATCTAATGGTATCAAAATCTTGTTTTCTAGAGTTTCGGTTACCATTGAGCCGGGTCGCTTACTTACAGTTCGTTACCACGAACTGTTTGATAGTCCACTGTAACTTAGAAAGGAAATTTATGGATATAAAATCTTCCAGCTTTTAGATGATTGTAGCTAAAATTGTTGTATAAAACTGGGGAATAAAGAAAGCAAAGAACCATAGTTAGGCCAATAGCACAGCCTAAGTGAAGAGTGAAGTTGGCAAAATGTATTATAGAATAACTTTTTTCTGACCAAGGCTCTTCGTATAGAAGGAGTCGTCGTATAAACTTTATAAGGAATCATTCGATTGGAAATTCAAAGTTCTAGTGACCTTTTTAAGAGTCAAAAGTGGTTGGAGGGCAACCTTCCGCCTTCTCACGCCCATCAATTCCCCAAAAAATCCAATAAACATTTAGGATAGCCATTTTTGTTCTGCCTAGTTGAAAGGTACAGTAACTATGTATCTTGGGGCGTCAACCCACCCCCACAGCCAATGGAGCCAGGGCTAAAAGTTATGTAATTCGCCTATTGTTTAAAAATAGTATTTGTTATTGAGAAAGCTGTGTGTGTTTGACACTTGGCGTCCAAAAATAATAGGTGAACTTTTCAGAGAATGTTGAGGGGAGTGTTAAACTAAATCAAAATGCACTATGTGCATACGGGTTGTCAAAAGGGCATAGCTAAGGGATGACGGAGTGCATTAACTTAGTACTTCCAGGAAATTATAAGGGGATGATCAATTGACCAAAAAGGTATTACTTGCACGCTACTGCTACTTCTGCTACTACTACTACTACTACTACCACTACTACTACTACTACTACTACTACTACTACTACTACTACTGCTACTACTACTACTACTACTACTACTATAGTATAACTACGACAACTGCTACTACTACTACTACTACTACTACTGCCGCAACTACGACTACTGCTACTACTACTACTACATATATATATATATATATATATATATATATATATATATATATATATATATATATATATATATATATATATATATATATATATATATATATATATATATATATATATATATATATATATATATATATATATATATATATATACTACTACTACTACTACTACTACTACTACTACTACTCCTACTAGTATAACTACGACTACTGCTACTACTATTAGTAATACTACTACTGCTTCTACTACTACTACTACTACTACTTCTACTGCCGCAACTACTACTACTACTTGCTACTACTACTACTACTGCTACTACTACTACTACCAATACTACTACTGCTACCGCTATTAATACTGCTTCTTTAGCGAGTCCATTCAAGGGTATTGAAGTGAAAAGTTGAGAAATGTTGAGGGAAAATTTGAAGTAAATCAAAAAGTACTATGTACATACATATTGTCAAAAGGGCGTATCAGTAATATCTTTGGAACAATTACATTATCAACTTAATCTTTGAAACTTACAGCGCATCATGAAGGGGACTCTCAACTGGCCTAAAAGCAACATGTGCATACTGCTACTGCTATTAGTACTGCTGCTACTACTGTTGCTACTACTACTAATACATTACTACTTTTGCTACTATTACTCCCACTGCTACCACTACTACATTTATACAAGTAATATTTAGACTAAGGGTATGAAGACGAAACTTTGAGATAATTTAGAAGGGAAAAATTGAACTAAACCAAAACTAACTATGTGTATAAAGATTGTCGAAAGTGTGTATCACTAAAATGGATTAGGTATTACGTTGGAACTTTTGGTAAATACTTAAAGGGGAAGATAAATTGACCAAAAGCCAATATTTGCTCGCTACTACTACTACTGCTACTACTACTGTCGATACTGCAACGACTCAAACAACAACTACTATTACTACCACTACTAATGCAACTACACTATTACCACATTTTCTATGTGCATACAGATTGTCAAAAAGGTGTATCAGCAATATCCTTGGAATGGCTTATTGTTTTATCTGAAACTGCAAGGGCATCATGAGGGGGATATTCAACTGGCCAAAAGGCAACATGTGTATGCTACTACTGACGTTAATACTGCGTTACTACTGTTACTGAAACTACTAATACAACACTACTAGTACTACTACTGCTCCTACCAGTACCGCTACATTACTTGTGCATTATATCTAACCCACCGCTATACAAGAAAGAAGTCAAGTTTGGTTAGTGCTATTGAAAAAAAAATAAAATAGGATGAAAATATAATAGTCTAGAAACAAATTTGGGCTATTTATTTGCAAATCAGGGTGGGGGGGGGGGGGTTAAAGCATACCATATATTAAATACGTAACCTACCTAAGTACCCCCCCCCCCCTAAACCACGAAAAACAACAGTTTAAATATTGTAAACGCGATAAGAAATTACGCTTTGCAATCACGCTTTATCCAGCAAATACCCGTTTGTCTGGTTTCTCCTTGTACAGTCTATAGGGCTGGGTTGGATATAATGTACCAGTACCACCGCTACTACTATGATACTAGTACTATTAAGACTAAGGGCATGACGGTGAAAATTTGAGATAATCCAACTACCACTTCTTTTGCAACAACTACTAACGCTAAGAGTATTAAATATAGGGGAAGTTGAACTACATTAAAACAAACTATAGATATACAGGTTATCGAAAGGGTATAACGGTAATATTACAGCAACGGCTAATTGCATTAAGTTGAAACTTCCAGGGCTTGATGAGGCGGATGTTCAACTGATCAAAAGGCAACATTTTAATACTACTGCTGCTACTAGTGCTAGTGCTATTACTGTTAATACTACTATTAGTCCTAAAACTAGTACTACTAATACTCCTGCTACTACTACTGTGACTACTATTGGAACTATGGCTAAGTGTATGAAGGTCAAATTTTCAGGGGATAGTGAGAGGGGAAGTTGAACCGAATCACAACACGCCCTCTGCATGCAACTTGTCAAAAAGGCGTGTCAGCAATATCTTAGGGACCACCAGGTGTGTGAAGTTGAAACTTACAGAGCTTGTTGTGGGAGATGTTGGACGAACCAAGAGGGAATATTTGCATCCTAATGCTATTACTTCTACTACTATTACTATTACTATGCTACTACTTCTACTACTACTATTACTATTTTCAAGTTTCATTTGTTTACTCAGTTTTAATTTATTTTTAGTTGAATTTCATTATTTACTTCAAAGTAATTTCTTTGAGTTTTAATACAAATTAAAACCGTATAGAATTTCCAGTAGCTTATGATATCCATAATTTTCTTACTAAAGTGTTATTTTTTCATCGTATTTCGGTATATTTCACTATGACTAACTTCAGTTCTTTAGTGTGGTTTCTATAACATGTAGCGTAAGTACCATAATTTCTATCATCATTTTGGAAATCTGCGTTCATTTTATTGTTTTGGCTTTATTGTCTTAACTTATGCTCCAGGCCTCCCCCAGGCCACTCAGCGAGTCCCCAGGTGGCAACAGGGGAACGCCCTAGAGATGTTTAGGGTACCTCTACAGGAGGCACGGGCCAAGGCGGGACCTTGGCCCTGGGGGTCCATAATAGAAACTGGGGCACCCTCACCCGGGGTCATAAATACAGGCGGGGGAGGAAGAAGGCCCCTCAAATTTACACTCAAAGGGGCCCACTGGCGTGTCCACAAGTCCCATGATTTACAAACCTTCTCCCACTAATGGGTTAAATTGCATGGTGATGCAGAACACCGTCGCGGGAGGATCCTCTATAGGAAGGCAACCGCGGCAGGGCGTAAGATCTAGATCTATGGACAACGGCCTCTGCAAAGGGCTGCCTCGACCTTTTCGGGGTACCTGCAAGACTGGGGACCTCGCGGTCAACTCTATTCCCACTTGTGGAATGGCGCCCCTTGAGGAAATTATAGCCTAGTAAACGACACAGTATTCGCACGGGATTCTGGTTAATGGACAATTCTTCTGGGCTTGGTATGTTTTGACGGGCGTCTTCGGGCTGAAAACCTCTTCCTAGCTAATTTATCTATTATGAGCTGCCTCTCCGTAGTAGCATAATATTTGTAGGCATGAATATATAATGAGTCGAAGGTATTAGGCTGAAAACCAGGTTGTGACCAAGATGGGCCCAGGTTTGCACAAAGCCTCCATTCATGGAGGTCCCAAGGACTTATGCTGTCCGGTTATAAGCCGGCTTAAGCACTTCGGTGTAGACTTGAGAAGATATGTGATCCCCGTCCTGCACTGGTATCCGGGATCATTGCTTTTCCTGAGGCAAAAATAATTTCAATTATTTAAAGAACATGAAAATTGGAACTTGGAATGTTACGACGTTAAAAAATGACCATCGTATCGACATTTTGACTGACGAATTCAGACGATTCGAACTGGATTTATTAGGAGTTTCAGAAACTCATATCTCAGGGATAGGAAGCATGAAATTAGGTGATATAGAACTTGTTTACTCAGGCAGGAAGGATGGGGTAAATAAACAGAGAGTAGGACTCATGATGAATAAGGAAGCTGCTAAGTCTTGTTTAGGCTTGGAAGGTATTAATAATAGAATACTAATCGCGAATTTTATGACTAAAAAGTTCAGGGTATCAGTTATAGTAAATGATACAGACTTTTGCAATTTTGAAGGTATAACAATCTAGTTAAAACCAATACGGTGTTTGGTCATAAAATGGCTCATAAGTTAACATGGTATTCACGTGATGGTAAGACAGCAAACCTTATTGATTATATCATAGTAGACCGAAGACGGGGAGGATCAATACAAGATATTGATGTTAAAAGTAAAGGTCACCATCTAGTAGTGTCAAGGGTTAATTTAAAGCTGAAATTTCCGAAGCGTAACCACTTCCCGGGAAGTTATGATGTTGGTAGACTCCAGGATGAGAATTTGAGAGAAATTTTCCAGGAACAGTCGAATACGAAGTTGAGAGTTTAAAATTTGATAATGTGCAATATGGCTGGAATAATTTTAGAAAAATAATTTGTGATGTTGCTGATATGTCTTAGTGAAGAAAGCTAGACCTGCAGCTAAGAGTATTAGTGGAAAAGCTTTATGTTTAATAGAAAGGAGAAACGACTTGTACAAGAATTATCTGAGTGACAGATCATATGAAAACAAATGAAATGTAAAGAAAGTGGAGAAAGCATTAAAATATGAACTAAGGAGGTGTGAAGTAGAGGCCATAGATAAAATTGCCGTGGATCTGGAGGATGCAGCTAGAGGGCATAATAGTAAAATATTGTACTGGTATGTTAATAAATTGAGAAAGAGTATTCATTCCGAATTTGGCCTAGTTAAAGATAGGAATGGGGCCACAATTAGCGATAAGGAAAAAATTAAAGAGAGATGGGCAGAACATTTTGAGAAGTTGCAAAATCGAGATATAGAGTTGCAGGAAAAAATATAGAGGAAAATAAAAAAGTTTGTGATACCTTGGATGTGAAGGAAGATTTGTTTTGTGAGGAGGAATTAGCGACAGTACTAAAATGATTAAAAAATAATAAGGCTCCAGGTGCTAATAGACTTACCTAAGTAAGTCGACTTACCTAACATACAAGAGAGTAACATACAAGAGAGTATTGAAGAAGTATGTTATACAAAGTAATATTTGGCAGGGATAGTCACTAGGGGTGGCAACATGATTGGATGATTTTTGGGGATTTGGGGTGGCACATAGATTTTTAGGGAAATCCCCAAAAATTTGGGAATAGTGCAAGCCATGCTTGCTTTCTAATCAAGAAAATCAAAAATACTTAAACCACATGAGAGAAGAAAAGCTTCAACTTTGCAGTTGACGCAATAAAGAATTGCCGCAAAATTAATTCAAAGTCAACCAAACACCACCAGCTCTTCCAGCAGCACACCAGCAACGTTGTGACACTTCAGCAGCAGTCAACCAAGCCTCTTGTTGGCAGCATTTGGTTGATGTGCCAGCATGGTGCTGGGGTCTAGGTAAGACACAGAGTGCTACAACATCAGAATCAACTTTAGAGGACAATTTATGTCATGGGAAGAAGTTTTGAAATACCCCTTCCCCCCAACTCAAAATTTTCTAAATTCTACTTTAGAAGCTTTTAAAATATTTCTAAAGCACTAATAGATAGAGTGCTAAAAACATCAGAATCAACTTCAGAGGACATGTTATATCACAGGAAGAGGTTTTTGAAATCCCCCTTCCTCCAAACTCAAAGTTTTCTAAAATCCTACTTTAGAAGCTTTAAAATATTTCTAAAGCACTAATAGATAGAGTGCTACAAACATCTGAATTGACTTTAGAGGACAATTTATGTCATGGGAAGATGTTTTTAAAATCCCCCTTCCCCCAAACTCAAAATTTTCTAAAATTCTACTTTAAAAGCTTTTAAAATATTTCTAAAGCACTAATAGATAGAGTGCTAAAATCAATGGTTTTTATAGAAGGCGTTGTCGTAGAAACTTCAAAACAGGCACGTTCAATTGGAAATTCAAAGGGCTAGTGCCCTTTTTAATTGTCGAAAGTGAATGGAGGGCAACTAGCCCCCCCCCTCACGCCCATCATTCCCCCAAACACATCCAACCAAAATTTTGAGCTAGCCATTTTGTTCAGCGTAGCTGATTTACAGATAGAAAATATGTTTTTGAGGAGGACAATCCCCCACAACCCTCAGGGCAAGGGTTTTAAGTTATGCCCTGGGGGCATATAAGGTTTTTATAGAAGGCGGTGTCGTAGAAACATCATAAAAGGCTCATTCGATTGGAAATTCCGAGGGATAGTGCCCTTTATAATAGTCAAAAGTGGTTTGAGGGCAACTAACCCCCCCCCCCCCCCCCCTCTCACGCCCACCTTTTTTCTCAAACATATCCAATCAAAATTTTAAGACAGCTATTTTATTAAACGTAGTTTTAAGTTCTGGAAATTAGGTCTTTGAAGATTACAACTCCCCCCAAAGCCCTCAGGGCAAGGGTTGTAATTTTAGGATTCTCGGAATCCTTCATATTATTTCTTAAGGAATAATATATTGTCATCCTTCATCGTGACAACGTGCCCTAACCACCTCAACCTTTCTTTCATTATAGCCCTAGAGAGCGGTATTGAACCACATTTTTCGCATAGCCTATTGTTTGAAATACGGTCAGTCAGCCGGGTACCCAGAACAATCCTTAAGCAATTTTCTCTGGAAAACATCTAGCAAATCTTCATCCACTTTTCGGAGCGTCCATGCTTCAGAGCCATATTTGACCACTATCATGTGGTCATGAGCGTAATATACGCCAAACCAAAACCAATAATAGACCCAGGGAAATCTGGTTCTTCATCTTATTAAAATTTTAAGTTTGACAAAGCTATCGTATATTTCAAATTTGAAAATTATATAATATAAAGCGTTTTTATTCATAGCAGCCTGTGTGGATGCACTACCATTCTGTGGGTTTGAGTGCAAATTATATTTATGTAAAGTATTTCGAATCATCAATCTTCATGAAAGAGTATTGATTGCTTGTTTGTGACGAAATGACCCGCAAGCCATCGAGTATTTTTTTAAGTAAAATGGCCATCAAATATTCTTTGCCCTAAGGAACCCTTTCAGGTCTAGTCGCACCGCGAACCAGATTTTCCAGGATTTTTCTTTTGGCTGCTTTAAAATTATGAACCGTTTTGGGGAGCTCCATATTTCCGTCAGTGTTGCCACTCTGAACCGTGAAAGTAAATAATCGAGATTAATTAGTTAATCTCGTTAATTAGTTAACTGCTTATGAGCATTTAATTAGAATAGGTTAATGGATGTATCCCAAATTCGAGATTGCCAAGTCGCGATTTTCTCGTATAAATATTTGAATCAGCTGCTCACCCCTGCTTTTGAAAATATTT
The DNA here is from genome assembly GCA_027921565.1 of Artemia sinica. Taxonomy (NCBI): domain Eukaryota; kingdom Metazoa; phylum Arthropoda; class Branchiopoda; order Anostraca; family Artemiidae; genus Artemia; species Artemia sinica. The sequence goes on along the minus strand of CM051257.1, from coordinate 72,873,777 downwards.
TTACTTTTAATAGAGACCTTCATGATCATAATACAAGAAAAGCTTTGCGCAAGGTAGTGTTTATAAGCATTCAAAATGCAGCGAAATGTCCAATATACAATTTGACTTTAGTCCAGTCCGTCCTTGAAGGTCGTCTTGGTTTTTTTTTTTTTTTTCGTTGTAATGGCGGGGATGTACCCTTTGATTATGAAAAGTCTATTGTATAAATAGAAAATTATTTTGCATATACAGATGCAAATTATGGGCATTTTGGTTTCATGATATTTTGAAACCAAAATATCAACTTCTGAGTGTCCATTTTTGAGTTGATGAAGTACAAGCATCAATTCAGCAGACGAGACTGGAGTGAGGAATATGGATCGGTCAGTAGAAGAGGGTAGAAAACTTTTGAAATCAGCAGAATTTGGCGTTGATTTTTGGGATGCCTCTTCCGACGTCTTTTCACCTATAAAATCCGGGCATTTTGGTCTATTTGGTAATTTTCATTACCAAATAGACCGGGATGTCTCCTTTTTAGAGAAGATTGAGAAATGAATCTTTTGGTAATTTTTTCGAACTTCAAAAGAGAAGCCAATGTTTTGGCAAGAAAATTGGTTCAAATTTCTCGCCTTCTTTTGCTGACATCACGAGATGTCAACTGCCATTTTCACTTGTGCCGCCATCTTTGTTGGTTAAGTATAACCTGCTGAAGAGCTGAAGCGGTTCATGATAATTAATCTCGTGTACCACAATTTTCTAGGTTGACAGACAATAGCTATTGTGACTTTTTCTGGTGTTAAGATAGCTATTGTGACTTTTTAAGGTATATGACATATATATGACACTCATATATATGACACTATATATGACACTTATATATGACATATATATGACACATATATATGACACTATTTATATATGACACTCATTTCTGCTGCAAATTATTTTCAAATTACTTCTAAGCTTCTTTAAGTTTCCTGTTTTTTTTTTTTTTTTTTTTTTTTTTTTTACAGAAACATCAAGGTGGCAATTCAATTTGAAAAATTACAAAATTTTGCTGAAAGCTCTGATTTGAGCTGAAATATACTAAATATTTTTGAGCAGTGATTTAATACAAGAAATACTAAATAAAATTATGTATTTTATTCTATAATATCAATCTTTGGTGTGACAATCAGATGGTTTTTATACTAATATAAGAAATATACTCGTAAAATTACGTAAAAGTATCGAAATTTATAACGCGTGTCATTCCCAATCTGGCCCACGATACTTCCCATCCATGTTTAAAGTGGTGGGATGTTCGGACTTCGTTAAAATGTGGCTCATCAAACAGGATACTGGAGATCCGTCCAATATTGAAGGAATTCAGGAAGTCGCTCTGTCAATAGAAATAAAATGTCAATAGAGCTTCGAAAGGCTTTGCTGAATAAAGTGTAATGTAGGCTTATAAGTCTTGGTCAAGTCACACCCGTCGCAATTGCCACATATCTTGACCTGCGTTTCAAGAAAATGTATATTTCACTTTACAAGTTGAGAGCGAAATTGCAAACGAGATAGATTTGGCCTTGCTGGCTTCTGAATCTTGATCAGATTAAAAAAAATCAAATTTGCAAATATATACCCTGAATTGGTATATATAGGGGTATTTGAATCGTATAATATTTGAATCAGCTGCTCACCCCTGCTTTTGAAAATATTTTTACTTTTAATAGAGACCTTCATGATCATAATACAAGAAAAGCTGATGACTTAACTCATGAGTTTAGGAGCACCACTCGGGCATCTTTTGTGATTCGCCATTATGGTCCCCATGTTTGGAATATATTGCCCGAGTGTGTGAAAAATGCGCCTAGTCTTTCCGGCTTTCAAGTCACGGGCAAAGAAGTTTCTTTTATCTCGTGAGTGAATTTGGTGTTATGCCCACTCCAGGTTGTCATTCTATTTAAGGTATTTCCCCGATTTAGTTTGCTTTTTTCTTTTTTTTTTCTATGAAAAAAAAAGAAAAAAAGCAAATTTTTTTCATGTTCATGATATTTTATCGGGCAGAGGTCAGCCCGATAAAATATTAGTACAAAGATACCCGATCCCATTCAATGTAGCTTCTGTACCATAAGTCAACCACATCAATCCGGCCAAATGAAGTACATATCAAGAAAGCGGTTATTTTTCAATTTCCTTTCCAACCTCACATACAAGGATGTTTGCTTTTATTTTAATAAAAACGGGTATTTCAAAACTTTGCATTTTGTATTTTGCGTCATAAATATTTTATTTCATATGAAATTACTTCAGCTTAATTGGACAGGTTGCCATACACCTAGAAAATTGTGATTGAACTAATTAAGGATTTTCATGAACTAATTAATCTCGATTATTTACTTTCACGGTTCAGAGTGGCAACACTGACGGAAATATGGAGCTCCCCAAAACGGTTCATAATTTTAAAGCAGCCAAAAGAAAAATCCTGGAAAATCTGGTTTCGCGGTGCGACTAGACCTGAAGGGTTCCTTAGGGCAAAGAATATTTTGATGGCCATTTTACTTAAAAAAATACTCGATGGCTTGCGGGTCATTTCGTCACAAACAAGCAATCAATACTCGTAAAAGTATCTTTACGAGGCAAATATTCTTTGCCCTAAGGAACCCTTTCAGGTCTAGTCGCACCGCGAAACCAGATTTTCCAGGATTTTTCTTTGGCTGCTTTAAAATTATGAACCGTTTTGGGGAGCTCCATATTTCCGTCAGTGTTGCCACTCTGAACCGTGAAAGTAAATAATCGAGATTAATTAGTTAGTTTTTGTAGTGCTTTTCTTCCTTAAAAATTCAAGCATTAAGAATCTCTTCATTCCTAAAGACAACTACACCTTCTTAAGCTGCTTGGTACCATGTTTTAACATGGTTGAAAAATACGATATTAAACTGTTTTTTTTAGAGTTTTAGATGGGGAAGCAGGTACCTAGGTTAGGTTAGGTTACGTATTTAATATATGCAATGCTTTACCAGCCCCCCCCCCCCGCACCCCCTAATTTGCAAATATATAGCCCAAATTTGTTTCTGAACTATTATATATTTATCCTATTTTATTTATTTCATTAGCATCAACCAAACTTGACTTTTTAGAGAGGCCCATAAAATGGGATTGAACCCAAATTTGTTTCTATACTGTTATATTTTCATCCTATTTTGTTTTGTTTTATTAGCATTAACGAAACTTCACTTATCGCGTGTTTACCGCTTTCTTGACCAGTACCAATAATACTTTAATACCGTACTTTTAAGGTATGATACTTTAGTAACATAAAATGGAAACTACAAAGAATTATGGAAAGCAGGCCGCCTAGACCGCGTTATATTAAATATACCTAGCCTAACCAAAATATCAACACCACATGTTAAATATTAGGTACTGTTCTATTAGCTACAAGACACGCGAGAAGTGAAGTTTGGTTAATGCTAATGAAGTAAAACAAAGTATGATGAAAATATGATAGTTTAGAAACAAATTTCGGCTATATATTTGCACAATAGGGGGGGGGGGGGGTAAAGCATAGCATATATTAATACGTAACCTAAACTAGGTTCCTCCCCCCCCCTAAACCCCAAAAAACTAAAGTTTAAATATTGTAAACAAAGTGAGAAACCACTGTTTGCAATCCAATTCTCCGTTAAAAGAACCTGTTTGACTGGTTTCTTTTATCATGTATCTTGCGTGTCTTGTCAAACAGTTCGTGGTAACGAACTGTAAGTAAGGAGCGACCCGACTCAATGGTAACCGAAACTCTAAAAAACGGAATTTTTATACAATAGATACATCAAAAGAATCAGATTTTAGTTCTGATTTCAAATATATACGTTTCATCAAGTTTAATCTTACCCATCAAAAGTTACGCGCCTGAGAAAATTTGGCTGATTTTCGAAAAAAGCGGGAAAGACCCCCTAAAAGCTATAGAACCTTAATGAAATTCACACCATTATATTCAGCGTATCAGAGAACCCTACTGTAGAGGTTTCAAGCTCCTATCTACAAAAATGGGGAATTTTGCATTTTTTGCCAGAAGAAAGATCACGGGTGCGTGTTTATTTGTTTTTTTTTTGTTTTTTTTTCCAGGGGTAATCTTATTGACCCAGTGGTTCTAGAATATCGTAATAGGGCTCATTGGAACGAAATTAAAAGTTCTAGTGCCCTTTTTAAGTGACCAAAAAAATGGAGGGCAACTAGTCCCCCTCCCACGCTCATTTTTTTCTCAAAGTCACCCAATTAAAATTTTGAGATAGCCATTTTGTTCAGCATAGTCGAAAATCTATTAATATGTCTTTACATGACTTAATCCTTTTAAATATGACACTTTAAACTGTTTTTTTAATAGTTTTTTTAAGACCTTTTTTTAATAATGACACTTTAAAACTGTTTTTTTAAACAGTTTAGTACCGTGTTTTAAACTAGTTGGAAAATAACAATTTATTTTCCAACTAGTTGACTAGCAAAATTAAAGTGTCAATCATGAGTAGAAAACAGACTCTCAATGAGTTCCGGTAACAAGACCTGAACAACTGGTTGTGCTTCGTGCTTGTATTTGTTGTGCCATCAACTACTTCAAAAGGTTGAAGAGAAATCCATGCAAACCCTTACCGACTACAGAAAAATGTGCAAACAACTGCTTCAGAGGGTTGAATGGAAGCCTAAGAAAACCTTTGCTGACGACATGGAGTTGTGCTATCAACTGATTCAAACGGCTGAACATAAATCTAAAGAAACCTTTACTAATGAGATGTAGTTGTGCTTCCAACTGCTTCAAATGATTCAACAAAATTCAAGGAAACCTTTACTGACGACATGCAGTTGTGCTTTTAACTGCTTCAAACGGCGGAACAGAAATCTAAGAAGACCTTTGCTGCTACATGCAGTTATGCTATCAACTGCTTCAAATGGCTGAACAAAATATAAGAAAACCTTTGCTGACGATATGCAGTTATGCTATCAATTGCTTCCAACGGCTGAACAGAAATCTAAGGAAACCTTTGCTAACGACATGCATTGCGCTATAAACTGCTTTAAATGACAGAACAGAAATCTAAGGAAACCTTTGCTGACGACATGCAGCTGTGCTATCAACTGCTTCAAACGGCCGAACAGAAACCTAAGAAAGCCTTTGAAGACGACATGCATTTGTTCTATAAACTGCTTCAAACGAATGAACAGAAATCTAACAAACAGCATGAGCAGGTCGCTTAAACATGTCATGCTTGTTGTCTATTATAATTTAGTGTGCCTAAGGTTGTTAAAGAACAAACAAAGAGAGAAATCTTAATGAAGAAACAAACAAAAGGAACTAGGGCCATCAGAAGGAAAAGATAAAAACCAAGACGACGCAGATATTTTGCCTGTATGAAAACAAGGCGTCTTCGACGCTGATTAACTTACTGGTCCACTTTTCAAAAGAATGTTATAAACAGACTTTGGTATATTTGCAAAAAGTCCCGGTCTATTTGGATGTACCCTTTGATTAATAATTAATCACAAAGGCCGTTAATTAGAATAAATAGCTCTGATGAAAGTACAAAAAAACTTTAGTTTAAAGAGCGAAGTAATGACTAGGGGGCGAACCCAATCATATACGCAATAATTTCTGTTCGTTTTACGTTTTGATGTTGCTCCTTACTTTCAGTTGAAAAAATTGTTTTTTTTTATTTAATTTCGGATCCTTTTTTGAATAATGCTGGGAAATCAGGCACCCCCTTCATAGCAATGTCCCTTCCCCAATGGAAATATCCTCCCATATACCCCCCCCCCCCCAACTACCAGAAAAAATACCCCTGAAAACTTATGTATACTTCCCAATAACCAATACTATGTGTAAACATTGGGCAAAGTTCATAACTTGCAGACCTACCCTCGGGGACTGTGGGGGATTAATTCATCCTCAAAGACATAGTTATTGTATTTTTCGACCATGCTGAACAAAATGGCTAATTCAAAATTTCTATCGGGTGACTTTGGGAAAAAAATGAGCGTGAGAGGGGTTGCCCTCCATTGTTTTGGTCACTTATAAAGGGCACTAGAACTTTTAATTTCCGTTCGTATGAGCCCGCTCACGATATTCTAGGACTACTGGATCGATACGATCACCCCTGGGAAAAAGACAAAAAAAAAATAAATAATGATAATAAACACGCATCCGTGATCTTTCTTCTGGCAAAAAAACACAAAATTTCACATTTTTGCAGATAGGAGCTTGAAACTTCTATAGTAGGGTTCTTTGATAAGCTGAATCTGATGGTGTGATTTTCATTAAAGTCCTATAACGCTTAGGGGGTGTTTTCCCCTTTTTCGAAAATAAGGGAAATTTTCTCAGGCGCTTAACTTTTTATGGGTAAGAGTAAACTTGATGAAACTTGTATGTTTAAAATCAGCATAAAAATTTGATTCTTTTGATTTATCTATTGATATCAAAATTCCGTTTTTTATAGTTCTGGTTTCTATCGAGCCGGGTCGCTCCTTACTTACAGTTTGCTACCACGAACTGTTTCATATTTAATAATTAAGATATACCTGTATAGTAGTTTACTTCACTGAGACTAAGTTAATTATCTTCGAAGGTAGACCGACAAATCGACTTCTTGGTATCGATTGTTTTTTTTTTTCAGGGAGGTGGCAATGAGTTTCTTAAAGATGGTGGCTCTGAGGTTAGAAATAAGTTACTAAGGATTATGAACATGATTTTTGAAAAAGGGGAAGTACCTAGCAATTTAGGAAAACCTTAACCTTAACCTTAAGCCACTTTATAAGAAAGCTGATAAAAGTGAGTGTGGTAATTATCAAGGCATTAGTCTGGTCTCTGTAGGTAGTAAATTACTGAGTAATATGATACTTTTTAGACTGAGAGATGCCGTAGACAAAGTTTTAAGAGAACAACAGTGCGGTTTTAGAAAAGGTAGAGGATTTGTCGACGAAATTTTCACTCTTAGGTTAATAATTGAGAAGTACCTGAGTTGTCAGACACCTTTGGTCCTCAGTTTTATAGATTATGAGCAAGCGTTCGATTCTGTTGATAGAAGAGCCTTGGTAAAGGTTTTATCCTTGTATGGTATACGAGATAAATACATTAAAGTGATTAGTGCTATGTACAAGAATAACACTGCTGCGGTTAAGGTAGGAAATGAGGTTAGTAGCTGGTTTTGTATTAAATCAGGAGTTAAGCAGAGTTGTGTTCTATCTCCCTTTATATGGATTATTTTGATGGACTTGTCTTAAGGAGCGCGGGAAAGGCAATGTGAGACCACGGAATAAAATGAGGAGGGAAAAGTCTCCTGGACTTAGATTATGCTGATGATTTAAGCATCCTAGATGGAAGTGTGAGCAAAATGAATGAACTTTTAGAGGTTTTCCAGTTCAGTGGGCTAGAATAGGTTTGAAGATTAATGTTAAGAAGACCAAGTCACTTAAACTAGGAATAAGTGAAGATGTAAAGGTGACCTTGGGCAATGGAAAGATTGGTCAGGTGGGCAGCTTCACTTACCTTGGTAGTAACATTAGTAAAGATGGTAGGAGTAGTGAAGATGTTAAAAGTAGAATAGCCAAGGCTCAAGGTGTTTTTTTTTCACAGTTAAAAAAGTTCGGAAGAATAGGAAGATAAGTCTGCAAAACAAGATTAGAATATTAGAAGCTATAGTGATGACAGTGGTTATCACTGTAAGCACCACGAAAAGCGGATGAAGATTTGCTAGATTTTTTCCAGAGAAATTGCTTAAGGATTGTTCTGGGCACCCTGTTGACTGACCGTATTTTAAACAATAGGCTGTACGAAAATGTGGTTTAATACCGCTCTCTAGGGCTATTATGAAAGAAAGGTTGAAATGGCTAGGGCACTGTGTGCTCATGAAGGATGACAGATTGCCGAAGATTGTTCTTTTCGGCCAACCGTCTAGGGCTAAACGGAAAGCAGGTCGTCCTCGTCTGGGGTGGGAGAAAGTCATAAAGAAAAATCTAAAGGAAATCGGAACTTCGTGGGAGGGTGTAAAAAGGGAGGCTTTAAATAGATTGGGATGGAGGTGTAAGGTTGCCTCTACTATCAGGGCTAATAAATTTGGTAGCGTGTTACAAACGGAGGCTTTGGGTAAGAAATCGGTACTCAGAATTCAGTGACAACTGATTTTTATTACAAAAGAAGATAAAAAGAAAAATATTCTAATTCTCATTATGTTGAATATTTCTAAACCTCTTCTAGGTCTAATGTCTATGGTCTACTTATTCAATCCACCAATGTTTACCGAAAAGAAAAAGATTAAGTTAATTCTAGGCTATCGAATGTCTCTACTTAAAAGAGTTTCACTTGAATAGCTAGTCAAGGCTTGAGTTCTGGGGTATTAAAATCCTTTAGTTCAAACTATTGCTGAGCCAAGCTCGGAATAACTATACTTGATTTTATTCTAATTTACATTAACCCAAAAAAGAGATCTTATTATTTCTTTAAAAGGGCTTTGTGTTACTTGGACCTTTAGTAAGCTTTAACTTTAGCAGGGTAAACTCTCAATTGGATATATCTGGACATAAAGGTCTGGAAATTCTTAAATTGAAAATATTATTCCCTTTTTCGCTTAACCTATCTGTATAAAGATCGAGGCCACCTTTGTATAAACATGCAGTACGGGTTTAACGAAATGAAAGAATGATTAAAAAGTGAATAGGGTTCTCCTTCGTATAAACGTCTGAATATTGCACAAGGGGGGGGGGCAAGTAATGTTGTTGTCAGATAATTCCAATTTTCGGATATAAGGTTTTTATACAGTCAAGCTCCAAGTTCCAAAGAACTCTAGGCTGAAAAAGGAGAGCAAAAAGGGCTCTTCTAACGTTGACTTCTTGGTTAAGGTTCCTTTCCTCTTTGAACCCTCAGTTATTCAAAGCTTAATTTTCGGGGAATAAATTTAATTTAGCTTATTCTAACCTTAAAATGCTGTTTTTGTCCAAATGCCTCAAGCCTTCGCTAAGTGAAATATATTAACTGAAATACCAACGACCAAATGAATAAAACCTAATAAGAGTTTTAAGATATTTCCGCCTCTAATCAATTTTAATAAGATTACACATCCTTTTATTAATCACAAAGGACCTCAGGATTACATCACTATTAGTTAGATTCAAAACCCTCTATAAATCTATTGGCAACCCTTAAAGGGGAATTTTCACCCTAATTACAGTTTATAAGGCTTAAATGAAAGTATTAAATTAATTCAAAGTAGGATCTTGATTTAGTCCAAGTGACAGAAATCTCTCGGAAGTTTGTTACTTTATTTTAGTATTATTCTCAAAGGAAATTCATGCAGGCTAGTATTAGCTTTTTATCCTGATTCATAAAAAAAACACTTACTCATATTCCTTGATTCCGAGGCAAAACTACCCCGATTTGTCCCTCATCCGTAAGTTATATTCCTTTTGCTACTTGATCCGTTTAGCGACCTTCCCTCTCTCTAAGCCAATCAACCACTTTTTGTTAAAAGTAGTTTCTTTTCCAGTCTTTCAAGGCCTTGCATTCCTTTCTGTTTTATAACCAAACTGGCCTAAATTAGGTCTTAAAATATTTATCACGGGTTCAAAGTTCGTTTGATTCTTGGACAAAGAAGTGTCACTACAAGATTTATGACTAATTACGCAAAGAGAAGTTATTTTCAAATTCAATCTAATTTGAAATTGTCGCTATATTTCTGGTCTATGAAGCAAAAGGGAATTCCAAGCTTTATTAAAATTGAGTTACCAAATTTACACAAAATAAGACCTCCTTACAATCTCCCCCACTTAAAATCATAGCATAATTTTTGTTTTAGATAATTTTGAAGACAACACTGCCCTTCCATGACGATAAATAAAAGTTCAATTAGGGATAAAATCCTTTTAACAGACAGTGATGATGATAATAGTGATAGAAATTCACAAAAATACCAGATATTTCTGAAACATATACAGTGACCTATATGTGTATATGTGACTGTATATGTGACCAAAATATCTGGTATTTTTGTGAATTTCTATCACTGTTATCATCATCACTGTCTATTAAAAGGATTTTATCCCTATTTGAACTTTTATTTAATTTTTGTTTTAAAAAGAATAAACAGGGGAAACAAAAATTTACTAAGATCTAGTGTAACTCATTTTCTCCTTATACTACTTCTAAATTGAACCCCTGAGACACAAACAAATATAAACAAAATCAAAAAAATCCAGTCACCCACCTTAATAATCCTCAGAATGACAAGCTAGGCAGGGTGTAGCACATGATGTCACCAACTCAAAAGACTATCCAACTCAATCCAGAGACATCAACTCCAAGGGAAACTGAAAACACTCCAAAGGAAACTGGAGTAGATCATAAACTGTTCTTCCTTTCAGAGCTATTTTGGTCTTATTGTTCCGTTCTCAATTTTTGGAGTACTAGGACTGATCTCATCACTGGCTGTAATAACTCTACCAGAAACAAAGGACAGAGCCCTCCCTGAAACAATTGAGTCTGCTGTTGAGCTTGAAAAGTACGTGTTATTTAATTTCATTATTTGCAAATTTTTTTGTCAATTGTTCGCTTACTATATTTATTTATTATTCTATTTTGTTTATTATTATGCTTATTTATTTCAAATTATTTTTTCTAATTTTTTAAGTATTTTTATTGTTCTATTATCATAATTTCTATTTTATTACTATTTTATCCGGTAAAAAATTTAAATCGTAAGAAAAAATGGGCTCGCCAGAAAACAAAACAGTTCATGGTAACAAATTGTAAGGAAAAAGTGATCCGTGCTTATAGATATTCTCCATATTTGAACGTTATATTGAAACCACTCGAGCTTAAAGCCTTTGAGAGAAACCCAGCACATTTGGCTCAATTGACATCTACAAATTGTTGTTTATTTTGTTATGATGCAACTCTGGTCCAAAATCAAAAGGCAAGGGCATTGATAGCATCAAGTTAATTACAGATTATAAAAAAGGTACTAGAAACAAAAATTTTTAATTCAAAAGGACCCTCTAGCAATATTCGACAATCGTCTGTATGCTTCAATCAGCTCTCATAACCCTAGTAAAAGGAGTATATAAGAAGAAAGGAGTATGGAATCTTTCTGCCATGAAGGACTGTATGTGCTCTGTATGTTGAGTTTCAAGTATCAAAATACCCTCGCATTTTTCATAAAGCTTGCTAATTAATTAAACTGTCGAAAACATGGCTTTTGTACAATTCTTTTATTGGTATGAAAGCCAATATGAAATTTGAAGGCCTTGGTATCCAACATTTTTACTGGTGATGTTTTTGCGCCATTTGTTTATTTTTTTTATTGAAAACCCATCATTCATATTACATGATAAAACAGAGTAGAGGAAAAAGAAAAGAAGAAAAAAGTAAACAAACAAAAACAAATGAATAAGGAACCAATTATTGTAATATCTCTTGCAATAGCAACAACAACTAACTATAAAAATAAAACATAAATACGAGTAAAATGTAATATAAGAATATATAAAAATAAGAAAATAAGAATATAAAAATAAGAATCAAATGTAAATATTACTGAACTAAATGGGGTCATGACACAGACATACAAAATATTATTGTATTAAAACATGATACCAATCATTCTGCTAAGAATTAAGTTTTCAGTTATGCTTGGCAATTAATTTAAAGATTGCAAGATCAGGGTCATCGAGTTTAAATTTTCTAATCAACGGAGAACTCCGATGCCAAGGTAGTAACCGAAGCAAATGCTTAGCGAAATGAAAAAAAAATGGACCAGACTTTTAGACAATCAGTTATAGTAAACAGCTTCCAGAACGGAGGTATATAGAAATTTGAAAGAGGGCAACAGCATTGAAAAGGCTATCTAATAGTAGGCGGCTGAATCGAAATTTTTCTACAAGAATCGATACATAGGAAGCAGATATGCGTCGTACAAGATGTTCTAAGAGCACGGATCGGGTGTGGCGTAGCGATGAACCAATGGGAAGACCTAGATAAAGGGGTGGTAAACGGCTCTAACAGTGACATCGCCAAGTGTTGTAGAGGACGATGGCTCACCTTTCCAATTAAAAAGCACTATTTTTGACTTACAAGCACTGAAACGAAGGCCAATTTTAAGATACTCCTGTTGAAATGTGACAAAGACCTTATTTATTCTTTTGAGGGTACGGTTGAGATTTAAAGCGTCATCTGCATAATAAACTAGAGACAGATTCAATGAAGATAGTGTCAGAGATGTGGGCCACTGTTTTTGAGCATACAACACACAATTATTGAGAATATTAAGAGAAGAAACTACTCCTTGACGTGCACCTTTCAAAACAGGAATGAGTTTCCTATGTGGAATAGGGGGCATATTTTATCCAGAGGTAGTTTCAGGCGAACACATTATCGAGAGTAAATATCTCGCAGACAGTGAATCACCAAGGAATTTAGTCTGCGTTCGGCCGCTTTGAGGAGTATAACTGGGTGAAATGGTGAATGAGTTAATCAAAGGTGCGTCTGATATCGTGACTAGTGAGAATTAGATATTCTTCTGAGAATTAAGCATCAATTAGTGCATTGGCTACAATTGTGAGGGCATCAGCACAACCAATTTCCCGCTTGAACCTGAACTGGCAAGGTGGAGTTTAACATATCTGTTCAAGGTTAGATCGAAAAAGAAGATCGAAGAGTTTTCAAAAGTAAGTCTCAATCGTAATAGATGGAAATGGTGCATATTCTGGGTTTTGGTTGCCTTTTTTGGGAATTGGGATAAGATCTCTAATGCAAATAGAAGAAGGTACAATTCAAAATGTAAAAATCATCCCAAGTGTTGGACTAATGCCTCGCCCCAAATGCAAAGCGCCCCCAAAATTCAAATGCAAAGCGCTGATGTCAATATTGGTCAATACAATATTGGATAATTTAAGTTTTTAGTTAATAATGACATCTACAATTGATGCTGTGCTAACAACGAACTCTTTGTTGGGACTGGTAGAAAGTAAATTATCTAACTCAATTTCATAAAAAAGTTGAAGGCTCTGATCACAAGCATTAAATTTGGATTCATGGTGGGCATACCATTCCTCATCAGGAATTTGAGCAGCAAAGACAGATCAAGTTGACCTATCTCTGAATAAAATTATAAAAAGAAGATGTCTATCATTTTAGCACGTGCCGATTGACGTTTAATAGGTTTCTACGATGAAGAATAGGTGCTGTGAAAAATATTCACAGAACCAGTTGAAGGAAAGTCGCAATCATTCCAGAGATTGAACCAAAATTTCAAGGTAAGAAGTACTTCAAGGTAAGAAGCAACGAGACCAGGGTTCAATGAC